>OX371214.1:2500-690000 GCA_947310845.1 Yponomeuta plumbellus | reverse complement strand
ACGCCAAATTTCAGATCCCTCTAGTACTATCGTCTGTGTGCTCAGCTGTGGACAGACAGACTGAGAGACGGACAAGGCGGACCTGTATTGACTACGCAACAATAAAAAGTTTCCTTCTAATTCATCTTTCAATAAAACTACCATTGATACAACGTCATAGTGTATATCAAAGGTCTCAAGCACTTGAAGCTAAAGTGTGGTGGTGAAACTAAATGTTACAAGCCAAACTGTTGAGCAGGCACGAAGACTTTGTTTATGAATTTCGTTATATGAATTTTTGTTCTATTGGCGTTGCTTTGGAAATATTGGTAATAAATATAGGGCAATTACTCTGTCCCAATAATCGGTTTAAAACACAAGCAAGAAAACGCTTACACATTTATTCCGCCACACATTTGTACAAATAGGCTCAGTCTGGGTGTTTTTTCATGTTTGTAACGTCCTTGCCTGGTTACCATAGCACAGGGTATCCTAGTATGGGACCAGGTCAAGTGATTGCGTTGTGTGGAAGTTATTATGATTCTTTATTTGTTTCAGATGGCAGCGAAAACATATTGAGAATGTATCACAGAGTCAGAAGAAAAATGTACTGGCACTTCACTTTTATTGCAATACTTATAAATATAAGCTTAACTCACGAAAAATCTATAGAAAAAACAGAGAAAAACAAGCACGATGAAGATTTTGACAATAATATCATTGACTTCGACTCTGCGTACGATTTCAAGTTTGACAACAAATACGATATTTCTCCTTGGCATATGAACAACAAAGAATCTCACAAATATACTCTAATCAAAGAAGACATTAACTCTCATCGTATCAAAGAACAAAGTAGAAATAAAACAGAATCTATAGTAGATATAGAAGCCAACGCCACTACAGAGACAAGTTTCATACCAATGGAACTAATGAGTACCACTCCAAACGTTCTAACCAGTGCACAAGAGCGTACCGCTGAACCGGATCTGACCGTGATACCTCTCACCACGACTGAAAAAATATTACAAGGTATTATTGAAATCGAGGCAATGACACTACCTACTTCCACCCAGTACACGGACATAAGCACCTACGGCGAGCCATTCGAACTCACTACTACAGAAGTCGCAAACACTAAAGAGAACAAAACTATCGAAGTCACCACAAACTCAACAATCACAAAAGTGGTTACAGTAGAAACGACAGTTGAATCAGACAGAAACACAACGAGCAAATCCAAAAGCAGAAAAACTAAAGACGACCTCAAAACCAATCCGTCGAACACAAACGAAACGATCAGCCGTTCCGACGACGATAGCGCAGAGGTTGACGTCCCAATCTTTACAGAATTGGATGTAGAAGAAGAGGACGTGCCTGAAGACTACTATGACTCCAAAGACGTGGTTCCAACGAAGCCGCCTAGCACTGATGCGCTGTCGGTGATCCTCGGGCTGGCTGGGAGCGTGGTGGAGAGCATGGCGGAGCGGGTGATGCCCAAGGGAATCATGGACCTCTTCAAGCGCATGCAGAAACAAAACGAGCAGCTCGAGGCTGAACGGCTTCGAAGCCGCGAGGAGAACGGAGGCATCGGTGAGTTTGACATGAGATAAGATGAGAATATTTGAAATCAGTTGCGTTATGACTATGAAAAAAAAAAAACAATGTACAAAACATTCTACAGGTAAAATAGAAAATAATAACAGAACTTCTTAACGTAATTCCGGATACACTTACTTGACTTTTTATCGGAAGAGTCCGAACAGGTTTTGCTTTGATTCGCAGAGTTTAATAGTTAATGTCTAGTGCTTACGAAAGTTTTAGTTAAAAATAATAGACATTATTGCGTCTAAGTTAGATGATTATTCAACATCTGGTGGCTATCACATTAATTAAGCTTTGCCAATCAGAGCGAAATCTGGTCGGACTTTTCCGATGAAATTCAAGTAAGTGTATCCGTAAAACCATTTATAACTCCGTCATATTGTAACGTAATGGTGGTTCCCTGCCCGGTAATGAGGAAACCAGCCACGTAGAGATCTGAAATCTTTAGTATCTGAAACTTGTGGCTAGGGCCACCAAAAAGAAATATGAAAGATTGTCTGGCACAGTGCCTTGAGCCATCAAGGGCCTTAATATTGGGAGATGAAAGAAACACAGTTAGTGTTGAGCACAATCTTTATTGGGTGCTACACAGGTAGCAACAGGGTAATTGTGAAACCTGAGTGTCTAAACCCAGACAATAACTTAACTTCTGAAAAGCTCAGAGCAGAGCGGGGTCGCTACAGTAAGTGGTTCTGATAGGTTCACAATAACTGTATAAGTGGTTAGTCCCTACTGAAAATCAGATTGCCATCAATTTCAATAATTATCAACAATTTAATTCTACTCCATAATTCTCTAAATCCTAATTCCCTAATATGTAAGTGAAATTGTTTCACAGACCTTTCCATGAAGAAACCTCCATGTGAAGTCAATCCGGCCACAGGTGGGATGCACGGTGCTAGCCAGAACGCCGAGTAGGCAGCCTAGCCCCCATGCGCCGTCACCGGAGCAGGACCGAAGGGACTTCACACGAAGACGCTGGCCAGCCGTCCCGAACCAAATCCTTCTCCCGGCATGAGAGAAGCCAAGCGCTTGTAGCACAGCCTAACATAAGTTTCTTGACCCAAAAGAGCAACTGTTTCTCGACAGCAAAAAGAGACCACAGCCCCAACCAAAATTACTTAAGGTTGAAAGAAAAAACTAAAGTTAAGCAAACCCCCCAAAAGTAAATAATTATCTAAATATCTCGTGAGAACAAAACAAACAAATCTTTATCTATCACGAGAAAAGGAAAACAACCAAACAAAATAAATTTTAAAAACCCTATCCAGCTGAAAGGAAGAAAAATTGCTTCTATTAGAAGATTTCAAATGGCATAAGCATGTAGCAGGCAATTATAAAAATCAGGATAAATCTTACCGGAGACATTCAGCAACTAGGATTGTCTTGACGCTGGCAATCCCTCCTTCACCCCTTTCCAGGAATCTGTTGTATCCTAAAAAATAACCACGAGGATGAGAGATGACCTAACCGGAATTGTACAAGATTCTACACACAGCTTTCCATATAAGTATTTACTTACAGTTTTCCTGCTGCCACAAAATATAACTTAAATGGGCTGCTTCGACGCCATCTGAGCCAAATCTGCTCACAATGGAGGCCCAGAAATGGGTCAGACTCTGGATCTTTCCAGCTAATCTGTCCTCGACATTTTGGAGCTCTCTCTTAAACCAGCAGACCGTCGCGTCACGATTGTCAATCTTATGCTTGGGTGGCCATATAAAAGAAATGATTATCTCCTAAAACAATATTCCAAAATTTCCATGTTGTATGAATAACATTTACCTGTATTTTTCTTTACTAGCTGTATTATTTCTTTGTTTATCATGTTATTATTTTTCTATCTTTTAATTAAATAAATTATATTTATCAACACCTGAAGTTACTATATTTTTTCCCTGAAATGGGGTAACTAGATTTCCTATGGCATCCCACAAACAACGACCAATCACAGGCGGCCATCTCATCAAACAAACCTAAAAGAAGAAATGTCAGCCTACAAAATTCTATGGTGATACCAGAGTAAATCGAAACCTGAGCCGTTCGAGTCATTGGAGAAAACACACAACGTGACAATATATAGTCCAGTCATTATTGACATTCGAAATCGAAAATTTAATAATAATTCCAAAAGTTTTCAAACTTCGGTCAAGTGAATGGTACATTGGGACGACAATAAATCTCATTTTGCAACCTTGTCCGCTGTCCGGAACATTGTTGAAATTGCAATTAAATTAATTTTTGCTGTATGGTCGTGAAAAAAATTCCAAAAGTTCTGCAAACTTGGGGAAGTTTTCGATATAATATTTCATATCACGTATTAAATTTGCAACCAATCTAAGTGTACGGAACATTTTTTGTTATTGAAAATTAATGTTTTTTTTATTAAACTGAATGAAAACGTTCCAAAACTTCTGCAAACTTGACACATATATCGGAAAAATATACCGAACGGTTGTATGAATTTGCAACCTTTTTCGCTGACCGGAACATGTTTATTTATAATTCTTTTTAATTCGTGGTCATTTTTTCGAGTAAGGTGGTCTCGGAATAATTACAAAAGTTTTGAAACTTGGTTGCAAACTTCGAAAACATCTATTCTGATGCATTTACAAATTTGCAACCTCATACGCGATCCGGAACTTTAGGCAATTTGCAAAAATGTAATTTTTTTATTTTTTCACCTTCAAGAAAATTTCAAAAGTTCTGCAAATCGAGGGGACTGTTTAATTTTAGGATTAGAGAAGGAGTCAGGGCACTGGCTACGAGCACTGCCATCCCGTAACCTGGGCACGATGCTGGACCCCCATACCCTAAGGTCAGCAGTTTGCCTTCGGGTTGGGGCCAAAGCCTGTGAGCCTCATGGCTGCATGTGTGGTCAGGTTGTGGACGCTCTTGGCCGCCACGGTCTTAGCTGCCTGTCAAGTGCATCAGCCACCTGCCGCATGAGCCGCCATGCTGTCATTAATGACACATTCCAGCGGGCTTTGTCTTCTGCTAACATCAGCAGCACGCTGGAACCCCGCGGAATGTCTGCACCAGACGGCAAAAGACCCGATGGGGTGACGCTAATGCCCTGGCGGCTAGGCCGGCCTTTGGCGTGGGATGCCACCATCGTGGACACCTTGGCGCCATCCCACGTCAGAAGCTCGGCAAGAAAGGCTGGGACTGCAGTTGACCGGGCCCAGCTGGAAAAGTGCCGCAAATACGTCTTCGTTACTGTTGACCACGAATTTGCGGCACTTGCTATGGAAACGCTGGGCCCATGGTCCTCTGACATGAAGGCTTTCATGAAAGAGGTTTCAAAAAAATTGGTCCTGGCCTCCGGCGACCCCAGGGCGGGCGCATACTTTGCCCAAAGGGTCAGCCTCGCAGTACAACGGGGCAACGCTGCGTGCATGCGGTGCACCATGCGGGGAGTAGGCGAACTCGAGGGGATTTATTATTTGTGAATAGCTATCTATTCACAAATAATAAATTCCCTTTTATATAGTTCTTTAATTTTAATATAGTTTTAATTTTAGTATAGTTTTACTTTTAGTATAGTTTTAATTTTCCATAGGTAATATAATACTGTGGCTTATCCTGATACTTAGAACCTGATCGTTCTGTTATCCGCTGTTTAGTTTGCAACAATAATTATAATTATTTACCTTATTTTAATATAAATTTAATCAGAGGATAACTTTGTCTAGTGTTCAACATATCTAGGGGTAATAGTTTTCAAGTTTTAATGTTTATTAATTAGTCTAAAACTGTTTTGAAAAGAATAAATGTGGAGTTTCTTTGTTAATTTCTTCTCCATGTAATCTATTTATTGTGAAACTAACAGCTTTGACGTTCATAAGGTAAACAATTTGTTTTTATTACGAATAAAAGCGTTTGAATTTGAATTCTGAAAATAGGAAAATAGGTCGTTGGCTAAGTAATACAGTAAATCAAGGTTTGCCGTTCCAGCTAGTAAATTCATAGTATTAAATAAAGCCCTCTTGTGATACTGTGTAAACGTCTGTTTGTTATTTGAACTCTCGAGATTTATTTAAGAGTCTACATTGTAAACCAAAAAGTTGTTGACCTTAACGACATTTTGCTTACTCGCGATGACTTTTCATTTATAGATACTGACGTAATAGTCACCTTTTCTTTCCAACCAACAATATTTGCTCGTACTGTTTCTGTTTGATTTTATTTCATTTATTTATTGCAAGTAAAAAGACTCATTACGTGGGTTAGTATGTAGAAAAAATACATTAAAACTATGTTAATAAGTAGGTGCTTAACTAATTAGGAAAATATATAAAGTTATTTTAAAATTAAATAATTTTTTTTAAATTAAAATGAAAAATCTGTTGTACATCTCTATGAATAATGTTACATACGCATCGAAGGCCTAATCAACACTATTTTAACAATATAAAAAAAATGTAGCTCAATAACCTGAGTACATCGCTAAGTAAAAGTGAAGTGTCAGACTATCCCTTCAGACATTACAATATTTGTAAATTTAGTAAAACTTTCGGTTCAGAAACCGGCGGTAAGATGTCATTAAGCAGAAATGCGAAAACCTTTTTGGACCGCCTTGACCGTGAATGTAAACGACCATTGGCCGGAGTGAACCAACCGCTGGTTCATTAATATTGACCAGCCTTATCTATCTTCTATCTATATAAATAAAATCCAAAGTCCTGACTGACTGATTCATTCACTCATCAATGCTCAGCCCAAGCCGTTGGACCTAGGAAGCTGAAATTTTGCACAGAGGGTT
Organism: Yponomeuta plumbellus; assembly: GCA_947310845.1. Taxonomy (NCBI): domain Eukaryota; kingdom Metazoa; phylum Arthropoda; class Insecta; order Lepidoptera; family Yponomeutidae; genus Yponomeuta; species Yponomeuta plumbellus. Next base: position 683,651 of record OX371214.1, on the reverse strand, counting down.
TATATGAAATGTAGGCCAGGAATAAGACCGAATTTTTTTCAAATTCAACCTCTAAGGGGGCGAAAAGGGTTGCCAAAATTTGTATGGAAGGTATAAAGAATGTTGTCTAATTTTCTTGAAACTTAAAATAAATACTCTTCAACACAATTAATTGAACACATGTTTCGCCGTTTTTCCAAATTTAACCCTTAAGTTAGTGAACGGGGTTGCAAAACTTTGAACTAAAGTTCACGCGAACGGAGTCGCGGGCGAAAGCTAGTTTCTTATATTCGCGGTTAATGTCAGACTTTCTCGACAGAGTGCTTAGTGCGAGTTTTTTCATTCACTTTCGATAGCGAGAGCGTTTGCAATTTGTATAGGAGTGACAAAGAGACAACTAGCTGGCGCGCTTTGTCACTCCTATAGAATATGAGTTTACGTTAACGCGATCGAGTAGTTAAAAAAACTCGCACTAAGCACTCAGAGTGCGTATACTGAGTTTTTTCACTCACTTTCGATAGCGAGAGCGTTTGCGATTTGCATAGGAGTGACAAAGCGCGCCATCTAGTTGTCTCTTTGTCACTCCTATGCAAATCGCAAACGCTCTCACTTTCGAGAGTGAATGAAAAAACTCAGTATACGCACTCAGGTGTCTAGGCTGCTCGAATAAACTTTAACTGAGTTCAGCCGCCGATTGAGGTCGGTGTGATTTGAGTATTGTTTGCCTGATTATTATAATAAACAGAGAAGCGGGAAATCTTCAAAATTTTGAGATTTGTGTGCGTGCGCACGCGCTTGTGCGCGTGTGTATGTGTGTGTGTGTGTATGTGTGTGTGTGTGTGTGTGTGTGTGCGTGTGTGTGTATGTGCGTCATTCATCAAATTCTTTCTCCCTTTACGTTTCTCTATCAATCTATCTTTGAATTTCAAAACAGCATAATTAAATGGTTTAGCAGACGAAAATAGTTCAACATAACTTTACGTTTGAAGTATTATTTCAGCCCCCGATGACTTTGTTCGCGTGTAGAAACAGGAATAATTTGATAAAGCGGAAGACTGAAAATCAGCGCTGACGTAATGCCTCCGAGCATTATTCCGAGCACCATCCTTTTATTTGCTATATATCTTTTTTTTCTCTGTTAATCATGCTTGGATTGTTGACGATTGTTTTGGCATCCATAAACGATATCTATCTATTTATGTGAGGGACCGTGGCATGCACATTCGCTCTGAGGCATATCTGAGCCAAAGAATTTCCCTTGCTGTGCAGCGCGGTAACGCAGCCGGTATTATGGGGACTTTTAAATTTTGAATGTATGATTAACTATCACTGTTCATGAGATACAGCATGGTGACAGACGGACGGACGACGGACAGCGGAGTCTCAGTAATAGGGTCCGTTTTACCCTTCGGGTACGGAACCCTGAAAATCATACATCATCATCATCATCATTCAGCCACAAGAAGTCCACTGCTGGACATAGGCCTCCTCCATGGATTTACAAAAATACCGGTTGGAATTAGATGAGATCCTCTGTCCATCTTAAAGAAAAACATCACACTAATATTATAAAGGCGGAAGTTTGTGAGTGTGTATGTTTGTTACTTCTTCACGTCTAAACGGCTGGAGGAATTTTAATGAAATTTGCTATGGAGTTAGGTGACACCCTGGATTAACACATAGGCTACGTTTTATTGCGAGAAAATATCTTATTCCCATGGGAAAATCGATGAACCGCGAGTAACACCGCGAAGCACAGCTAGTAGTACATATATATAAAAAATATCCAAACTGTTAATCGAATTAATTGGGAGAGACCAAAGGTCAACAGAGTGAGTATTCCGAAACTCTATCGATTTGTAAAGAAATTTCCGAGTCAAGGTCAGTGATATGCAGATTGCAGCCTGCGCTGGAGTGGGCTCGCCTCGCGTTGCCCAATTCCAACGCAATTCACACACACAATAATTAACGTTGCTAAACGGAATTTGTTTACAAAGTCTCGCTAGTTTGCGTGTAATCGTGGGAGGTAATAGGGCTTCACCATATCGGAGTTATGCAATAGCTTTCAACAATATAATAGAGTAGTTTCCAGGGTCAAAATAATTAAATTCTATTTAGTCAGTATTTTAGATTATAAAAAAATATTGGACACGTTTTTTTTTCTTTTTTCGATTAAACAAAAAATAACAAAGATTACGTGTTAGGTTACGTGTGACGTCACGCCGTGCTGCATTTTTTATCACGGAGTGACGTCACACGTCACTTTAATGGGCTATATCTTTGTCATTTTTGGTCTAATTTACAAATAAAAAAATACGTGTCCCTTGTTTTTGAATAATCTAAAAGACGGACAATTACATTTTTTAGGGCAACTAGCCTATTATACACAACACAGTATCATACGAAATCGGACGTATTTCTCCTTAAATCCATATACAAACATAAATATTTACGAAAAGTTCTTGAATAGAGACCTTACATCGGCAAGCGCAGCGTAGGACGACCAGCCACAAGATGGACAGACGATCTCATCCAAGTGGGAGGAAGACGCTCGATGCAAGCCGCTTTCAACCGGTCTTTTTGGAAATCCATGGAGGAGGCCTATTTCCAGCAGTGGACTTCTTGTGGCTGAATGATGACATACATTGTTTCTGGCCCAACACTAGGATACCTTGTGTCGTGGGAACCAGAAACAGCGACATCGCAAACATGTGAACATCCAAGAACTGGGGCTTTTTCCTCCCCATATACATACACTATCTTTTGCCCGCGACTCCGTCCGCGTGGACTTTAGGGTTAAATAAGGGACTATAGAGTTAAAGTTAGAAAACACGTAAAGGCGAAACACGTGTTCAATCAATTGTGTTGAAGAGTATTTATTTTAAGTTTCAAGAAAATTTGACAATATTCTTTATACCTCCCATACAAATTTTGGCAACCCTTTTCGCCCCCTTGGGGGTTGAATTTATAAAGATCCGTTCTTATTTCTTGCCCACATTATATATAGACCCTCTGTACAAAATTTCAGCTTTCTAGGTCCAACGGCTTGGGCTGGGCGTTGATGAGTGAATGAATCAGTCAGTCAGGACTTTGAATTTTATTTATAAAGAAGATAAGCTCACGCTTACGTCCCAGAGGGGTAGGTGGTGACCATGGGACTGCCACTTGCCACGCTCGTGACAGATAACTTTCGCTTGATCGCCATTCATTAGTCATTGCATGTGGGCATGCCGGTTTCGGGTACTTTTTTATCTTGCTCTTTGCAAATATAAATCCTCTATTATAAAATAGTTTTAACAATATTATACACAACACCTTATCATCATCATCAACCCATTATGTCCCCACCGAGGGGCACGGGTCTCTTCACTGAGGAAGGTAAAGGCCATACTCCGCCACGGGGGCCTAGTCCGGATTGGTGGAGGCTTGTAAGACTAGTGGCTGGTCTTACTGTCAGAAGTTTTCAAGCCGCCTTAAGGACTTGGCTTAACGACCATCTATCGACGGCAACCGGCACCAACTGCTTGACGTGCCTTGCGAAGCACGGAATCGCTCGGAAAAATGCCACTAGCGTTAGTCATAGACAGTGACCCATCCATATGTTGCTAAGCTTAGTGATCGTTTAAGATCACTCAGGCAGCCCAGGCTACGAGCGATTCACTTTAATCAAACTTCACCTTAACCTCCTCGGTCCCGTGTCGACAAAATAACAATAGAAAACTATTGTTATTTTCAAGGTCAGGACTGAAGAGGTTAAACCACACCTCATCAAATCAAATCAAAGAAAACTTAACTCGCGCAACCTGTGTGCCGTCTAGTTAGTTTTATTTTAGTCTCTGTTGTCGACTGCCTCATTGGTTGAGCCGTTAAGCCGCTTAGCTACTAAGAAAAAGTCCCACTGGGGGTCTTCGTACATTTGTACAAATGACCTCAGTGGGTTTTCTTGGGGTTTGTTATGTCCTTGCCTCACCTTAGTTTAGGATCAGGTTTAGTGATTGTGTTGCGTGGGGATTATTATTATAGTTTTGTTTTACGAACAAACATGATATAACTATCGTTTAAGCCATTATGGTCGACGTTTTGTTGCCAATTTCAAGGTGGCAATTATTGTATTATCTGCCTAATAGGCAGTTAACTCTGACTGATGTTGCTTTAGGCAAATAAGTTGAGTAAACGTAATAATTGACTACAATTGAGCACTTATGTGTACAAATGTGTAGGTCCGCATAATTATAACTTGTTTTGAATGCCTTTTATATTTTGTTTTGTTTAAATATTTTAATGATAACACAGTTAAAGTGAGTAGTAAACCTGCTGCATATACTGAGACTGAGGCCGGTTCAACTGCCGGATAGGTGTCCATTTCTTGTTTTTATTTCTTGTCTTGTGTTTTGCCTTTTCTGTTTTTTCCTTTTTTATGTGTTGGGTACTGGCCCTTTCTCTACACCATACCTCGTGGCCTCTCGCCATTCGCGTCCACGGCCCCCCGCCAACCTGGCCACATTGTCCAACAATCGGGCTGTTGGTCTATCGACTGACTGTCCACTTCTCTACCGGCTCTTGGTGTAAACCTTTTTTTTTATAACAAACTTAAGTTTCTTATTTTTCTTTTCATTCTGTCTCTCAGTTTGAAATGAAAATTTATAATCATTACTACTTCTTTTTTAGACGAGATCGTGACCTGACAGCTTTCTTTTTGCTTTGCTTTTATTTTGTTCCCTTCTATTTTCATCAATTTTTTCTTTGTTGGTGAATTAAAACGCAAGTGGATTTGTACAGCACACGATTACATTCCTAAGCCTCTGTTTCACAATGTTCAAATAAAGTTCCAGATAAGATATTCGCAACCAGGGCTGCCGTTTGTTCTAAAGGTCACTGGGCAAATCTGACCCGGTCTGTGAAATATTTCGTACAATAACCAAACTTGATTTAAATTATCAAGTTTAAGTCCACTTTTTATTTTCTGTAGTTTTCTTTTTAAACCGTGGGAGTAAAACATAACCGATTAAAGAATAATCAATATTTTTACTCAAAATATTATATAATTACTTCAGTGATTGTTTAATTATTACTATTATTATTAAATGTATTCTTCCGTCAAATGTCAGTGTCAATGTGGTCTGGAAGAAATCACTTTTAGCAATAAGGCCGCCAATTGTTCTGTACTATGTTATTGTCAAATCTCGTGTGTAGTTTCTGGTGTAGGTACCGTAAAAAAATAAAGAATATTTATTTTTATTTATTGATACTTTTATTGCACTTACATTTAAGTTAAAAATATAGTACAATGCGGCGGACTTAATGCCTAAATGCTTAAATATTCTATTTATTTATTATGTCGGTCATCAGATAATATCAAAGCAGTGAAGGGACATGAAGGGAAAGTACCTTAAATATCGTAGATAGGGTATTTTGCTGAAAGAAGACTTTATGTTATTTTTAAAAGTTAGTTATTTTGCATTCAAAGATTTTCTATAAATTACTTGTCTCGTCTGGGAATCGAACCGACCTAAATGTAAAAAAAACACACCTACTTTTATGATGCCAATCGAAAGAATGCCCAAAAAATAAGAACTCTTCTTAAGTAACATAGTATTTACATAGTAATTAATCATTTTAATTAAATCCTTTCTTTTAAAATATATTATCCTATATTGGGTGTGTTCGTTTATGGCCTCAAATTTAGAACAAACGGCAGCCCTGGTTGCGAATAGCTTATCCGGAACTTTATCTGCAGATTGTGAAACAGCCACTAGAATCTCACAAGTTATTTTCAATATCGATTTGCAGCACCTTTACCAAATCCGACACTTCAGGTCACCGTGACCTCGGATTCAGAGACCTCGAGACGTCATGTCTTAGTATAATAAGTAGGAACCAAGTTGTCTTGTTGACATGAACAATATTTTATTGCGCTGTCAAAATTGTGTTAGTTAGACGGTGTCTTATTTTTTGCAATTAAACAGAACATAAACATTTACATACAGGCACATACATGGCTTCTGGCCCCGCACTAGGATACTCTGTGTTATGGGAACCAAAAATAGCGACATCACAAACATGTAAACATCCAAGACTAGGAGTTTTTGTTACTTTCTAGCCGGTATTCGAGCCAGGGACCTCTCACATGGTTGGCAGATGTGCCAACCGCAGCGCCACGGATATTGTCTTGTTTTTCAATTGTACTTCAGCGAAATATTGTGAACATAAATATTCTATTCATACTTTATGTAGTTACACTCCATACGTAGCGCGACTATACGAGCTTTACATTTTAGTCGACGTGTAAAGTTTTCCGTACAATAAATTTACATTCAAATCTTTGAAATAAAACTTTCGTAAGCACAACACATTGTAACAACATCCGTAAGTGGATCCGGACTAAAAGTTTACAATACATTCAAATCATTTATTCACAATAAAAACACAATTAAAAAGTTGATAACAGTCGAAGTTGATAAATAAATGTTTTATCTATCTATCTATCTATCTAACTGTGAGTTAATTTTTTTCATATGCACTTTTGTCAACTGACATTTGTTAACAAAATTCAAAATTCAAAAATTCAAAAATTTTTATTTCAACGTAAAGAATTTACATTCTGCTTGTTGAATGTCAATGTACATACAGTTATGTATAATGTTAGCCGCTGCCTTAGGGCCGTCTGTAGTGGAGAAAAAGGCAGCAAAAAAACTCCACTCTGACCATCTTTTCTCAAATCAACTTAAAGCTAATACTAACAGTAGATAAACATATTGTTTATGAACAAAAACAGGGTAAAAGTATTACCTACTTACTTGTCCCACAGGACAGTTCGGGCGCGGATTACTAAAGTCAATCTCCACGGGTCTCAGCAAGCCGTTCTCGCAGCTGATATCGGTGGGCCGCGACAAGGCCGCCGACAAGGCTTCTGGGGACAAGGTCGCCGCGGACAAGGCTTCCGGGGACAAGGCATCCGGGGACAAGGGCTCGCTAGACAGTGACCGCGGGTTTGTCGGCAGCGTGGCCGCCGGTGTCACTAGTGTCGCCAACGTCGCCAACTCGCTCGTCGACGCGTTCAAGAATAGAGTTCAGGCTATCTATCCGGGTGAGTTACATAGTTAGACATGAGATTGTCTCACTTATCTGCATAGTTGGGCCATTGTACGAAGCAAAGCTGCGAGCTTACTCCAGGCGGCCTATCCCTTTCCAGAAGGTTAGCAGGGTCTGATGTCACTGCAGCGTATTAATTTTCCAGATTACAATAAAGCCGCCAATAATCAGCCGCTTCCAACCGGTCTTCTTGGAAATCCACGGAGGATGCCTATGTCCAGCAGTGGACTTCTTATGATGATGATGATGATTAAAATAAATGACGACCTGTGTGGCGCAGTGGTTAGCGCATCTGACTAGCATGCGAGAGGTCCCGGGTTCAAACTACGGCCAGGGAACAAAAAGAAACCCTAGATCTTGGATGTTTACATGTTTGTGACGTCGCTGTTTCTGGTTCTCACGACACAGGGTGTCCTAGTATGGGGCCGGAAGCAGTGTATGTGCATGTATGTAAATGTTATGTTAATGTTATAAAAAAAAGGAAGAAAGGTTACAAATTTCCTTTTTTTTTAAGTAGGTAACACGGTTATGGGACGGGACGGCACTACAGTTAGAGCCGGTACACACTAGGCGCTTTGAAGAGCGCGCTTTTGTAACGCGCGTTGTAAGAACTATGAGGTCCCATTGAAGTGTACACATGCAAACGCGCGCTAAGCGCTAAGCGCGCGTTCGTTTCATAATGTGTATCATAGTGAATATAATAAAATTGATAAAGGAATATTGCGTTGGTTTGGACATGTGAAGAGAATGGCGAAAGAAAGACCATGCGTTAAATAATTGAGCGATTGTGAGTGGAAAGGCTGGAAAAAGATGTCCCAGACGATGGTACTTCGACCAAATTGGTAATGTATTAGGAAGGATCCATATAAAAATCAATGTTGAAGTAGCGAAAATGGTCTGTCAGGAGCGTGGCAAGTGGCAGTCCCTCGTCTTTGCCTACTCCTTTGGGGTACAGGCGTGACTTTATGTTTTGTTTAACATTTCAATACATCAGTGCCAATATAATACGTATTTTACTTAATATATACAAAGTACTAATATAATTCTCGTGGTTATCGGACCACCATATAAAAGACATCAACGCGCAGCTTCAATATAAGTAACATTTTTGTGCTGGCACAATGTCCAGTTGGCGTGCGTGCGCGCATCATGAGAGTAAACTGAAACCGCTTTTTGTAATTTTTAGCGGCGAAGGAAAAAAATCGTGAGGAATACTGTACTGTGTTATTGACAAGTGTACATATAAATAATACGATAAAAAAAAAAACTCACGCCCGTTATCCCCGAGGGGGCAGAGGCACCAATCACTAGAACTGGGCCCACGTTTATTATAATAACATAACATAACATTTACATACAGGCGGCACATACATTGCTTCTTGGCCCACACTAGGATACCCTGTGTCGTGTTATAATAATACGATCTATCTATTTATCTTGATTGATCCCAGGCACGGTGTGGTGTGGCGACGGACGGTCTGCGCAGGCGCGCTCCAGCGACCTAGGCTTGTTCTTCTTCACGGATACTTGCTGCCGGCAGCACGACGCGTGCAAGCTGTTCATCGCAGCCGGCGCCACCAAATATGGCCTCACGAACACAGGCCTCTTCACCCGGTGAGTTTTTTGTTGTACTCCGCGCCGCTTGTTCTACTACGTTTAAGGTGGACATTGAGGGTGGCGCCACTAAATACGGCCTTGCAGATAGTCTTCACACGGTGTGTTGTTGTTAATGTTCTACTTCGCGTTTTTGTTCTACTACGTATACGATTTATAATATTGAGGATGGCGCTGCAAAAAACGGCTTCTCAACTAGCGCCTCCTTTACCTAAACTATGTGTTGTGATTTTTGTTCTACTTTGCGTTGCTTGTTCTACTACGTTTAAGATGTACATCGAGGGTGCTGCTATGAAATACCGTCTTGCCTTGTCAATATCGTCTTCTTCACTCGGTGAGTTCTGATACTTGGTCTACTTAGCGTTGTTTTTCTACTACGTGTAAGGTGTACATTAAGGGTGGCGCTACGAAATACCATCTTGCCAATAGCGGCTTTTTGACTCTGTGACTGCTGATACTTGTTCTACTTCGCGATGTTTGTTCTACTACGTGTAAGGTGTACATTCAGGGTGGTCCCATGAAATACGGCCTCGCCAATAGCGGCTTCTTCAAACGGGATGTTGTTATATAATTATGAATGAACGAAAAATTCTTTATTGCACAAAAAAAGATCTGCACAAAGGCGAGCTTAATACTAACAAGTATTTTCTTCCAGCTAACCATGGGTGATGTGGGAAGAATAAGGGGCAGTGCTACGAAATCGAAGTAATATAGAAAATATATATTACTTACTTACAGATTACCATTGATGTATAATATCAATATAATACATAAACTTCATACTAATAATACATACATATAACTATACATAATATACTACACACTATATTACGATATTCCATAAATTATGTGCCATTATATAAAATAAAATAAATAAATACTTTCATATGCATCCTTATTGCGGATTGCTCTGAAGTCCAAAGTAATGCTCTACTATGTTTTAATTATGTTATAATTATGTTCTACTTCACGTTGTTGTTCTACTTCGTGTACTTTTAGTGCGAACTTTGCAAGTGTATATTCTAAGTGAATTGAAACTTCTTAAGACACGACTCAATAACTTCCTTCCTGTAGACATTACGTAGGAAGAATAGAAAGTGTTATTACTAGTTTTCGTTTTTGCTATTGTCAGGTAGACAAGTGGAACAAGAAGGCACAGAAAGTTCACTTGAATTACATCATCAACCCATTATATCCCCACCGAGGGACACGGGTCTCTTCCCTCAGGAAGGTATAAGCCATACCCCACCACGGGGTCTAGTCCGGATTGGCGGAGGCTTGTAAGACTAGTGGCTGGTCTTACTGTCAGAAGTTTTCAAGCCGCCCTAAGGCCTCTTGTCTTGGCTTAACGACTGCCATCTATTGACGGCAGCCGGTACCACTCCTTAACGTGCCTTGCAAATCACGAAACCGCTCGGAAAAACGCCACTAGCGTTAGTCATAGACGGTCACTCATCCATCCACTGAACGCTCCCAATGTTGCCTAACCTTTATGATCGTTTAAGATCACTCCGGCAGCCGGGGCTACAAGTGATTCACAAGTTCTGGAAGAAATTGCTGTTAGCGAGACCACATTGTGTTTTTTTTATTGTAAATTTGATTTGTCTCTTGTATGCAATAGATAGATAGATAGATCAATAGAACACTTTATTGTACATAAAAAAAGAGATTACACAGGTATTTCTTAATCTATGAATAAAGGCGGTGGCCTTGTAACTGTAAGTGATCTCTTCCTGACAATCTTTGGATTGATTGAAGCAAAACATTGGAGAAGGAAGTAGATGTACTTATACAACCTCTGTGGCGCAGAGGTTAGCGTATCTGCCTATCATGCGAGAGGTCCCGGGTTCGAATCCCGGCTGGGGACGAAAAAAAAAACCCAGGTCTTGGATGTTTACATGTTTTTGACGTCGCTGTTTCTGGGTCCCACGACACAGGGTATCCTAGTGTGGGGCCAGAAGCTATGTATGTGCCTGTATGTAAATGTTATGTTTGTTTTGTTATAATAAGAATTTTCTTATCTTATCTTATTAACAGATTGTTAGTACATGAGAAACTGGAGGTAAGGTAGGTGCTGCGTCAATATGGACTATCTGTGCTTAAAAAGTACACAGTGCGCCGCATGTCTTTGTAAAGACGGGCAATCAAGCGACGATTACGGTCAATAAACCCTAACTTTCAAATGAAATATGATTTAACGGTCGCACGCGGATTATGTTTTTGCGCACCATCGCACGTTTTTGTCACGATTGCCTCTGATGACTTCCACGGACTAGATTAACATCAACAATGACTTCTTAGAATCTTTATCGTGGGTCTTGAAAAATCACTATCAATATGGTTAAAAGATTGTATAGACAATTTTTATGTATGTACCTGTATGTAATTATCATCATCATCAACCCATTATGTCCCCACTGAGGGGCAAGGGTCTTTTCCCTGAGGAAGGTATAGGTCACTTCACCACGGGGGCCAAGTCCGGATTGGTGGAGGTTTGTAAGACTAGTGATCTTGTTACAAAAATGTCATGATTTTCTTTAGAGAACTTGGCAGCACCCATATAGATCTCAATTCTTTTGTCGGCGAAGTCGATAACGACGTCTGTTCTTAATGTTGAACTTGGCTGGCTCTCATTCACATTTATGTTTTTGATGGGATATCACTGCTTTTTGTACAGAGATTATTGGTATTGATCACTAATAAACACATCGTTATTGCCAAGAAACCGATAACCGATGGGTTAAAAATCGGCTACGAACATACAACTTGAGTACAGAAACTCATTTACAATTCAGAGGAACGTGTAAAGGAAGTCGTTTACAGATATTATATAGAATTAGCTGAGACAAAACCATACCGCGATATAGAATTAAAAAGCGCCATCTATTGGCAGAATTTGGAACTAAATACTATGCGGATATTAATATCATTAATTTTCAGTTTTTAGATTTTTTTCCTTTGTATATGCCTAATAGTCTACCTTGATGCCAAATATCAAGTTCACCTAGAAGTGGGTTAGGTTTTTGATCTATAAGTGAGTCAGTCAGTCAGTCATCAAAATGCCGGTTTTGAAACGTTAATATATCTATGTGTTTGAGCAACATTGATGAAACTTTGGATTCTAGGCAAGCTGATGGACTTTAAGAAATGTGCCAAATTTCATATACGTAGGTTAAATAGTTGTAGAGTTGTGAAGGGGTCAAAAGTAGCTCGAAGTGATTCCTGTAATATTACACACGGCTGCTGCGTCGCCAGTTCCTTTTTTCTCGAACTTGGCTGGACTCGCTGTCGCGAGTCTAGATAAAATGTAGTTTATAAATAGAGACGACAGCTAAAAAGTATGACCTCGTCGAGATAAATAAATACTAACTAATAACAAATCTGTTTTTCCCAAGTTTTGGCCGTGAAAAATCGCTGGTTACACCTTCACGCATGAAAAATCTTTTAGGATAGTTAAAATTTAATACTAAGATTAGAATCACCTTCAATCAGTTTGCATAGACCGTCTCTTGCAATGTTTGTCTGTTTGCCTCCAATATGTGTAAATGTAATACGTTTGTGGATCTGTATTTGAAGATAACTTCTGTAATGACTATGCCAGTGTAGACTTTGTATAGTAAACTCGGTTATAAACCTGATGGCCAACCAAGGGCCAATTTTCATTCATTCATTCATCATCAACTCATTATGTCCCCACCGAGGGGCACGGGTCACGGAATAGGGTAGGAAAGTGTTTATTCAAGGTCACGCGCTACAACCAATGGGTGTAAATGAACAATTATCTTTCGCGCTCGTTTTGTGGAATGCAGTAAGTATAGGTGTCTTAACTGATACATAAACATGAACATTTACATATAGGCACATAACTTGCTCTGGCCCCACACTAGGATACCCTGTGTCGTGGGAACCAGAAACAGCGACGTCACAAACATTTAAACATCCAAGACCTGTGTTTTTCTGATGTCTGATTTCTTCCAGCCAGTTTTACCCAATGACGTCATATCCGGCCGATGTTGCTTTCATTTCCAACACACAAATTAACCCTAAAAATATTCACGCAGCATTGATGTGCATTGCATAAAACGCTTCCAACAGCCGTAGCCAATGGAGTAATGGTGTGGAAAAGTCGAACAACAGCGCACTTATAATTACGCTAAGGCAATTGCGCGGTGTCCTATCGAGTGGATCCATTGGCTCGCCGATTGCACGCGGCCGATGCGCACACGCCGGCCTCTGCCTTGGCGCACGTCTATATTCATAGATACCTCAGAGTAACGCCAATATTTTAGCAGTATAAAAAGTTTATAACATTGTAAACCCCATACGTGGCCTCGTATGCAATAAATATATATATTTAAATAGACAATATCTAATATCGACAAGCGATGGTGGCGTAGTGGGGTTGACCCTTGCTTCTCGATCATGAGGGTCTGGGTTCGAACCACGCATGTACCAATGACTTTTAGTTACGTACATTTGTTTGTACAGCAACACCATTCGCTGATAAATTGTGCCCGGATAACGGCGACAGGCTTGCCACTTGTCACGTTTGGGACCTAATAAACTCGGCAAAACGTTTGTCCAGTTCTAGAGACTGGTGCCTCTCCCTACCCCTTCGGGGATAACGGGCGTGAGTTTATTTATTTTTATTTATTATTTTATTTTTTAAATATTACCAATGTACGAAGGGCTTCCCAATACACAAACACACACACATACGCACACACACACACTCACACACACACACACACACACACACACACACACACACACATACGCACAGACACACACACACACAAACACACCCTCTCACACTATTGCATACAAAATAATAATAATAATTAAACTAATCATCAACTAATTGTAACACTTAGTTAAGGGAAGACACTTGCTCTTGACGCACAGGTTATCCTAGTTCGAGAGCAAGCGCTTCATAAATAACTGTGGCAAATTGAATTTCTCAATAAAGATGTTACTATTTCTATTTACAACCTCTGACCATTGACAACCTCTATAGCGCAGTGGTTAGCGCATCGACCTACCATGCGAGAGGGTTCGAATCCCGGCTGGGGACAAAAAAAAGAGTAACTCAAGTCATGGTTGTTTAAATGTTTGTGACGTCGCTGTTTCTCCTTCCCACGACACAGGGTATCCTAGTGTGGGGACCGAAGCAATGTATGTGCCTGTATGTAAATATTATGTTATAAATAATCGAGTATTACAAATTATAGGTTATTAACTTTATTTCAGATACATTTACTTTACTTTTTGACGGAGGAGGAGGGCCCTGATTCTTTTAGTACATTGAAGTTTGATGACAATACATGGTCGGGTCACGTGATGTGTTTTTTCGTAGTATTGACGCGTAGATTGCTTGACTTGAGTGCACGCTTAGACTTGAAGCAGCAATGAAACTAAATCGCCATGTTCATGCAATTTTCATTGTTCTACAATGCATTAACAGAATTTAGGCACAGGTTTCGCTCTGATTTGCATCAGTAGTGCTAACGAAAGTTTTAGTTCAAATATTATAGGCAGGTATAATGTGTTAGTCCAGCCTTTCCAGTGCGTTGTGTTAACTTCTACATACATTTACGTTGTGTAAAGTCCAGTCCTTAAGCACACATTGCGTCGCCTGCACTATGACCTAAGCCCTACTAATACTCGTACAGTCGAAAGCACATCAATCTTCACATTTTAGTTGCAATGTCGCCCGTAATGCAACGGAGTAGAGCGCATGAGTGTATACCATGATGTGCTGTCGACTGTACCAGCGTGTACTAGGTGCACCTTTTTGGTAAAGATAAAGATATTTATTTGTCAAATACGAGACATAAGGTAGTTAAAACATAAACATTTACATACAGGCACTTGCATTGCTTCTGGCCCCACACTAGGATACCCTGTGTCGTGGGAACCAGCGACAGAGACATCACAAATATGTAAACATCCAAGACTTGGGGTTCTTTATGTCCCCAGCCGGGGGCTCGAATCCATACCTCTCGCGGGTTATTCACCAAATGAACACACATGTGTCGAGTTGGTGAAACTCAAATTAGCACCTATCATTTATTCTTTTGTCATCTGGACACACAAAGATTTTTATGTGTGTCCAGATGGTGAAAGCTAAAATAATATTTTTTATGTTGTCACCAACTGGACACACTCTGTTTTTTTGCAGAACAGGGTACAGTCAGGTTGACAATCGTCTCGCTCATGGAATTATTGACCACTAACAGTGGTCGCGATCATAGTGTTCCTGCTGATAGTTTCAATTTTTTTTTTGCTATAGGACCTTCATCATAAGTTTTATTCCCTGAACGTCGATTCCCATAATGTCGCTTTGCGTTTTACTTCAATTCCCAGTACTTCGCTCCTTGCTTCAAAGTGGTTTCCAGTACGCCCAGTCGCACCTATGGTATAGTCCAGAGCGGTTAAAAGTACTAGGGTAATAAAGTTAGTAGGTAGTAGTAGTAAACAACCCTGTTTAATACTGCGCAGTATTAAGCAACACCATGAACTAAGCCGCATGTTTTTCATGAGATTTTATTTTAGCTGCAATCTCTTACATACTTCTGCTACCCTAGTACTTTTGTACTATTTACTGTAAAATTATTGTAAAATTACCCGTTTCCAGCGGTGGAACGTTTGATGGAGGATTATGATTGTGACATAAAACATTCTGCGCATGACTGTACTTCGTCATAAATTTGGATAAAATTAGAATGTGTGTCCAGTTGACGAAAACATTAAAATGATTTAAATACGTTTCACCATCTGGACACGCGTAAAAATCTTTGTGTGTCCAGATGACGAAAGAATAAACGATACTAATTTGAGTTTAACCAACTCGACACAGGTGTGTCCAGTCATGTGTGTCCAGTTGGTGAATAACCCCCTCTCGCATGGTAGGCAGATGCGCTAATTATTGCGCATGTTTACAGACTGCATTTGTTTTTAACTTTATTCGGAATACACTTACCGGAGTATAGAGGTGTTTTCATACTTGTTTAAGAAAATCAATCGATGTTAGACATTGCGAGTATTGATAGCACTCATGGGTCTTTAATTTTGACCTTCTTAAGTAGATGGACATTTGTACCAAATATTGTATTAGACTTAAGTTGATTTGAGAAAAGATGGCCAGAGTGGAGTTTTTTTTGCTGCCTTATTCTCTACTACACTCGGCCCTAAGGCAGCGGCTAACATTAGCATTATAAGTACATTGACATTCAGCAAGCAGAATGTAAATTCTTTACGTTGAAATAAATTTCTGATTTCTGATCGATTTTTTTTTATTTGAAGGTCAAGTATAAAGTATATCCGGAATAAAGTTTATAATGTGTAGTGCTTACGAAAGTTTCAGTTCAAAAGAATGCGTTTGTGTTTGTTTAGTAAACGGTTTTTCAACACTGTATAATTTCCATTCTATTTAACGCACGATTTTAAACATTATCTATTAAACAGCTCATTAGCGCAACAATTCGGTACAACCCAGTATGCCTACCTAACTTATTCAATAAGACGCATCCACGCTGAACGATAGGTACAGCCGATGACTGCGAAATGATTTGAGTGATTGGAGGAGTGGTGAAATAGTACAGCAAACTCGCGATGCTCAGCGTATAATAAATTAATGAATGGTTGAACGTTTTATTGTCACAAACATGATTACAGAATTATTTTAATAACTATTAAAAATCAAAAAAATAATTTAAATTCTGCTTGTTCAGTGTCACTGTACTAATAATGTTAGGTGTCTTGGGACGGAATTTAGTGGAGAAAAAGGCAGCGAAAAAAATCTCCACTCTGACCGTCTTTTCTCAAATCCCCTTAAATCTAATACATATGTTGGTACGAAAATCTATATACATAAGTACCTACGAAGCTCGTGACCCACGAGTGCTATATTAGTTCCGATATTTCTATTACACGATATTTATATCCGATTCTATCCGATAGTAGCCGAGGTATATTCTAAAAGCTAACAGACTTAAGTGGTTACTCAGCGAAATTCTCAATTCAGACACCGGCTCATAGGCATCCAAGTCCAGCGGACGTGTGCCAATAGCCCTAATAAACGGAATACTTCTCGCATGCAACCGTAGGGCCTGTCTTACCAACGGATCTGGCTACCTGGCTCTTATCACGTGCTACTTAAGACCGAGTTTCGAACAAAAAAAGCCACAACAGGTAAGCGACTGTGGGTGCAACACTTTCACTGCGCCCGGCGACTGTCGCGTGCGCGATATATTATATAACCCAGCAGCTACAACGTTATTTAATATTATGTGTAGAGGCAGGGCCGTCTTGGGCCATGTTTTTGCGTAATAAATGCGTATTGAGCTTTTGGTACCAATCCGGACTTAGCCCCCGTGGTGGAGTATGGCCTATACCTTCCTCAGGGATCAGACCCGTGCCCCTCGGTAGGGACATAATGGGTTGATGATGAGAAACATTACCGTCCGACGACTCGTTTCGTAAATCGGCTGTAGCTCCATCTTAAGTGTTTTAGTGGGGATGACATTTTATAAATATGACTGTAAGATTTTACTTAAACAGTAAAGAATAAATAATGAGATAAAATAAGACAAGAATATTCTGTATTGCACACAAGAAACAATAGAAAGAAATAAAAGTTATAATTATTTTAAAACGTATGATGGGCGGAAATACAGTCGATACAGTCAACTTGGATTAGTTAGTTAAGAACTGAAATTCTTGATCCGATAAAGGAAGGTGATCAGGTTGGCCGCAGTACCATATAAGTGCTTAGGGATAGTATGACCTAGATATTTATAGCCTAGATATGTGCTAGCCGAACTGAGCTAGTCTGTCTCACCTAAAAGGTTTTTCCCATAACTTGGTATATTTTTGTGCTATTTCCTTTCAATTATTTTTGTTAGTAATTGTTTGACAGAATGTTTTTGACCGATTTTTTTTAAAAATAAATCAGGTGTCTCTTTCTTTTAGTTTTATAATTTTCTTTTAATTTGTACTAGTGTTTTATTTATCTTCTACTTTTAAAAGGTATAAATTCATTGTTACTATAAGATTTGAATTTTGTTGAAAATCAGCGCTGTAGGATGCTAGTATCTTATTAGCGGTCAGGGACAATCCGAGTGCCAAGCTCTTGAAAAACTAGATCTTATTTAAAATAGTAATTATAAATTTAATCTCTCATAACTTATTATTAAGAATGTGAACCATGTCAGATATGGTACAGATTCACAATAATAAGGAAAAAAGAAAGAGAAGGAGAAACGTTTATTGCACCAACAGTCACACACAACAGAAATACAAACGAGAAGAAAACATCAAAGATAAGGTACAAACATACATAAAGATATGCAGTTTTTTCGCGGCGTGTAACCGCTGCTGCAAAAGGCAGCCGACTCAGCACAATGCTGAGGATGTAAGCCCTCAGCACTGGTTTTCAGTCAGCGCCTAAGGGTTGGGTTGAGAATTTTCACTAAGTAAGTACTTAACTGTAGTGCTGTCTCATCAAATTTCTCAGAGAAGAGTTACTTAAGTAATTCAATTCAATTCATTTATTGCCCTAAATTACAGTATTCCTAGATCTTATTGTGTAATTTTACCAATAAAGGCGTAGCAAAATACTTAAAGTAAGGATTCAGTTTAATTAATTTACGACTCATACAATACAATAAAACAAAAGAAACAAAAGGCATACAAAATACAATTATATAAAATTCTTTCTACAAAGTTAAATGTCAACAATATGTCATGTGATAATATTTTATCAAGGCTTTAAAAGAGTACCTATGGAAATGTGTCCTAACAATATCCTCAAATTCAATCATATGAAAACACCCCATTGTTTTCATAATTATTGAATTCGAGGATATTGTTAGGACACATTTCCATAGGTACTCTTTTAAAGCCTTGATAAAATATTTACTCGGGAGAGCCTTAATTTTTATTGGAAGCTTATTATAAAGGGTTATTCACCAACTGGACACACATGTCTGGACACACCTGTGTCGAGTTGGTTAAACTCAAATTAGTATCATTTATTCTTTCGTCATCTGGACACACAAAGATTTTTATGTGTGTCCAGATGGTGAAAGCTAAAATAATAATTTTTATGTTTTCACCAACTGGACACACTCTGTTTTTTTTACAGAAAAGGGTACAGTCAGGTTAACAATCGTCTCGCTCATGGAATTATTGACCACTAACAATGGTCGCGATCATAGTGTTCATGTTGATAGTTTCAATTTTTTCTTGCTATAGGACCTTCATCATAAGTTTTATTCCCTGATTCTCGATTCCCATAATGTCGCTTTGCGTTTTACTTCAATCCCCAGTACTTCGCTCCTCGCTTCACAGTAGTTTCCAGTTCGCCCCGTCGCACTTATGGTATAGTCCAGAGCGGTTAAAAGTACTAGGGTAACAAAAGTTAGTAGGAAGTAGTAGTAAGCAACCCTGTTTAATACTGCGCAGTATTAAGCAACACCATGAACTAAGCCGCATGTATTTCATGAGATTTTATTTTAGCCGCAATCTCTTACATACTTCTTCTACCCTAGTACTTTTGTACTAATTACTGTAAAATTATTGTAAAAGTATTGTATAATTACCCGTTTCCAGCGGTGGAACGTTTGATGAAGGATGATGATTGTGACAGAAAACATTCTGCGCATGACTGTACTTCGTCATAAATTCGGGTAAAATTCGAATGTGTGTCCAGTTAACGAAAACATTAAAATGATTTAAATACGTTTCACCATCTGGACACACATAAAAATCTTTGTGTGTCCAGATGACGAAAGAATAAATGATACTATTTTGAGTTTAACCAACTCGACACAGGTGTGTCCAGTCATGTGTGTCCAGTTGGTGAATAACCAATTATAAATTGAGACTGCCGCATGCTTAGTGCTTCTACTATAGGAGGTTGTTCTGCATTATTCTGCAAGTATTTACTTAGTGTCAATTCTGAATTCAGAAATCGGCCCTAAATTTCTCCCGAGTGTCCCAAATGCGCGGCGATAAGGCAGTTCAATAAAGCGTTTTCTTCACTTTTTTTCCAGGTCCCATTGCAGCTGCGACCAGAAGTTCCGTCAGTGCCTGCAGAAGACCAGCTCGGTGGTGTCAGCGCAGATCGGGCTCACTTACTTCAACGTCCTCGGGCCACAGTGCTTCCGGAAAGCTCATCCCATCGTGCGCTGCGTGCGACGGACTCGGTAAGACTCTCATAAGGTTTTTCCCCGAATCTAGAGATAAGAAGTTTCAGAAATAGAAGTTTTTAAAACCATTTTATGATAATCCGATCTGCCCACCGAAAATAGGCTATTTGACAGTGTGAAAAAAAAGTATTATTTATATCATCATCAACCCATTATGCCCCAACCGAGGGGCACGGGTCTCTTCCCTGAGGAAGGTATAGGCCATACTCCACCATGGGGGCCAAGTCCAGATTGGTTGAGGCTTGTAAGACTAGTAGCTGGTCTTACCAAAGTCTTCCAGCCACCCTAAAGGCCTCTGACTTGGCTTTACGACTGCCATCTATAGACGGCAGCCGCCACAACTGCTTAACGTGCCTTACGAAGCACGGAACCGCTCGGAAAAATATCACTAGCGTTAGTCAAATATGGTCCCAACCCATCCATGCACTGAAGGCGCCCTATGTTGCTTAACCTTCGTTATCATTTAAGATCACTCAGGCAGCCGGGGCTAAGAGCGATTCTTTCTTGTTTATTCTTGTTTGTTTGTTTATATATTCGTATAAATTATGAGTCTTCGAACCGCTTTAACGCATTTCAACTTAAAAAAAATGGATGGATCACTAGTCCAAAACAACGGGATAAAATTTGATAATTTTCTATCTGTAGCCATTTTATCGAAAACGGCCTGAATTCATCGAATCTATGATGACGTCACAGATGAGTAAAAATGGCGTCTGTCATTCATATCGTTCTTACGTTCATTGGTTTTGTTTACTGACCTGTGACGTCATGACGCCGTGTGGCTCAAGACATCGTTTTGGCGGCTTATTTTAAAAGTAAATTTTAATGTGCTTTTTTTTGGAAGAAATACACGAAAGAATTTAAAATTACCACTGTCTGCTCAATTAACACTCACAAAGAAACTGAGATGAGTTTCAGAAACCTGTCAAATATTAGAAATTTATTGTTCTTCTTAAGGTCATAACTAAAATAATTTCATGGTTCCAGGAGGAACACTAGCGTCCACCGTGATTTTTTGAAGAGAACTTTTTTTGATTTTTTTTTCCTCTTCTTCATAGAATAGGTTTACTTCAATGCTGTGGCTATGGGAGGTTCTTTGAAAGCTCGTTTTGTTGAATGGAGTATATACAAGTACCTAGAGATTTTGTTCACTTCATCGAGGTGCGACCAAGGTGTCGCTTTTAGAACATCATCATCATCATCATCATCAGGCTATATTAGTCCACTGCTGGACATAGCCCTCCCCCAATGAGCGCCATAGCGATCTGTCTTCAGCTTGCCGCATCCAGCATCTGCCCGCTTTTAGAACAAAAATTATTATTCTTATTATTTATTTATTCACTAAAAACAGTGCGAAATTACAACAACAGTAGTTTGCCAAACTGCTAATGCAGTAAAGAACAAATATAAATGAATCCGGGTTGGTTATTTTTGCAAGGAACAAAACAGGATGACTCAAGTGGACGGATCCACCCAAAAGTGCATTCATGGAACTGCGCTGAGTCAACACTCAGGATTTTTGGAAAAGCCACTGTTATTGAGCCACCGTATTCGGCAATCATTAATACCGAATGTCATCAGGTCAAGGTGGATCCCAGACCTGCCCTGTACACTTATTCGAACGTAATTGAGGTTTTTTAAGTAATTACATAAGGCGCTATCTCATTTAAACCACCAAATTGGCGATCTCTGTGGCAAAGCAGTAGCGCACCTGCCTACCATGCAAGAAGTCCCTGGGTTCGAATCCCTACTGGGGACAAAAAAAAAACCCCAGGAATTGGATGCTTACAGGTTTGTGATGTCACTGTTTCTGGTTTCCACAACAAAGGGTATATACGTATAAAAATAAATACTGACGCTTCAGAGAACAAATGAAGCCTCTTGCCTCGAAGCAAACCAATATTGCAATTTTAGATTTTTCAGCGCGGAAACCTAGCGAGCTCGAAGTATTAAATAGATTTTAAATAATATCTCTTAGACACACTCAGGAGCGGTGGTAGCGGAGAAAATAGATTACCGGCTTTTTCAGAAAGCTGAGAAGGAAAACATCGTGGAAAAACCTGAGTGTCTGTACCTCTGGGCTTGAAATTTTACTATCCGCGGTGGGCACGCATACTCTCTACGAGAAAAGGTCCTATCATTATTGTATAATTTAATTAAATATTTAATAAAAACGGCCTTTCAGCTTTAGCTCCGCTGGTATTGACCATAGAGATCTATTCATTCCCTAGTAGTTTGACTTGTCTTACGGACTACAACCGTGTTACAACTGTATTGTGATTTGTGTATAGTATGATCATCCGGACGTTAGCGACTGTTAAGCACACTCTGTGCAAAAAAGCTTATTATAAAATCACACATACATTGCTTCTAACCCCACACTAGGATACTCAGTGTCGTCAGAACCAGAAACAGCGACATCACAAACACTCAAGCATCCAAGACCTGGTGTTTTAATAAACGTTTACTAGTTTTTGATAAGTATTTTGTCTCTTTCCTTCTAGGCTAACGGGTCAGAAGTGCGAGGAGTACGAGCTGGACTACACCAAGCCCAAGATGTGGCAGTGGTTTGACAATGAGACCTACTGATCCGTCTGACTTGGAGCCTCATCACGCACATCAAATCTGGTCGGAATCCTGAAGTTTGCGATATAATTTCGTATGAAACTTGATAGTGAGGTGAATGGAAGCGCTCGGAATTTGGTCCGCAAATAAGAGCACTAGCCAACCAGCTTAAGACCTACGTGTTTCTAGAGTAGAAGAAAAAATACAAGAAAAAATAAATTTATTATACCAACACAGAAACAAAATAAACAGACAAGTAACATAATATATTTAACGCAACATACAAAAAGAACACAAATCAATTAAAATAAAACCATAGATATAGTCTGTGGTATGTCTACGTATTGCTACAAAAGCGTTGTGCTGAGAGTGTGAGCCCTCAGTGCTGATTTCCAGTCGGTGCCGATGATGTGCCTAAATGTGTCTGTGCGCAAAAAGATCGTTCATCCAAAGTAGATTCAGCCCTCTACATTTTCATGCTTTTTAAGCATGCTTTCCATGGGGGAAAAATAAAATAGAGACGGTAAATACGTACATATGCCGATTCGTAGTTTTTATTACGCACTAATTAGAAAGGTACTTTTGAAAAATCTTGAATACATTGTACACAACCAAACATTAATGAATTATTATTTGCTTATGTACTTATAAAAGGAATTGGCGTCTCTATTTTATTTTACCTCTATGGAAAGCATGCTTAAAAAGCATATGAAGCGAATGTATACCAGGCCTCAGTGAAGAGCTAAAATGGAGGACGAAAAGGACATTATATTACGTGAATAGTGTTTGGAATAAATAGAAATTAAAGTGGTTTGTAAGTGTAACGTAGTCTTAGTTTAATATTATATAACTTGCCATAAGAATAAAATGTTAAGATCTCCGAACTCTCTTATTTGTGATCAGAAATAAAACTCCAATTGTTTTTTTATAGAAGACTCATGAGAATATAATTGAAAGTGGTACATTTGGTAACATATAAATAGTACATCTTATAATCTCTACTAATAATAATGTAAATTGATAGTAAAACAAAGTGAAAGATGAAATTCTCTAGAAAAAAAGGTAGAAAAAGCTCAAAACATGAGCGTGAAGTCTAACATGAAATCTAGTTTTGCTTTGATATAATATCTTGTTTTACATGTTGTGCGCAAAAATTGTCTGAAAACTGTGTATATTTAGATATGTTAGATCATACGGTAATCTATACAATCATACTACAAAAATGATAATTTCCATGACGAAATTAGACTCAATTGGCAAGTTAGGGCCGGTTTTAACTCAATGTTCAATTCAATTTTCAACTCAAATTTTTACTAAGTAAAAATTCTTAACTGTAGTGCTGTCTCGTCAAATTTCCCAGAAAAGAGCGTGACAGAACGTTATTTAAGTATTTATTTAGTGAAGATTCTCAACTCAAAAACCGGCCTTAGTGGACGAAAAGAAACCCAAAATCAAACTAAACCTCGGAATTACTCGCATAGTAGAGCCCATACATTTCTGTGATAATATTATGATCAGTTTTATTTTATATATTATCAAATGTCAACTGTCAACTTTACAGTTCTGTCAAATGATAGCAACCAGAAACAAAATTTTGAAATAAAACTTTCTCAAGCACTAGACTCACCTACTTGACTTTTAGTCAAAAGAATCCGAGCAGGTTTCGCTGTCATAAAAGTCAAGTAAGTGTATCCGGAATAAAGTTAATCAAGAACTAAATTATTAAATAATTAAAAAGAGGCATAACTCTGATTATTTCCAAAACAATTAAACATAATTAAATAAAATTTAATTAAAGATGGCGCACGACATTAAAAAGCTAACTGTAACTAACCAGGTGGTTACACAAGATTAGTTTGATTTACTTTTCCCTATTAAGCTGAGGCCACAGGAGCGTAATTTTTTGAGTTGTGAGTCGCGCGATTTCGGTCACGTAATTTCTGCTACGTTCGGTTTCATACAAAAACCCCTTTTTGCCACACGGCGACGCAAAATTAGTTGTCTGGCGATTCACGCGCACTATCCCGGCTAAATTGAGTTTTCGGTAGGAGGGGGGCGAGGAAATTGACAGTCAATCACAGAACGCGTGAGAGTCTATACGTTGGATTCAACCAGTATTTCGTTATATCGTCATCTTCTGTGTCTTCTAAAAATTCTTCGTATATACACAAAGTATTTATTATATCCATCACACGAACACCTTGTGCAAACTTTGAAAAGCGACTGAATAAATTACGCACGTGTGGCAGCCCAACAGATTTTCTGCTGAGCAGAAATAACGCGACCGAAATTGCGCGACTCACAACTCAAAAAAATACGCTCGTATGGCCTCAGCCTTATTTGGGTTTCCCGTTCAACTGAAAGTTCAGAGCGTAAATTTTTGACATTTGATATTTTATAAAGGAAAAAATACATTCACACAAACCGATGAACTATCATCCAATTCCGAGGATCAAATGCTTAAATTGCTCCACTATTAAAGTAATATTGTGCTCACAATGTTCATCTATATTTTGAATACTTTTTACGTTTACAATAATTGTATATTTTTCACATAGAGTGTCGAAGCCGGTAAATTTCACAAAAAATCAAACAGTATCATTAAGTATAAATATTGTCAAAAACATGAATAACTTCGACCGTGTAAAACACACCGAACGTCGGCAATGACGAACATTGAATTAATACAAAAAGAACATTACAAGTCTATCAACACCGAGACACGAGAACACACAGATGATCGGAAAATTACATCGAAAACATACAACAGTCACTGATACTCTGATATCGATACGATATTGCACCAACCGCCATAACACTACGCCGCTACTGTACCCTCTTTACTTATACAAAACTCTACAGTAAGCTACGCCTACTCTACGAAAGTCTATTGGGCCTATAAAATATTTGGTATTATATTGCTTAAAATGGTCCAATGGGATTAATCCTAGGAATGAACTTATTTTAGGGAAAGCGCCAGCGACAGCGACAGCACTACCAATCAATGATGGCTTACTATAATAATTCGATATACATTGTGTAGTCAGTTAACCCACAGATTAAAAGAAAGACTACTGCGCGATTGAACCTATAGATTTTTTTGAGCGCCAGCTCACCATAACAGTGGTTTTAACCCTTTCAGACCTGATCTTGAAAATAACAATAGAAAACCATTGTCATTTTCAAGGTCTGGTCTGAAAGAGTTAATTAAAAAATAAACATTTAATAAAGCCACATAGCTTCTGGCCCCACACTAGAAGACCCTGTGTCGTGAGAGCTAGAAACAGCGACATCACAAACATGTACGTACATATCCAAGACCTGGGATTCTTTTTTGTCCCCAGCCGGGGTCCGAACCCGGAACGGAATCCGGTAGGCAAATGCGCTAACCGCTTTGCCACAGAGGTCGTCAAAATCAGTCAAATTGTTCTTTTCAAGGTCAACTACGCAACTGTGACCTTGAAAAGAACAATTTGTGACCAAATTGGTATTTGACAGGATGTCAAATGAGTTACTTTTAAGACGGAATTTTGTATGAAAATACTTGCTTGTGACGTCACATTTCAGAGCACTCTTTTTATGTTTCATCTATTTAAAAATTGTAATAACTAGTAAATGATTAAAAGAAATACATTTTCCGAATCATTTTGTAATTTTTGTTTCAATCGCGCATCTCAAATAATTTATTGTTAATAGTTTCAAATACTGTATTGTTATTTTCAAGGTCACAAGACATCGAATTATAATAGTAAACTAAGAATGGTAGATACTGGACCACAACGTGGCAGTGGCAACACTTCGTATTGCAGAATAGGTCGAAATGGAAAGACGAGCTAAGGACAATGTTGCGCCAGGGAACAATGAATGCACACAACACTTAAGTAACTTTGCGAGAAGCAGTACGAATATAGGAATGTCTGATACCGTTATTGTCAATTCCCTGGCTTGTGACGTCACGCCTACAGACTACGGCTACTGATGATCCAGGACAGTCCAAGAGAGGTGAGTACTTACGATTGGTGTTTTTATTTTGGACCCTGGGGTTATATGAAGGCTTCACGGACCGAGGTTCTCTCTGCGGGTAACACAATTTCTCTACCAACAATACAAACACTTAGACGTCAATACTGATGAATTCACTATTTTAAATAGAGATCAAAATACACCTAACGCTTATAATATTACGGTACGTGCTAGTAATTCACATAATAATGTTTTAGTCCTATTTTACAGCTACGTCGGAAGCGCGCAGTCGGCAAACCTGAGTCATAAGGTTGCTATTGGTATAAAGAC
This sequence comes from Yponomeuta plumbellus, assembly GCA_947310845.1. NCBI lineage: Eukaryota > Metazoa > Arthropoda > Insecta > Lepidoptera > Yponomeutidae > Yponomeuta > Yponomeuta plumbellus. The sequence continues at coordinate 656,895 of OX371214.1, read as the reverse complement.
AATTGAAGGGCCTAGATGCAGGAGTTCCAAGTCCCATGACTCTACTAGGGACTTAGGCACTTCCGCATCTGGTCCCTTCAGTTTATTTATTTTATATTTTTCTTTATTAGGGACAACAAACAGAGGTACAATGTATTTTGAACACATAACTTAAAAATTAACAGCGTCAATTATACATCCAGCTCCGTTATCCACATTTTACAATATGTTTCCATTACACTAAGGAATCAAACAAACGCCTCAGGCTTAGACCAAGGATTGTTCAATAAAAATAAAAACCCATGGAAAAAAAAGGAGAAAAAAAAACATGTATTTTTTTTTTTTTTTTTATTTAGCCTATGTATAATCAATAGTCGATCCATTTACTGAGTTTCCGCTGCCGAAGCAGAAATATTTTAATACATAGATACATAAACTCACGCCCGTATCCCAGAGGGGCAGGCAGAGACCGCCACCTGCCACGGTCCTGACAAATCACTTTCGCTTTATCGACATTCATTAATCGTTGCATGCACGCACGCCGGTGTTGACAGTAGTCAACACCGGCGTGCGTGCATGCATGCATGCATGCACCAGTAGGTGGGTATAGTTAGCAATTTAATAATTGAGTATGAGTCATGTCAAATATTACGTATGCCATTATCCTCTCCAGGCCTGACCTTGAAAATAACAATTGAAAACCATTGGTATTTTCAAGGTCAGGACTGAAGAGGTTAAGGCATATATTTGTACAGATTGTACCAAAATCTCCATTCACATTTAAAAAAATCTAATTCTCAAGCGGACACTACCTTAACTTTCGAATTCGATTCCTTTTAATGCCGCAATAGGTAACTTTGTGATAAAGAAGATCTGTTCGTTCTTTAACTGATGTAGTTTTTTTTGTAATACAAATTAAATTATTAATTATTTATTCTTGAACTAAAACATTAAAGATATATTTTTTTGTTCTCTGAATGAATTCACAAAAGTCACTCTTTTTGTGCTGTGTTGTGGTAATAGTATTTGCTCTTTCTAGTAAATTTATTCCGGATACACTTACTTAATTTTTTGTCGGAAGAGTCCGACCAGGTTTCGCTCTGATTCGCCGAGCTTAATCATGGAGCTCGCACGGATGATCAGCAGAGACGGAGCTCGCGTCATTAGTTGCTCGTGTCTGACTGCGAGCAAGCGCAATTAGAGAACGGTAAGTGTATTCGGAAAATAGTTAATAATTATTTATGTCTTTTTTGCATTTTTGTTCTCCGTTGTTTTCCATGGTTGCATTTTTTTGACGATAATACACATTTTGGAAATTATTACCTTCTATATTCTATATTTAAAAACACGTTTAAAGATACAAAACCCAAATTGCTCACCTTGTTACCTTATACATTATGACTCAGATTTGACAATTGCCTGTTCCTTTCCTATATGTGTTGTAAATGCTAGCGACTACCGCGCAAATGTGGCGCCACTAGAAAACAAAATATCCACTAATAAAATAAGGCAAACGGGCTCACGGAGGGATCAAATGAATTTTCGTTAGTTCACTAAATGTCAGGCACTCAAATTGAATCAATTTTCGTTTTAACCCAATGCTTAATACTAGGATTTTGATATCATAAAACGCAAATACGCAATTTCAGCTACAGAAAATATCATGTATTACAATTATGTCAAACGCACTAGTCTAATAACTCCTAATTGTCTATGAAATAAGGCAAATACTAAGTACGTGAATAATTGGATAAATATTTTTGAACTAAAATACATATTACTAACTTTATTTCGGATACACTTACTTGACTTTTTGTCAGAAGAGTCCGACCACGGACTGAATCAGAGACGAGCAATCGACGACGTGAGCTCAGTCTCTATTCACCATGATTAAGCTCTGTGTGAATCTGAGCGAAACCTGGTCGGACTCTTCCGACAAAAAGTCAATAAGTGAATCCGGAATATTGTTAACAATTCGATAAACGGATAATTTGGTAACATCATTTTGCATAATTTTGTTTAACTTCCGATATACATTAAGTATATCCATTAATCTTCTTTTCTTTGGATGGACTTTGCAATTTGTAAATTTAAATAATCAAATCCGTTATTTCAACATAACTTAACCAACGTCAATATGACAAAAATGACAAATAACAACAATATACAATTTGAATGGAATTTCAAGTTTTTAACTTATTGAACGAGAATATTTATAGATACTTATTGGATATAAAAAGAAGCACGGTTTACTTACCATAAGCCATCCGAGGGACTATTTTCATTTATCTACATTAATATCATCACTATACTGTCCGATTTCATGAAATAGTGTACATGGTTACGCATATTTTACCAAAAAATTTATGAATATCTTCATAAAAGAAGTTGTGTCTAAAAAGGGAAATCAGCAGAACAATATTTGATCAGAAAAAACTGCACTTTTCTGCTTCAAATTTAATAGAATACTGTCTATCAGCAGTTGGTGTTTAAAATTTAGCAAATTTTTTTGCTGGTCGTGTTCAAATAATCTCCCTTTATAAATATTTTAAGAGTATACTGATACTGATACTCTCTAATATAATCCCACCAAGACCAATGTATCGTTTGACAGGTTGACATAACCTATGTCAATTTCTATAGTTATACTCTTAATTGTCACCAAAACTTATTGAATACAATACCTCTTACAACAAATATAAATGCCACCTCTAGCATTTCTTATAACAAACCGTAATGTATTTTTAGTCTATAATTAATACTCTTTGTAGACAGGGACTAGTTCCAATCCCAATAGGGTTGTATAAACATTACTAGAACAGACGGTACCATTGGAGATTATATCAAAATTGGCATTCCTGATTGGCTAGGTCAATCATCTTCTTACTTGTATTTCTCTCTGATTGGCTAGATAAAACCTCCGATGGACCAAAATTCTGTTGGTTTTCATCCCTATTGGTTTCTTTTCGGTCACTTACAATACATTGGTAATTTAATTAATACATCTAAACATAGGAAATGCTGCAAAAATTCAGCAATATTTAGATATTTACTAAATTATTTTATTGCAAAGAAGGAAGAATATAATGCGCAGCGATGATCGACGAAAACGTCGAATGTCTACGAATTGTACGTTATACAGGTTGTAACGAAATCGCGAACTACGTACAATTCCAACTAAGGGGTTAACTTAAAAATCACGAAAAAAGTTATTTAGTCACATCATCTATAATCGGGACGGTCCGTCCCAGCGATTTCGGTCTCAATATAGACTTGTGAGGCTGAAACAGAACGGACAGTTCGCCTGTTTCGTATCTTGACCTTGAAAATTACAACCGAAAACCATTGTTTCTTTTTCAAGGTCAGACGAGGTTGAAATGGAAAATCGCACGCGCTATATTCTTCATTTGTTTGCATTTAATTCTACTGCGATAAATATTATACAACGCTACATACAATATTACATATTATTTTTTTAATTATTCCTTTAAAATCCGGAGACAGGGATCACAATGTTCATTCACGTTTTAATTTCTAAAATCGTGGTTTTCAAAATATTTTTGTTTTTTTCACGAAATTACTAGAAATATATTTTTTTAATAATTTCATGTAATAATTTATCATCATCTAAAATTTGAAATTATGCAAAAATTGCCTTTTTTTCACTCATGTCATAACGTACGGCCTTTTAGGTTCTACCCCAACCCAAGCCTTGTTATGACAAATATTCCTAACTTATTCTCCGCCGACCACACGTCTTAACATTTAAATTTGGTTCAGAAGATAATACAGACATTAATTTACGATAAATACCAAAGAAAATAGTAAGCTTTTTACTACAAAATTGTCTGTAAAAAAAGTGTTAAACATACTTTTGAGGTTTTAGAGCATAAAATAATTAGCTAATAGTCTCGTAAATAGAAACGAAGTGTTTTTAAGATATAAGTTATAAGCTATTGCCAATAAAGCAAGCAAAGAACAGGAATTTATTCAGATTTTAATTCTTTTTACCTACCAGTTTGTAACTTCCAGAGGTTCCAGTGCAGAATCACTGTTTCTAAAGGTGAGTCTCACTTTTCTGATATGCATTCCTTCGGCACGATACAAAACAATCACTTTCAAATGCGCAGAATCTTGTTTTCCTTAACGTTTCTGCGCATGGTTTTGTTATTAAACCGGTGTGCTATTGAAGCCTGTGTACAAAAACTTATTTCTTTTGAATTCTGTGTTAAGACAAAAATCTTGACTTTTATCGTTAGAGTATTATCCCCTAATAGAAGCTCAGTACTCAATACGGGACCACAAATCTATGTAACTCGATTTCTAGTTGTCCAATAAAGGCCAGTGGATGGTAATGACTTTAATGGTGTTCCAATGAGATTGACAATTCCAATGAAGTATCACGTAACTGTTTGAATATTTGTCTTATGTAGTGTAACAGACTCTATTTGTCACATAATCTCTATTGTAGTTTTATTAAAATACTACTGACGTTGGATCGCCATTATTCAGTATACCTGCTATGTACAGACAATAACAGGACCATCATCAAACGTGTGACACTCAATTGGACAGATTCGCAACATTCGTAAATAAAACAGATTCCTTTCATAAGTACAACTCATTGAGTTATCAAGCAGTAGAACAATGGTTTCTAACCTTCTTTCGAATAAGGACAACTTTGTTTTGTGGTAAAAAGCAACCATGAAGAAGAATATATAACGTAATATTTAACAGGTGATATCAGCACAAAAGTATTCACGTCACCTCGTCCAACGCACAATGCTTCAAAATCTTACATTTATTATTTAAAAAAAAAACAAAAGATTATGGGTCCCATGGGTAACTTCCGAAGCGCTCACGTACCACCGGTTGGAAACCACTGTTCTAGATGCCTAATATCTTCAGTCTTGACCTAGAAAAAACTAATTGAAAACCATTGTTCTACCCATTCATGTTTTGTTGTACTTACCTTGAAAATAACCATTGAAAACCACTATTCTTATCAAAGTCAGGACTGAGAAAATTAACTTCCGCAGTCCTGACCTTGAAAAGTGCTGACGTAATCTATTAATCGTGGAACTAACAACTTTCACGTTCATAAAGTAAATATTCTATTTGTACTATGAATAAAATATATGAATTTGAATTTGAAATATTATTTAAATAACAATGGTTTCCAATTGTTATTTTCAAGGTCAGGTCAGTTACAGGACTGAAGAGGATAAGCCCAGCTTTGGGAGGCTATGAACTGATGGCGAAAGAGAGATAGAGTTGGAGATGGACTTAGTCAGCAGCGCAGTCAAAGAAGGGGAAGCAGGCGACGGGGTCGGCGGCCGAGTGCTAGAGCACATGCAGGTTTTCACAAGACTTGGATTTCGAGTCGCGAGCCCATACGCGTCCCAGCAGTCCTCGAACCTGGAACACAAAAGAACAACTTTAGGGATAAAGCTAGAACCACACTGCGCCCCCGTACGACACGCGGACGCGAGGATGCCGAAAAGTATTATTTTGTATGCTTTACCTGATCAGTACCATTACCTGACCTTGAATATGACAATTGGAAACCTTTGTCATTTTCTAGGTCAGGACTGAAGAAAATAAAAACGTACCTGTTTTATTTACATTGGTTTTTGTCTTAGGTTCACAGCCGTAGGTCTTTAAAATCAGTATTAACATGATTGAGATTCTATGATTGCACTTGTTGCAAATTCGACGTCTAAAAACAGATAATTATGATTTTATGCCTTATAAACTACCTGGCCACATCATGATATATCGTCGGTCGGAATCATTAATGGTCTACATTTCAAAATATTCTGTTATGAGTAATTGACGTTTAAAGATTTCAAAAATTGTCTTATTATGCTAAAGTAAAATAATTGTTTCGCTACTGGAATTAGTGTTTTTGATAAAAAAATAATTTGGTTTTGTGATTCGGAAATATCTTCAAAATTTCCACCATTCTGCATACTTAACTCAAAAATCGTGTTTTTGGAAATATTCCGGTAATGCTTCCGACAGACGATATGTGCCGTCCAGTTTTTGAAGAATCTCGCATAGCAGCAGAGGTGTGTAGTTTTTTTCACTGAAGGGTTTCGCGCACCTCTACTTAGCAGCCTCTAAGCATAAAACGATGGTCTCACCTTTACACTGGCGGAGAGGCGTGTGCGCTTGCGCGGGGTGCTGGCGGCGGAGGCGGGGGGCTCCTCCCCCCCGCGCTCCCCCGTCACCGCGATGGGCGAGCGCGTGCGGCTGCGGTTCTTTCGGGCGCTGCTGCGTTTTCTGCAACGTCGAAGACAGTCAAGGTCAAGACAAGAAAACTTGTATTGCGTATCTGATAGTAGGAATCGGGGCAGCAGGTTGTATAGGTACTCATCAATCCTATTACAACAATCCTGTTTTAAACTCATTGACTATCAACAGTATTAACAGAGATTATATAGAGAGATAGATTTCAATAATTATTTTTAGGTAGACACTAACACTTTGCTATCTGAAATTGATAGCAGTTTTCCTGGCCTGACCTGACATAGACCAAACATGGGATGGCATACCTGACCCAACATAGCAAAAGCACTCGTCTCCAAACCAAGTATGGTGCGGCGTTCCTGACCCGTTCCAGAAAAATCTTCGTGTGCTATATACAGGGTGTTGATTTGTACAGTTAAATCCGACTCAGGGGTGCTTACATGATACTGAAGCAAAAAAAAAAAAAAAATTGTTTTTAGGGAAAATCACCTAAGAATCATAAAGGTATATGGCTTAGCATCTATTGTTTGCACTTGACGGGTTCAGCGGGGGTTTCGCGGGGCGGGGCGGGAGCGTGCGCCCGCGCGCTCACCGCCGGGGCGCCGCAAAACCAGGGATTTTAGGTGATTTTCACAAAAAAATATTTTTTTTAGATTTGTTTTTTTTTTTGCTTCAGTTCAGTATCATGTAAATAACCACCCCTGAGCCTGATTTAACTGTACAAATCAACACCGTGTATAGTGGTGTAGTTTTCACAACACAGGGAAACCTACTGTGGGAACTAGGGCTTCGTGTTTTTGTATGCATTTGTTTTTGGAACAAATTTTAAGAGCATATAATAGCGCGGCATACCTGACGCGTTCGGCGTGCTGCTGCTTGAGCCGGATCTGGGTGAGTAGCCCCACAAGCAGCTCGTCCACGTTGTGGTTGATCCCCACTGAGGTCTCAATGAACTTGCACTCGTACGAAGTGGCCAGCGACTTGCCCTCTGTAATAAGAGAGTAAAGCTTAATATGAATTAGGATTTAACCCAATAGATAGATGGCAGTCGTTAAGCCAAGTCAGTGGCCTTAGGGCGGCTTGAAAATTTCTGACAGTAAGACCAGCCACTAGTCTTACAAGCCTCCACCAATCCAGACTTGGCCCCGTGGTGGAGTATGGCCTATACCTTCCTCAGGGAAGAGATCCGTGCCCCTCGGTGGGGATTGGTGGAGGCTTGTAATGCCTGGGGCTAGTCCCACTTTCAGAAGTTTTCAATGCGCCCTGGCCTCTGACTTGGCTTAACGACTGCTTGACGTGCTTTGCGATGCACGGAACCGCTCGGAAAAATGTCACTAGCGTTAGTCATACGCTCACCCGTGCACTGAACGCGCCCTAATTAAACCTAATTAGGTCAAAAACTTAACTTATTAACCTAAGAAATATCAACCCCTTCCACCAATTTCTTAACTTTGATAATATTTTAGAAACAAATTTGTTTACACCCAGACGAAATGTGAATGGCGTCGGCCAATTACAAAAGTGTCGTATAACTACACGTTAACGTTGTAATTAAACGTTCCATCATTTACGTCACCTCCTGATGGCCGGCCGGTCGTTATGAAAAGCCCATCAGCAAAACCCATTTGCTGGTTTGATGGCTCGATTACGTTCGATTAAAATGTGAAAGTCACATCCGAAACTTTGCCGCCATCATGCCGGCAGGCGCTTACTTTTCAGAGCAGTGGATTTTGCCGGCAAGTGGGCTCTCATAAGTTTTATTTTTATTTATTGAGAGAAAACAAACAATTGACGTCTATTGGGTATTTTTTCTTTTAGTATATGAAAAGGAAGCTAAACGGGATAGCCCTACGTTCTTAGTTTTCACCTCAGTTGAGTTTTTCATTCAGGATTAACGTTTTAAAAACCTTCTAATTTTAAAAGTGTGTAAGCAAACCACAACGGATTCGTCGTCATATATCCACGTCAACATTGAAGATTGTAAAAAATCTTACATTTATAATATAGGTAGGTATGTAATTGTACAACCAGTAGCGTTTTCTACAGATTAAGACAACATACATCATTCAGAATATTAATTTATCATGTTTGGTGTTGCGGAATACTGCTCTAAATCTGTGCCCACTCTACTGAACTAGCAGAGCTCAATTTTGGTGACATTTTCGAGTTTTCAGCTTAACTTTGGCACAAAAGGTTTATATGTTCGAGGGGAAATTGATACTTTACAACCGCTATTAGATGTCGTCGGCACTCACATCCAACTATGGAAATTAGAGGACCCAGTGGTTCTGCTAGACTAATATAATTAACAAAATTATACATCTTCGGAGTACTGATGGACGTTGCGTCCAGACGTAGTCATCATCATAGGCCTTGGCGTCAGCAGTATCCTGTGGGACTTCGACACTTTTTTGAGTGACTGAAAGGTCCAATTCGAGAGCGGCAGCCCCTACCGCATGTGGGACATATAGAGAGAAGGTCCGGCGTCGGGTCTGTACGTCCTTGGTGCCTCCTGGCTCTTTTGTCCGCCAGTGTCGACCACCATACTTCGTCGCAGGTCTTACGGCCCTCCCGAACCTTCGCTCTCCAGGCTTCTCTGTCCACAACGAGTTCATCCCAGCTGTCGTGTACGATCCCAAATGCCGCCATGTCACGCTTAACGCAGTCCTTAAAGCACGTAGTAAGCACCAGACATTATTAACTATATTCCGGATATACTTACTTGACCTTTTGTCGGAAAGACCGACTCGGTTTCGCTCTGATTCGCAAAGCTTAGTCATGGTGAGTAGAGACGGAGCTGGCGGTCGTCGGCGGTCAAGTAAGTGTATCCAAAATAAAATTAATAATTTTAAACATTTATATGCAGGCACACATAGATTGCTTCTGGCCCCACACTAGGATACCCTGTGCCACGGGAACCAGATGGGCCATTATCTGGCATGCAAAATTGTGTGTAGTTAATATTACACTTGTTTTTGCCTATAGGTATTTAAGTATCAGTATCAACTTATTCTACGCCGTAAAATTACATTATTGAAATGAATTGTAAATTATAAGATTCTTAGATTAATATATTACATTAATGCTTTTTTTTAATTAATTAATTGTTGCATATCATTAAATATACAAAATAAAATTTTGTATAATATAAAAAACGTAACTTAAAAATATAGTCAATATAAATTAAAATCAATTCACAATTTCCATTAAAATGAAATCTTCAACTTTATAAATGGAATTTTCGCATAATATTACAAAGATAATATTTCATCGGACGAAATGTCATTGCACCTTAAAAAGGGACCTGAGGCGAATGTTATTTTATATTAGCGGCTATGGTTAATGCACTTACTGTTAATGTCTCCAAGAGCCATCTGTCAAGCCCAGCGGGCCCGAAAACACACACTTTCCATTTACATTGTGTTTTAGGAATAATTGGATGAGCCTTTGTTGGAATTGTGTAAAAATAACAAACGGCGCGCCGGTGGTAAAGGGCACGCTCCTTTGTACCAGATAGAGGTCACAGATTATCCCAAAATTTAAACAAAGATAGGTATTAAAAAGGTTTTCCACCCGTCGAGCGCTTTGGCGAACTATGATTAAAAAATATCGTTAGATTAGAACGTAGTAAAATTTAAATTTCGGTGTGATTGTAATAGAGTGGTGGTAGCAAAGCGGTAGAGCGTCAGCTTCTCAATCGGGTGGTCGTGGGTTCAAATCCCGCATTTACTAATGATAGAGTTCTAATATACTTATAGCCAGTGTTTGAATTAAGAATTTATGTAACTGTAACTACGTAACCGTCAATTTTACCAAAAAAGAGCGCGACAGAATGTTACCTAAGTATTTACTTAGTGAAATTCTCAATTCAGAAATCGCCTCTTTGTCTTCCACGTTATGCACATATGTGAAGTTCTAGTAGAAATACCTAGCATTTGAAAGCATTGTGAGGAACCCTTAGTGTCTAAGGTATTCACGTACCATAGCAATATCAAGCATGATATTCATATTTCGAAGGTGATGGTAGCTGAGCGGTGAGCTGACTTTGTTTCCTAAGTTATGTTCATTTAAAGCAGCAATACAGCTCGCTAACTATGAGAGTAAAAATATCGTGGGGACATCGGAGTGTCTGAAGGTGTAAACAAAATATACCTCAGCGGTTGAAATTGCCAATCCACGGTGGGCACGCGAGGTGTTAGCCTATTTTCAATTCCATTCCATTCCATTCCATTCCATTCCATTCCATTCCATTCCATTCAATCCCATCCCATCCCATCCCATCCCATCCCATCCCATTCCAATTCGTATCATTTATTTATTTTAATTTAATTTAAATTTCATTCTCTCTCTCTCTCCCTCTCTCTCTCTCTCTCTCTCTCTCTCTCTCTGAGAGAAGGCCTGTGCCCTGCAGTGAGTCATACATAGGCTACATTATTATCTAATGTTAGATACACGGGGCTCGAACCAATGACCTCCCGAATGCGACGGCGAAGTTCTACTGCTGCGCCCAATCAGCAAGTTTTGTGAACAAAATTTAATTGTGGCATTTTCAATGCGAGTTTTTGATGATTGAACGTTATGGTTATTTATGACAGCATTACATTCCATTTATTGGCACATTGCGATCCAGCCTGTCGTTTGCAAATTAAAACCCAATTAATTAACCTTGTCGTTGATAAAGTTTGCGAGAAATTACTTCGCGAGGCGTCCCGTTAACTTCTTGTTCAGTGGTCTGTAGGCAATTTCCTGCAATTTCGCACCTGGCGACTATCCAGCAAAGCAACAAATATACAAATTACAAACACTTTGTCATGTAAATTAGGTCTATTATACAAATACTTAGTCGCTCGTAGCCCCGGCCCCTTGAGTGATCTTAAATGATCACGAAGGTTAAGCAACATAGGACGCGTTCAATGCATGGGTGACCGTCTATAACTAACGCTAGTGGCATTTTTCTGAGCGATTCCGTTCTTCGCAAGGCACGTTAAGTAGTTCGTGCCGGCTGCCGTCGACAGATGGCTAAGCCAAGTCAAAGACCTTACGGCGGCTTGAAAACTTCTGACGTAAGACCAGCCACTAGTTTTACAAGCCTCCACCAATTCGGACTAGGCCCCCGTGCCCCACTATAGTTAACTAGTTGCTAAGCGAAATTCTCAATTCAGAAACCGGGTCTTAGTTTACCAAATAACAGTTTAGTCTCTGTTTAGAATCTGTGTAGTAAAACTTTTATTTAGTGGCAATACCGCCGTTGAAAGGCACTCGAGCACAATTGGATGAATCTATATAAACTCGATTCATTTGTAAGCGATCGCGTATCGGGCGCGATCCGATTTGACAATAATTGCTTTTGCCTCACACGACCGAGGATTCATTACTTTGTGCTGCGTTCAAACAGCTCCCACTGCTACTGGAGTATGCATGCAATGGAGCAAAGGGCAGTAGTTTGAACAAGAGGAAACACGAAAATGACGCATGTTTGGTTAGCAAGGAAACGCATTGGGTGTAGTTTAAACCGGATAGTGGCACAAACCTAATAATAATTATTATTATTATTATTCCCTGTAATCTCACGGACAATGTTATGTTCTATTTAGTTTAGTTTTAGTTTCATGTAAGTAATATAATATTTATATAATAATGTTAAGGAAATAATAAAATAAAAAATTATCTTATTAGTAATAAGATGCTAATAATGAACGATACATTCACTCATACAAGTACAGACCGAAAACAATAGGCTATTTGATAGTGTGAAAAAAAGTATTATTTATACAATATTCGTATAAATTCCCTATATATTTTGTTAGATATTTTTTGTTGGTTTGTCTTTGTATTAAATACTTGTATTTCTACCGTCACCCATTTGTGTTGTCTGTTGAATGTTGTATTACGTTGCGTGATGTTGTCTTAAAACCGCATTGAGACACTTGAACTAAAAACATGGATCAGTTGTCTAATAAAAACGGGATAAAATTTCATAATTATGTATCTGTAGCTAGTTAATCGATATCGGCCTGGATTGGCCGAATCACCATAGGTCAGTTATTACGTTAAAATACTTTGTTTAGAAACCAGTGACATCATGGTTCCTGTGCGACGCCATATTACAAAGGAAAGCGTTCTGGCGGCTTATTTTGAAGGTAAATTATCATTAAATTTTTTTTAGAACAAAATAAGGTTTTGAAGGAATTAAAACTATCGAATTGGAACGTTACTGTTATTGGAATTGTAATTTTTATTTCTATCTCTTATTTCTCATGTATTACACACGAGAAACGAAAATATTTTTATCTTATCTTAAAATGAAGGAAAGAAGGAAGAAATACTCTCTCTCTTTCTCTCTGAGCAAAAGGCCTATGCCATTATAGCAGGTTTAACGCTGCTTATATTATTCTATTATTATAAATTAAGCCAAAAATAAGTCGCTATTTTAGTACACGGGATACAACAAAATATTTATTTATTTATTAGACACAAATACGAGTAGTTGTGAATAGTTGTAGAACAAACGAAACACATCTATTATAGCGCCGGAATTTTGAGTTCTAACTAGTCAATACATAAAACTATAACTTTAATTATTAACAGTTTATTGTCATTAATTATTGTCAGAAGCAACAGAAGTGCACTGTTCACATTGAAGGCAGCCTAACGCGGCGAGTGTAAACGTTGCACGCCATAAATCCAGACTTGAAGTCTTGAAATTCAATTATCCCTACTCTAGAGCGTTTTATAGAGCTCTTTGAGGCTTCACGCTCCGCCGGGAGCGAACGGACGTAAAATTAAATAATACCCGCAACCTAACATAATTCTAGGATACCGACCCTCGGCGACCACTCATGCCACTTAGTAGTGGGTCGGCTGTTACTTTGTTCACGGAGAAGCTTCAACATCGGTTGCTTATAAATATTTAGCGTTGCGCAGTCAAAGTCGGCCAGTTCTGGGCCGCAACTTTTTAATAAAGATTTTAATGAAAATTGTTTGTCATCTGTTGGCGATAGATCTTTTTGGGGTTCCGTACCCAAAGGGAATCGCTCGTAGCCTGGGCTGCCAGAGTGATCTTAAAAACGACCACTAAGGTTAAGCAATATATGGCGCGTTCAGTCCATGGATGGGTCACTGTCTATGACTAACGCTAGTGGCAATTTTCCGAGTGGTTCCGTGCTTTGCTAGGCACGTTAAGCAGTTGGTGCCGGCTGCCGTCGATAGATGGCAGTCGTTAGGCCAAGTCAGAGGCCTTAAGGCGGCTCGTAAACTTCTGACAGTAAGACCAGCCACTAGTCTTACAAGCCTCCACCAATCCGGATTTGGCCCCCGTGGTGGAGTATGGCCTATACCTTCCTTACGGAAGAGACCCGTGCCCCTCTGTGGGGACATAATGGGTTGATGATGACCCAAAGGGTAAAATTTACACTATTACTGAGACTCCGCTGTCCATCCGTTTGTCACCAAGCTGTATCTCATGAACCGTGATAGTTAGCCGTTGAAATTTTCACAGATAATGTATTTCTGGTGTCGCTATAACAAAAAATACTAAAAAACAGAATCAAAATAATATTCAAGGGGGCTCCCATACAACAGACACGATGTTTTGCCGTTTTTATAGATAATTGTACGGAACCCTACGTGCGCAAGGCCGACTCGCGCTTCGCCAGTTTTTATTGTTTCGTTTTCTTTTCTATAGATAGTTTTTTTACTATTGTAGATTTTAAATGAATTTTTATATGTATTTGTAGTTTTATTATCGACATCTAATGTTATAGTAAAGTGTGAAATAAACACAGTAAATCACAGTTATAAGTTTTATTTTAGAAAAGCATAAGAAATCAGAAATTTATCTTAACGTAAACAATTTACATTTTGTTTGTTGAATGCCAACGTACTTAAAATGTTAGCAGCTCGCTTGGGGCAAAATGTAGCGGAGAAAAAGGTAGCGAAAAAAAATTCCAATCTGAACTATTCTCAAATCACCTTAAAATTATTAGATATGATACGAGTATGTTCTAAGTCTGAGATCTATACCTTAGGATGCCAGGATGCTTTCCGCGCCGTGTTTTCTACAATCTGGATCATCTGGAGTTAGATGTCCTTACCGTCAGTTAGTACACCTGTATCAACCAATTTTAGGTAGTAAAATACGATAACGTAAGTTTATTATTACCAAAAAAGTTCGGTAAATTTTTATTCAGTAAGAGTTTCTTGTCTCGCTCGTAGCCTGGGCTGCCTGAGTGATCTTAGACGATCACTAAGGTTAAGCAACATACGGCACGTTCAGTCCATGGATGGGTCACCGTCTATGACTAACGCTAGTGGCATTTTTTCCGAGCGATTCCGTGCTTCGCAAGGTACGTTAAGCAGTTGGTGCCGGCTGCCGTCGATAGATGGCAGTCGTTAAGCCAAGTCAGAGGCCTTAGGGCGGCTTGAAAACTTCTGACAGTAAGACCAGCCACTAGTCTTACAAGCCTCCACCAATCCGAACTTGGCCCCCGTGGTGGAGTATGGCCTATACCTTCCTCAGGGAAAAGACCCGTGCCCCTCGGTGGGGACATAATGGGTTGATGACGATGACGAAGAGTTTCTTGTACAAAATTGGATTTTCCTTAAAAGCTAGACGTTGGACCGCCCACAAAACAAAGCCTGTATTATGAGGGCCAAAATTACGATTTCTAATTTAGCATAAATCGCAATCGATACCTAAAATCCTCATATAATTTTAAAATATGTTTAACAAAAACCAATTATAAGCCGAGAAACAGAGAAAAACTAGAAATTTTATAATAGGTGACAAATTTTATAGGAGGTGTGTACAACTGTGTGGGTATAATATGTGTGTGAAAGGCTAAGTGAATTATGAGTAGAGTGAGCTAGTGAGTGTGAGTGTGAGTGTGTGTGTGTGTGTGTGTGTGTGTGTGTGTGTGTGTGTGTGTGTGTGTGTGTGTGTTTGTGTGTGTTCGACGCGTACATCGTTACAAATTGCTTATATTTTTATTCGAGATAAAACATCAAATGATGTGCATAGCGTATACTATTTATAGTCTGCTATTTCTTAATTTTAATATTAATAAAAGATTTTTCGTGGAGTCATAAGTCAGGCACTGCAAATCTCGACCTCAGCAAAAGCATTTAGTCGGATTTGTTATTTTTATAGGTACTTAACAAGAGAGCGAACCTACAAGTTACTATAAGCCTACATACGACATTATGCACTTGAATTATCTCAGCAATGGAATAAGATAGAAATATGCATCTCAGATCGATAGAAAAAGCTCGACATGCTGAGTTTGAAGGTATAAAAAAGTCATTTTCGTCGGAATCGAACCATACGACCATAATAATCGCTTCTGACTTTGAGAAATACTCATTAAACTGTTTTTTCAGGCAAGTCTCAGAAATTAGGTGCACTGACCGTCAGTTGGGACGAGCCGCGACCGCGCCAAGTCGGCCTTGTTTCCCACCAAAATGACGGCTCTCCTAGCCGTGTGGCCTGCCGCCCAGAGGGTCTGCAGCCGTCTCTCCGCCTCCGCGAAGCTGTTGCGGTCCGCTGTCGAGTACACCACGCAGTACCCGTGCGCGCATCCATCGGTCTGGAATAAAAAAAGTATAAGCATTTACAGGCACATACATACATTGCTTCTAACCCCACACAAGGATACCCTGTGTCGATTGATCCTAGATTCCTTGTCGTGGGTCCTAAAATCACTGTCACCATAATTGAGACAATTTACAGACACTTACAAAATTCGATCAGCAATAAAAAATATTTTGTATGTATAAATAATACTGTTTTTTCACACTATCAAATAGGTAGGTTATTGTCAAGTCAAACAGTGAAACCTACCACGACATGGTCAGGCGGGGCGTCCAGAAATGTGATCTCCGACTCTTCTCCAGCCAGCAGCACACACACCGACCGCTCGCCGGACTCGTCATCTAGAACCGAAAAGACTTACGATTCAATCAGCACAATACTTCATTGTTGAGAAACACTACGCTTCTACGCGGTGGAAAATGCACACCCAGTCTTGTTATGATAAGACAACGTTTATGTATGGGGATACACCAATGTTTGATAAACATATCGAGATCACGAGCAACATAGAGCGCGTTCAATGCATGGATAGGTGACCGTCTACGATTAACGCTAGTGGCATTTTTCCGAGCGGTTCCGTGCTTCGCAATGCATGTTTTGCACGTATGTCTATTTGAAACTGGTTTAAAGCCCTAAGATTAACAAAGATACGGTGCTCTTAATCACAGTAAGTATTGACAATTGACACAAAAGTGCGCTGTGCCACACTTCAACTTTTTCGACTTACTGTAATTATTATAACGAGGGCAGAGATGTCCCGCCCAATTCACTTTCAGTCTCGAGACTCTATTTATGCCAGCTCTTAAATAAACTTGCTTGATTCGGGAGTATTGAAAAATATAGTTTACGCGCAGAGGAAAGGTGGCCAGGACAGCTACCAGCTAAGCTCACCTATACTGGTGTCGTAGGCGTGCAGATACTCTGATGTCATGAACTGCCCCACGAGGCTGGACTTGCCCACGCCAGGAGCCCCCAGCACCAGCACGCGGTAGGCGCTGAGACCCGCCGAGGAATCCCTGTTGAGGATTAAATTGAGATATCAGACATTGTGATGGTTGTTGGGAAAGCAGACGACATCTGTGGCGCAGCGGTTAGTGCATCTGCCTACCATGTGGGAGGTCCCGGGTTCGATCCCCGGCTGAGGACAAGAAAAAAACCCCAGGTCTTGGATGTTCACATGTTTGTGACATCGCTGTTTCTGGTTTTCACGACACAAGGTATCGTAGTGTGGGGCCAGAAACAATCTATGTCCCTGTATGTAAATGTTTATGTTTATTCATACAGCAGCAGGAAACTAAATCGGGTTGTAAGCAAATCCTAACCTTGAAACTATCAATGTTTTCTCAAGGTCAGGACTTAAGTTAAGGGAAGATTTAGGTAATCTCTTGGAGAGTTGCATCCTTGATTCTAATCGCAAACGATACCTACCGCTTAAATACTAAATAGTAGGTACTAATAGTGAAGTATAAATAAACACAATAACTTCCACACAACCAATCACTTGACCTGGTCCTAAACTAGGATACCCTGTGCTAACCAGGCAAGGACAATACAATAGAAACCCAGACTATACTGGGTGTATTTCCACGACAGCCCCCGTTGAAATTCAAACCCAGAACCTCTGTCTTAGTAGGTTGCCTTAACGGCTAGACCAACGGGGCATTTTATGATTTGGCAATGGTTTTCTATTGTTATTTTCAAGGTCGGGACTTAGGAGAATTTTCGGGTTATCTCTTGGCCGAGAGTTGCGTCCTTGGAAGAAATTACTTTTAGTAATAAGGCCGCCAATGAACCTTTGTGAATATTTTGGGTTTTTTGTTTTTTGAAAGAATATTCTTATGTTGTCTTACTCTTGATTACTCGTAAAGATACCAATAAAATACTAACTAGTTCTACTACTAAAATAAAATGACGTGGCCGCTTCTGACCTGGAGGAGGCTAGCGAGCAGGGGGCGCTGGCGCGGTTGACGGCCTCCGTGCTGGAAGCGCTGGACGCCACGGAGGTGTTCGACCGAGACCGCCGCGACCGCAGCGAGTCACCGCGGTTTATCACTCCTTTGCCTGCCGGGGGTAGGGCAGTAGATCAGACAAAATTAGGTCAATTTACGTAGGCCGTACAATTTACCGGGGCAGGGGAGGGGAAGAGCTGGTGATCGTGCTCTTCCACTGTAAAAGGAAATTTCCCGGGGACGGCCGGTCCAACGGTGGTTTGTTGGACATTGTATTTATCGTAAGTCATGTGTAATACTTTGCTTGCGCGATGCAGGAATGTTGGAGTGTACCTCTATAGTGCGCGTGCAGCGTTGACATTTGCTCGCCACAAATGTACATTTTTTTAACTAGACTTAGTTGTTTGATTTAGCGATTTACGTTCAAATAGTACCAGGTTTTCTTTTATTTAAGTACTTTTCTTTTGTAGACTCAGCTTTCTCTGCTAATTTCCACACAGCCAGTATTTTTTGCCCATTAGTCACTTGTTATCTTGAAGTGCCTCAGATTGTATAACTCCTCTACGCATAAGTTGGGCAAGAAATACGTACTCTTTTTGTGAAACTAACAACTTTGACGGTCATAAAGTAAAATCTCTGACTGTCGACGAGTCTGACAAGTCAGAGACGAGCTCTGGCTCTGCTCACCATGATTAAACTCTGCAAATCAGAGCGAAACCTGGTTTTTTAATTAAGTGGATCCAGATAATTATGTTACAATAAAATATATGAGTTTCCCTACATTAGTCACCTATTATGCTGAAGCGCCTCAGCCTCTAATACTCCTCCTCTACGCTTGTGTTGGGCTAATCGGCCTCCATAGGCTACACGCGCCCTCTA
This sequence comes from Yponomeuta plumbellus, assembly GCA_947310845.1. NCBI lineage: Eukaryota > Metazoa > Arthropoda > Insecta > Lepidoptera > Yponomeutidae > Yponomeuta > Yponomeuta plumbellus. The sequence goes on along the minus strand of OX371214.1, from coordinate 638,247 downwards.
CTGATGCTTACACTCATTAAATGCCCTACAATAATCACAGTTATTCTAAAATGCTTCAACCTATAGTATCTACTCCTATAGAGGTTATGTGCATCCTTTGCTGATACCTGTACCCAATATTACTAACCTGTTATACTGAAGTGCCTCATTCTGTATAACTCTTATACGCCAGTGCTGAGCATGAACTACTTGCTTTGAACTACACTTCTTTCCCTACATTAGTCACCTGTTATGCTGAAGTGCCTCAGCCTGTAGTACTCCTCCTCTACGCCGGTGTTGGGCATGGAGGCCACACGCGCCCTCTGCTGCGGCAAGCCCAGCAGCTGCCGCTCGCCCGTCCGCGACCGCGCCGCCTTCACGGACTGGGACCGCGAGTGGTGCGGACTGCCGTACCTGGACCAACGTCATATGCTCAAGTATTGAAAGTTTTGAGTTGCATTATTGGATTGCATTCCTAGATTCATTAAGAGACCGTAGTTTCATTCATTCAGATCATTCTCCACTGTCTCCCCTAAACAGTGCTTTATAATTTTAATTTTATCGCATTGTATTAATTGTATTTCTTCGAAATCACTATTAAACCGAAAATCTTGAGACTGCTTCCTAATCGTCGCCAAATGTTAAAATGTCAACATACTAGACCAGTCCCCCACTATACAGATTATAATCTAGTGTGGGGTTCGCCGGTAAACATTGTCATATATTATTCTTAACATAAACCGATTAATTCTTAACCTTCTCATATTGTAAGTAACACTGTGTAAATTGCTTTAAATAAATATTTTTTATGTTTATGTTTATGCGCAGTTCTAATGGATGTCCATTCGAGTTTTTTCCTTTGGTGTATATGTAAAACAAAGCTAAACTGAAAGCTCTCCGTTCTCAGTTTATACCTCAGTTGAGTTTTTCATTCATGATAATTTATTCAAACAACATAATATGTACAATGACCTTATAACAAAGGTAAGTGGAAGGAAGTAAAGGTAAGGAAAACCACCAACTAAACCAAGGTCCCCACGTTTTGAAGGTGGTTTTTTTTTTTTTTTTTAATTGTATATTATCGTGAATTTTGTTTACAAAAACACCATGCAACGCCTAAAGTGGTACACAACTTCGTTACATTTTGTCGCCCCATCGCTTCGCATTAGGTTGCCGAGTAGGAGGGCCGGATATGACGTCACAACAGCCCCAGAATTGGAACGAATTTTGTGGCGGGGGCTTTCTAACAATGAAGCAGAAAATGCTTTTAGGGTACCGCATCTAAAGGGTAAGGGACCCTATTACTATAACTTCACTGTCAGTATGTCTGCTCGTTCGTTCTGTTAAGGTCATAGCCCACTTACACGACTCTGCTCCCACCCGGCAAGATTGCTGTCAGCTGTCAGCTAATTTATGATGCCAATGTAAAATATATCTAAACAGCAATATTTAAAGCCCATATTTGAATGATATTATTTTTGCTGGGTGGTAGCAGAGTCGTGTAAGTGGGCTTATTGCCTCATTTTATCAATTTCGCGGACATAAGTAAAAACGCCGCGTATTGTCTAATATAAAATTGCAGTAGGTGCATGCCGCAGTCGAGCCCCAACTCACAAACCTATCGGATTACCTTTAATTACGTGAAGTGACCTTTTTCCTACATTTTCGGACTAACTGTACGTGCTTTGTTTTGCTGTTAACAATAAACATCGGTTTAAGTGAATTGCAGTGGTTTAATTCCAAGGACCTTGTGGAGCGCCATCCTCTCCCTCTAACAGTTCGTCCGTCTGTTTGTCCATCCGTCCGTCCAGGCAGTCTGTCTGTCCAATGTCCATACATACATCAAATTTACATACAGGCACATACATGACTTTCAGCCCCACACTAGGATACCCTGTGTCATGAAAATCAGCGTTGTGTTGATCACTCACACAACATTTAGGCTGAGCATACTCCTTTTTTTGTAATTTTTTAATTTATATTATTTATTAATACCAGTAATTTAAAAAAAAATATGATTCCTATGTAATTTGATCTTATTTCGATGATAAAAATAAACAATTTTCAATTTCAATTTCAAATTTCAATTTTAATTTCATGAGAACAAGAAACAGCGACATCACAAACATGTGAACATCTAAGAACTGAGTTTTTTTGTCCCCAGCCGGGGTTCGAAACCGGGACCTCTCGTATGGTCGGGAGATGCGCTAATCGCTGCTCGACAGAGATTATTTTAAAAACCGAGATTAAATTGAAAAAACTTAAAAACACGATGGATAACTGAGAATTTACTCCCTTAAACGAAGAAAAATAGTCTGTAATAGAAATGAAATGAAATGAAATGAAAATGTTTATTTGTAACAATAAAATAAGTCTTGAGAGATTAAATAATCTGTTAGTCAGAGTCCTAACATTATGAGTTAGTTTACTTACACTATGTGCAACTCAGATGTCTATGCTAGGTAAAAACCTGTGATAGACCTCAGTTTTTCTCATTTGTAACAAAAATACAATTAAGACGGTCCTGTGTGTTACCTACGGAGCCGAGACATGGACACTCACGAAAGGGTTGGTCCACCGGTTTAAAGTCGCTCAGCGAGCTATGGAGAGAGCTATGCTCGGAGTTTCTCTGAAGGATAGGATTCGTAACGAATACATCCGACAGAGAACCAAAGTTATCGACATAGCTCAGAGAATTAGCAAGCTGAAGTGGCAGTGGGCTGGCCATATTTCGCGAAGAACCGACAACCGCTGGGGTAAACGTGTTCTTGAGTGGAGACCGCGACTCGGCAAACGTAGTGTAGGACGCCCTCTAACCAGGTGGGACGACGATCTGCGAAGGACTGCAGGCAGATGCTGGATGAGGCAAGCTGAAGACAGGGCGCTATGGCGCTCATTAGGGGAGGGCTATGTCCAGCAGTGGACTAATATAGCCTGATGATGATGTGTGTTACAAACAGAGTAGGTACCTAGTTGTTTCATCAAGAAAAATAATGAAAAGACATGTAGTGACTAAAATTAAAATTACAGCAAATTGCAAAAGTTTATTTATATCGAATGCTGCATAGGAGATAGATATTTATATTATTTTTAAATATATAATAATTTATTTAAATAAATAACTTATAGTTTATAAATAACAATATTAATAAATAGACAAATATATGAGGGGTGTAAAAGCAAAGCCGACTCTGTCCATGAGGTGTCAAACTGAGTTATAAATAAGCGATATTCGGTTTTTTTAGTCAACAGCGGTCATAGAAAAAGTTTGTTTATTTAAGGAATTAAAATAAAGTCTCAGATATTCAAAACCCGAATTAAAATGCTTATAACATTCGAATATACGCAAGTACAAACTAAACTACATTCACAGGTTAAAATATTCAAAAAGTGGACAGAGTTGAGTTTGCTTTTATACCCCTCATATATTAATACATAGCTTTAAAACTATCGAGTAATTTCCAGTAGATTTTCAGTATCACGATAAGGAAGCGTTTGCAAGTAGTTAATGACAGTTTGTTTACATTTAAACGAATTAAGTGACGTGAGCACCAATATTTTATTTAGTTTATTATAAAGAAACGTTCCTAGAAAACAGTGGAATCTATTTGCAAAAAAAGTTTTAAATTTAGAATTTTTATAAACTATATCAAGTCTACGTCTGTCAGGATTGTGAACACATTTTAGGGAATGAGTACGGAGAATAATTTTCAAAATAAATAGTTGTCTGACCGTTAAAACTTTGATGTTTTGATACAAGGATGCAGTAGGGTATCGTCGTGGCAAGCAAAACCCAACCTTTAATACAGCTCTCTGGGCATTTCAAGTGGCAGAAGGATCCTTTTTCCAACGCCACCCCAGGTGTCTATGCAATATGTCAACAGGGACTGACAGAGGGCATAATATACGGTTTTTATTAGTTTAGGATCTGCCACATGCCTTAGCCGTTTTAGAATTGCCATTATTTTACGTACCCTACTTGAAAGAGAATTTACATGATGTTTGAAGGTGAGATGGGAATCTATAATGATGCCCAAGTATCCTATGCTATCCGTATTATGTAACACAGGGCAGTCACAATCTACTAGTGTATCTTTATTTAGGCAGTTGATAGAGTGAGCAAAAATTGAACACGGCATCAGATTTCTTTGGCTACGTATAGAAAATTGCATGTATTTTGTCTTCGCAACATTTAGGTTGAGGAGGTTATTATGGAGCCATTTTGAAATAACATCAAAACCCAATTGTGCGCTATCATAGACACTCTTCCAAGAGCTTCCTTTGAAAACAAGGGCAGTGTCATCAGCGAAAGTGTAAATTCCACAGTTGGCTATCTTTAAGTTGCACATTTCATTTAAATAGATAAGAAAAAGGGTAGGCCCTAAGACGCTGCCTTGTGGAATACCGTAGGAAACAAGTAGATTACCACTGCTGACGTCAGATATCTTAACGCATTGCGTTCTGTTTCTGAGGTAATCTTTAAAAAGATCTAGTTGAAGGCCACGAATCCCAGCACGCTCTAGCTTCGTCAATAGTAGTGGAATCGCCACGGTGTCAAATGCTTTAGCGATGTCCAAGAATATGGCCAGGCACTTGTCCCCTTTATCTAAACATCTAACTAAACTATCAGTGAGATCGGATACAGCATCAGCTGTTGACACACCCCTACGAAAACTATATTGATTTGTTGAGAAAAGGTTAGTCTTCTCTAAAAAATTAACAAGACGTATATTTATAAGTTTTTCCAAAATTTTTGACAGTGTTGGTAGTATTAAGATTGGACAATAATTACTAATGAGCTTTTTGTCACCAGCTTTATGGACTGGGATTATAAGAACACCTTTGAAGGCATTAGGAAATGTTCCAGTCTTGAAAGATAGATTTGTTATGTGTACTAGAAGACCAGCTAGTACATTTTTATTTTGCTTTACAATATTTGAAGAAATACCATCTATACCCGCAGTGCTACTTGATTTCAAAGAGGGTCGGGTATGAAGGAGTCCAATAATGAACATTGAATAGGAATGTGCCAAGTTCTCTAAAGAAATGAGTGAATCCAATATCCTGTCTCGTATTCGGCGTTTGACAGGTAAACGCATTATTTACCTTTGCAACTTTTTTCTTACGAATTGAACTTTGTATTTGTCTAAGAAAATATTATGAATCCTGTTTACTTGACAATCGCAAGCCAACACATTTATGAAAATATTATGTTCGTTAGAAAAAATATTCAAGACTTTCAAATTTATTTCATAAACTTCATCATTTTCTTTGTCATTCATTTCCACTATTTGGACTTCCAAAAATTATAACATTAGAATTGTATGTTTGTAATGTAAGTTAGTTTGTAAGTTATAGCTGTACTTGTGCCTAAACTCTTGTAAGTAATAAATTTTTATATGTATTTATTGCTTGATGTGTGTATGTCTGTAAGCACAAATAAATGTTTTGTCTATCTCCATCTACATCCTTTATGGGGCACTGTATGTTGCTTTTCTATTAAATATTACGAATTCTCTAAAGGGTAAAAGGAAAAGGAGATCAATAAAAACATTATTTTACAAAATGACAACAGGCGTCGCTAGCGACTTGTGACGTTGTCACGTCACAAGTCGCTAGCTGTCGCTGGCGCCCAATTTGTATGGAGCGTTTTTGTACCACGAGATTAGAATTTGTTATCGACAGGTTATATTGAAAAGAGAATGAAAAGTGTTGTGAACAAAAATCGTATCACATGGACTCTCCGATAAGATTAAAAGAATTCTTTTTGTAAACTCTCAGGGTAGTATTAACCGTATAAAACCATTTATGGAAAATCTAATGTTGTCTTATCTAATCTTAGCAAAGGGCAACACAAAAAAGTGGTATTCCCTATCTCTGCCTACCCCTCTGGGTTACAGGCATGAGCTTGTGTATGTATGTTTCTATATACATTGCGCTGCCAGTTCCTATCGAGGCACATTGAAACAAATAGTGTAATAACTCTCACTCAGTCACTCACTGACTCACTCACTCACTCACTCACTCACTCACTCACGCACTCACTCACTCACTCACTCACTCACTCACTCACTTACTCACTCACTCACTCTTCTCGGTAAAAGATCTATAGGATTGCCTGTAACACTGGAGCCCTTATTGCAGCAACTTCACTACCCAATAAACCTACATTGTTGCTACGAAAGTTTTGTTTGTACGTCATATACAGGGTTACTTTAGATGCACGATATTCTTAAAACACCGCAACTAAAGTTTCCGAAATATCAGAAAAATCATCGTCATCATCATCAACCCATTATGTCCCCAACGAGGACCACGGGTCTCTTCCCTGAAGAAGGTATAGGCCATACTCCACCACAGTGGCCAAGTCCGGATTGGTGGAGGTGTGTAAGATTAGTGGCTGGTCTTACGGTCAGAAGTTTTCAAGCCGCCCTAAGGCCTCTGACTTGGCTTAACGACTGCCATCTGTCGACGGCAGCCGGCACCAACTGCTCAAAAAAGAGAATCAGAAAAATCTAATAGAAGAAAATAAAATAGCATCTACGACTCGTCAGACGATCCTAGAGCTGGTAGCTACCTCGGTCAGCGCATCAGCCTGGCCATTCAGAGGGGGAATGCTGCCAGCATATTGGGAACTCTCCCCAACGGCAGCGGTTTAGAGACATTTTTTTATATTTAGGTAGTATCTAGTTAATATTTAGTTTAATTTTAATAGTTAGCTTATCAGTGTTATTTTAAATTTAGTTTAGAAATTATTGAATTATAAAGCAGTTCATATAAAAAAAATATCTTCCTATAATATATTGTTAATAATTAAGTAATTGAAATATCATGTGTTGAACTGTCTAGACACATTGTAGTAGCCATATACAGACCCCCTACCAGCGATTATAGTTTGTTTGAAACAGTATTGGAGGATGTTTTGAAGGTAGCCTCTAGCAGCAATAAAAAAGTCATAGTCTGTGGTGACTTCAACATCGACTTGATGGCAGACTCCGCTTTAAATACAAAATTGACAATTATCTTCAAATCGTTTAATCTAGTAAATATTTTTTCGGAGCCTTCTAGGATAACTGAAACTACTGCCACCTGCCTAGATAATGTTTACTGCGACTGCGATTTTTCAGATTATTCTACAGTAAATTGTTTAAAGTCAGACCACAGCGGTCAAGTTGTTAATTTTGAAATAGATACGAAAAATGCAGAAACGGTTATCCTATGCCGGCCCGTAACAAGTAAAAAATTAATTTCGTTTAAATCAGACCTAGAGAGTAGCATAAAGACTCAAGAAAGTTATCAAAATGCTAATGCTCATTATATTGAGTTATTCGAAGTAGTCTCAGGTAGTTTTAAAAAAAACTTTAAATTGCGCCAGCAAAAAAGCAACGACAATAAAGTAGGATTTAGTGAATGGGCAACGTCAGGTATCCGAAAGAGCAGAGACACACTCTATGAACTACATATATGACAAAAAGACGGTATACGTCACCAACCCGACACCAACTTCATACAATACGTCAAAAAATATTCCAAATTATTTAAGGCCGTCTGCCATTATGCTAAATGTGATCATATAAAAAATAAAATCCTACAATCACCGAATAAAATTAAAACAATTTGGACAATAATAAATAGAGAAACGGGTAAAGCAAAATTAGGAGAACGAGATATTTCGCTTAAGATTGATGACAAAATAATAACAACAAATGAAGATATCGCTGCAGCTATCGAACAGTTCTTCACTAATATACCAATTGCAACCACAGCTCTGTTGAACTCGTCACCTGATCGTGCAGCAACGTTATTACAAGATCATGTCCCCGCGTGCGAACACGATTTCACGTTTAATTACATTAAGCCTCATAACATAGTTAAAATTTTTAAATTATTGAATCTCAAAAAAACTGAGGACTTATGGGGTATGTCAGTAAAAATTGTTAGTTCAGTGATACATATTCTAGCATCGCCGTTATCAGAGATATTCAATAAATGCGTAGATGAAGGAGTATTTCCAGACCTCATGAAATACAGTAGGCTAGTATCTTTATTTAAAAGCGGTGATAAACAAGATCCAACAAATTTTAGACCCGTATCAGTCTTACCAGTACTAAGTAAAATATTTGAGAGAATTATCTTGGATCAATTACATTTGCATTTCAATAATTACAAACTCCTTCATACCTAGTCAGCAGTTCGGTTTTACTAAAGGGCGGAATACAACAGACGCTGGAGTCATGTTACTTAAACATATTTTCAGTGCGTGGGAGGATCATAGGGATGCTGTAGGAATATTTTGTGATTTGTCAAAGGCATTCGATAGTGTAGACCACAAAACACTACTCTCAAAGTTAAAACATTACGGAATAAAAAATGCAGGATTAGAACTTTTAAAATCGTATTTAGAAGGAAGGGTTCAAAAAGCAGACATAAATCGTATTAAATCGTCGGGTTCACTTGTAAAGATGGGAGTCCCACAGAGATCTATCCTAGGGCCGTTCCTTTTCCTGGTCTATGTAAATGATTTACCGTTTATGGTACAAAAAATGTGCGAGATAGTGCTATTTGCTGATGACACGTCACTTATTTTTAAAATAAGGAGACAGGAAAATAGTCTTGACGAAGCAAAATAATGCTCTCTCGCACGTTCTAGATTGGTTTACTGCAAATAATCTATTGTTAAATTCAAAAAAGACAAAATGTATGAAGTTTACCCTACCTAACGTAAAATTAGTTGAAAATAACATTGTGATTGGAAATGAAAAACTAGAATTTGTTGAAGATACTGTATTTTTGGGCATCACAATCGATGCCAAACTACAATGGGGTCCACATATTGTAAAATTAGTACATAGACTTAGCTCCGCAACATATGCTGTAAAAAGAATCCGAGAACTTACTGACGTTGCAACTGCTAGGCTTGTTTATTTTAGTTACTTCCATAGTATTATGTCCTATGGTATACTACTGTGGGGCCGGGCAGCAGACATTGAGACTATCTTCATCTTGCAGAAGAGAGCGATCCGATTTATTTACAAGCTAGGTAGTAGGGACTCGCTAAGAGACTTTTTCAAAGAAACTAACATCCTAACAGTTGCAAGCCAATATATATATGAAAATATTATGTACGTTAGGAAAAATATTACAGTCTTCGAAACACTTGGTAGCCATCATAACGTTAATACTAGGAATAAACATAAATTGTCATTTCCACGATTTAGACTTGCAAAAGTTAATACTTCCTTTATGGGGCACTGTATAAGGTTCTACAACAAGATACCCCAAGATATATTAGAGTTACCTCCAACGCGATTTAAGAATTGTGTTAAGCACACTCTTTGCAAAAAAGACAAGGTGGTATGGCATTAAATAGTATTTTAATATTAAATTTAATGAGAGGATAAATGTGTCTAGTGTTCAACACATCCAAGATATTATTTTGTAGGTTTGATTACACTAATACACTTACTGGCTAAATTAATTGAATGTAAATAATAATATGATTATAATTATTTTTATGTACAGAGCGACGTTGATTTGTTTTCCTGCTATGGGTTAATTTGTATTCGTATTGGTTATTGTTAATTCCGTTCTCATCTCACATTCCATGGCCGTAGCTGAAAATCAGCAAAATATTTGCTTTTGTGAAAGCAATATTTATAATGCTGAGATACGGCCCTTTTGTGCTGCTGTCCATATTATAGTTTAAGTATTTGATGGAAGTAATTGGAGAATTTTATATCAACTGTTATAATTTTAATTGAATGTCATTCGATATTTATTATTACTATTTTAATTAAGTATTTATCATGATTGAATTTGAATGTAATTTGATAATTGATAATTGACGACCTCTGTGGTGTAGTGGTTAGCGCATCTGCTTACCATGCGAGAGGTCCCGGGTTCGATCCCCGGCTGGAGAAAAAAAAAACTCCAGGTCTTGGATGTTTACATGTTTGTGACGTCGCTGTTTCTGGTTCCCACGACACAGGGTATCCTAGTGTGGGGCCAAAAGCAATGTATGTGCCTGTATGTAAATGTTATTATTATTCATTCTATTTTTATTTGTTATTGTGATTTAATTTATTCATTGCTATGATTTATTTTACATTCTATATTGTTATGATGATCTTTGTGTTATGCTTTATGTGTGTGTGTTTCAAAGCGCAAATAAATGTCTTATCTATCTATTTATCTATGCTTAGGTTTCCTCACCAAGTTATCCCTGACATTTACGAGTGGTATTGCTACTTCACAAATGTAAGTATCTTTGAAAATAAACAAAGTCTGAGGTACACACCGCACTGGGTATAGAACCTGGGTCGCTGGCTTCCGAGTCTATTGTTCTATCCACTGGGCCGCCAGCTCTCAGTACTTACATACGATTTTTTTTACGATTTTTTCTATGTTAATATAATTCAAATGAGTGTTATCACCATATTATTGCTTGAGAAGTAATCAGTATACTTGTGAGTATATGTTATGTTATGGCAAGAAATGTGAACTACCCAAAGTTTACATACAAAAACCATTCACGTATGTATTTGTTAGGTACATATTGTCGTTACATTTTTCCTCATTTTATGCAAAAAGTTTAAATAGGTGTTTTTAATTTTTTGGCCTGATAATGTATATAAGTGTATGACAATGTATAAACCGTGACCGTGTTTTGTTTTTTTACTACTTACAATGTTTATGCTAAATAAAAAAAATAAAAAAATCAATCAGTGCTTACATAATTTTATTAAATTCTCCCTGTATGCAAAAAAATTAATTAAAAGCAAAGGAAATCATCTCGTAAGTTTTTCAAAGACGTTGTTGAACGAACTATTATAGACGAGGTTCTCTGCTCACCCTGTGGTTGCAATCTCTGTCTCACGGACTAAATTGAAAACTTAAACCGAGTTATTCTACGTCGATGCAATACCTCCGTAACCTTTGACATCCCAGCAGACAAAGTATCTAGCAGATTCCTAACTCAGAAATCAACAATTTATTTCAACGTCAAGAATTTACATTTTGTTTGTTGAATGTCAGTAAAATGTGATTCGTTCGTGTCTGTGTGAGGATGTGGGCAGTTCACTGTACCAACATTGGCATTCCGTTCAGCGCGACAAACATAGAAGATTATTTTAAATGATAAACAGATTTTCGTTCCCTACCCGAATGTACGACTTCTATAGAATCTCTCAGTTTTTGTTAAGTGTCTATTACATTGGATTGTTCACACCAAAAACTAAATCGTGTTTGGCGTGAACAAGCTGATTGTTATTTGTGTTGTTTCCTGTACTGCTACACAGGTATATTCACTTTTAGTTTGTAAGTACGAGTAGTTATTATTGTAAAACACTACCTATATTGTTATGTATTTGGAAGAAGCCTGGCTACCCATGCACAGGGCACTGCACAGGGAATCCTAGTTTGGGAGCCAGTAACCATTTTTTGTAACCCTTTTACAGTAAAGTTTTTTTCATTTTCATTTATAATTATACCAACTTATTTCTTTTATTTTATTTCTATTTTGTAATCTGGAACTGTGTATTCTGAAATAAAAGCATAATTAATATTATTTTATTTTTATTGTGTTGTACTGTTGATCTGCTCCGGAATCCGCCTACTTACATTGGCAACACGAGCCTCTGGATTAGCACCTGCCAGCACTGACCGGTGCTCGTTTTTCATCATTAATTAACGAGCAATAAATAAAACAACGTTTTGTTTTGATGGCATTAGCGTATTTAGCACAGGCGCTGGAAACTCATGTGTTTCCATTAATTAGGCCTTTCAGCCTTACGAGCTACACCCACGTCATGAGTGGAGGGCGCCAGGGTGTGTTTAGACTGAAACCGATCCTCTTATTTTATAGAATCGAATTTTCATCATATTCAGACATTTCGACGAGCTCTAGAGGTCCCGGGTTCAAATCCCGACTGGGGACAAAAAAAAAGAAACCCAGGTCTTGGTTGTTTACATGTTTGTCACGTTGCTGGTTCTGGTTCCCACGACTCAGGGTATCCTAGTGTGGGGCCAGAAGCAATATATGTATGTAAATGTTAAAATGTTATGTTGTTCCGCCTTGTACTGTGAAAATCAAAATCAAATATTTTTGAACTAAAACTTTCGTAAGCACAATACATTGTCCTAGTTAGACTCGTCCGATAAAACGACACCCATAAGTTGATCAGGACTAAATTTTTAACAAATATTTTATTCATAGTACAAACCAGATGTTTACTTCATGAAACTCAAAGTTGTTAGTTTCACAATTAATAGATTACATGGAGAAGAAACTAACAAAGAAACCAAACCAAATCAAATCAAAACCAATGTACGATTGTACCAAGTGGTCCTTCGATGTTTGTAAATGTTATCCGGATACACTTACTTGATTTCTATCGGACGAGTCAGACAGAGACGAGCAACCGACGACGCGAGCTCCATCTCTACTCACCTTGATTGAGCTCTGCGAATCAGAGCGAAACCTGGTCGGATATAAAAGGATTTCCCACCAAGCAGATCGTATGCCTGGAGCCCTTTGTTGGACGTTGTATTTATCGTAAGTCATGTCTAATACGAGTACTTTGCTGGCGCGATGCAGAAATGTTGGAGTCCATAGTGCGCGCGCAGAGTTGAAAATATGTGCTCGCCACAAATAGAATTTTGTATTCGGATATATTTTTTGGATATATTCGGATAGAAATCAAGTAAGTGGATCCGGATAACATATAATAATAGTGCTTACGAAAGCTTTAGATCAAAAAAGGTGCTTTGCTGCTTGATCCGACTTACAACGATTTACAACAATTCCACTTGAATTCGCTTTCAGCGATAAGAGCGTTTCATAAACAGCGTTTTATCATCATGGTCACCCATCCATCCACTGACCGTGCCCTATATTGCTTAACCTTCGTGAAAGGGTAACCCTTAAGCCGGGGCTACAATATAATCGTTAACTAATGCGATTACTAAATTAAGTTAGAAGCTTTGTTCGCTAGGTGTAAACGCACCGCACGTTTTATTTATCGCTCCACTGGCTGTTTACAATTTATACAAAAAGGTACAGTAAAAACGTTACTTATGGCGCGGTCACTGAAATTGGTCGCCCTAACTTCGTTTTGCAATGCACGCTCCATATTTCATATTTTTCGCTTTTATTGGTTTAGTGCGATGAAAATGCACACGCTTTTAGCCTTTCAAACACTCTTCAAAACATAAACATACATACACACACGCACACACGTATTTATATGTATGCACTCACATCCGAAACCTGACAATGACTATGGGGAGAGACTTGTACAACATATTGTTCTAAAGCTCAATAATACATTGTGCAAAGAACTTTTTTGTGAGAATTAAAGAAAAAAACTAATAAGACAAGATAGTTAAATTGGTCGCTAATATCCAATAGGAGACAGCACATAAAGCAGACATTTTCGTATTACAAATTATTTAAGTCGCCATCATATTGTTTCCGAGAAATTAAACTGGTGCAAAGTTTGCTAAGCTTGTCGACCGTATGGATAAGTTCTTTAATAAAATCTTTAAATGCCATACAAACATACATGTGAAAAAAATTTCAATCTTAAATTAAAGGTATAAAAAAAACATACCGACGTACGTGCATGCAACGACTAATGAATGTCGATGAAGCGAAAGTGATTTGTCAGGATTGTGGCAGGTGGCAGTCCCTGGTCTCTGCCTACCCCTCTGGGATAAGGCGTGAGCTTATGTATGTATGTTTACCAATAAAAATGCTTAAAATGCCTACATGTCAGTCATAATAATTGAAAATCTATTTCTATGTCAAATATATTTTCGATTCAATGGAAGTCAAGTTTGACATCCTCTCGCTATAAATGGGGGTTCCAACCTGAAATTCATTTCAGTATGAAATCGGGAAACAGGTACCCCGCCCCGCTACCCCGCCCCTCTGCTGTCGGCGACGACAAAACCTGTCGAGCAAAATATAAAGGCTTTATTTTAGGAAAAGTAAACTATGTGCGCGAGTGAGTTTGTGATGTCACAGCGTCAAGGATTCAACTCGTGTGCTGATGTAAAAGAAATAATTTTCATGAAATCTCTTCGTGTCTGAGGTATTTAGTACTTCAGCGCTTGAAATCGCTAATCCGCGGTGGGCACGTCTGGTGATTAATCCCATACTTTTTCTCTGAGAGAAGGCATGCCCTGCAGTGGGACGTATAAAGGCTGCTTATTTAATTATTACTCTTAACACCGATATTTTAATCGCTCGTAGCCTCGGCTGCCTGAGTGACCTTAAACGATCACGAAGGTTAAGCACTATAGGGCGCGTTTAGCGCATAGATGGGTGACCGTCTATGACTAACGCTAGTGGCATTTTTCCGAGCGGCTCCGAGCTTCGCAAGGCACGTTAAGCCGTTGGTGCAGGCTGCCGTCGATAGATAGCAGTCGTTAAGCCAAGTCATAAGCCTTAGGGCGACTTGAAAACTTCTGACAACAAGACCAGCCATTAGTCTTACAACCCTCCACCAATCCGGACTAGGCCCCCGTGGTGGAGTATGGCCTACGAATACGTACGTAAAGAATACGTAAAGCGTGCTCGAGTTACGCAAGGGATGGACAGACACAGAAGGAATAGCATCTTGTGCTGAAAAAGAGAGAAAGGTGTAGGTTTCTAGATACATAACAAATAACCTCTAAAGGTCACAGTACACATATCAACTCGGAAAGGGATCGTCACCGTATCGCCTTTCGCCTCGCCGTCAACCAGGCGTCAACCTGACGTATGCATCGTAACCAACGCGTATCAGCAGCTCCTGTACGTCAACTCGGCTACGGCTAGGCGACACCGCGCTTACGGCTCGCCGACCACTGGTACTTACCAGATTGCTCTAAAGTAATACTTGGGGTGGACGAAGAGACGTTAGCTCGGGTACGGAGAGACGTAAGCGCGGGGACGATGAGCTGTAAGCGCGGGAACTGCAAGTTGACCACGCACCGCATCGCGGTTCGGAGCCAGTTCCGAGGCGAGGCGATTACGTTACGATTCCGATTAGTGTTTGTTGCAGTAGGGAGTTCCATACAAACAATGCTGGACGGCTCGAGGCGATACGGTAACGATCCCTTTCCGAGTTGATATGTGTGCTGTGACCTTAAGTCTTAACCTCAAAGGCATAACTGCTTGTAAGGGCTCTGAGTGGGGGGAATGTCATTCCAGCGTTTAGACGAGGCGAATGTGAAGCTTCCGCGGAAGGCTGCGGTTCAACTCGTCTCGTCTCGTCTCGCCTTGTCATTAATTCAGTTCATTTCATTTCATTATAGCCAATGGCCATCCTTAAAGTTATTTCACCTGAAGAAAGAATGATTGAAATCTCTTAAGTGTGGTCGAAGATGCTGCAAACTTACAAACTTATAAAGTTAAAAGCTTTTCCTCTTTATAGTATTGGTATAGCCGTAGATTGAAGAGAGCTTGGCCGACCGGACGAATGCACATCAATAGAACTTGATACATAGTGCTATTGACAGAGAGTTCTCTTTTGAGCTGTGTCCTAATGAGATTACTTGAAGCACTGTTGCGTCAAAATTTCATATAGAAGTGACATGGCGAGCCATATATTATAGACTTATTTGACAAAATAAAAAAGTTGGGATAAACGATGGATAGCTCTGCAAATACTACGGTGCAAGATGTTTTTGGACTTATTTAATAGGTAGTGCTTATCCTTGGACAAATAGGTAGTGCTGTCACATAGCTTTAGAAAACTTCGGCAAATTGAGACGTGTGAAATGAGCCCACTCTATAATGATATTTATATGGAGTATCTGGTGAATAGTATCTGGTGAATGGTTCGTAGCTTGGGCTGCCTGAGTGATCTTAAACGATCACTAACGTTAAGCAACATACGGCGCCTTCAATCCATGGATGGGTCACCGTTCTATGACTAACGCTACTGGCATTTTTCCGAGCGGTTCCGTGCTTCGCAAGGCACGTTAAGCAGTTGGTGCCGGCTGCCGTCGATAGATGGCAGTCGTTAAGCCAAGTCAGAGGCCTTTAGGGCGGCTTGAAAACTTCTGACAGTAAGACCAGCCACTAGTCTTACAAGCCTCCACCAATCCAGACTTGGCCCCCGTAGTAGAGTATGGGAACCTTTACCTTTCTCAGGGAAGAGACCCGTACTCCTCGGTGGGGACATAATGGGTTGATGATGATGGAGTATCTGTGGCGTACATAAATTGAGATTATGAAGGAAGAATACGGAGTATAATGTGGAGCAGAGCAAACAATGATAATAAGTAAATATTTGAGGCTTTTACTCAAGAGGCTTATGAACATATTCTTAACCTTCTTCAGTCCTAACCTTGAACTTGATAACAACATAACATAACATTTACACACAAATAAAATAATAATAGATAATAGTTTTCACTTGTTTGTGTGTATTTTTTTGGACTAAAAGGCCAATACCGAAATTCACGAGATTTTTTTGAGTACTAGACTGTTATCATCAAATTGGTGCCTATCCTAAATGTAAAAAAAAATCTATCCAAACTGTTTCATTTACCATTTATTACATTTAAAGTATAAAAAACGTATGACCTTAAGAAATATTTGCTAATAATATGGACTTGTTTCAAAATAAAAATATAAAATTAAATTGATTTATAATGTTTTCATCTCATTATTGCATTATGATTCAGCTGTTAAATGTTTCAAATTCAGCTACGCGCTACGGCGCTACGGCGTAGCGCTACGCCGTAGCCACCTAGAATTGGTTTTTCTACAGGGTAGATTCTAAGAATAAAAATTGCTTTCAGTCCACTCTTTAAGCATACTTCCTGGACGTATGCTTGCCCCTAGAGTTATTATTATTATTTATTTATTCACTAAAAACAGTGCGAAATTACAACATGTTGTTGTACAACATGTTTGCCAAACTGCTAATTTATCGGCAAGCTCTTGGTAACAGTTCTTATATACTTATTCACTAAAATTTCTTTCTACATAACTAACATACACCGTAACAGTTGTTACGGCTTTGTCCCAAGCCATCATTATCTAAGCCAACGACTTTAAAAAAATATTTTTATGGATACTTTAAAATCATAAGTCAGTCACATTTCTAATATTCCATCAGTGTTGTAAGAAGAGTTTCAAAACCGTTCATCACAAAAAATCTTATAAATGTAGAAGCGAAGAAATGTCCAATTTCCAATCTTATTTGTGAAACTGTTAAAAAACTCAGTCTACTGCGTCGAAAAAGTACTTTGTCGAATATAAAAGGTATTTTGTATTTTTCCGAGTAAAGAGGTGCCTATTTACAGAAATAACATTTTATTACTTGACTTCGGAGAATTGCGATTACAGAAAACGTTTAACTAGAAACACAATGTGATAATCAAGTTTTTGGTGTTATACATTTCTCTTATAACTCTATTCAGCCGCTCTCGACAACTATTTGGTTTATTTTTAGATTTATAACTCACTAGCTGACCCAACAAACGTTGTTTTTCCATATTAACCCCTCAGGCCTACAGCATTTTTCTTTCAATGCTAAATTAGTTATTCACAGAGAAATAACATAACATAACATTTACATACAGGCACATACATTGCTTCTGGTCCCACACTAGGATACCCTGTGTCGTGGGAACCAGAAACAGCGACATCACAAACATGTAAACATCCAAGACCTGGGTTTTTTGAATGATGAAACTATGAGATCAGTAATCAGACATTTTAACGTAAAAACAGTCTGTTTGTTGAATGTCAATGTACTTATAATGTTGGCCTAGGCGCTGCCTTGAGGCCAAATGTAGTGGAGAAAAAGGCAGCGAAAAAAAACTCCACTCTGACCATTGTTTTCTCAAATCATCTTAAATCGAATTCATAAGTTGGTTCGGATTCTATGGGGAGCTCATACAAGGGAAACGCAACCCTGGCGGACAATACTAGCAATACAGGGAGGTTCTCAAGCGACATCTTAAGGCCTGCAACATATCCCCTGATCACTGGGAAGATCTTGCAAGTACACGCCAGGAATGGCGAACCTGCACAAGGGTGTTGAGAAATTTGAGGAGAACCACCTCCAAGTTCTAGAAGCAAAACGCCAAGCAAGGAAAATGAGACCAGAGACCTCCTACACCTACAATTACAATGAAAACGGGCAGCTCTACTGTGCCGAATGCGACCGAACATTCAAAACAAGGTTCGGATATTCCAGCCCCCTTAGAGCACACGCCAGGAAGCAGTGACGGTCGCTGTCGTCGGACACGACGAGGAGGCCATCATCACATGAAAAAAATATAGGTCAAGTCACATGATATTGTGGCATGACCGTGGGCAGTGGGCTGGCCATATCTCGCGAAGAACCAACAACCGCTGAGGTAAACGTGTTCTTGAGTGGAGACCGCGACTCGGCAAACATAGTGTAGGACGCCCTCCAACAAGGTGGTCCATCACCATCTGGACACACTGACTGGCCACACCTGTGTCGAGTTGGTGAAACTCAAATTAGTATTATTTATTCTTTCGTCATCTGGACACACCAAGATTTTACGCGTGTCCAGATGGTGAAACGTATTTAAATCATTTTAATGTTTTCGTCAACTGGACACACATTCGAATTTTACCCGAATTTATGACGAAGTACAGTCATGCGCAGAATGTTTTATGTCACAATCATCATCGGCCATCAAATGTTCCACTGCTGGAAACGGGTAATTTTACAATACTTTTACAGTAAATAGTACAAAAGTACTAGGGTAGCAAAAGTATGAAAGAGATTGCGGCTAAAATAAAATCTCATGAAAAACATGCGGCTTAGTTCATGGTGTTGCTTAATACTGCGCAGTATTAAACAAGGTTGTTTACTACTACTACCTACTAACTTTTGTTAACATAGTACTAGGGTAACAAAAGTAGGGTACTTTTAACCGCTCTGGACAATACTTTGACAATACCTAGAACCACTTTAAAGCAAGGAGCGAAGTACTGGGAATTGAATTAAAACGCAAAGCGACATTATGGGAATCGAGCGAGATTCAGGGAATAAAACTTATGATGAAGGTCCTACAGCAAGAAAAAAAATTAAAACTATCAGCATGAACACTATGATCGCGACCACTGTTAGAGGTCAATAATTCAATGAGCGAGGCGATTGTTAACCTGACTGTACCCTTTTTCTGCAAAAAAACAGAGTGTGTCCAGTTGACGAAAACATAAAAATTATTATTTCAGCTTTTACCATCTGGACACACGTAAAAATCTTAGTGTGTCCAGATGACGAAAGAATAAATGAAACTAATTTGAGTTTAACCAACTCGACACAGGTGTGTCCAGTCATGTGTGTCCAGTTGGTGAATAACCCATTTAAATTTGGTCCAGCTCTCCAACGACGATCTGCGAATAATTGCAGGCAAATGCTGGATGCGGTAAGCTGAAGACAGGGTTCTATGGCGCTCATTAGGGGACGGCTACGTCCAGAAGTGGACTAATGTAGCCTGATGATGATGATGATGACATGGTATTAAACTCCATGCGATTCACTAGCGCATCGTATATTGTAATTTATTTAATTAATATATTGTATGTTTCGCAGAGCTTAACCTGGAGCGAAACCAGGTCGGACTCGTGCGATAAAAATCCACGTAAGTCGATCCGGACCAAAAATTTACAATGTGTAGTGCTTATTAACAGTTTTTGTTAATAAACGCATCGTATATTTTTTACTGATCACTTTACAAGACACTTTTTGCTAATTTGATCTGTAAAAAAAAGAGATTTTTTTCCCCTTGGTGGTAGTAGTGTTACCCGCTGGAATCCCTTGATACAAAATACCTAACCATGTAACAATCATCGCACAAGTCTATTGTAGTAACTGAACGTTCTTTTATAACTAAGAGTGTCTGCTTGAGACAAGTTACTAATTAAGAGCGCTAAATTTGGATGTGAATCTGTTAACTTACTTGTGTTTTTTGAACTGAATAAATGAATAAATAAAAGCTTTGTTTATTCAGCTAACTCAATTTAACCTTTGCAGAGCAAATATTTGAACAATAATAAGGAGCTTTCTGGGAATTGTAACTTCATTTTCTGGTTAAGCTGTTGGGTCTGAGAATTCGCGCGGTAAACGTAATAATTTCACTTCGTCGGCCGCCGAGAGACCGTTTTTAACGTCCAAAGAGTTGTCGTCATGGCAACACACTTGTTTACAAGATAAAATAAATGAGAAAGTAATACTAACACAGAACAAAAAAAAAAGAGTAGAAATAGTGACATGACCTATCAGTAGGAAAACCAGTGTGACCAAACTCACACACACAAATCAAAAGCACACTGTGAATGTCTAGCTGCCATTGGCAAATAAAGGCAATTCTGAAAAGGTCTACATCACAAAAGTTCCAAGTAAAATATGAACCTTTTCAATCATATAAACAATGATCAAAATCAAATGATAATTATGAAATTAAGTTTGACATACGATCTTTGCTTTGTAGTACCGCTACTCTACATTAGATGGAACTACCGCCGCGTGTGATCGTCGAGAAGCTTTAAGTTTTATGCCATAAAGTCGAATATTGAAAAATAACTATCTGCTATGTTGCTACTCAGGCTAAGGATGGGACATATCGACAAATTATAGAACTGTTTCATAACGCGACAGTTGAAAATGAATTTGTTATGACAATGTTTCTTAATCATTTATTTTTTTTAGTATCTACATTGACAAAGTAACATAATGTATTCCCTTCTGCCAAACTGTACCACATTTAGATGTAAATTACGCAGCCGGCTACCATATTAACTGCCCTTCTGGATGATTGGCTACGCAATGTACCTATAATGGAATTCTCATAATCTAACCATAGTCGCTTTATGAAACGAAGCCGAGCAAACTTATCGTGTACAATTTATAGAGAATAAGAAAGCCTATTGTATTTTTTTTTTAACTGTAACTTTTATTTGTCTCTTGCTTCTTGTGTGCAATAAGGAATATTCTTTTTTTTACGTAGCCTCGATTGCCACAGAACAGAAAAAAAGAGTAGAAGGAGTGACATGACCTATTAGCAGGAAAACCAGTGTGACCAAACTCACACATAAGCCAAAACCCACACTATGAATGCCAAGCTGCCATTGGTAAATAAATGCAATGCCGAAAAGGTCTACATCATAAAAGTTCCACGTAACATATGAACGTTTTGGTGATATAAACAACGATCAAAATCAAATGATAATGATGAAATTAAGTTTGACATTAGATCTTTGTTCGTAGTACCGCTACTCTACACTAGCTGGAAATCCCACCGCGTCAGACCGTCGAGAAGTTTTATGTGATAGACCATAAAGTCGAAAATTAAAAAACAAGTATGTGCAATGGTGCTTCTCAGCTATGGATGGCCTATCGACAAATTATAGAATTGTTTCGTAAAGCGACAGTTGATATTTAATTTAATTACAATAATAATTCGATGTAAATTACGCAGCCTGTTAGTATATTAACCTACCTTCTGGATGATCGGCTACGCAACGTATATGGAATTCTCATATGAAACTAACCATAGTCGCTTTTGAAACGAGGCCCAGCAAACTTATCGTATGTATAGTTTGTTTATTTTTTTATTTATATATTTAAAATGTCGTTATCCATCAACGCTTGTGCTTCACTTATATTATGGAGATGACATTTGCCAACGAAAGTCACGAGACTACCCCCATAGATTTATGGAGTAAGCGTTGATTAAATTATCTAGACCCCCCCAGATGATTTTACTACACGAGCACATAAAATCATCTAACTTTGAAATTATGCATGCTGGTTTTGTTTTGACGACAATATACGCCAATCTATACTAATAAAAGTGACATGTTTATTGAACTAAAACTTTCGGCACAGCACATTGTAAACATTTAGTCCGGATCTACTTACGGGTGTTGTTTTATCGGACGAGTCCGACTAGGTTTCGCCCCGATACGCAGAGCAGTGAGTGGGTGGTGAGCAGAGACGGAGCTTGCGTCGTTCGGTTGCTCGTCTCAAAATAGGATGGGTAAATTGATCCGGATTAAAAGTTTACAAAAATGACATGATACTGCAGTCAGGACCACATTCTCGCAAATGAACTAAACAGCGTCAAGGAACATGATCAATAAATTTTGCGCAGTATCAAAAATAATTACAACTAAAAATGTGTTAAATAATAATAATAATAATAAAAGATGATAATAAACACTTACATACAGGCACAGACATTGCCCCTGGCCCCACCCTGGGATACCCTGTGTCGTGGGCACCAGAAACAACGACATCACAAACATGTAAACATACAAGACCTGGGATTGTTTTTTGTCCCCAGCCGGGATTCGAACCCGGGATCTCTCGCATGGTAGTCAGATGCACTAACCACTGCGCTACAGAGGTCTTCAATTAAAATAAAATAACGACAATTATTTTCCCAAAGTACCTAATAAGACGCAGGTACTCTACCTAAAGTACCGATAATTATTTATTACTGCTAAGTCATAGACAAAATATTATCGATAGATTTTTATAATGTTGTGTCCCAGCTGAATTGAGTAGCATTTGAGTAGCATTCAAATGTTGACAGAAATTTGTAGAAAAAGTACACAGACTGCGACGAAAATTGAACATTATATTCCAGTAAATAAAGGTGGTTTTTCTTTCTCACTTTCGGATTGCTTTCCTTGTTCATGTCATTGCAAATTTAATTTCTATTAAATTAAATACAATGGAAATACTACTTACCGATGGAATGTTACGGCATGATCGGTACATTTTGGTCCCCAACTTTTATTTTTGCACTCTAACACAGCACAATAAGGCATTTTAGTAGAGTTTTCACAATTGTTTTCTTTACTAGAAGCGCACGGCAACTGAGGTAAGAAAAACTGTCATAGACTACGCTTAGGCAATACATTGCTAATTTGAGGCACGCGGGCACCGCCCACTTACGATTTCTACTCTTTTTTTTTGTTCTGTGAATACTAAGAAGAAATGCAAATGCAAAATGCAAATGTTCTAAGTAAACAAGTTAAACAACGCGCTGCCAAGACTCGGCCTACATTTATACACGAACAAGTTAATAAAATAAGATATTGAGAAAGTAATGTTGCGTTGGTTTAGACAGTTTAAATCTTCCTAATAACGTCTGAATCGCGCTTATACAAGATAGGCGCGTTTTGGGAGAATGTCAGTAGAAGGGCTGGTAGGAGACGGCCTGGGCGGACTTACTTCGTCCAAATAAAAGATGTATTAGCAAAGTACAAGATAACAGTGCCCGAAACCAGCGTGCATGCATGCAGCGACTAAATATGTCGATGCAGCCAAAGTGATCTGTCAGAATCGTGGCCGGAGGCAGTCCCTAGTCTCTGCCTACCCCTCTAAAAACAAGCGTGAGCTTATGTATATAACAAAAAAAAAGTCAAATTGCATCAATTATGTTGAATTAAGAAGGATTAAGAAGGATTAAGAAGAATTAAGTAGGTCAAATTGCATCAATTATGTAATTAAGATTAAGTAGCGCTGTGGAGTTTCTTTATTAGTTTCTTCTCCATATAATCTATTATTTTGTGAAAATGAAGCCGCGTATCCACTAGGAAACATTTGGCGCGCCACACGTGCCGCTCAACATGTTCGGCACCGTTGCACAACAGCGTGCGACGTTGCCAGTGGGCGCGCAACATGACGCCCGCCTAGTTTCGCGTCGCAACAAATGTTCCGCGCTGTCTCTCAACATGTTGCGCAGCATGTTGCGCAACATGTTGCGCGCCAAATGTTGCCTAGTGGATACGGGGCTTAACAACTGATAAATAACATTAACTAATGAGTGACTTGAGACTTTTAAGAAGCTGTGCATTCTGTACTTAAGATTCAATAATATAATCAGAATTGCAAAAAATGAGCAACGACTACATCAGTAGACCACTCACCCCCGGTTCCGGTATGTTAATAAATAAGAAATTGAGATTTTTCT
The DNA here is from genome assembly GCA_947310845.1 of Yponomeuta plumbellus. NCBI lineage: Eukaryota > Metazoa > Arthropoda > Insecta > Lepidoptera > Yponomeutidae > Yponomeuta > Yponomeuta plumbellus. The sequence goes on along the minus strand of OX371214.1, from coordinate 614,301 downwards.
TGCTCAATGCATTTTCTGGCATCTGTACAATTTCATCCACCTGTAGTGATTTACATCTCGCTTTGAAATCGACTCTACGAAATCGTCACCAATCGAAATTACGAATTTCAGAGCAGACTTTTCCAGGAAGTTGTGACGTAAAAAGGCGCTCCGGGGACGTATATTATCCTCGTTTGTTGTACATTTGCCTTACAAATGTATTTGGAGACTCAAGATACGCGAAAAGTAGAATATTTTCAAGGAACCGCAGTGTGTTTTCAGTCTCTTATTATTATTACTAACTATAAGCAGACTTTTCCCTTATGTATGTCGTGCATAGATTTTTCATAAGTATGTGGCGAGCACATGTCGTTAGAATGTCGCAGAATCGCTCGTAACCCCGGCCGCCTGAGTGATCTTAAGCAATCACCTAGATCAAGCAACGTAGGGCGCGTTATGTGCATGGATGGGTGACCGTCTATGACTCACGCTAGTGGCATTTTTCTGAGCGGTTCCATGCTTTGAAAGGCATGCTAAGCAGTTGGTGCCGGCTACCGTTGGTAGATGGCAGTCGGTAAGCCAAGTCAGAGGTCTAAGGGCGGCTTGAAAACTTCTGACAGTAAGACCAGTCACTAGTCTTACAAGCCTCCACCAATCCGGACTTGGCCTCCGTGGTGGAGTGTGGCCTACACCTTCCTCAGGGAAGGAACTATGCCCCTCGGTGGGTCCATAATGGGTTGATGATGATGATGATGACTTTAATTTTATCTTGTTATAGAGCATCGCCTAGTCTAGCTAGGTACCGACTGACACCTAAACAAAAAGATGTAATATAATCACTGTAATCTTTGCATGGCAATAAATTACTATTCTTTCTTTCTTTCAAAACGTAGAGTCTCCCTTTAAATAATACAAAGTCATCTTAGACGGCACAAAACTAAACTCACTTGGCGAGGATTTGGCAACGTCGCATTTTTCGATTTGAGCTGCTTGGATACGTAGCTGGCGACGTTGCCATGACATCCCAATGAGGCAAGGGACTTTTTCATGTACTGTTTTGTTTTGTACCATATCCGTTGGTTTTCTAATCAAACACACAAACATTTACATACATTGCTTCTGGCCCCACACTAGAATACCCTGTGTCGTAGGAACCAGAAACAACGACATCACAAACATGTAAACATCCAAGACCTGGGGTTTTTTTTTGCCCCCGCCGGAATTCGAAAACGGGACCACAGAGGTCATCGTTTAAAATAAAATGAAATAAAATAAATTATAGATAGACTTGGCGCGTTAAGATGACGAAGACCCTGCATACGCGCTTACATACATTCATTACAAATAACCAATTATCCGACTGCTGAGCATTAAAGTATGTCCGCTTTGGACGTCCATTACCGGTACTTCCATCCACATTTACTCGATACATTTGTTTCCTCAGCCTTTCATCCTTCATCCTCTCCGGCGTGCGTGCATGCAACGACTGATGAATGTCGACGAAGAGAAAGTGATCTGTCAGGATCGTGGTAATTGGCAGTCTCTGGTCTCTCCCTACCCCTCTGGGATGCAGGGGTGAACTTATGTATGTATGTATGTATGTATGTAACCTTTATAAGGTCTTCGGGTCAAGTTTGACCCATTTTGGCATAAAAATGTAATTTTCTCAGAAAATAATCGTTCAAAGCGGCTGACATTGTGCATGACTGTGTGTACATTGACATTCAACAAGCAGAATGTAAATTCTTTACGTTGAAATAAACTTTTGATTATGATTATTATAAAGAGTTTGATATTCTATGACTTTTAATTAATCGCTTCGATTTACTTATTATTGGAATAAGTTTATCAAAAATGATTAAAATATTTCACATATGATTTTTTTTACTGTAACGGTCTTCGGGTCAGAATTGACCTCAACTAATAACAAACGCACAGTGCATCTGTTATCGTTCGAATTTCTTATGTTTCGCATAACTTTTTGAATGAGACGTTCTTTTATTCTACCAACACAAATCTTAGTGTTATATTTTACATCAATTCAGTAACACGTACCTCAGTTTATAAAAAAATCATCATCATCATCATCAGCCCACCGCTGCCCACTGCTGGGTATAGGCCTTTTCCCCCCAAATGCCATTTTACACGGTCTCTCGCCATTCGCATCCACGGACCTTCCGCCGACTCAACGACATCGTCCGACCATCGCGCCGCAGGTCTGCCTACCGACCGTCGTCCTGTTCTCGGCCGCCACTCTGTGATTGCCTTGGTCCACCTGCCGTCTTCCCGCCTTGCTAGGTGTCCTGCCCATTTCCACTTCAGTTTTGAGACTCTTTCGCCAATGTCATCTACCCTTGTCCGGCGACGGATGATGACATTGGGTACTCGATCTACGAGTCTAAGACCCAGCATGGCTCGCTCCATTGCTCTTTGTGCTACTTTAATTCGGTGCATATTCTGCTTTGTAAGCGTCCAAGTTTCGGCTCCGTATGTGAGAATGGGCAGAACACACTCGTTATCTATCTATATATATAAAAGGAGAAGCTGACTGACTGACTGACAGACATATCAACGCAGGGCCTAAACTATAAGGGTTAGTAACTTGAAATTTTGCACAGGGGTTCCTTTTGTAACGTAGGGGAGCACTAAGAAAGGATTTTTGAAAATTCATCCCCTAAGGGGGTAAAATGGGGGTTCAAAGTTAGTATGAAACTTTGCCGTTTTTGAAGTTATTCCAATGAAATTTGGTACAAAGGTTCTTCATTTAAAATTATGAAACACGTGTAAAATAGTTTTTTTTAAATCATCCCTTAAAGGGGTAAAAGGGAGGTGCAAAGTAAGTATGAAACTTTGCCATTTTTGAAGTTATTCGAATGAAATTTAGCACGAAGGTCCTTCATTGAATGTCTTGAAACACGTGTAAAATTGTTTTTTGAAAACAATCTCTTAAGGGGATAAAAGGGGGGTGCAATGTTTATATGAAACTTAGCCATTTTTGAAGTTATTCGAATGAAATTCAGCATGAAGGTCCTTCATTGAAAGTCATGAAAGACGTGTAAAGTAGTTTTTCCAAAATCATCCCTTAAGAGGGTAAGAGAGGGTTGCGAAGTTAGTATGAAAGCTCTTTTGCATGCGCTAAAAGTATCCCTATCTTATTTGCAAACACTTTACTCGACTAAAGCCCACGCGGACATAGTCGCGGGCAACAGCTAGTATGTCTATAAAAAAATACAGGCAGTCAAATAAAAGCGGTGTTATTAGTTGAAATGTCTAATAGTAATGAATCTTGTTCTGAAAAGGAAGATTATATCGAAGAACCTGAACCGTCAGATAGCTTGGATAGTGACAGAAAATCAGTGCTTGTGCTAACAATGAAGTCAAAGAATGGGCAAATACACTATTTCAGAAACCCTGTCATACTGTCATGTGACAGAGCTTCCAGAGAAAACAAAATAAACTTGACACCAGGATTGACACGCTATTCTTGCTCAAGGATCACCTCGGAAAAAAAATCCATTTTTGAACAAACAGCTGGAAATCGGCCTAGCAAATCGGTGACACTATTAGGAAAACTTGGTTATGTAGTTGGTGACACCGTACACAAAAACATAAAAAACCGGAAAGCATTACCGAGGGCACTCTTTTCAATAGAAATCACAAAAATGTAAAGAGTCAAAAAAGTAAAGAGTCCATCAACTTCGACTCAAGAAGACAAAGACAACGCTCGTTCAGCTAAAAAGGCTCCCAAAAGAAGTTGTTGCCAACTATGTGCTAAAACTAACAATAAAACACCTTTGATCTGTGTAGATTGTAAGAAATTCATATGTAAAAACATTCTAATACAGTTGTTTTTTTTATATGCCGCTCACTCTCTTTTTATACAAATGTCTAACAACATTGTATTATTATTTTATATTAGATGTATAATATTAACATTTATGTAAAAATAAACTCGGTAAAACGTGGGTCCATTTCTAGAGACTGGTGCCTCTGCCTACCCCTTCGGGGATAACGGGCGTGAGTTTATTATTTATTTATTTTATTTTATTTATTTATGTAAAAATGAATAGTAATTCTGTAGAAATAAATATAAATGTCAAGTAGATCTATTACATAACATTTATCTTTATTTTTTGTACATTTTTTAGTCTATTTCTACTACTGGGTCAAATCTGACCCGAAGGACGGCAGCGTTTGTAAAATTAAAGACCTTATGAAGGTTAAATAACGGGCTAGTTGCCCTAAAAAATGTAATTAATACGTCTTTTAGATTATTCAAAAATTAGGGACACGTATTTTTTTATTTGTAAATTAGACCAAAAATGACAAAGATATAGCCCATTAAAGTTACGTGTGACGTCACGCCGTGCTGCATTTTTTAGCACGGAGTGACGTCACACGTAACTTTAATGGGCTATATCTATGTTATTTTTTGTTTAATCGAAAAAAGAAAAAAATACGTGTCCAATATATTTTTATAATCTAAAATACGGACTAAATAGAATTTAATTATTTTGACCCTGGAAACTACCCTATTGAGGTGTTTCAGGCATTTGGCATTTTGAAAGCCACCCCGTATAGCGAAAGTCGCAAACAATTACTTAGTCGCTCACCTGTTATAATTGGACAAAAACTTTTTATCTTCATTAAAAAAGGACGTTAAGTAAATAAAAAACTCCTGCCATTAGTAATCGAGATTAATTAAGCAAAATTACGGAGATTCTTCCGTAAGATCTGCGAGAGGAGCGCAAAAAGTATCAGAGATAAATTTTATAAGGAAGTTTTAATTAATTTTCTTTATAAATCTTCCGAGGCATTGATGAAAACACCTTGGAAACCCTCCGACCGTTCTAAAACAATTTACGAACAAGTTTCGCGCTAAATGTGAGCGCTACGCGGAGTTTTGAACTCGGGCTAGTGACAAACTGTGTTTTAGTTTCTGTAAACTTGCCAATTAGCAGTTTCCGCGCGTGACCGTAATTCAATATAAACTCACACCAGGGCCTCAATTCCGTTAGTGCATTATAGTTACATAAGAGTTACATGATCGGGTCACGTGATATGTTTTTTTAATTCTATTGTCGCCTAGAGTTACGAATAGGCGTACGCCCGTTGATCTGAAGAGTAAGTGGATCCGGATAATATGTTACAATTTGTTGCTTACAAAAGTTATAGTTTTAAAATACATTGTCTTTGCATTTAATTACAATGCCAATCGGGCATAGTAACACGTTGTATGCTTATAAAAAAGTGAGCCAAGACTCGGCCCCGCGCTGTATGCACAGCAGTTGTTTGGGGCGAACAAAAGAAAGGCTGCTCATTTTCCACTCTGGCAATAAAGTCGGCTTTGCCTCGACCAAACCTATGATAACCAGAAGGACCTGCTGAAAATGATAAAAGGCAGCAATAAAAATCATAGAATCTGAAAGAGCGACGAAACTAATACGCTACTTGACTCGTATCAAATTTGACACGATAAATGGATATTTCCTGTAGTATCTAACGTAAGAAACCGAAATATATTGACTTTGCTAAGTAAATATGCAGGAGGGCTGCAAAATTTGCAAATTAAAAAAATATTTTTCGCTTTTAAATTGGAACATCTGTCAGTCGTGCGTGCGTAGGTTCTATTGTGATTTGGATTGGATTTAGTGTTTTTGCAAAAACTCTTCTTGTGCAGTTAGTGTCTTATCATTTTATTGATAAGCGCAATCATGGACGCTGGATTCGTGGAAGCTGATAGTACCAATTTGCCAAAACCAAACCAAATCCAACCAAGCAATATTACAGCTTAAAACGGTTTCTGTGTACATTGATATTACAGGACTTACATTAAAGTGATCTTCACATAAATACACCCAAGTTTCAGTCGATAAAGAATCGGGGTCTCTCTTGGCAAGTTTGAGCCAAGTTTTTTCGTATGTTTATTTCACTGGGCACACGAATCCGCGACTTCCTGGCGGTCTTTATTGACCTGTTTTTGCAGTCTCGAATAATGCAATAATGATAATTGTTATATTTTGCATGTAAACGCGATGAAATCATGGTTGCGTTGTTGTAATTTCACTATGCTCACAGATCACTAACAGATTTTAGGACTAGGCAAAGATCGTTTCACCAATCAAGTCCTATGGTAAAATCCTTAAGGCCATAACAATAAAAGCCAAAATTCATTAACTCATACTTCTTTCGTGGCACGAACTCTACCTATGTTGAATGTCAAACTTTGTTAACAAATCTTTAGGACTTCAAACCATAGACAATAATGGTGGACCGCGTTTTTGGCTGTTTAGCAAAGCAACGTTTTAAAATAATGTTTTTGTTGCTTTTAGGTCCTCAAAAAATATACTAAAATATTTTTTGGTCTAATGGAAGAGATATTTAGCATTTAAGACATACTTGAAAAAAGAGTCAAGTAGCGGATTACACATTGATTCCCACGACACAGGGTATCCTAGTGTGGGGAAGAATCCAGAAGCAATGTATGTGCCTGTATGTAAATGTTATGTTATGTTATATTATGATACTAGAGCCCCGGCTACGCACGGGTGGCAAAAACGTTTCCGTAGAAAGAGCTCTATTAGTTCCGTGGAAAATTCCCGGGGTAGTAATTTTTTTACACCCTGGGTAACATTATTTGAGATTTCGTACGGAACCCTTAACTTTTTTAAAATCCAATATAGCCTATGTTACCCACGAAGAATGTAGCTTTCTAATGGTGAAATAATTTTTAACATCGGCCCAGTAGTTTCTGATTCTATTCACTACACACACAAAAATACAAATATTTTCTCATTATAATATTAGTATAGATACATACATACAAACCGATAAGAATTAACTTGTTAATACTAGCTATAAATTCCCCGGCTGCCTGAGCGATCTTAGAAGATCGCGAAGGCAAAGCAACTTAGGGCGTGTTCAGTGCATGGATGGGTGACCTTTCTATGACTTAACGCTAGTGGCATTTTTCCGAGCGGTTCTGTGCTTTGCAAGGCACGTTAAGCATTTGGTGCCAGCTCCCGTCGGTAGATGGCAGTTGTTAAGCCAAGTCGGCGGCTTGAAAACTTCTGACAGTAAAACAAGCCACTAGTCTTACAAGCTCCACCAATCCGGACTTGGCCCCCGTGGTGGTGTATGGCCTATACCTTCCTCAGGGAAGAGTCCCGTGCCCCTCGGTGGGGGCATAATGGGTTGATGATGAAGTTAAAAAGTATCCAAAACGGGCGTGCAGCGAAAGTAAATCGCCACGTTCATACAGTTGTCATTGAATTACAATGAAAACAGAATCTAGGTCCTAATCTCTTAGCTTTTAGAATATACCTCGGCTACTATCGGATAGCACCGATTATATTGCAATAAGGTAAGGTTTATTTTGTATTGTTATTTACAACTTTACATAACTTTTCAAAATAGTGAAGAAAAGTTTTATACAGAGCAGGAAGTAGTATTACACTCGTGTGCATTCGGCAAAAACCGAAGCCTACTCTAGAGCCCGAGGTATATTCTAAAAGCTAACAGACTGTATGTTTATACAGAAGCTTCCGATTGTAGTGCTTCTGGTAGCATTTTTATAGTAGCCTTGTCTCCCGGAAGGCCCCACACTGCTATTGTGCTCATTTGGGGATGCCGGCGCTTCTGTCGCGGTTGCTTGTTTCGTCTTCAGCTCTGAGACAAGGCTTAGTACAGTGCAGCGAAGACACGCCTCGGCTGACACAGGAAGTGTTTTTTTCTGTTTAATAATTGCCAAAACTGGCGTGCGTGACAATTCAAATATTTTATTCACAATAAAAAGTAAATTTTTAATTTACGAAAGTCTTATGTATTAGTTTCACAAAAATTCATAGATTATGTGGTTTATCTTCCACGAGTTCTTGAGTGGAGACCGTAAACGCAGTGTAGGACGTCCTCAGACTCAGCGATGATCTTCGCAGGGCGGCTGGCAAGAGCTGGATGAGAGTAGCCGAGGACCGTGCTCAGTGGCGTGCAATGGGAGAGGCCTATATCCAGCAGTGGACAAGCATAGGCTGACGATGATGATGATGAGGAGATTATTTGGAGAAGAAACTAACACAGAAACTGCATATTTATTCGTTTCAAAACAGTTTTAGCTAAATTAACAAGCTGTCAACAAACTTAAAAAATATTAATCATGGATGTGTTGAACACTAAACACTTTTGTCTTGATCATCATTGATTTTATAATACCTACGCTAACCTCGTATTATATAATTGATGAACCACTTTTCAAAAAGCACTTTTCTTAAGCCACGTCCACGTCGTCTTGGGGAATATAACTCTAATATAATATAGTGTCGTTATAATGAATGTATTTTCTTTCTCTAATACACCAACGTACGGGCTTTTTTATGGAACCTCCACGGTGTGTCGCTGTTGTTTTGGTCAGTCCAGATGATGCCTGCGCGGACGGACCGGTTCGCGCTGTGTGCCTGCAATCAAATATTTATGTTTACGTATTTATACTCTTCATTATTGTACCAGCCTGTGAGCCTATCTTATATTATATTATAAATATTATTATATGTATATCTTACCTTCTGCTGTGTGCACCCATAACATATATATACCACTACGCCTAGCACTAAGTCCTTTCGAGTTAGTTTGTTTAATGCAGGCTCATTAGGCACTGGTCATGACGAGTTCACGGTCACTTTGTCAACACTGTCTCCCGACTTAGCGGCAATTAATGAGACCTGGCTTCGCGAAGGCGAGGAGGGCCGCGCTCCCGTCGTGCCGGGTTACCGGCTGCGCCACATCCCTCGACCGCGAGAGGTGCGTGCGCGCGGCGGCGGCGTCGGCTTCTATGTGAAGCGAGGCGTCGCGGCCCGGCTTTGCGCGCATCCCCCCACGCCCGCCGTCGAACAGATGTGGCTGCGCGTGAACATTAACGGAAAAAAGTTTCTAGTTGGCACAGCGTACCGGCCACCTTGGCTTAATGCTGACATCTTTTTCGATGCGATTACAGATTCTTTGACTTCTATGACCGATTACGATAGTGTTTTATTACTAGGTGACTTTAACATTAACATAACTGACAGTTGTGATAGAAATTATTCGTGCTTGACTCAGTTTTTGTCATCTCTCCGGTTAACGCAAATTGTGAACGGGCCGACACATTTCACCGACCACAGTGAAACAACTATTGACCTGATTTGCACAGACGCACGTATTCGTGGTACGGATATTCATCACATTCCGGATCTAGGCAGGCATGCTTTTATCACTGTCATGCCCCCACTCGGACTATAGTTGTGAGGGAGGCTCCCAAGCCGTGGCTCACAAGCAACGTGCGCTTGATGATGCGGCTACGAGACGAAGCACACAAGAGGTACAAGGTTACAAGGCTAGAAAGTCACAGAAAGTACTACCTCGATTTTAAACACCTTGTACTCTCTGCCCTTCATTACGAAAAGTGTGCTTTTTTCGAGGAACAAGTAAATCGTGTTAGAGACTCGAAACGTCTGTGGAAGAGTCTCAAGCGCACAGTTCTGCCGAGCAAGCGAAATGTGGAGCTGCCCTCACACTATAACGACCCTGACGAAATTAATAACCACTTTATTAGTGTTCCTGGAAGACCTGACGTAACTATCTCTGACCTTACTTATTATGAATTTCACCGACACTGTAGGGCCACCAACTTCAAGTTGCGTACATTGACACCGTTTGAGGTAACTAAAATTCTAAGGACAATTAAGACTAATGCTACTGGACTTGACCTGATTAACATCAACATGTTACTACTGACAATGCCGCGGACTCTGCCGATTTTGACTGGTATAATAAACCACAATTTCGAGAAGGAGGCCAAGAGGAGGATCCAGCTGGGCTGGGCAGCGTTTGGGAAACTACGCCGGGTCTTCTCGTCATCCATACCGCAATGCTTGAAAACGAAAGTTTTCAATCAGTGTGTCCTACCTGTTATGACCTACGGAGCCGAGACATGGACACTCACGAAAGGGTTGGTCCACCAGTTTAAAGTCGCTCAGCGAGCTATGGAGAGAGCTATGCTCGGAGTTTCTCTGAAGGATAGGATTCGTAACGAATACATCCGACAGAGAACCAAAGTTATCGACATAGCTCAGAGAATTAGCAAGCTGAAGTGGCAGTGGGCTGGCCATATTTCGCGAAGAACCGACAACCGCTGGGGTAAACGTGTTCTTGAGTGGAGACCGCGACTCGGCAAACGTAGTGTAGGACGCCCTCTACCCAGGTGGGATGACGATCTGCGAAGGACTGCAGGCAGATGCTGGATGAGGCAAGCTGAAGAAGCTGAAGACAGGGCGCTATGGCGCTCATTAGGGGAGGGCTATGTCCAGCAGTGGACTAATATAGCCTGATGATGATGATGATGATGATGAATAAACCACAGCATATTGACTAACACTTTTCCAACTGACTGGAAAACTGCGAAGGTAATTCCGCTCCCTAAAAAACCTAACCCAGTTCATATCTCCGATCTCCGCCCTATCAGTATCCTTCCTTGTCTTTCTAAGATAATAGAGAGGGCAGTGTGTGATCAACTGTCGAAATATCTGGAGGAAAATAGCATACTACCTGAATTGCAGTCAGGCTTTCGAAAAGGTCGAGGGACAGCAACAGCCCTTCTTGATGTTGTGGACAATATCTTGTCTGAACTTGACCAGGGGAGAAGCACAATCCTGGTACTGCTAGATTTCTCCAGAGCTTTCGACTGTCTGAATACCTCCCTCTTATTATCTAAAATGTCATATTATGGATTTGATAGTGCTACAGTACGGTGGTTTGACAGTTATCTGTCTGGCCGTGCGCAGGTTGTTGGAGTGGAAAAAGGCGACGGTACCGTGTTGTTCTCCTCGACGAAGCGTTTATCTAGGGGCGTGCCCCAAGATCTATTTTAGCACCTCTTCTATTCATTTTGTATACTGCGGATATCGCTTCTGTCGTGGAGAACAGCATGTGTCATCTTTATGCAGATGACACACAGTTGTATGTGTCAGCTGTACCATCTGACATAAGGGCCGCTGTCCACTCCATCAATAGCGATCTAGATCATGTCGCGTCATGGTCTGATAGGAACTGTCTTGTGCTAAACCCGAGTAAGTCTAAATACATGGTACTTGGTACAAAACATCAAATCCATAATACGGTACAAGCCTTAGCCTCCGATAATATAGTTATCAGGGGTGAACCAGTGGAAAGGGTTATGGAAGCAAAAAATCTTGGATTATCAACTGCGTTTTGAAAATCACATAAGAAACGTAGCCAGCAATTGTTTCTATCGCCTTAAGATTCTTTATAATATACGCGATTACCTCAGCACTGATTTGCGTGTCAGGCTGAGTGAATCGCTGATATTATCCAGATTAAACTACTGTGACGTCGTCTATGGTGGCTGTATACTCAGTCGGACGAAGAGGTTGATCCAACGTGTGCAAAACGCATGTGCACGTTTCTGTTTCAAAATCCCTCCTAGATCCCACGTTAGTCCATACTTGGACGCAGCAAAGCTTCTGAACATGGAGGCTCGTCGGTATTTGCACCTTGCCAAACTACTCTTTGGAGTAATACGTACAAAAACCCCATCTTATCTGTTTAGCAAGCTTAAGTGGGCTACCAGACAACGCAATTTACACAAAGAGAGGATCCTGACACCGGCACACCGGACCATGGCTTTCCGTGGTAGTTTCAGGTATGCGGCGTCCAAGTGTTGGAACAACATTCCTCCTCCTCTCCGTGAAGCGACTAGTGGGTGTGCCTTTGGGCGTAAGCTCAGGGCATATCTGCTGGAGCTTCAGAAACCACCCCTCCCTTCCCTTCTAACCCTTCGCCGCAACTACAGACATGAATCTGTAATCGCATAGCGGGACTGTGAAGTGCTGTATCTATAATATTTCTCTGTATATTTCTATGTATTTTGGTTCCTTCTTAATTACATTATCCATATATATTTTTGTTATATTTATTAATTAATTTATACTTAATAGTCTTGTCTGTTTCTTCGTAATAAACTATTTTAAGTACTTAATCTATTCTGTACATAAGTATTATGTTCCTTATTTTTCTGTACATAAGTATTAAGTTTTTTAAATTCTCTCATCGCTGTACCACACCGCGGTCTGTGACGCTCGCGGAGTATCATTTGGCACTGACTGAAAATCAGCGCTGAAGGCTTGTTCTTCAGCATAATGCTGAGTCAGCTGCCATTTATAACAGCAGTGACACGCCGTGATCTTTATTTTCCTCCTGTTTTCTTCTGATTCTTTGTTTTGTACTAATTTTATGGTTTAATTTTTGGATTTATTTTGTTTTGTGGCGTGTGTTTTGTTGTTATAATAATTTTTTCTTCTTCTTCTTCTTCTTCTTCTATAATACATTGAAAGAATCGAAGCCCCAATGAAAAACCTCCCGTACACACAAATTAGCACTATGCAAAAATAGGTATACAATGTTCACTGATACCTTTAAAATGAATTTACGTTTAAATGACAATCTAGGATTGTCTACTATTGTGTTGACATTTTATTATTATTATCATGTTTGACGTTATGGACGAACCTTTTGTACATTTTCTGTAGGACTATATTATTATCAAAAATGAGATAAGTATGTCGACGTCCAGAGGGCAAAATTAAACCGGAGCTGGGCTGGTCAATTGGTCATGTCAGTTGAATGAACTCGGATGGGTGGACGAGACTCGCCACCGAGTGGATGCCATAAGATCGAAGTCGAGAGCTAGAAAACGGTGGAAAGACCCTCATCGACATCTGCCGGAGGTCTGAGGTGGCACAGGACCGAAAATTCTGGACTGCACTGGGGGAGGCCTTTGCCCAGGAGGGACCCAATAATAGAGTCTACGTACAAAATAAATGTTTGAAATCTTCAGCCCTGACCTTAAAAGTAATAATAGAAAACCATTGTTATTTTCAGGTTCAGGACTGAAGAGGTTAAAAATAGTACATTACTGCAGCAGCCAGCAGGCATTGGTGGACGAACGTGAAAATGTGGGCCGAGGCGAAGCCCAGGCACACATACGTGAGTCCATTAATGCCTAGTTGTGACCAAGGCTTGTATACGATTTTTCTCTAATAATGCGTGGAAATTAAAACTATGAACTCATTCTGTTGAATTCAATAAACTTTCACGCTCAGACGAACCTTGAACGAACAACAATATAATATTATTTTTTTCAATAGGTATATCCAGCTTTCTTTCGCAAACCAGTTCGAAATTTAAGTAAACCCGCTGATAAGTTACCTCCTTGGTTGTCATTGTTCGGAGTAAAAGATCGTTCCATTTTTAAATAACACGACGGATATTATTATGAGCTTAGTATGTAATTTATTTGGCCGCAAAATACGACAGTTATTAATTTTCATAGAACTTTTTCTGCTCGCGTGTAACTGACCAGTACAGCAATTTCGATTTATCTCGAAGAAGGTTGTCGAAATAATGCTCAATTTTCCAAGCATGTTTGAGAAAATAGTACATTACTGCAGAGGCCAGCAAAAGAGGCATTGATGGACGAACGTGGAAATGTGGGCCGAGGCAAAACCGAGGCACTCATACGTGAGTCCATTAATGCCTAGTTGTGACCAAGGCTTGTATATGATTTTTCTCAAATAATGCGCGGTAATTAAAACTATGAACTCATTCTGTTAAATTCAATAAACTTTCAAAATCAGACGAACCACGAACGAACAACAATAATTTTTGCCGCGTGAAAGTGTTCTTTTTTTTAAATATGTATATCCAGCTTTCTACCGCAAGCTAGAGGTGAGTCGTTGGCGACTTAACGGCCAACGAAACGAAACTGCTTTTTTGGAAACAAAAACTAGTTGCAAAAGCCGTTTCATTTGTAACTGGTTTTGTATTGTGGACTTCTCATACAAAACTAGCTGCAACTGGAGCGGCTTTCAGGAGGAACTGTATTGAGCATCAACGACGACGGGAAAAACGTTTTCGTCTGCCGTCGATGCGAAACTAGTAGGTAGTTGAAACTTGTGTTTTGTTTTAAAATTTTTAAGCGAAATGAAATATGTATTGTTTTAATTAAATTAACTTCCCTTCATACTTTAACAGGCAGTCAGTTAGCAACCCAAATTTACTAAAATAAAAAATCAAAACAAATTGCATAACATTGATTGGTAATCACATTATTTTATGTCTGACCGTATCGTTAAGACATACGAGTGGAATACAAATATGTAAAACTACGCAAAAAATATCTACTGTTCCTAACAAAATTACAATCTCTCTTTTTTATTTCTCTTTCATACACAGCTAGTGCATAAAAGTACACAAATAGTTAAATTCTTTCCATTATGAACTAAAAGAGCAAAACTAGCCGGATATTCATTTTGATTTGCATCAAGGTCGTGCGGTACGCGCACTTGCGTTCGTTCGGCTATTTCCGTGTATTTTCGTTTGCATTCGTTGAATTTATACACGTTGCAAGAAACGGTTTGGCAAAATGTCGTTCTTTTTGAAACGGGTTCTTTGTTTAGCAAGTTTCAAGAGCAAGCAAGCAAGCAAAGAAGCAGTTTCTTCGTTGTTTCAGAAAAAGCCGCTTTTTAAAACAGTTCGTTGAATCAACGCTCACCTCTACCGCAAGCCAGTTCGAAATTTAAATAAAACCTCTGATGAGTTGCCTCCTTGGTTGTCATTGTTCGGAGAAAAAGATTTTCCATTTTTGAATAACACGACAGATACAAGTTTAGTATGTAACTTATTTGGCCGCAAAACACGACAGCTATGAATTTTCATAAAACTTTTTCCGGCCGCTGCTCGCGTGTGCCAGTACAGCAATTGCGATTTATTTCGAAGAAGGTTGTCGAAATAATGCTCAAACTTCCAAGCATCTTTGAGAAAAACATATTATACAGTATTTAGGACTATATCCATTGTACGCAGTGTACGCGTGCCGGTGTGGGCGCTCTGCAACACTCCTACCCATTCCCGCGCCAGTGTTGCTCAAATTATTTCAACGGGTTTACCAAAACACCAGCCCGCCTGCATCTGAGCATGATTGGCAGGTAATTTGCATGTTTTTCAGTTCCGCGTAATTTGCCGAGTTGAGCGCGGCAAAAATGAACGGCGTAAAGGGACGTATTTGTTTACGCGAAATAAACATGTCGTTTGAAATTATTTTGACACGCGAAGATTGCGCACTGGGAAACGAAAAGTGAAGAGCTTCTGCACAGTCAATAACATAATTATACAATTTTGATTTTCATTGTAAAGTCGCTCTTAACATAACTGTGTGTGTAAGGCTGGCTGGAGTAAGCTCACAGCCCTGCTACGTACAATGACCCTACTATGAGGCCAAGTGCGGAAATCCTAAGTCAAACTAACACTAACTAACATAACAGTGATGTAAGCGGCTTTCAATTTCAATCCTTCATCATCATAGGCCTTCGCGCCCGTTACGGATGATTCAAGCAGTGCTTCATCAGCTTTGGCACTTTTTCGAGTGACTGGAAAGTCCGATTCAAACCTCAAACATTGAATCGCTGATTATTTGGGTTTCATACTCCAAAGCCGTAGGATCTTCTTTACTTGATTCTCTTGTTTAATGTTAGTAAATAATGTACGTATTCATTCATAGAACTCTGGCTACTCTACCGGGATACTGGCGTGAGTATATGCAATGTAATGTAATGCCGTACATAACATACCCAGCTATAAATTATTTACAATAGTTAGACAAAACATTATTCGTTATTACAACATTGTCTTAGCCCTATGAATGTTACTCTACAAAGTATCAAGATATATGTTCTTACATACATAACTTCAAAGTAGCGGGAGCTAAGGGGAGGTAGGCAGAGACCAGGGACTGCCACCGGCTACAATCATGACAAATCACTTTAGATTCATCGACATTCATTAGTCGTTGCACGCACGTACGCCACTTTCAGGTATTTTATTAACTCTAAGTAAAGGATACTCGAATATCGCTCTGCCTTTTTAGATGAAAAACTGGCCAAGTCCGAACTCACACACTAAGAGTTCCGTACCAATATCTATAAAACATTTGAATAGTTCAAGCGTATACCTGTTACGATTATTAATATCAAGCTATGTCACGTTTGTTGTCTGGGAGCCCCCTTTGAATACTTTTTTTTAAGTAAATACACAACTAAATATTCCGTGAATATTTCAGACGTCTGCCTGTTTCCGTTATTAATATTGAGCGAGAAACGGCAAAACAATCTCCTTTGTTATATGGAAGCCCTCCTTACATATACACATACTTTATTTGTTTCTTGGCGCTTGTCTTCCGTTATCGCTATGGCAACAGAAATATATCATGACATGTATGAAAATTTCAACTGTCTAGCTTTCATGTTTCATGAGATATAGCCTAGTGACAGACAAACGTATGTATGTATGTGCCTGTATGTAAATGTTATGTTAGGTTATGTTAAACAAACGTAAACTGGAGTCACCATCATCATCAACCCATTATGTCCCCACCGAGGGGCACGGGTCTCTTTCCTGAAGAAGGTATAGGTCATACTCCACCACGGGGACCAAGTCCGGATTGGTGGAGGCGTGTAAGACTAGTGGCTGGTCTTACTGTCGAAGTTTTCAAGCCGCCCTAAGGCCACTGACTTGGCTTAACGACTGCCATCTATCGACGGCAGCCCGCACCAACTGCTTAACGTGCCTTGCGAAGCACGGAATCGCTCGGAAAAATGCCACTAGCGTTAGTCATAGACGGTGACCCATCCATGGACTAAACGTGTAGTATGTTGCGTAACCTTAGTGATCGTTGAAGATCACTCAGGCAGCCCAGGCTACAAGCGATTCTTGCGACACTGGAGTCTTAGTATCTAATAGGATCCCTTACCACTTTGGGTACGGAACTCTAAAAAAATACTTAGGACAATTTTCTGAATTGAGAATTTCACTAAGTACCTAAATACTTAAGTAAAGTAATGTCATGCTCTTTTCTGAGAAATTTGACGAGACAACACTACAGTTGAGTAATTACTTAGTGAAACACCCAATTCAGAAACCGACTCTATGTCTCATAACAAGCTTAATAGGCTACTTAGTGAAATTCTCAACTCCGAAATCGGCAGGGAGACATTCCGTATCTCACAGTAATGTTTTGCGTTATATGACAGCTCTAAGAAACTTGGGCCAGATTTCACCACAGCCAAGAGAGTTTTAATCCTCCCCACTGCAGTTAACTTCAGGAGTGGACGGCCGGCGATGGCTTACGGGACCATTTTCGCTCAGTGAACACGGGCCGCAAGCCGGGCTAAGTTTGGAAACTCTTGCCATTAGTTTGATGATACAAGTACAATTTTAGAAGTGATGGGCCGAGGACACCTCTATAGTGGGAAAAACGATGGGTAATTAGATCACCATTAACCTACTTCTGAACAAAGCTTTGTCGCCTGGTTTTTGAAGAGTCGATCAATTTAGTTTTGTCAGGTTGTGAAGTCAGTCTATAAGTTGTAGCCGGGTGCGTTGTGGATGTAAAATTGTCGGCCAATAAACACAATCATTCGCAGTAGTTCCATTGCCGAGTTCCATCACACAATAAACTCGTGGATGCCCACGAGTTTATTGGTACGGTTTCCCTAAACATCAATAGATGATTTCATTAATTTATCGCTTGATTTATTTATAGAATTGATAGATACAAATGGTGTACGTACAATGAAGAATATTCTATCTATCATCTATCTATAGATCTTGGTATAAGGAACACTATAGAGTTTATTTCACTTGAGCCTGAGGCCTTTTTTCTGCTACATCGACATACAGCGTACATTTAGTGTACTCTTACTACTTCACATTTCTTCTACTTTTGTTCTTTTTGTTTTGTACCGTCGGACGAAAACGTTTAACATCATCAACCCATTATGTCCCCACCGAGGGGCAAGGGTCTCTTCCCTGAGGAAGGTATAGGCCATACCCCACCACGGGGGCCAAGTCCGGATTGGTGGAGGCTTGAAAGACTAGTGGCTGGTCTTACTGTCAGAAGTTTTCAAGCCACCCTAAGGCCTCTGACTTGGCTTAACGACTGCCATCTATCGACGGCAGCCGGCACCAACTGCTTAACGTGCTTTGCAAAGCATGGAACCCCTCGGAAAAATGTCACTAGCGTCAGTTATAGACGGTCACCCATCCATGCACTGAATGGTGAACGCGCCCTATGTTTTTAAACCTTCATAACGGTTTAATATCACTCAGGCAGCCGGGGCTACGAACGGTTCAAATATTATCAAATAAAATAAACATAAACATAAATAATTATTGACATAAACAATTATATGATATAAACATAAATATTAATAATTTATTGTAATACTGTAAGAAAATTGGGCCTTTAGTTGTCAATAAACGAATTGAATTATTATATATATAAACACTAGCTGTTGCCCGCGACGTCGTCCGCGTGGGCTTTAATTGAGAAAAGTTTTTGCAATTGGCAGCGCACGCCAGAATAGATCGCAGATGGTAGATTTTTTCCGACTTACTTGACACTTATCGTCATATTTTGAACAATTCACACAATATTTTTATAAATTGTAGCCTATGTGTTATTCTGATGTATATGCTATATTATTGTAAACTTTCATCAAAATCCATTTAGTAGTTTTTACGTGAAAGAGTAACAAACATCCATCCATCCATCCATACTTACAAACTTTCGCGTTTATAATATTAAGTAAGATTCACATACAGGTACCTGGTACATATGTCGCAGTAAAGTAGTTAAATCCGAGAGTCAATTGAATCTCTAGACAGTCAATCAAAGATCGATATTCAATCAAGTCGCTAAAGTTCCGCCAGACAAGTGAGTGAACGAAACGTTTAACGAGTTTCCTAAACGTTCCTAGGTATTTCAACTTTTTACTTTATTTAACCAAGATATTTGATAAAAAAAAAAGGATAGTAAAAAGACATTCCTTGTCGTATATTTATTCATAAGGCGTAGTTAGATTCTTTACATTGTTGATAACGTCATTGATTCTTTGCCGCGTCCAAGACTTTCTTGTAGATCCTACAAGAGAAAATACACACAAGCGTTAGTGCAGAAATGCATTGAGCTTATTTTAGTAACGTTACCAATAAAAAACTAACGAAATAAACTCACAAACCTACCTTGCTCATCATCTTACAAAATCTTTTCGTAAAATGTTTCTTTGAACGAACGTGTCGAGTCTTCGAAAGCCATCTTTGCAACAAGAACTCACTACAAAAACAAGACTTTTCTTCTTAATTTTGCTGAGTTATCATTTACAATAAAACAAAACACGGAATTTCCAAGCTCTCAGTTTTTCACGATGACACCGAAATAATGATAACAAATGAAATAATCGTGGCGGAGTCAACAACATGCTTACAATTTCATCAAAGACCACAATTTGAAACAAAAAAACCACTCCCACAACAAACCAACATTGCACAACGTTTGCCAAAAGAAAGACTCTAAAGGTAATCAGCTGTTGTCATGACCGCCATCTTGTTTTACATTATTAATCAACATGCTGGCTTTCGGTCAGTCAGATAGTTAAACCTTTTCGACGCTGCTTTATAATAAAATTGCTAAATCAAAATGCAAGCGACTTGATTGAATATCGATCTTTGATTGACTGTCGAGAGATTCAATTGACTCTCTGATTTAATTACTTTACTGCGATACATACACCGCTACCAGCCTCACACTAGGATACCCTGTGTCGTGGGAACCAGAAACAGCGACGTCACAAACATGTAAACATCCAAGACCTGGAGTTTTTTTTTCTCTCCCCAGCCGGGGATCGAACCCTGGACCTCTCGCATGGTTAGCAGGTGCGCTAACCGCTACGCCACAGCGGTCGTCAAATACTATTCTGTAAATAACTAGTTTAGCTATGAAAGAAAAATGTTCTTGACCTGAGGGGGTACGCCGTTGTGCTAGATGTGTTTAGTGCAATAAATATTTTTATTAACAATAAAACCTCTCGTGCCTATCTTGTTTCAGCTCCACTTCACGCAGTAGCAGTTCACTTGAAAATGTACTTAACACGTTTTGTATCGAATGACTCCACTTGGAGTTACTGATGCTTTTGCTCGGCTCAGAGGTCCGTGACTTCGTTATGAGTCACATATATAAAGTGATATATGTGCCTACCTATTGTTTATAATTAGCCTTACTTGTTTCTTATTTGTGGTTTTTACAGTAAAAATCTCTCATCTAACCTAAAGTACAGTTTATTCCATTGAACGTGTACTAGTTCAGTACTAAAGTACAGAAAGAAACTATAAAACATTAAAAACTGAGTGCCAGAAATCAAAAATGTATCTCACCGTAAAAAAATAGATTCTGTTTGTGGAACGTCAATGAACTTGTAATATTAATGTTAGCCGCTGCCTTGGGGCCGAATGTAGTGGAGAAAAAGGCATTAGTTCAATTTGATTAGGTCAGAGTGGATACTCCACTCTGACCAAATCAATGTTTAATGGCGAATCAGAGCCAAGTCTGGTCGGACCCTTCCGATTAAAAATCAAGTAAGTGGGTCCGGATTATCATCCGTTACAATGTGTAGAGCTACGAAAGTTGTAGTTCATATTAGTTCTATCAAAGTAGGATGTTGAAACTCTAGCATGATTTTGTCTGAACTTGTATAAAGACAAGCTCTAGTAGATAAGCTGTTGTATCTATTTCTACATTTTTCAATACTTTGATTGTAATAAATAGAAAGGCATTTCTGTAAATGCCTTTATATTTATTACAATTTTGATCACTGACGTCACTAATTTATTTAATGACGATAATTATTCTATTTTTAAGATCCAAAACTCCATAGTTTAAGTAAAAACATAAATTGGTTATAACTTAGATTCATGTTCACAAAAATTATGACCGACGACCCTAGATATTGAAAACTACTGTATATTTTTCTTTCAGATCCCAATTAATAATAATTTGAGATTAAAAGGCATTGTAGACCCCCGTTTTCGCAAGTACGGTCGAATGATTCCACCTTAAATAGGTTTCTTATTGTTTCCACTGCTTTGTTTGAAAACTCCTCAAGAGGCATTTTCAAACGTAAATTATCTTTACGCGTCCCACGGCACAGGGCCTTCGGTGTATTTAAGAGAAAGTACGGACCGCAACACGCAATCCCAAAGCAGATTTTTGATACCAAAATGTGGAGATTTATACGTGAACACTTAACATATACCTGCAGATCTTCACAAATAAGCATTTGAGTACCTACTAAAATAACTCTATTTGGTATACCAAAATATGACATTAAAATACCGATACAAAAAAAGCTGTTTTTCCTAAAAATAAGTTCGTATGAATGATTAGAACAGTCTTCTTTCGTAAGACTCTTTAATGCCCTGGCCACAAAGAAGGGGCTTTGGGCGAACGCTGGAAAAAGACACGTCCCTTTTCCAATTCACTTTCACACAAAATGTACTCAAACACCTTGCCGTAGCCCACACAGAAGACATTACGCGTCGCGACTGAACCGCGCCCGCGCGCCACGCCGCGTCTTTGTGGCCTGTAAATACTATCAAAGGCACTGACCTCTTATCGAACTCGTGCAGATCCTCCGTGGTAAACTGGTGCACGTCGAGGAGCTGCTGGATGTGGTCGCTGCAGACGCGGCTCTTGCGCCGCGTCGGCTCATCCTGCAGCAGCAGTGTGGCGCAGCCACCGTAGTCCAGCGATAGGCTCGGCTGCTGCACCACGATGGTCGTCCTCCCCGCAGGCAGCGCGCCACCGCCGTCCAGCGGATTCGCCGTCACGTGCACCTGCGCCGCCGACTGCCGCCGCGAACACGGCGGCGGCACCGAATGCTGGTGCGCTGAACTTCTTCTTCTGGGCGTCGTAAACACTTCTGTCCCTTCCAGCTGCCTCCTCAGCTTCGACACCTCGTCCTTATAATATTCCTGCTTCTCCTGCTTCTGTTTGTTCTTGAGCCTCGTCTCGCTCGGAGTACGCTTCGGCGGCTCGAACTTGAAGTGCGTTTCTAATTTGCTGTGGTTCCCTTTTGGGCTTTTGGGTGGCTCGGTTTTCGTGTCGTACGGTCGGATGGAGGTGGAGGGGCAGGGCTCCGTTTGCCGCACCTGGGTCTTGTTTCTAGGTATGGGCTCAGGGAGGGGTACGTCGAAGATGAACCGGCCGGGGCCGGGGCGGGGGGAGTCTAGGACGTCGGTGGCGGACTGTGGCTTGGTGTAGGCGGGGGAGTCGAATTCGCAGGAGTCTTGGGCACGGTGGTAGTGCGGGGGGGCGGTCCTGGGGGGACGGGCGTTTGGCTCCGCGTCCAGTAGGCAGGGCGGGGGTGGAGGGGGCGCGGGTGGTGCGGGAGGCTCCGGTTCCGGCTCGGCGTCCATGCTGTCATCGGTGCCTGTGACCGAGGTGACCGCGGTTGCCGCCGAATCCGTGCTCGTGTTGATCGTCTTGTCGGACGCTGTGCTGCTTCCCATGACCACCTGAGGACAAAGAAAAAGTCTTGAGAATTGCAGATGTCCTAGTCCGAAAATGGTCGATGTTATCAAAGGCACTGGGTTAGTTAGCGGCAGCACCAGCAGGAATGGTGGGAGTGGAATGTTACAAATACGGCCCGAAGGCAGCGGTTAATTTTTGTACATTGATATTCAGCAAAAAGAATGTAAATTGTGTACGTTGAAATAAATTATTTTGATTTTGAAACCTGATTCGTTTTAGAAGTATAATATTCTAGTATTATTTTCCTACGCCCCAAAAGGTGCGCGTTTGTATTTTCATCGAACAGCGACTTTCTGACTGAATATTATTACTGCCATTAAAATTCAATGCTACTGTGTGTAAAACCAATCGTATATTTAAGATGCGTTATCAAAAGTTTAATTGCTTCTTTGCCTATGTGTTTTGCTTGAAAGCTCACGAAAGGGCTCCGTGCAGACACTGTGAATTATTTGACAGTCCGTTTAATATTTGATCCACATCGCTGCGTACGACAATAATTGCTCCAAGATCAATCGGCGGATTCAAGCGGAATGTTTTTGACGAGTTCAAATAAATTGCGTTTGAATCCGACACTGTTTTATATTTCGTCATGATTTTTTGTACTTCGCTCAGTAATGCCCGAGTTATCGGGGCTAGTTTTTCAAGCTAGGACGGGGCTCTTTCTTTCTTTCTTTCTTTCTAGAACTAGCATGTTTCAAGCAATTTCAGCAAGCCAGGACAGTACTAGCTCGCTATCCTAGCTTGAAAAACTAGCCTCGTGTAACTCGGGCACAAGTTTTGGAACCTGTTAACTTTCTGAATGATCGAGTACTCGATATAATGAGAGAGTTAACTCATGTGATGATTGATTACCTTATGTTATTGCCCGATTAACATCAGTAATCAATAACAACATAGAATTATAGAGAATATATAGAGAAAACTTTATTACACAACCAGTGAAAAGAATAATACAGGGTTTCTTATAAATAATTAGCTGGATAACACCAAGTTAGTATGTTCTATATACAATATTAATATAAAAATATAAATAGCAAAATATTATATTAAATTAAAATCGAATATTTAAGTCTCGTGTCACAGTGTTAGTGCGCATACTCCTCCGAAACGGCTTGACCAATTTTGATGAAATTTTATATGTTTATTCGATAGGTTTCAAAATAGGTTGTTATCTATTTTTCATAGCCCTAAGTGATAAGGGTAGTCCACCCCAATTTTTTTTTTAATTATAATCTCTACAAATAAATCAACGTTGGCCGGGTTAGCAAGTACACTTATAAATTCAATGTTAGATAATGAACATTCAAACCCTACAAGTTTCTAACTATAGTATTATTAAGGTTGTTGGCAATGTATATTGGCAATAATACAACAGACGATCTTATAGTTCAGAGCAATCTTTTCCAGACAACTTTAATTACAACAATAAGTAATAAATTTTGTACATTTATCGAAACATTAACATAACATTTACATACAAGCACATACATTGCTTCTGGCCCCACACTAGAATACCCTGTGTCGTGGGAACCAGAAACAGCGACGTCACAAACATTTAAACATCCAAGACCTGGGTTTCTTTTTTTTATCCCCAGCCGGGATTCGAACCCGGGACCTCTCATATGGCAGACAGATGCGCTAACCGCTGCGCCACAGAGGTTGTCTAACATTATATTCATGTTCTTTATAATTAATAAAGAATAACCACAGACATCTTTACTATTCAGATATCTATGAGAATAACAGACATACGAATCGAATGGAGACCACATATCGGCAAGCGCAGCGTGAGACGACCAGCCACAAGATGGACAGACGATCTCATCCAGGTGGCAGGGAGACGCTGGATGCCAGCCGCTTTCGACCGGTCTTTTTGGAAATCCATGGAGGAGGCCGTGGACTTGGTGTGGCTGAATGATGATGATGATGATGAACAGACATACACTCAAGCCATATCCGGGAGGGGTAGCCAGATATCAGGTTCTGCCAGTTGCCACGATCCTGACAGATTTCTTATCTTCTTACATAACTGCCAAACAAAACAGTGTAATATTTTGAGGCATGTTTCTTCTTACATAACTGCCAAACAAAAGCAGTGTAATATTTTGAGGCATGTTTCTTCTTACATAACTGTCAAACAAAAGCAGTGTAATATTTTGAGGCATGTTTCTCGAGCCTGTCGAGTTTCAATGGTGGGCACTAATCTACGCCATCGTTTGTCACGCTATCCTATATATCTCGCGGCGTTTGTAGGCTGATCACAAAACGCTTACAAGCTGCTTATTGTTTTGTTTATTATAATAAAAAACACGTAGTACTCCAAACAGATAATAATATACAGGGTGTCCCAAAACTCAACGTCAAGCCGGTTCCGGGTGAAAAGGCAAATCATACTGGTTATCTGAAAAATATTTAAAAAAATTGATTTTTACATTTTAAGTACAATTTTTTTTTATTCTGATTTATTCAAGAAATTTCACAAACATAATGAAAACTAAAATTAAAATAAAAAATGGGCAATACTTTAAGTTATTTTTTTTTAAAGTCTCCTTTTCTTCCAAGCTGGAGCAGCTGGTTTAGAAATTTTGTTAACAGTTCAAAGAAGCATTAAGTTGATCGCACATTTGTCAGCACCGCACGCGCCGCACGCGCCGCATTTTAGAATTCGTTGTATGCAATGATATGAAATCTCGCATATTTATCCGCACCGTACGCGCCGCATTTCGTAACATACGATAGGCATCCGAACTCCGAAGGAAGCATTCTGATGACGTCATATAATGCGGCGCGTACGGCGCGTGCGGCGTGTGCTGCCACTCAGTGTTGCCTCATTCGGATCCGAAGAGCTGAATATGCTCCATATAAGTTCCTTTTTTAATTAATGTTGTGAATCCAGTCTTTTTTTTCTTGGAGTTTCATTTTTTTCTTCTTCTGCCAATAAGCAGGCTATTACAACAATTTCTTCCATAGCACAATGTCACCGCACCGTTTCACACCAGAGGCAAGAAAAAACTGCAAAAATTGTTGGCAACACACAGAAATGCGGCGCGTTCGGCGCGGCGCGCACGTTGCTGACAAATATGCGACCCAATTTTAAAATGCGGCGCGTGCGGCGCGTGCGGTGCTGACAAATGTGCGATCAACTTCATTCAGAGATACAAAACAAAAAAAAAATTGGAAAAAGTAAAGATTTGTGGCAACAAGATTTTTCAATTTTTTTTAAATGCCTATAATTTTTTTTCACGCAGTTTTTTTTTATTTTTTATTTTGTGATAACCAGTATGACTTGCCTTTTCACCCGGTTTCGGCTTGACGTTGAGTTTTGGAACAACCTGTATTTTTCTTCAAACTTCATAAAAACTTCTCCCGAACTTCATCTATCTTTTTTCTTGCAAAATAGGAATTTTTCTCATTACGTCCCACCTCGCGGTCTCTTGCCATTCGCATCCATGGTCGCCGCAAACATTTTTTTAATCTACATCTTTTTTACTTAAAATATTTTTTGCTTGCTTACTTTACTTACATCAAAAACTCTAACACAGACTCTACAGACACTACAGGCACGTTACTCGCTCAAGCAACGTTACAATTCCCCTTTGACGCCGATAGGTATGTGTCGCATCTCGTGACGCGAAAGAGCGATCCGTCGCGTGAAACGAGAAAAGTAATTTATTCCATCTCTTTATACCTTCACAATGGGATGTAAATGACGAATTTAGACCGCCTCTCTCTGCTCAGATTTAAAGTAAAGTAAAAGTAAAACCAACAAGCCGCCAACAATAAAGTGGTCGAAAGAAAATAAACAGGACAATAGGAAGTCGGGGTCAGTATTGCCCACCGGGAATTTGGTACTTAAATTTTTTTCCGAACTTTACAAAAAGAAATTTTTTATTATTCAATATAAACATTTACATACAGGCACACACATTGCTTCTGGCTCCACACTAGGATACCCTGTGTAGTGGGAACCAGAAACAGCGACGGAATGCACGAGTCAAGTAGTTCTTATTCTGAGGTCAAGTTACAGTTTAGTCTATGGTCTAGTGTTGAGATTTTAATTCAATTTACCGGTATATATTATTACTGAGTTTTATGAATATTTAATCAATTTAATCGAAACAATCCTTAAGCTTTAATGTGTTTTGTTTCATAATATATACAACATTTTTCTTTTAAATTAACTAAAAATATCAATCGTATGGCTAAATGAGATTCATTGACACTCCTAAAAAAATGTTGACCGACACGACACTTCCAAAACCAACTGGCACGTGATTACAGCTAGGTGCTGAATAATCGGTCCCTTAAGTTAAAGGGTACACCTAACACCATAAATGACAAATCTAAGATGATAGTGAAAGCAAAATAACCGTTACGAAGCCCCTAAAAAAGATTAGATGACCTTTAAATCTTAAGTGTTGTTGGTGGTTGGTTCGCATAACTTAAACAAATAAAGATTATTAGAATATAGAACATTTTAGAATAGAATATAGAAAAGATATTTGTTTATTGTGCAAAAACATTATTAAAAACTTTATTAGCATAAAAAAATACTTTAAATGCTAGACACAAAATTCAAGATTAGCTTCTGACGATATGCTAGGTTAAAAACCTGTGTTACAGCAATCAGTGCCAATTCCCCACAGAAGCGACAGCTTATTTTGCTTGACGTTGGGTGGTATATAATATTATTTAAAATTTTTTGAATCTTAATTTTTTTTAAGGTTTTCCTGACTCGTGCAGGCCATCAAATATAGACAACACATAAAACTATTCGAATCGTAATGCCGCGTTCCCGAAGTCACCCTGTAAGTTCACCAAGTGTAAACACACCCTCAGCTTTCAGGATGAATATTCACGTCGAGCGTAAAGTTCAGGGCCGAGGCTTTTCCCTATTTTGAGGCTCTTTTTCTCATAAAACTGAAGTAATTCTTAGCCATTTACTCACGTAATGAGATCACACGCGTGTAAGTACCCCATTTGGCGAGGTATTTTGTTTTTAAAGAAAACTCATGTAAAGACAGCTTGAGTTAAGCGTAGTTGTTTTGTTGAGAATTTTGGTATTTATATGTATGAGGTAATTTTTTTATTTATTGAAAGAAAACAAACAAAAGAAAAAGTTAGAAGTAAAAATTCTTAAATTTATACAGGGTGTTAATTTGCAAGCGTGCCATATTTAAAGAAAAAATAGTAATTAATGTTACCAGTTAATGCAGTCTACTAACAGTCTCCCATATTCAAGGAAGCCGTCGATAAAAATAATACTTATTTTTAGGGTTTGAATAGGAATAACCTAAGATGGAAGGTGCTGCGACATGCACGTAATGGGAAAAGACCGAGACCCCGCCCCGTTGCCAAGTTGGCACCGAGTGAAAGAAACAGCAATAACAACAAGAAACATATGATTTCAGATTTCCCTTCCTACTCTCACGGGCTTAGGACCGACAAAACAACCAATTTCTTTGGTAGGAGGTTAGTAGGTATGAAAATATTGCGCAAATTAGTTTATTTACAAGTTAGAATAAAAAAGTAGGAAGTAGATAACATACCCAAGTACTAACCTACCTTCAAATAAATCTGATCTGGCGTAGTTAAAAGTCTGAAATCACTGTTATTTACACTAATTGAGACGTTATTTACAGGGTACTTACAATGATTAAGTTGTACGGAGCAATTGTTCGAAGTGGCCACCGTTCTGCGCTATGCTAAGTCTCGCACGACGACACAAATTACTTTTTAAATTTTGCAACACAAACACATTTTGCCTAACAGTTTGGAAGGCAGAAATAATCCTTTCACGCAAGGCGGCCCTCGATAAAATAAGGCCCCAACAGGTTCACACCAATTATGCCGGCCCACACGTTAACACTAAACCTATGTTGGAATGAGTCTCGTTTGGTTTTATTGGGGTTGTATTCTCGGTGGGTCCACCAATGTTCATTGTGGACATTGAACACGCCGATTCGCGTAAACAAACTTTCATCAGACCATAAAATGTTAATGTTTTGGTTTTCAAGCAACCATCGGCAGAACGCAACACGTGGGGCTGCATCCGTGGGCACAAGATCTTGTACTCTTCGGAAGTGGAACGGGTGCAGTTCCTCCTGCTTTAGCACATTCCACACCGTTACGTGGCTGATGCCGAAGTGATGCCCTGCCTCCCGAGTGCTGGCACGGGGTTCGTTTTCAAAGTAGGCAAGAATTTGTTCTTGCAGCTCCACTCTGAGTCCTACTCCGCCTCGACCTTGGGCATGGTTGGGCACGTCGAACTGGCGGTAATCTCGGAGCCGTTGAGTAGCGGCTAGCATTACTTGGCGAGATGGTCTCGGCCGATTCGGGAACATTTCGGCGAACATTTCGACAGCTTGCCGCAAACTATCGCCACTCACGGCGTACAGTCGCAACATTTCCACTAACTCAATATTTGTGTAGTTATCCGTCATTGTCTTTACGAAACGGCGCACGGCGGTGGCGGCACGCGCACATTAGGTACTAATGAAAGAGCGTGCGATATCGGCACGTGCGCACGTCACAAAGGATGTCCGGTCACTGAGTGGCTAGGCTAATTGGGGGTGGGGGTGCGCTCGCGCGGCGTGTTTGTTCTAAAGTCCGCGCCACCACTGAATGCCGATGAGTTAAGACATTTTCGTTCTTATTTCAATGAAGACAAAGTTGTCTCCGTCGGTTTGTGTGGATGCGCGTGGTTGCCAAACCGCCGTCCTTTTATTCTTCTGCGAGTACACGAAAGTTTAGGGATGTGCGAGATAATTCGATATTAGAGCTGGGCGTTCTCTTTATCGATAAAAAATGTGACGTCAGAGAACAAAAGAAAAAAAATCGACTCTTCTTTTATGATTGATTTTTGTTTATAATCAGCAGTATAATCACGTCCTAAAATATGGCACGCTTGCAAATTAACAGCTTGTATAATACTAGCTTTCACCCGCGACTCGTGGACTTTAGTTCAAAATTTTACGGGAGTAACCTTTTTTAACCTTTATGGGAGTGAACGGGTTTGCAAAATTTTGAACTAAAGTCCACACGGACGGAGTGGTGGCGGGCGAAAGCGTGTACCTAATATTGTTGAAGATAATTAGCTCGGATCATCATCAGGCTATACTAATCCAATGCCGGACATAGCCCTCCCTAATGAGCGCCATGGCGCTTTGTTATCAGCTTACCGCATCCAGCAGCCGCATCGCGCCGTTTTCGCGGTCTTTTTGCCAGTTAAATACGCAATAAAATTATCGTGCTTATTTATTTATTTATTAGACACAACCAACAGATGTTAGACACATCACTTAAAATAACATTGTGTAGATATGTTCTAGTCTAACATGCAATTACAGGTGTGCAACAACTTTCTTGACTTAAAGTAAATCATTTCTGAATGGTTTTCCGGTTAGACCCGTTTAATATATAATTTCACGAGTGAAGTCACGTGCTAGAGCTAGCGGTTCCGGATGAGTGATACGACAAGGCGTACTTGTTGGCAGGCAATGTAATTGATTGCCCTCGCGGCGGGTTTACAATGGCGTACAATAAAATCGCGTAGGGCCACCTAAAAAGGTGATCAGCTTTTGAAATGATTTTTTTGTAAACATTTAAAGTTTGTAATGCTCCACACGTACATCGTACATATAAGCAGCCATCAGAATCGCTCGTAGCCCCGGCTGCCTGAGTGATCTTAAACGATCACGAAGGTTAATCAACATAGGGCGCGTTCAGTGCATGGCTGGGTGATCGTTCTATGACTAACGTTAGTGGCACTTTTCCGAGCGATTCCGTGGTTCGTAACGCACGTTAAGGTTGGTGCCGGCTGCCGTCGTTAGATGGCAGACGTTAAGCCAAGCCAGGCCTTAAGGCTGCTTGAAAACTTCTGACAGTAACCGGTTCCGGATGAGTGATACGACAAGGCCTACTCGTTGCCAGGCAGTGTAATGGATTGTCCTCGCGGCGGGTTTACAATGGCGTACAATAAAATCGCGTGGGGCAACCTAAAAAGGTGATCAGTTTTTGAAATGAAGCCATCAATCCGGACTTAGGCCCCGTGGTGGAGTATGTCCTATGCCTTCCTCAGGGAAGATACCCGCGCCCCTCGTTGAGGTGGGGTGATGATGATATAAGCAGCCTCGAAACTCAAAACTGGACGTCAAACCGGAACCGGGTGAAAAGGCATAGTCATACTGGTTATCAGAAAAATATAAAAAAAAATTCAGTACAATCACTTTTTTTCAAGTTATTTATTCAAGAAATTTCCCAAATATAATTAGCACGAAAATTAAAAGTAAAAATGGGATTTTTTTTTTCTTTTAAAATTCTCTTTTTCTTCCAAGCTGGAGCAGCTGGTTTTGAAATTTTGTTAACAGTTTAAAGAAGTTACAAAACAAACAAGAATTGGAAAAAGTAAAGATTTGTGGAAACAGGATTTTTAATTTTTTTTTAAATGTCTATTGGATTTTGCTATTAGGACATTTAGCGTTACCGTCTGTTTAGCACCAATGGCGTTTTAATATCAGGACGTTAGGGCTATATCGTCATTCAGCAAAATGTATATTCTGATAATAACCCCAAAGCGGGTGCTGATATTCAGCCAGTGCCTGTTTGTAAATAACAACTTGTTACACTAATGACTCGACGCCAATACTAATTTCGCACAAAGTTAGACAATAATTTGAGCTCAATATCTCCTAGTAACTCCCCAAAACCACTGCTGAGCTCCATTATGGCCGCATCCTCGTTCCAAGTAATCAGCAAGTGAACGATCAACTTTTCCACGAGAGATGCTTATTTATCAGCGGCAAAGTAAGTAATTACTTACGGCAAAGCTAGTAGTAATTAAGGGAACTCCGGCACCCAATCCCAGCGGTTGCGGGAGGTGTAATTTACATACAGCTGCCAGGTGATATTACATTTACATGTCTACCTATACAGCCCGCAAATAGAGACTAAAGTCCGTTCGCTTAAATAGTGTCGGTACACACGAAGGCAATCGTGGTTTTAGTAAAAAACATTTATTTCAATAATACAACTTAGACGGCAAAAATACTTTAAATAGAAAAAAAAACATGGTACACAACATACCTAATGAAGCACAAAATAAAATACTACTCTTCATCACTCGAAGTGTCCTCAGAATATTCATCTCCAGCGGTATTTAGAATAGGTACCTACCTAAGTGATGCAGGATCGTCTCGTTATAAATCCATTCTAAAATACTGATTGATTTACTTCTTTAATTGCGTGATCTACGTAATAGTAGAATGAGATGAGCTGCGAGCCAAATTCACTGGCGTGTTTGCGCCGCTTGTGAAAAGCCGCCACGTGCCGAGGCGGTAAATATCAAAGTGACACTATGATAGCGAACAGACTTTACTGTAAGGCATAGGCTGCTTTTATTTCACGCCAACCCATCCGGTCCAGTGCTAGTCTCGTCCAATGTTTCCCAGTCGCTTTCACAATGTCGTCGGCCCATCGGGCTGGTGGTCTGCCCATCGACCGTCGACCCGTTCTTGGCCACCACTCAGTGGCTGCCTTAGGGCCCTCGTCCACGGCGACTTTTTGCAGCGATGCCGTCGCGCGTTTCGTAAACGCGCGTAGGTCGCTTTTGCAACGCGCAACTGTAGCGATGCAAAGGCGCGGCTGTAGCGATGCAAACGCGCGACTGTAGCGATGCAAACGCGCAACCGTTTCGGGCGACATTGCGTTCAATCGATCGGGGGTCAATACCACAGTGCAAAAACTATTAAAGATAATTAACATAGTAGGTAGTCGTTCTTCAGCTGATATACATTGTCTCATCACTGCATTTCTGCGTGTCAACTCTGGTTTTACAATTGAAAGCAATTCACAAAACGTGCAATATGCCTCGACATTCTATAACAACTTCTGAATTCTACTTTTGCCTTTAGAAACCTACAAATACAATATTTATTTTTACAACCCCTTTGTTAGGTTTGTTTGCGACATGGATTACTTTACTTTTATTGTGGCAACCACAGACATCTGAAGTAAAGGACACCGGACCTATCGCCGAATTTGTATGAGAACCGGGTGTCGCAAGCCCGAGTTACTCACACAACGCTACGAGATGTGTGAGTGCGCCTTACATTTGCATGTTACATACGCACATACACTTCATGGTACGCACCCACACAACCACACTCTAGCTGGGACAGATTTTAGTCGATAAGTTGTCGATAATTAGGTGCATCTAGTAGCTAATTTCTGTGTGTCTGAAGTCACGAGAAATTTAATTGTTTGTGCAAACATAAAATATTTGCGTGGCGCCTATGTTAGAACATGAAAAATATGTGGCAAAAGGTTCAAAATAAATAACACGTCTAGGTATTTCTCCAGAAGAGGCAAAAATGGCTGACTTCAGTGGTCGTTTTTCTTTTCGTCTTTCAGGAATTTTATCGATTGTTTTGGATAAAGGACTAAAAACTGTAAAACATAATATGTTTTGGGTAGTCAGATTCTCGGCTATAAAACGAAATATTTAAATCACCGAAATCAGACTACACCGAAATCACCGAAAAACTGGGCGAAAATAATCAATCAACTTGTTTATTGTAATTCTCATACATTATTAAGCTCTAAAGTACCTCCTTCAATAGGTACTTCTTATACCGAAAATCACATTTTTTCAATCAAAGCTGATTGAAAAAATGTGAGTTTCTCATCTGTCAGCTCGTCATGCAAGCGCCAAAAATCTAACACGAATTGCGTGAGTGATTTCTGGCTAACTATTTTAGAACGAAAAATAATAATCCTTCCAAAAAAAATGGCAAAATTTTATCAAAACACCCAATAAAGTCAAATAATTAAGTATGTTAAATTATACATTTTTGTCTCAGTATAGCCTTATCTTTATAAAGTGACTACACCAGAAACAAAAAGCAATTTAGTTTAGTCATACGGAGGTTAGTGTACTTTCTGTTTGTATTGTACTTATGCTGTTAGGTTGATATCATACCTATTTAAGTTTTCTGAAATTGGTTGTTGGTAAAAACTAGCAGACAAATCTTGAGCTTGAATTACAATTTACATCTCAGTGATCTTGTAACTAAAATTTCATGATTTTCTTCAGAGAACTTGGCAGCACCCATAAAGATCTCAATTCTCAATTTGTCGGCGAAGTCGATAACGACGGATGTTCTTAATACCTATTGAACTTGGCTCTCATATCATTCACATTTATGTTTTTGATGGGATACATCAAACACAATGAATCTGGATACGGCGGCGGCGCCGGCGGCGGAAGTACATATCTAATTATCGATATTGACTTCCTACATAATTATCTCCTC
The DNA here is from genome assembly GCA_947310845.1 of Yponomeuta plumbellus. Taxonomy (NCBI): domain Eukaryota; kingdom Metazoa; phylum Arthropoda; class Insecta; order Lepidoptera; family Yponomeutidae; genus Yponomeuta; species Yponomeuta plumbellus. The sequence continues at coordinate 580,542 of OX371214.1, read as the reverse complement.
ACTAGTTCCGTCACAAATTGTTTCTGTCTTTCTCACGCTCATCCGTTTAGAATGAGAAAGAAACAAAGAAGTGTCTCCATGGTTACGCTATCTATCCGTTGTTGTATCATTACGACAAAAATATTATTTTATTAGAAATAAGTGGTGTTTTAGGCATTTACCTGTGAAATGAAGTTCCATCGGTCTGGATGTTGTTTTTGTCACTGTGTCTTTTGCAAAAAACGATCGCACAGGCCGGCATTTCTAACAAAACTAAATTGTTTCTGACACGTCTTACACGCTCGCTCAGATGTCCCAAATGAAGTTAGTGTTTGCACCCTGTGCAAGCTTATTTCTCATGCCTTGGAACGGTATGTCCAATCTCTTTACTATTCAGGGCAACATTGTTTTGCATAGGATGTTGTCATTATTATAAAAAGAGTTCGCGCATTGCCGCTCCCGCACGCGGTTTGTTTGACCTTGTAAAACAGTCTAAATATTGTAAATATCGTTTTTAATTTATCATCAGCTCAATACAATATATAGGTAATCATCATCATCATCAACCAATTATGTTCCCACCGAAGTGCAAGTCTCTTCCCTCGATAATCGGAATTTTCCGCGTATAAGTTGTTAACAAATTGCTCGTAGCCTGGGCTGCCTGAGTGATCTTAAACGATCACTAAGGCGCGTTCAGTCCATGGATGGGTCACCGTCTATGACTAACGCTAGTGGCATTTTTCCGAGCGGTTCCGTGCTTCGCAAGGCACGTTAAGCAGTTGGTGCCGGCTGCCGTCGATAGATGGCAGTCGTTAAGCCAAGTCAGAGGCCTTAGGGCGGCTTGAAAACTTCTGACAGTAAGACCAGCCACTAGTTTTACAAGCCTCCACCAATCCGGACTTGGCCCCCGTGGTGGAGTATGGCCTATACCTTCCTCAGGGAAGAGACCCGTGCCCCTCGGTGGGGACATAGTGGGTTGATGATGATGATGATGAAGTTGTCAACTCGGAGCGACTATTTTTTTGTGCTCTTCCATTTGATGTGAATTTCGTCCGAGTCTACTGTAGACCGGTACGAAATCAATACTTCTACATATACTAATATTATAAAGAGGAAAGATTTATATTTTTATATTTTTGTGTGTGTGTGTGTATGTTTGTAATGAATCGGCTCAGAAACTACTGGGCCGATTTTAAAACTTCTTTCACCATTAGAAAGCTGCATTGTTCGTGAGTAACATAGGCTATAGTGGATTTCCAAAAATAGTCCGTACGAATCTCGAATAATGTAACCACAGGATAAAAAAATTACTACCCCGGGAGTTTTCCACGGAACTAAATGTTTTTGCTACCCGTGCCAAGCCGGGGCGGGTCGCTGGTTATTAACCCTTAACTACCTGACTGGAGTCTGGCAGACTCCGATGACACTTTTTTTTGTAATTACTCATCGTGTACACGTCTTTGGTTGCCATGCGCCTCTGTACCTTCCCCCCTCTACTGGCAGTGTCGCTCCTGCGCTCGACGCGGTTAAACGTGCGCGGACTTGAATTTTGGTGAGTATAAAATCTTTTTCGGAGTCTGAGAGACTCCAGATAGGTAATTATGTAATTTTTTACGTCATTAATTTTTTTATTGTTTCAGTGAAATATGGCATATAACGACGCTATTATTGAGCGTTGGTTAGAGGAAGAGCTTGATCAAGAAGAGTCATTAGATTTAGTATGTAGTGACGAAGATATAAATATTGGCGAAGATTATGTACTGGGTAAACAATCTGGTTCGGATTCGGAAATAGAGGGTGAGCCAGAGACGAATTCAGTTAAAGATAATAGCGAGATTCGACCCCTAAGTCCACTTCAAGATTTTTCTTCGTCGGATGATGACATCCCTTTGCAACAATTGAGATCTAGGCCAAGAAAAAATAATTACTTTGGTAAAAATCGTTTTCGATGGGCATCATTACCAACTTCTTCGCGCACAAGAACCCTGCAGCATAACATTGTTCAGCAAAGGGAGGGCATACATCCAGCTTATAAAGATATACTCAATTCTTCATCGTCACCAATTGACATCTGGAACCAGTTTTTCACCGATGAAATGCTTCAAGAAATCGTACTACATACCAATGAAAAGATTCAAACCATAAGGCCAAACTATAAGAAACAAACTAGTGTCCAAGACATAGATCTCATAGAGCTGAAAGCATTTATTGGCATGCTATTTTATACTGCAGTGTTCAAAGAAAACCACGAATGCTATCAGTCATGGTTTAGCACTGATGGTACCGGCAGAGAAATATATCGATGCATAATGAGTAAGAATAGGTTCGAAGTTTTACTCAATACCATTCGATTTGATGATTCATCAACAAGAGAAACTCGACGTGAAACTGATGCTGCTGCCCCAATATCTCAGCTGTTCGATTCCTTCATCACAAAATGTCAAAAGGTCTATACCATTGGAAGCTATGCTTGTGTTGATGAAATGCTCGTGGCGTTTCGTGGCAGGTGCAAACTTAAAATGTATATGCCCGAAAAGCCATCCGAATACGGCATAAAAATAATGTGTCTCACTGATGCCCGAACAGGTTATCTCCTCAATGCATACATTTACACAGGAAAGGACTCTGACGGGTTGAATCTACCTACCGAATACAGTCGCCTGAAAAAACCTACACAAGCAGTAATGCGATTAGTGCCTTGCATAGAAGGAACTAATAGAAATGTGTCAACAGACAACTGGTTTACATCTATTGAGCTGGTAAATTTATTGAAGGAAAAACAGCTCACGTTGGTAGGCACCATGAGGAAAAATCAAAGAGATATACCACCCGAATTCTTGCCTTCACGTCAGAGACCTGTTCAATCGGCTATCTTTGGTTTTACTGCAAATATTACCATTACATCCTTTGTACCGAAGCAAAATAGAGCAGTTGTCCTAGTCTCAACACCAGAAGTTGACCAGAACACCAAGAAACCAGAAATTATATTATTCTACAATAAAACTAAAATCGGGGTTGATTTGTTAGATCAAAGGTGCTCCAACTATTCAACCGGTCGTCGAACACGCCGTTGGCCACTAGCTATATTTTACAGACTGTTGGATATATCAGCATCCAACTCATACCTGGTGTACTTATCCACGCATCTTCAAAAGCCCGAGAGTAGGTTTAAATTCATGAAAAACCTAGCAAATCAGCTCACGAGACCACACATGGAACGCAGAGAAAAAAACACGACCCTCCAGCGGGATATTAGAAGTTCCCTTCGTCGAGTGCTCCAGCTTGATCCAGAGACACTTCCAGCAGCAGGTGGAAGTAGTTCTGATCAACCAGAAAGGCTGTCAACCCGCAAGTACTGCTCTCAATGCGATCCCAAAAAGAAACGCAAGACCCAGTACTTGTGTGTCCTATGCAAAAAGCCTATATGCCTAGAGTGCTCACGAATGATGTGCGGAATTTGCCGAGAAAAATTGTGAAGTCTGAGGCTTGCAATTTTTTTTAAATGTTTATTTTTTTATTTTATTTTTTCTTATTTTTCTTTGTTGATTATTAAAATTTAATATACCAATGATAAAAAGTTCCTAATATCCGTAATTTTTTTTATAATGGATCTCATTCTATTTAAGAGGTAAATTTTAAGTTTTTTTTCAATGTTCGAGCTGATTTTAGTTTATTTCATAAATGTTGTTGATTTTGCATGTTTCTTTATTTCGTACGGTAATAAAAACATAATGATTATACAATGCATTTTACTTTTAACTTTTAAAGCCCAAATTATTTTTTTAGAGATTTTTAATGTCAGGAGTCTGAGATACTCCAGGTAGGTAGTTATGTGACTGAAATAGGAGGTAGGTAGTTAAGGGTTAATATAGTCATTATTGTTGTGTTGTGTCTGTGAGACGGGCAGCCTGCCTGTGGCACTGATCCGATCCCAAGCCGCGGGCGTAGGGCGGGCAGGAGGGTACCAAACTTAGTTAGTTAGACCTGAGATTTCCTCATAGTTGAGGCATTGTATGTACGGAGCGAGCCTGTGTGTTTACTCCAGCCAGCCTATCTCTTTCCAAAAAGTCCCGGCAGTGCACTGATATCACTGCAGGGGGAGGGTAGCCAAATGCAGAAGGAAACTAAATACATATTCATTCCAAACCCAACTGCGGCGCCTGTCAGAAAAATAATAATCGTTAAAAATAAGAGGTGCGCTAAGGTTCGCCAACAGAATGTCACGCGGTTCGACGAATGAATTGTTCACGTAAACTATGTTGACGACCTCTGTGGCGCAGCGGTTATGTGTACCATGCGAGAGGTCCCGGGTTTGAACCTCAGCTGGGAACAAAGAACAGGTTTTGGATGTTTACATGTTTGTGACGTCGCTGCTACTGGTTCCCAAGACACAGAGTTATCCTAGAGGGCGGCCAGAACTTCTCTGTGTTTGTGCCCGTATAAAAAATAAATAAAAGAAAAAACCCACTTAAAAGCACAATTTATCTTCACCAATTAAATCTCCTTATGCAAAAATATCCTCCACCAATTCGGACTTGGCCCCCGTGGTGGAGTATGGCCTATACCTTCCTCAGGAAAGAGACCCGTGCCCCTCGGTGAGGACATACTCGTAATGGGTTGATGATGATGAAAAAATATTGTAAAGTAATAGGTACCTAGATTGTTTTACGGATTCACTCACTTGATTTTTTATCTTGTTGGAAGAGTCCGACCTGGTCAGATAATTTAAGTAATTGAATCCGTAAAACAATCTATATAATGTGTAGAGCTTACGAAAGTTTTAGTTCAAATATTGTGAGGTGATTGATTTTTTTTTTTCAACTAGTAGTTTATTATTATGCTCATCTACTGTGATAATAGGCTATCTGACAGTGCGTAAAAAACACTATTATTTATGCGTATTCATATAAATTATGAGTTTTAAAACCGCTTTAAGGCATTTTAACTAAAAAACAATTATTATTTGTAAAAAAACACGAGATGTTTGATAATTTTGTATCTGCAACCATTGTATCGAAAACGGCCTGGATTGGCCGATTCTGTGATGACGTAAATTGTCAGTAAAAATGGCGTCTGTCGTTCATTCGTTCTTACGTTCATTGGTGAACGTAAGACACCGGCAAGTGACGTCATAACCTGTGCAACGCCATATTGCCCAAGATAGCGTTTTGGCGGCTTATTTCAAAAGCAAATTCCGTTGCCTTTTTTAGAATAAATACACGAAAGAATGTTATTTAAAATGACCACTTTCTGAGGACTCCATCAACACCAACAAAAAATATGAGATGGTTTTCAGAAATCGGTCAAATAGCCTATTCCCTGAAGTTCACTCGAGAGGAGAGTACTTTCAAGACTTTTCGGAACTCATTAGAATCTGTCTTGACCAGAAATATCTGCTAGGGGCATCTGAAATTATATTATTAGTTACTAGCCGACCGGTAATGTGGTTTTGCCATAGTAATTAGCCAACGACGTACATACCAAAACTGCCAGATATATACGAAAAACAAACACTGTGACAAGAGATTTTAATATAAATGATTATTTATGTAACAAAAATACCCAAACCGGTGTATGTCCATGCAACGACTAATGAATGCCGATGAAGCGAAAGTGATTTGTCAGGATCGTGGAAGGTGGCCGTCCGTGTTCTCTGTCTACCCCTCTGGGATACTGGCATGAGCTTATGTATGTATTACTTATGAATCGCTATTGTTAAAACGCAATTAAACCAATTAAAAGTACCTATACATAAGAAAACAGAAAGTACAGAAAGAAAAAATAGATACATACTGAGGTACAAACCCAAGACCTTCGGAATGTGAGACGGAAACAAGCGTTATACCGACTGCGCTACCAACACTTTTCACTTGTGCTTTATTTCGATAATACTTTTAGACTTCAAAAGGAAAAAACGTATAATAAACGTGTCTATTGTTATGTATAGTGTTCTTCATTCAACACATCCAAAAAAAGCCAAACTGTTAGAGAGGCAAAGATATTAAATAAATAAATAAGTTGTCACAGTACAATAGTACAGAGAGTTACAATAGTACAGAGAATCTATTACCGTAATATTACTTCGTCGTTTCAGCACTAATGTGTGGGGACCCCTGGCATTTCTCCTTACACAAGTTTTATCATGCACCTTATTCTTATATTAATTTTGTACATGTACAAGAAAAACTGTTTTTATCACTGTTTTTTGGTTTTTGTGTGCAATTAAACATTTTTATCTCTATCTCGCTCGCTCGAATCGGTCGTAGCCTGGGAATCGCTCGTAGCCTGGGAATCGCTCGTAGCCTGGGAATCGCTCGTAGCCTGGGAATCGCTCGTAGCCTGGCGAATCGCTCGTAGCCTGGCGAATCGCTCGTAGCCTGGGCTGCCTGAGTGATCTTGAACTATCACTAAGGTTAAGCAACATACGGCGCGTTCAGTCGATGGATGGGTCACCGTCTATGACTAACGCTAGTGGCATTTTTTCCGAGCGATTCCGTGCTTCGCAAGGTACGTTACGCAGTTGGTGCCGGCTGCCATCGATAGATGGCAGTCGTTAAGCCAAGTCAGAGGCCTTTAGGGGCGGCTTGAAAACTTCTGACACTAAGACCAGCCACTAGTCTTACAATCCTCCACCAATCTGGACTTGGCCCCCGTGGTGGAGTATGGCCTATACCTTCCTCAGGGAAAAGACCCGTGCCCCTCGGTGGGGACATAATGGGTTGATGATGATCTCTATCTCTATCCATGAATAATATTTTTAAGTTTTGAAACTTTGTTAATTAAGCTAAAACTGTGTTTAAAACAATAAATGTGGAGTTTCTTCTCCACATAATCTATTAATTCTGAAACTAACAACTTTGACGTTCATCGTTATTGTAAAATATTTTAATATGAATTTAAACCGCAAAAAACGTATATTTCGACACTCAAAGGAATCAAAACTAATAAAGTCGAACGAAAACTATGAAACTTTGAAAGTAATATCGTCTTGTAGGGAATAATAAGCTGTACATTTGTAACTGAATAATAAAAAAACACTTTTGAGTTAGCGAAAAGGCCTGAAAAAACTGCGAGAGACTAAATTACAAATTTGAAGTCCGACACTTGTCCGGTTTTGGTTTCAGGTATAAAAATTGATAATGAACAAGTCAGGTTCAAAATCCCAGGACCCTAGGAGCCTACATATGAAACAAATTATTAAATTATAATTACAAAATAGTGAGACCAAATCATACCGGGATATATCCCGGTATAAATTCTATAGAATACTGATTTCGAGAACAATAATATAATAGGTATACAACTTGAACAGAAAAGATACGGTGCTGTAAACGGACCTCCGCTCGGCGGTTTACGACTGCTGCTCTTGGGTTTTAAAAGGGGAAGTACTTAAGGCGATGTCAGATGTCTGCAAGGACTTTCATTATTTGGGTTTGTAAAACGCTGGTGCAACTTGCGTGTTAATGTAAATAGTACCAATGAAATAACGTGTGACAAGCGGTGGTGGCCTGGTGGGGTTGACCCTTGCTTCTCGATCATGAGGGTCTGGCTTCGAACCACGAATGTACCAATGACTTTTAGTTACGTACATTTGTTTGTACAGCAACACCATTCGCTGATAAGTTGTGCCCGGATAACGGCGACAGGCTTGCCAGTTGTCACGTTTGGGACCTAATAAACTCGGCAAAACGTGGGCCCAGTTCTAGTGATTGGTGCCTCTGCCTACATCCTCGGGGATAACGGGCCTAAGTATTTTATTTTTTATTTAATAATAATAATAATAAACTCACGCCCGTTATCCCCGAAGGGGAAGGGGTAGGCAGAGGCACCAGTCTCTAGAACTGGACCCACGTTTTGCCGAGTTTATTAGGTCCCAAACGTGACAAGTGGCAAGCCTGTCGCCGTTATCCGGGCACAATTTATCAGCGAATGGTGTTGCTGTACAAACAAATGTACATAACTAAAAGTCATTGGTACATGCGTGGTTCGAACCCAGACCCTCATGATCGAGAAGCAAGGGTCAACCCCACTACGCCACCACCGCTCCGCATTTTTTATTTTATTTATAGAAATAGCGTGTTTATAGTTCCGTACCCAAAGAATAAGCCTACTACAAAGCCTCCACCAATTTTCTGTCTGTCTGTCCGTCCGTCAGTTTCTCATATTTTATACATGATAAAAACAAAATGTTTGCTTTATGAACGCCAAAGTTGTTAGTTTCACAATTAATAGATTTTGTGGAGATGAGGCTAACAAAGACACTCTACATTTTATTCTTTCCGTTGGTTCTTTTTATTTCTTTTCCAGGTTTAGCTGAATTAACACGCTTTGAAACTTAAAAATTATTACTCATAGATGTTTTGAACACTCTAGAGACAAGCCTAGGCGCACCCTGGGCGAGACGCGACCGCGACAGTTCGGCGACTAGACGCGACGACAGGCTACGGCCGACCAATTTCATATATTTTGTTCAAATCTCCGCACACTTTGCGTTCGAGTCGCGGAGTCGCGACGACAAGACGCCGGATGCAAACGACAACGTCGCGTCTGATGCGGCGACTAGACGCGGCGACCAGTCGCCCTATTTGCGATGGCTTTAACAGTCCGTCCATATTTCTGTGTGTATGTCTGTCTGTCACTGCCAGTATAACAACAAATACTAAAACTGAAATAAAATTAATAAATATTTAAACGTGTGTCTCGGCGCACAACTACTCTCTACGACTTGACACCTAGCGCCATCTGTTGGAGATCTACATCGGCGCAACTTGTATAGCCACCTATTATTAAAATTATGAACTAAAAATATCCCCACCTATGTCGCTGAGATTGTTTTATAGATTCACTACTCGCTGTCTGTTACTTATTCGAATTTAACGTATCTCGAAATAAACCGTTTTGTATCTTTAAACAATAAAAGAAATTATTGAAGGAGCCCTGAAAACCCCCTGATACTACACAACGTGGTCATACAAATTCCCTTGGTGGCGCTTGGGAACCGTATTGTACAATGTACACCTCTTTCTGTTCTGTTAAATTAAAGTAAAGTAAAATATACATTGTTCTAAGATTATGCTGGTTTTCCAGAACTACGGCAGAAACTCAGCGCTGATTATTCGGGTTAGCTTAACGACCATGGGACACCGTCTGAAGGTAAATACAAAAAATGTGGCTATACTGCTGGTTACATACATACATAAGCTCACGCCTGTATCCTAGAGGGGTAGGCAGAGACCAGGGACTGCCACCTGCCACGATCCTGACAAATCACTTTCGCTTCATCGACATTCATTAGTCGTTGCATGAACGCACGTTGGCTTCGGGTACTTTTTTCCTGCCCATTGCTAATACATCCCCTATTCGGTCGGAGCACGTCCGCCTGGGGCGTCCCTTACCAGCTCTTCCACACACATTCGCTTGATATATTTGCTTCGCCAGTCTTTCTTCCTTCATCCTCTCCACAATGTCCAAATTAACGCAACATTCCTTTCTCAATTATTGCTAATATTTTGATTGCTAAATCATGTACATAGTTATAAGTACAGGTGGTATTGGTACGTGTAGGTAGGTACATGATACCCTGTAAAGGCACTGCAATACAGTTCGTCTTATGACTGATTATTCTAGTCACTACATTCTCTTTCAGTCCACAACGTGGTTACATATCGTCCCTTAGCTTACAACACCGCTCAAGTCAAAAATTGGCGGTTATCACATTTGAATGCCATTAGATGGAGCTGCTCATTGCGCGTCTAACCATTGGTCACACCTGTACCGTTGGTAAAAATGACTTAAGCGGTGTTATAAGCTAGGGGACGATTTGCTGGTTTCCCACAACTGCGATAGAAACTTCCAGCGCTGACTATTCGGGTTAGTTTAACGACCAAGGGACGCCGCCTGAAGTCTTTGCCAGTAAAACACACTGCCTCGGGGCACTCCAGCTAATGCTGATACCTGCATTTTATAGTTGTTTGAAGAACGCGGTGGTGAGTTGGCTCAGCGGTAATATAGTTAGTTACCCTCGGTTTCTGGTTCACTAACAGTCAGTGATGATATGTATGAAAAGAATGAACCCCTATAAGTTTTTTAAAATTCATACATACATAAGCTCACGCCTGTATTTTAGAGGGCTAGGCAGCACTTGCCACGATCCTGACAAATCACTTTCGCCTCATCGACATTTCCTTAGTCGTGCATGCACGCACGCCGGTTTCGGGTACTATTTATCTTAAATAAAATAAATAAAATAGAGTTTATTTGCCAATTACATTTACAATACAAAACAAAATATTTTCCATAGACATATTCACTGCACACTACACAATTTTGTATTTCGTAAGATAGCTGGGGATATCCACACTAGGCATAGCCTGTAACGTGGAGACCACAGGACGAATTGTTATATACTAATTTGTGCGGATTTTACTACATAAAGTACAGTCTCTCTCTAACTATGTATTGACTCTCTCTGTAACTATATATATCTTGCCTTTATACATCCCTTATTTTGTTGAAGTATTTCCGCCTGGGGCGTCCCTTACCGGCCCTTCCACTCACATTCGCTCGATATTTTTGTTTCGTCATTCTTCCTTCCTTCATTCTCTCCATATCTCTGCTAACACATGTTATAAATTTTATTTTGATTCGATTTATAAAATAAAATACATAATATAAAATAAATTTATTTGCCTAGAATATGGTACATTTTGATGACATGTTATATGAGGTAAATATGATCTCACATTCTGTTAGCTATGTTCTAACATGCAAATATTTAGTTTGAATTTAGTAATTAAAATGTCAAAATACCATTGTTAATACAAAATTTCACTTCTCTTATGTGCTAAATCTACAATATTTGTCTTATAATAGGTACAATGTCCAAATAAATTATTAAAAAGTCAGTTGCATCGATTTAACTAAAATAAATTACAATAGAAATTAAAATTGAAATAGCTGTAATGTCAGAATAGTATGTCAATATTACTTTAGTCTATCTGTCAAGAATTTGTTTAGAGAGTAGTAGCACTTTTGGCACAACCAATTATATAGATTGATCCTTAACATCGTCCATCTTAATTTTAAAAATTCGTCAGGTATTTTGTTGTAGACTCTTGCAAGCATAGAGCCGCAGTTTCTACTGTGCAAAGTCGTTTTACATACTGGTAATATTAGTTTATCTTCGTAACGTGTTTTAAAATTTAATGCCTGTTTTTTTGTTGTGAATAAACTTTTGTGTTTCATTACAAAACAAGCTGCTTCAAATATATACATGCAAGGTAAGGTGAGTAGGTTGTATTTTCTAAAAAGCGGTTTGCAAGAGTCTAGTGGCTTAGCGGCCGCTATGGCGCGTATACATCTTTTCTGTATTATGAATGCTCTGTTTGATTCTGTAGAGCTACCCCATAGGATCAAGCCATAACGTATTATGGAAGCCACAAATCCGTGATATGCAAGAAGTGCGGTTTTCCTGCCAGCTATATTATTAAGTCTATATATTAAATAAATGTTGCTATTTACTTTACTTACGACCTGATCTATATGTCGTGACCAATTCAAATTTTCGTCAATATTAATGCCTAGGAATTTTGCACACGTTGTTCTTTCTATTTCTTCATTTTTACGTTTTAGTTTTAAGTTAATATGTCTCATTTTTATGTTTTTAAATAGGGTATATTATAATGTTTTTCCTGGGTTCACTTGCAAGTTGTTTTTGTCTAGCCACATGCAAATGCGTTCAATTGTCCTGTTTATTTCTTCTTCGAAGTGTAAAGCTTGATGAGGTATTATTAAGGATATGTCATCCGCAAATAATATACATTTATGATGTGTTATTGCCGGAAGATCATTTATGTACAACAAAAATAATAATGGTCCAAGGACACTGATTGTGGTACCCCATATTCATTTTTTTGTAGTTCAGACCTATAATTCTCCATTTCATTATTTTCATTAATGTTGCATATTTCAACCAATTCTAAACGATTTTCTAGAAAACTTTTTATCCAATTATAGCATATCCCACGCAGACCATATTTTATCACATTTAGTTAGTAGGATTTTATGTGCAACATAATCGAGGGCCTTTGTCATGTCAAAATAAAGAACGCAAGTATGTTTTCCCTTATCTATGTAATGTGCTGTTTGTCTTACAAGAAAGAAAGCTGCTAAGCTCGTCGATTTTCCCCTTTGGAACCCATTTTGTTCGCGGTTGATAATAGAATGCTTATTTAGGAATTTGTAAATTCTTGTGTGCATCACCATTTCAAATATCTTTGATATAATGGGTACTAAAGCGACTGGTCGGAGCGATTTGGTCGAAGAATGCATGCCTGGGACGTTTTTTACCGGCCCTTCCACCTTTTTAAATTTTCACACCCCATTATATACTCGTTGGAAAAGTATTTCAAAGTAAGGTCTCGTACAAAGGAGTTTTTATTTTAATAACCGTCTCGAAAAGACTTTGGCGCGTATTTTACTGCTTTATTAATACGTTTCCTCTTTAAAAGAGACGAGGGGTGAGTTTTTCCTGCGGAACGTCGACTTAAGGAAGTGTTTTAATATTGCACGGTCCTGTAAGAATTCAATTATAGGCTTAGGGAGGGCAAAGGAAATAAATCTTAGCAGCTGTATCATCATCATCATCATCACCATTATGTCCCCACCGAGGGGCACGGGTCTCTTCCCTGAGGAAGGTATAGGCCATACTCCACCACGGGGGCCAAGTCCGGATTGGTGGAGGCTTGTAAGACTAGTGGCTGGTCTTACTGTCAGAAGTTTTCAAGCCGCCCTAAGGCCACTGACTGGCTTAACGTCTGCCATCTATCGACAGCAGCCGGCACCAACTGCTTAGCGTGCTTAGCGAAGCACGGAACCGCTCGGAAAATGCCACTAGCGTTAGTCATAGACGGTGACCCATCCTTGGACTGAACGCACCGTATGTTGCTTAACCGTAGCGATCGTTTAAGATTACTCAGGCAGCCCAGGCTACGAGCAGCTGTATATGCAGCTCTTTTCTGGAAGACCATTAAGAACAAGAATAAAAAGGTTTATTGCCAACAAAATGCACGCAAACATGAAAATATATAGCTAAACGTAAATACATAAATTATTTAAAAAAAAATTATTATTTTTTGCCAAATGGAAGCGGACTCAGCTGTGTCGCCAGATTTGAAAGACAATTAGCGACGCTGGTTTTCAGTGTGTCCATGTTTCGATTGTGTTACAAAATACAAGAAATAAAGGCGGAAAGGGTATCTATGTGGGGTCAAGTTTTGTCATTGTAAATAAACACTACACAAAGTGTTTATTTCAAAAACTTAAGATACATTTCGTCGCAACATTATTAGGACAAAAAAGATGCCTGTGTTCGGACACTCAGCTCTTCTATAGCCAGACTAGTTTCTGGAAGTTACCCTTAAAAAATCTTTTTCTAATAGCAAAAATGAAAAGGAAACAAATTAAGATAAGTTATCGGATTATTTTTTGTCCACAAATTACATGAATATTCAAAACAACATTGAATAAGTGATACAAAGTGGACGGGTGCACTATTTGTGGAAAGACTGGAGCCTTAAGATCGGTTTCCAGGCCTCCCAATCTACAAAAGTCGGTGTACGAACAAACAAACAAACAAACAAACAAACAAACAAACAAACAAATAAACAAACAAACAAACAAACAAACAAACAAACAAACAAACAGACAAACAGACAAACAGACAAACAAAGAAACAAACAAACAAATAAACAAACAAACAAACAAACAAACATACAAACAAACAAACAAACGAACGAATGAACGAAGAACGAACAAATGAACGGACGAACTAACGATCGAATGAACAAGCGAGCGAGCGAGCGAGCAAACCGACGGACGGACAAACAGGCAAACAAAACCACGAACGAAAAAACGAGGTTTTAGTGCGAGCTCTCCATTATTATACAATGAAATTTGGCACATGCCGTGATCTGAACCCACGACTATCCTGCAGGTTGCTTAAGCGCTACGTAAAAAAACGATCTGGAAAAATTGCGCGCAAAACCGAGGAACGGGGACGAGTCCTTGTTTCCCGCTTGTTTACCTTCATTATTTCTTATATCCGGATAAAGCGCAGCGTTCCCCACACAAAGGCGCATCCTTGCGAACATAATGGACCTGCCTCCTTAGCATGAACTCTTATCCCGCCCGCGAGAAGTAGAGAAAGAATCATCCCATCCTTTATCGCTTCACACGTAGCGGATGAGAAGGTGATGGCGCGAGTCTGTCTATTCTCGCGCGCGGATTAGGATTTCATGCTACGGGTGGGTGTGACTTGGCCTCCATTTTTCATGGAGCTGCGATATATTCCCGTCGCCGATAAATCCAAGGCCAGCCCGCCACCGGGTGATAAATAGCCTAATACAGTTATTAGTCACGTCACCACTACATGATACATGGCTTTTACAGCGGTACCTGGAAATAATTTGATTTTGATACGGTAGTAGCTCGAGTTACACTAACATTGTGGTGTAACAAGTTGCGCGAATTTCAAATGTCGTCGATTCGAGACGTCTTTTGCTTAATAATAATAATTATTATTATTTTATTTCGCTCGTAGCCTGGGCTGCTTGAGTGATCTTAAACGATCACTAAGGTTAAGCAACATACGGCGCGTTCAGTCCATGGATGGGTCACCGGCTATGACTATCGCTAGTGGCATTTTTCTGAGCGGTTCCGTGCTTCGCAAGGCACGTTAAGCAGTTGGTGCCGGCTGCCGTCGATAGATGGCAGTCGTTAAGCCAAGTCAGAGGCCTTAGGGCGGCTTGAAAACTTCTGATAGTAAGACCAGCCACTAGTCTTACAAGCCTCCACCAATCCGGACTTGGCCCCCGTGGTGGAGTATGGCCTATACCTTCTTCAGGGAAGAGACCCGTGCCTCTCGGTGGGGACATAATGGGTTGATGCCTATTTTATTTCATTGTTCGGCGACAGGCTTGCCTCTTGTCACGTTTGGGACCTAATAAACACGGCAAAACGTAGGCCCAGTTCTAGTGATTGGCCGTCGGACTATCGGGTCACAGGTCTGCCCACTGACCGTCATCCTCATCCTACACTATTAATGCATTAAAGTAAAATGATAACTGCATGGACGTGGCGATTCAGTTAAATTGTAGCTTCAAGTCGAAGCCTACACGAATATCAAACCTTCTAGACGTCAATGGTATGAAAAATCGCACCACCTGTCCCGACCATGTCCTATCATCGTACTGTAATGCACAAACAGAATCGAGACCCTGTTCTCGGCCACCACTCTGTGATTTCCCTAGTAGTAGTAGCAATGGCACCCCTCCGTCCACTTGGATCCATTATATGGCTCCCTTGATGGATCCTGGTACACTTTTTCCTCCACTTGAGTCCATCAAATTGTTAATTGTTGCAAATTGTCTCAGTCGTTTATTATTCTGTTTTGGACACAAAAGTGTCACAGCCCGAGGTACTAACTCAAAGCTAATTGAATTATGAGCTAGCTGTACCGGCACTTCGAATAAATTTATGTGAGAAAAATAAGCTAAGGCCCGGTTTCATCAAACTCTCTTTGTTAGTAGTAAACGCGGCATTTATAAATCAGCCGTCAAAACTAACAAGAATGCTAAAGCAATGTTAAAATGTCCATGTCCTATGAGCTAAATTTAACAGACCATTAGTAAATAGCATTACGTAAATGAAACGCAATCCAGTCATTCAAATTCCTGTCAAACGTCAAACATTTGCGTCTGCGATTCAACGCTTTTGAGGTTTTGAAAAGATTTTTCTGGTTCCTTCTGGTGATTTTGTTCAATTCGTGCGCTTTCTAAATTAAATTAGAAGGGATGTCTAAAGAAAACACGAGGCGCCAATTTTTCTGCTAACGAAAAGGATATCCTCATCCATTTAGTGTCAAACAACAAAGATGTAGTGGAAAATAAAAAACAGAACCTCAACAACTACAGTTGTACATATTGAAAAAATAATTAATATGAAAAATAAAGCCAACTATTTTTAAAAGGTAAAAATTATAGTCAATTGAAAAAGAACTCCAACATCTAGTACAATTTTGGAGTTGGAGTCCTGTGTAATATCCCCTAAGTAGTCGAGTTGAAGTCGTGCTCCAAATTATCAAAATTTTCTAAAACATCCTCATTTTCAAAAATAATTTTGTAGGCATCGTCCATTTTGACAGTTTTGACGGAACTAAATCGTCTGTTAATGTTTTAACGGACCTCCAATGCCAGGATTAGGTAGATTTTATGCTTTGTTAAAGAAGTTAACGGTCCATTAGAGCGTGGTGGGACACTCGACAGCATTTAACAGTCCGTCAGAAGATGTAACAGACTGTTAGACCATTAACAGAGCTTGGAGAAACCAGGCCTAAGATATATAATTGGAAATCAACGATTATTTAGACGACATAGCTGGTATTAAACAGGAGACTAATAAATGTATTCAGAGAAGAATCGTGTCTAGTGTTCAACACATCCATGGGTACAAATTTTTAAGTGTGAAAGTTTGTTAATGAATTTATAACAGTTTTTAAAAGGATAAATATGGAGTTTCTTTATCAGCTTCTTCTCCACATGATCTATTAATTGTGAAACTGCAACTTTGACGTTGATAAAGTAAACATTTTGTTTTTACTGTCAATAAAATATTATTATTTGAATTTGAAAAAGTTTCAGCGCATTAACTATTGAGAGAGGAAAATCCACCGAGCAAATGACTGCTGTATGCCTACTGGGCATACACTGCCGTTTGTTGCACCCAGCGAGCGCGCGTGACGGTTGTCATACGGTTAACAATTTGCTTTATTTTACAAAATGCGGTCCGTTTGTTATGCAGTTCGGTGCATTTGTTACATGTAAAAATTGCTGTGAAACAACAAATTTCCTTACTGATGGGATCACATTTCAAAGGTGAATACTGTAAAATTCCTTTTCGCTAATAAAACAACGCGTTCTAAAGATATTAGTTCAAAGCAATCCGAGGACGTGGCACAGTCATACGTTTTATTCCTCTCTCTCTCTCAAGCCCATACCTATATCACGCTGTGCTCAAAATTGCATTGTACGTGCTTGCTGTATAAAGCACGACTCTCCGTATATGTATACACACATACGTAACTGCTTTGGCACGTGTAACTACTTAAGAGTGAATATAGAAATGTGTGTAAGTTTCTTGTTTTTATTTAATGAAAGTTTGTTTTTTTTTTGTTGGAGTAAAGTTCACAAAACTGTGATGACGTCACGTCACATTTCGTCACGCTCCAATTTCACAAGAGATGTGGAAGCCGGACAGTTTTATAGGCCATCAAGTAACGCTTTTTACGGCCGATTTTCCGAACCTGAGTCGATGACGGAGTTTTTTATATTGTTGAGCGCGCGCAGTGGCAACTCCGCGGCATTTTGAGGTAAAATAAGGTTTTTGATCAATTTTTCGGATACTTTCCTTTGCATTATCAGTTAACATTATAACATTACATTACATTTACATCGCCTGTATGTGCATTGCTTCTGGCCCCACACTAGGATACCCTTGTGTGGGAACCAGTAACAACGACGTCACAAACAAATAAACATCCAAGACCTGGGTTTCTTTTCTTTGTCCCCAGCCAGGATTCGAACCCGGGACCTCTCACATGGTAGGCAGATGCGCTAAACACTGCGCCACAGAGGTCGTCAGTTTATCCCCTATTTGGTCGGAGTATGTCCACCTGGGGCAGACGCCTCTTTATTCGTCCTCTCCGGCGTGCGTGCATGCAACGACTAATAATTGTCGATGAAGCGAAAATGATATGCCAGAATCGTGTCAATTGGCAGTCCCTGGTCTCTGCCTACCCCTCTGAGATACAGGCGTGAACTTATGTATGTAAATACTTACGAATGTAAGTTATGTATGTTCTTATGTTACGTTCTTATGTCGAACCTATGTATGTAAATACGAATTAGGGGTTCCGGGATTGGGTATTTTGAAAGTAACCCCGTACAGCGAGAGTTGGAAACAATTTGGAGAGGACTCTCCACATGTCCAAGCCAACGCAACATTAACATAACATTTACATACAGGCACATACATTGCTTCTGGCCCCACACTAGGATACCCTGTGTCGTGGGAACCAGAAACAGCGACGTCATAAACATGTAAACATCCAAGACCTGGGTTTTTTTTTGTCCCCAGCCGGGATTCGAACCCGGAACCTTTTGCATGGTAGGCAGATGCGCTAACTGCGCCACAGAGGTCGTCAAGTCGTCAACATTCCTTTCTCAATTCTAGCAACTACGGCCCGATTTCTGAGTTGAGAATTTACACTAAGTAAATACTTAAGTTACATCCTATCACGCTCTTTTCAAAATAAATTTGACGAGACAGCACTACTGTTGAGAAATCGGCTCTTTCTCCGTCAGTCTACAAAGTTGTCAATGTGGTCCTAACCACTGTATCTTAGACCGGAGCTTACGACGTAACTCGTCTAAAGGAAAACTAGATAAGTTCGGCAGACAGGCGAGGCTATAATCCAACCTGTTACAAGCCAAGTCTGACGTGTTTATGTATGGGTGAGACATACGGAGTTTGGCCCAATAAAGTTCATAGAATGGGTCACGACAGCTGGTCACATTGAACCGTGGTTATTGTAAAGATTTAAGGTTGAATTTAGACTGGCAGATACCGATCAATAATTGAGCTGGCTGGCTGTGTGATACAAGCTGCCTAGATGCCAAGGCAACCAAGGCAAAGGTGGGCAAATCAGACCAAGATATTTTGGCTCCGTAATACATTGACTTTTATATGGATTTAGATAAGCATTATGGGAGATTAAGATTGTGCCTTTCATGCGAGCTATACGCACTATGAACTGTGTTTCAGAAGGTAGGTAGGTACTGATCTTTTTAGTTGCTCCCTGAATGAATTCACTAAAAGTGCGCTTTTTATAGAATGTTATAACTCAAAAAAATATGCGAAATTTTTATTTTGAATCTATGCATTTTAAGTATTTTTATTGATATGTTTTTTTAATCCCTTTGAATGATTTTAATTATTATTTGATTTTTAATTGTGATTTATTTCGACGATAACAACATTTAAAAATAACAATGATAAAGTAAATATTAAAACTAAACTAAATATTAAAAACTTAATGAATTGATTTTTATCTATAGTTAATTTTTATTGGCATGTTTTAAATATTAGTTTTTTTATTATTTAGTTTTTATTGGAATTTAATGTTGCTACAAGCTAATATTTATACTCATTTCATATTTTACATCGCTATCGCATAGGATCTCCGGTAAGGATAGGTATTCATCATCATCATCATCAACCCATTATGTCCTCACCGAGGGGCACGTCTCTTCCCTGAGGAAGGTATAGGCCATACTCCACCACGGGGGCCAAGTCCGGATTGGTGGAGGCTTGTAAGACTAGTGGCTGGGCTTACTGTCAGAAGTTTTCAAGCCGCCCTAAGGCCTCTGACTCGGCTTAACGACTGCCATTTCTATCGACGGCAGCCGGCACCAACTGCTTAGCGTGCGTTGCAAAGCACGGAACAGCTCGGGAAAATGCCACTAGAGTTAGTCATAGACGATCACCCATCCATGCACTGAATGCGCCCGATGTTGCTTAACCTTCGTGATCGTTTAAGATCTCAGGCGGCCGGGGCTACGAGTGATTGAGAAGGTATAATAGAATGTAATTTTAGCTATAATTTAGAACTGTAAGTATTTACCAACGAGGCACTGGAGATTTTGTTGGTGCCTCGTTGGTAGCTTGTATTCAAGATGGCGGCGCGTGACTACGCACATGAGAGGGGATTACTTGCGATGATGGAGTGCTTATATAAAGCGATTTGAAGTGGAATCCGTGTGCGATTTGTTTGGGAAAGAAAGCATTTGTAATCCGTTTATCACTTATTTGTAAGTCAACCTTCATTCTCAGTTTCTTCTTACATATCGCACCCCTAGATGCAAAACCCCACTAAGTCGAAATAGTATGTGAACATTTAGCTACTTTTTTTTTCAACTTCCTGACCTTATCCGGACCGGACAATATAACTCCCACAACGTCTCCTTCAAGTTAAAGGTATCGCTATGGGAGTTATGTTGTCCAGCGGGTCCAGTATAAGGTCAGCAAGTTGAAAAAGTAGCTAACTAAATGTTCGCATATATATTATTTCGACTTAGTGGAGTTTTCATCTAGGGGTGCGATATACTAATATCAGGCTTTGCATAATTTTTGGTCTTTTCATCTCCTTTTTTATGTACAGTCGACAGCACGTCAATTTTCACATTTTAGTTGCAAAGTCGCCCGTAATGCAACGGAGTAGAGTGCATGGGTGTATACCATAATGTGCTGTCGACTGTACAATGAAGTGTTCTTTATCAATATTTTCAGTGTGAGGCATGCAAAGGGAAAAATACCGCCTTAACCCCCAAGCCCCGAGGACCCGCCGGAGGGGCTGAGGTAAACTACAGCGCATTCCGTTAGGCCCTATAGACCTGCGCCGGCGGGTCGGTGTTGCAACGGCATTTCGAATCGATTTTTGAAGATGATATAGACCACAGTTGTAGGAGCATGTCTGTTTCTTTGAAAACTGTGATAAATTTCAAATATTGGGTACTCTAGAATAACTAACTTAGCTGTGAAAGAAAAAGTGTTCTAGACCTGAGGAGTTAATATTAGGGATTGCGCGCACTACGAAATTCATTCGTAGCTTTTTTCAACCCTTCTCCAGGCAATGGTCTAATAGGTCCTACTTTAAATTGAACCTTACCTCTTTGAAATACAGTCCAAAACCAATGAAAAATTCTTACTACCCATGCCTGGTTATGGTTAAAGTGCGAAAAAAATCGTAAACGACCATAATTCCTAGGTGCAATACGATTTAATGCAATTACTGCAAAGTAGCGAAGGCCATCGAAACAGGGATTTACAAAATAAAAGAGCCGCGGGGCGGGGTACCACTTCATAGGATACGATCTCGCATGTGCGACTTTAAATCGCAAACAATTAATTTTCGCAGTGCGCGGATTGCAGTGTAGGTATTTCTGTTATTCGCAGAGTTGCGATATTTTTTCGCAACGATTTTTTTATCGCAGTACGCGCTTAGCCTTTGACACATTCAAAACACACAATTCAAAAAATCAAAAAACCTATTAGAAACCTTCAGATTACGGTTCACTTACTTTCATACTTCACTTCCGGCCAACAGCCTGTATCTTTAATTCAAAAATTAAGAAGAAGAATTCGTCTCAAGAATTGGAACCTTCCATTGCGCCCATTTGTGACTAAATATCTAGCAGTACACGATTTAATTAAATCCAGTAATTAATTAATTTATTTATACTTTTATTGCCCTTACATTTAAATTAAAAATATAGTACAATGCGGCGGACTTAATGCCATAAGCATTTTCTACCAGTCAACCGCAGGAGGTAAATGGAAAGAGTTGGTAGGCGTGCAAAAGTAGTAGAATGAATCTAAAAACATACAATTATTGAATAAACTTACATATTAATATATACTTACATATATAATGAGATATATATTAAAATATAATGAGCATAAGTATTACAATAAAATAAATAATATATATATATATATATATATATATATATACACACTAGGAGAAACCAAGTGAACATAATATAATTTACCATAAATATCTATGAGTAAAAAGATACAGAACATAAAGAACATACAACTGAAAGATCCTTATCGTGAAAGGTGGCTAGGGGAGGTTCGGGTAACACTTCTCGAGGAAGTGTTGCCGGACAAAGGCTTTGAAATAATTCCGAGAGGGGGCTTTGCAAATGTTATCAGGGAGGGCGTTCCATAGACGAACGGCCGAGACGCTGAATGAGCTAGAGATATAACCAGAGTGGTGAGAAGGGGTACAAAGAAGAAGGTTTTGGGAGGAACGG
The DNA here is from genome assembly GCA_947310845.1 of Yponomeuta plumbellus. NCBI lineage: Eukaryota > Metazoa > Arthropoda > Insecta > Lepidoptera > Yponomeutidae > Yponomeuta > Yponomeuta plumbellus. The sequence goes on along the minus strand of OX371214.1, from coordinate 558,631 downwards.
AGTTCTCTGCTGTGTGTGCAGGATAAGAAGGCAAATTGTGACTTCAGGTATAGGGGAGTATTAGGATCGTTAAGAATAGAGAAGAGGGTGCAGAGAATTCTAAGATTTCTGCGGTCTCGAATCGGAAGCCACTTTAACCTAGCGCGAAATTCAGACACGTGATCGAATTTGCGCAGGCCGAAGATGAAACGAATGCAGATGTTCTGCAGACGGTCGAGTTTGTTCAGGTATTCCTGCGAGAGATCGAGGTAGCAGACGTCGGCGTAGTCAAAAATGGGGAGAAGAAGGGAATTCGCAAGAGAAATTTTGATATTGATAGGGAGAAAGTTTTTCAGACGAGGCAATGGATGGAGCGAGGCACAGAATTTCTGCGAAACTGCCTTTACCTGAGCATCCCAGCACAGTGTCTGGTCAATGACGAGGCCGAGATCAGTAACCTTTTGGGAAAAGGCTATTATGCATCTATTGAACTGCAAGGAGGGAAGCGAGACAGAATCTATCTTTGCAAGCTGTCTCGAGCCGCCAATAATGATCGCCTGGCATTTAGAGGGGTTAACAGCGATGCTGAAGCATTCGGGCCACCTCTGAATCCGACATAGATCCTCATTGAGACCCGAGACAGCTTGACTTAGATGATCAGTGCTGGACAGTCTTTAAAGTTGGAGGTCGTCCGCGTAAAGATGGTAGCGGCTAGAAAGATTGGGAGTGACTAGATTGATAAACAATGAAAATAAAATTGGGGAAAGAATGCCGCCTTGTGGTACACCAGCATTTAATTCAGTCCAGTCAGACTGGGCCTGGCCGGACCGAACCGCCTGCTGGCGCTATCGAAGATAAGAGCAGAACCATTGCACAGCAGTGAAGGAAACATTGAGACTTCCAAGGGTGGCTAGAAGGAGGTCATGGTCGACAGCCTTGAAAGCGTTGCTAAAATCAATGAGGACGAGGGTGGTGACCAGTTGCTCCTCCATGCCAGCCCTTATATCCTCAGTGACCTTTAAGAGAGCTGTGGTGGTGCTATGCCCTGACCGAAAAACAGATTGGAAGGGATTTAAGTGACCACTTGAGGAGAGTAACTTGGACAACTGTTGGTTAACAAGTGACTCCAGGACTTTGGAAAGGAAAGGTAAAATAGAGATTGGTCGGTAATGTAGGACTGGGAGTCTTAGGCAGGGGAACGACATAGGTTCAGAGATGTGTTGACGCTTGGCTCTTCTACACATCTGATTGCATCTGTTCCTAGCAGCCTTATATTCTGTCCAGTTGATATCAGACCTGTCCCGCTTTTACTTTCGGAAGGCACGGTCTCGTCTTATCATCGCTTTACGGACAAGGTCCGTGATCCACGGAGTGGGACGATGCTTGAGCAAGACCGGCCTAATGGGTGCATGTATGTCGAACAAGCGGATGATCTCGGCGCACAAGAATGAAACCTTATCGTCGATGGCCTGAAGTTCCTGCATGTCATGCCAGTCGACAGCAGACGCATCACTTCTAAGCCTTTCTACATCCATGCGCGCAAAAGATCGTTGAAGAACGATTACGGGTTTGGGTTTAGGAAGTCTCATTTTCAGAGAACAAAAAATCAAGTCATGGTGAGAGAAAGCAGGAGTTTACCTAGACCAGTACGTCCCATTACTGAGCTGTATCGCAAAGTAGCATATTACAGAAGCTTAACTCATTCAACCCTCGTATACGTACCGTCCACTGTTTTAGGTTATACATTCAGATATATCAAAATATGTATGTTTTTGACAGATAAGAGTAGGTTGAATTTAACTATACCTGGCACCTTATTAGCCCTTGAGGTTAAAATCAAGTTTTACCGGTTTCTTAACTTAATTTCAAGAAACATTCAAAAAAATGTTGCGTGGATAATAGCAAATGGGAAAGCCTGATCTTTGACTAACCTTCCGGTGTGCAGGACTGTAAGCAGCCTACATGTCCCACCATAGGGCACAGGCAAAGAGAGAGAGAGAGAGAAAAGAAAAGAGCCACGCCTGCCACGGCAGATTGACCATTTCAATCGTTGAGGTATGTAAATATCTTCGACACTCAGGTTTCCTCACGATGATTTCCTTCGCGAGTGGTATTGCTGCTATAACTTAACAAATGTACACTATTATTGTTTTACCTATGGGGCTACCACCACTACATTGTTAAAAATAAGTAATTACTTATTTTATAAACCAAACAAATTATTTAAACTTGAACTAACATACGATTTTCTTTTAAACTATTTACTCTTTCTTATGACCTAAACTAATGGATATAATTTTCATTCAAAATTAAATTTAGTGGCATCTTCAGCTACTGAGTTAACTATCTGAAGTAGCAATAATTTCAACAGTACTTGCTTGCGTCTATATTGAAGGTCTTTGGTTTTCGGCTATGATAGTTCACTGGCAGGGTCACCAAGCTTGAGTGCTTTGCAACCTGAAGCGGAAAGTTTGATGACTTAGCGAATGAGATAAAGTTAAAACAAAAACTTACAGAAGATCAATCGATCAATGTCTCGGTCTAGGTCTCTAAAATTGGTGACATTGTTTCAAAGAATTAAGTTGATTGACATTGCTCATTAGATTACCATGTTGAAGTGGCATTTAAAAAGTTAAAAATGCGTATATTGTGACCAACAATACAGCAAATCTGAAAATGAATCTGAATCTATAGAGGAAAATCCGATAAACGAAGAGGCGAAAAGATTCTTGATCGAAAACACGAACTAATAACTACATCATGAGACCTATACCAGCTTGTCAGACCGACGATCTGAAGAAAATTTCTGATGGTTAGTTGGATAAGGTTAACCGAGAGCAGGAAGAAGAGACGTGTCTTTAAGAAGGCCTAAGCCAGTAACGGAATGTTGTGAGCTAACGGATGGGAAGCATTACAAGTTTAGACTCGTATTTATCCATGACAGCTTTTGTTTTTATTATAAGGGCTGTAATTCTTAGTAGACCTTCTGTGTTTTCATTTTCGTACTTTGCACTTAAGCTTATAATGTGAACTTGGGGTATGATGCTGAAAGTAAATGAAGGCTTTGTTTAATGGAATCGTTTTAACGATCAGAAATATAATCAGCCATGCGTAACACACTATCCGAGGCTAAGTAAACTTACACACTGGCGGAACATTGTTTAAGTTTAGTCTATAAAGGGGATTTATTTGAGATGCAGTATTAATAAAACAAATACATAATAAGAATACAAAACTAAACGAAACCTATTTTCTAATTTAAATAAAATATTGGAGCCAGATCGCTGTCGGCCGGCCGGTAGAGTTTCGAGAAGCCTGGCGGCATTGCCTTGTTGAATGGCGAGGCTTTGCCTTTATCCAAAATAGACACCAGCTCTCGGATCTTCAGAGGTGTCAACAAGGCGCGACGAGATCACTTTGAAGAGCAGTCGCGCTTCGGGGCTCCATGGCCCCAAAGTCTCTACCTCAAGTGAACATAACTTTCAATAACAAAAATAATTTGAGGAATTCTGTGGCACAGAGGATAGCGCATCTGCTTACCATGCGAGAGGTTCCGGGTTCGAATCCCGGCTGGGGACAAAAAAAACCCAGTTGTTGGATGTTTACATATTTGTGATGTCGCTGTTTCTGGTTCCCACGACATCCTAGTGTGGGGCCAGAGTCAGTGTATGTGCCTGTGTGTAAATGTTATATTAAAATGTTATGTTATGTAAATAATCAATTCGGTTTTACTGCCTTTTCTGAGGAACAAGTTTTGCGTTTTTGAACTAATACTTTCGTAAGCACTACACATTAATAACTTTATTCCGTATACGGTCCGACTCTACTCACCTTGATTAAACTCTGCAAAAAAATCAAGTAAGTGTATTCCGGACAAGCTAATTATATATTCATTTTATATTTGTACTTCGCTACCGCAATAGCGTCTCCTGTAGGGATAGCTGTAAGTTTAAGGAAATAAATAAATAAATATAAAAAAAATCTTATAAATCGATTTCAACTGATGGCGCTGTTATCGTACATCGATATGATTTACTTTGTCTATTATGCTCTGTATCTGTCTCTTTGGGAAAATATGGCTGTCGAATAAACTTGCGCTACCGGAATAGGGATAGGAATCTATAAATTAAAACTACGCCGCCCTGGATTCCTGAAGGGCTTTTGCCAACAACACGTTAAACTGTTGACTGTCCAAACTCTAGCACTACTGACAGCTGTCAAGTTTTACATTTTCGTACCATAATGACCCTTAAGATGACTGAGTAGAGTGCACATAATGTTAAAGGTTTGGGACTTGCATGTAAACTAGTTACAAACCCACACTTCAGGCCACGTGATTCCTCACTAACTTTCTCCTGCATCACACACAGCTAACCGTTCACAAATGTGAAGGGTCAACATTGAAACTAAATCGAAGTTACTCACGCAAACTTCCAGAGGCTTCAGAGCAAGGCCCTGGAACTTGTAGCCACCCTGCATTTTCAGCGAATGTGTAACTTGGTGTTATGCAATCTCAAACAGTAAGCGCAAAGCCCTAACAGTAATGAAATTTGCCATAGTTTGAACATGAATTAAAATCTCAAACCCATTTTGAGAATTATGCAGTACCTACAAACTAGAGTCTGACAAGCGAGTCCTGGGACGCGATTTATTTCGAATTCTTCATATGGCCACACTCTGACTGTCAAACTTAGGTATTTCAGCTGCAAGTAGTACAAGATAGGCTGGCTGGAGTAAGCTCACAGCCCTGCTACGTACAATGGCCCAACTAAGAGGCCAAGTGCGGAACCCCTAAGCCAAACTAACTAACTAAGTAGTACAGCCCAAACAGTTTGATACTCGTCCCAGATTTAAACAAGAAAAAAACTATTGTTTCTATTCAACATAATTTTACCTATGTTTTAGTATGTACATACGAGTAATCATGTTTTAAAGCAAACATGAATTATTTCTTGTTGTAAGGTCTGTCGGATGACGAAAATGTTAAACGTCAGATCGAAGAATTAGTCAAAGAACCCAAAGATGTTGAGAAAAAAGATACGAGTCAGATTTTGATTATGGTTCAGCATTAATAAATGTTTATAAGTTTATGTGGTGCATCTTTATTATCCCTGTTTTTGGTGGAGTGGAAATGTTGGTTTTGATGTAGTTAATGTTTTCGTTTTGTTTAAATTAATTTATTTTTGGACAAAATTCATTGGAGACTCCAAACTAATTAAACAAATAATCAAGTTAAGCAAAAGTATCAAGATGGTTTATTCAGACGATATGCAGGGTTATCAACTAAAAGATTTTTAAATTTCCCCTCAAAAGTTTGAGCCACGACTCACTTGTTGCACTCAATTTGTCAGGTTTGTAGATAAGTCTATATTTTTAAGATATTCAACTTCAACCTAAAATGACTTTTCTATGACGTCAGCAAATAAATACAGCACGAGTAACAAATGACATTTGAAGGGCCGAATTCTAAAATTCTGAAAACACCATTGTGTTCGGAACCCTATTCCGAACCTAACGGTGTTGTCAGTGCAAAATATGAAAAAATGGACTTGAGGACTTTTAGAATTCGGCCTTTCATTTTGTTCTTCTTTTTTGTATGTAGGCAAAGACTACTTAAGTCTTATTCTTTTTAATCATGCTCGCAAACAACAAAATTTTAGAAAAATATTTATAATAGACATAATGAATAAAACTCAAAAATACCAAACCACGCTGAACCTTCTGCTGCACCCAATAATATTAAAAACATTATAACTAGCGCTAAAAAGGCCCCACGTTTAGTTGTGGACGGGCGATCGGGGCTTGTCAATTGTGTTTTAGGCGTTGATTGGGCGGCAGCAAGTGACAGCGTAACTGATGGTTGGTTTTGTACAAAAACTTCAAACCAATGACTTCATTGGCCTGTCGAAATATAATCTATTATGACATTATTAAAATCTTAAGATATTAAAATTCAATACATTGCAAAAGCTTCGTCAAACATAACACTGACACACAAAATATTTAGGAACCTTTTTGAACTAAGACTTTCGTAAAACATTATACATTGTTTTCCTTGACGTTTCAAGAGATTCTAAGACGAGCAACCGACGATACGAGCTCCGTCTCTGCTCACCATGATTAAGCTCTGCGAATCAGAGCGAAACCTAGTCGGACTCTTCCGACGAAAAGTCGAGTAACAGTATCCGGAATAAAGTTTTCGATGTGTAGTGCTTACGAAAGTTAAAAAGGAGACAAGGAACTTTCTTGAACGGAGACTTTGATTCAATTTGTAACGTTTATTATCTGTTAGCTTTTAGAATATACCTCAACCGAGCAATCAAAAACCGATTATATTGCAATAAGGTAAGGTTTATTTTGTATTGTTACTTATAACTTTACATAACTTTTCAAAATAGTGAAGAAAAGTTTTATACAAAGCAGGAAGTAGTATTACACTCGTGTGCTTTCGGCGAAAACCGAAGCCTACTCTAGAGCCCGAGGTATATTCTAAAAGCTAACAGACTGTACATCACATTTTTGCGGTATATAAATAAAATGTTTGGTTTTATTTTATTACTAGCTGACCCCGCAAACGTTGTTTTGCCAGTATAAGAGTATAGAAAAGTGTTGTTTTAAGACTTTTTTAGGCATTTTATTTTATTTTTCTCTCCGTAATTACCATCCTCGTACTTCAAGGAATATGCTAAAAAAGAATTAGCGAAATCGGTTCAGCTGTTCAGCGCTTAGCAAGACATTTAGCGATTTATTTTTATATTGAAGTATGGTGACATCAACGTAAACGATATCTATGTATTATACGCTCACAGTAGTGTTTGTGTGACATATATTCGTAGTGTTTAGTTAGCAATAAGTTTTACTTAAAATACATTGTTTCACGACTAAGCACGGCACTTCATATTCGAAGGTGAACTAATATTCATGTTTACCTAACACCTGCATTTTACCTCAAGCAACCCCCCGTCAGATCAACGACCGAAGTATCATCATTTTTCAATATTATAGAAGATTATACAACAGTTAGCTATTAGCTGTTAGCGTTGGTTATTCGGAGCATGTTTGATCGTCGGATGGATTCGTCATTAGCTAATTGTTTGTCTAATAACTACACACTGCTTGTGTTGTACGGCGTGGCTTGTCAACAGCGTTGCTTACAACTGTGGCGGCTTTTCAAGGCACTCCTATATCATCAACCCATTATGTCCCCACCGAGGGGCACGGGTCTCTTCCCTGACGAAGGTATAGGTGGTTTCGGGCACTTTTAACTTGTCCTTTGCTAATACATCTTTCATTTCATTTCATTCGTCCAGTTTGGTCGAGGTATGTCCACCTGGGGCGTCCCTTATCGGACGAATACGTACACTGTATTTATTGAAGCGAACGAGTAAGTGTCAACATGTCGAGAATTTGGTTTTTCAATATGCCACATTTATATCACTGCATAATATTTAGCAAAGTTATACAAAACCATATGCCTAATAAATACCATTAAGCAATAAACACAATAACACTGTTATCACCTGATTTATCCCTCACTGGCAGTTTATTTAACTAAATATTTTATTTTATCATGAAAATACCATTTGCTTAAGAGATCTATGCCCCAAAAAATACCTAAAATTTCAGTGGTCCTCAAATAAAAGCGATCCTACTGCTGCCAAATATGTTCAACTAGCAATGATCACGGACTTTTGGTTAAATGCCGATTATAATCGATTTTTTATGCTAATGCGCTACGCGAAGTGTAGGAAGAAGTATGGAGAGCTGACTACGAACCTCTTTTTTAATATAAGGCAAAAAAAGTAAAATAGCCACCCTGATGCAATATTTAATCACGATTGACGTTGTTGATGCGAGTGCAACTTCTCTAAGCTATTTTATTTCTTCTAGTCTTTCTTTAGTGTTTGTCTTGTCTAAACAAGGTTGTCTGTCTGTTTTTCTTAAAAAGTACCTTTCTGAACCAATGTGGGTATACGATGCAAGCAAAGTTGCGTGCATGAGCTATTTTGAGTGACATGTAAGTTTGAGAGATGCTGTGTCTTTGTTTACCTTTAGTCGTTTGCTTCAGTAAATAGAATATAGTTTTTTTTTTAACATAACATAACATTTTAGATAGATAGATAGATAAATCATTTATTTGCACTTGCACACACACACTAAAACGGACATAAACAAAACAGCATAAAAAGAGTACAGTGGGTAGGTGAAACAAAACAAAGAGACAAACATAACAAATCAAACATACATAACATAAAGTACAAGGATGCAAGGTACGGTATGTACCTGCATCAAATACGTACGACATAATATTGCTGTGGGTGCGGCAAATGCAAAATGGCACTGACTCAGCATGTGCTGGAGAAGCGAGCTACTCCAGCGCTGGTATTACGTCAGTACCAGGTACCTACTTGGTAAAAGGCGGCTTGCCAGGTTCGGAGAGATATATCCATAGATCGGAGGTGCGGAAGATATAATTAAATATAAATGAATCATGTAGTAATATTACGAATCGTTAATAAAAATTGTATAAATATGTTATTTAATTGATTAAAAATAAAATAAATTAGTGTGATCATGTCAAATGTGGGTAAAATAATTAATGAAATTGATTGATAAATGGAAAAATAAATAATAAAATAAAAATGTCGCGTGAATAGAATAATAATAATGTACATAATATCTTCATTTGTCATACTTCGAACAGGCGAGGTGAGTACAAATGGCTAATAAACAAAATAACGATAAATAGAGTAATCATAAACATAAATAATTGTGGGATGTCAAAGATTGTGTAAATTGATTGAACTAAATTGATGTAGTTATGCACGAATGTCAAGGAAAGTTATATTAATTATAGGCTGAGCAGATTGTGCTATCGTACACGCTCTAACCAGCTCTGTACATCATAAAATGCAGAAGAAACCCAAGGTGTTAGGGGGCCAACTTTTGTTCGGCGAGCAAAACTATTTTATAACTATTCTTAAATGACGTTTTAGACTTAAGCTGCCTAAGGGGTGGGGGAATGTCATTCCAGCATTTGGTGGCCTGGAACCGAAAACTGCCTCGGAAAGCAGCAGTGCGGTGTCGCGGCACACCAAGCTGGTCTGAACAAGCCCTAGCCCTGTTACGATTGCCATGAGCATCCCAACGCCAAATGAGTTTTTTAAATAAATAAGCAGGCTTCCTATATTTGACGACACCGAACATTAAATTTGCTATGAAGAGTTTTAATCTATTCTCCATTTTCAGCAAGTTAGCGCTATTAATGAAAGGTGTAACATGAGCACGAGCAGGTATATCGTAGCAAAAACGAGCGCAAGCGTTTTGAACGCGCTGCAATAGTTTTAGAGTTTTCGCATAAAGGCAAGGACCATAAGCAGTAATTGCATAGCTAATTCTAGACATTATTAGAGTATCGCAGAGAAGGGTTCTGGTATTAACACTTAGATATTTCCTTAGTCTGTACAAAATTTTAAGCCTGAAAAAGCAATTGCGAACAATTTCTACTACGTGCTTCTCAAATTTTAAGGGGCTATCCATTATTACACCTAGATTGCGCGCTTCGTCAACAAACTCTAAGCGAACTCCTCTTATAAATACAGAGGGATTTAAGGCTTTAATTTTTTGCTTTTGCACTTTTGAACCTAGGATCATCACTTTTGATTTCGTTTGGTTGAGTAGTAAGCCATTGTTTGTGCACCAAGCAGAGATACATTCTAGGTCCTCATTTAAGGCGCTTACAGATGCTGCGACACTGTTAACATCCGTGGAAATATAGATCTGTAGGTCATCCGCATAGAGATGGTATTTGCAGTATTTGATGCATCTAACGATATCCGCTGAGTATAAGGTGAAAAGGAGCGGACCCAGGATCGAGCCCTGAGGAACTCCTCTCCCCACCTGACGTAGCTTAGATTTGACGACCGATCCGTCAGACTTACGTACAAGTACCTGTTGATGACGATTCGTCAAATAGCTGCGAAACCAACTAACTGTTTCACGTCTAAACCCATAATAGGTTAGCTTGGAAAGCAAAAGATCCAAGTTCAGAGAGTCAAACGCCTTGGAAAAGTCCAACAAGCCCAATATAGTGCCCTTGCCCTCATCCTGGTCTACAAGTATATTGTCTATAACATCAAGTAGAGCAGACGACGTACTGTGATGTTTACGAAAACCGGATTGGTGCTCAGGTAAAATGTCATTATCTTCGCAATACTGCGTCACCTGATTTGAAACTACTTTTTCGAGTATCTTAGAAAGGTACGGCAATATACTTATGGGTCTAAGATCATTAAAATCAGAAGGGTTGCTGACTTTGGGGAGCGGGTTGACGTTCGCGACTTTCCATTGGTCAGGGAAGGTGGAGGTCAAGATGGATCTATTTACCATGTCTGTGATGGAGCTTAGGGAGTGGGGGAGAGATAGAAGTATCATGTCCCTATTAATATTATCGTTGCCCATTGCATTTGACGTCAGTTCTAAAATAATTTTCAATATAGTGGATTCGTCAACGGTGTTTAAATTAAAATTAATATTATCTCGATGTCTGTGAATTTGAAAAAATGTCAAGTAAGAGTTATTATGCTCATAATTGTTTGGGATGTTTAAAAAATGCTCATTAATGACATCCGGGTATTGCAAATGCTCCGGTAGAAAAAGGTCTTTGTGATCAGGTAATACGGATTTTTTTAAATTCTTCCATAACAATTTGCTATTATTCACATTTTTATTAATGTGATGTTCATAGAACGCTTTTTTTTCAAAAAACATGCTCAAATTCACTAAATGTTTTAAATCTTTATAGGCTGATCTTAGTGTATCGGATTTTTTGCGTAAAAAAATATTGTGTGCTTTGTCCCGTAAGTGCATCATGTGGCGTATGTTAGACGTCAACCACGGTTTGTTTTGTTCCCTGATTGAGATTGCCCTTACAGGGGCATGGCAGTCGAACAATGTTATAATTAATTTGTTGAAACGCTGCACTGAAATGTTCAAACTTAAATCAGAGTCCGATATTACAGAGTTCCAGGGTAGCTGTGACACGTCTGCTTCAGGTGGCAGCAGTGGCAGTATGTAGTCATTTTACATACTGCCACATACATTGCTTCTGGCCCCACACTGGAATACCCTGTGTCGTGGGAACCAGAAACAGCGACGTCACAAACATGTAAACATCCAAGACCTGAATTTCTTTTTTTTTTGTCCCCAGCCGGGATTCGAACTTGGGACCTCTCGCATGGTAGGCAGATGCGCTAACCACTGGGCCAAAGAGGTCGTCAATACGAATACAATCAATAGAATCAATACGATTTATCGACCTGCTTTCGCCAATCTATCTGTACAAAGGTATACTTTTTGTATTGTCTTCTACTTTAATAAAATGTAATAAATATATCGCAATAGCCTATTAATAAATTGGCATTTACCCGTTCAGATGATGACTCCCAGAGCTGTTTGTACCCCACGTGATTAAAAGCAATCCGGTCGCAGTCATCCGTGCAATTGTAACAACATTTAGGTCAATTAGTTCCCAATTGATATTGGGAACCCTTTAGAGATTCAAATTGGCAATAACTGCGAAATACTGTGTACTGAGTTTGCCAAAACAAACTGGACTAACGAATACCAGGTATAGCCGTCCCTCCGTGCGGAGTTGCTGGTCTTCCATCGGTCGCGTCCCCCGGGTGGCGGATAGGGGAACGCCCCCCAGATATGGGGGGTACCGGCTTCGGCCGGCGCGGACCAAAACCAGAGGGAGGGGGACGTCCAGTGGCTTGCGCTGCTGGATGTCCCGCGGGGTCCACCATGGGCCCCGCACCCGTAACCCCACATTGAGCGGGGCCGGGGGCCTTCGGGCCGCGAGGAGACAACCTCTACAAAAAACACACGGTGGGGGCCCTCTCTATGTCCCTCTGTCCAGCAGAGGGCATGGAAGAGGGCTGGAGGGGCGAGGAGGGGCGCGAGATCCACAAGCCTGGGAGGGACATTGCGGGTGGTAAGCCAGACACCAGGGACTGGGCACCCCATATGGTCACTGGCCGAGGGGTGTTTTCTTGGGATGGCATTCGATGGGATGAGGATCCGGGCAGAGGGCCACAACTGGTCCTCGGTAGTTGGAGGCTTGTGGAGCTCGCGCCTCTCCGCCGGGAGAGCCGGTGGCGCGGGGGACGCCGCGCGGAGCTTGCGCCGCCGGTTGAGGGAGGGTCACAGACGGCAGGTTGGGGGACCAGCCGTCCGACGACATCGTAACGGGAGAAGAGGGGGGGGGGGGGGGGCCATGCGAGTCGGGTCGACGTCGCCGGGGCGCCGCTGTCGCATTCGCGTTGTGGTTCACCACTTGCGAGATCCGGCGGCGCCCCATTGCACGAGCGACAGGACGGCCCCCGGGGTGTTTTAGGAGGTATGCCTCTCCTATTATTAGGAGAGGAGAGTCCGACACACGGCCGTCGCCCTCCCCCAAGGGTGGCGGTTATGGTGCACAAAGCATTTCACCCCGTTAACAAAAAAAAAAAAGGTATAGCCGTCCCAGTTGTAAGAAATTAACATAAACATTGTTGCCGCCTGCCAAATACAATAGTGAAGTAATTGCTATCATCTTTATTTTAGGCGTTCTCTATACGCTTACTTGTCGCGCGGCCTAGCGGCCACTTTGTAAGATTCATTAACGCGTAGCGCAAGCATCTGTTTTGTACAGCCTTTAAAATCTATTAAAACCTAGTTTCTATTGAAAAGTCGTCTAAATTCAAATACCTATCCTGAGGACTTACGGAAGAAAAACTCTTCATTTGGCGACCGTGAAAGTAAATACGTGTTATTAGAAGACCGAAAACCTGTTCGAACGATTCAAAAATCAAGCCGGGAACCGTGGTATCCAGCTGAAGCAGCCGGCCGGCTAACCTTGCAAGATCTACTACAGCCAGCCGCTAGGTGCATCAGCACCAGGAACGCTTGTCTGGAGTCTTCGGGACAGCAATCAGCATCGCGAAAGGCCTATCCGAGATAAGTGTCATCCTACCCCACACGACCCGCGCCACATACCGTTCCTTTATTCCCTTAATTACTCCTCTAGCAACCTAAACCTATTAAAATAGTACTTGCTTGTGCCAGGCCTATCATATTGAAGGCTTATTTTTAAAATTTATCCAGTGATTGCTCTAAAATATCGGTTACAAACTTAAGTTGCCCTACCCTCCAGAAAAAAGTAAATAAATTTTTTAGCTGATAAATTTCGAAATTTATACTAAATTAAACCTTTCAATCAACAATACCAGTACACGTTATTAAAACAGATCTGCCGAACTGTTTTCAGGTTGTGCAACGCATTCTACGTTAGTCTCCCATATCCGCGGCCTATACCTACCTACGGGCACAGCTGATTTCAAGATCAAGGTCGTGCGCCGGGCCCCGCGGAGTTTGCGTGAGAGTTATTTGTTTACTTGACTTTATACCTACCTTAAGCAGACGTGAATCATTAGCCTTTCTGTAAAGATGGAGGGTTCGAAATCTTTGTCTAAAGAGTTAATTGCTAAGCGAGCTTCGATTAAAGGACGTGTAACAAAGTTCAAACAGTACCTAGAAGTTATAAAAAATTTACCTACTTTAACTTCAGTTCAAGTTACCGAGCTTTCCTTGAAGCTTAGCCAATTGGAAATACTGATGAACACGTTTGACAGCCTGCAGACTCAGATTGAAGTGGAAAACTCAGAAAATATGGAGAGTGAGACAAATGAGCGAGATATAGTCGAGCAGAACTTTATATCATCAATTGCTTTAGCTCAAGACATAATTAAAAGGAATAAATCGTCTTCTTCAGCGGATGATAATGGTTTATCTCCTTCAAATGTCTCACTGTCAAACTGCAATCAAAATCATGGCTTTAAATTGCCCCAAATAGAAATTCCCAAGTTTGACGGTGCCTATTTTCATTGGCTGGAGTTTCGTGACACCTACTTGTCACTCATACATAACAATAAACAAATCGAACCGATACATAAATTTCACTATTTGCTTTCTTATTTGCGCGGGGACAACACTAATTTTAATCACAGCACTATTCATAACAACTCAAACATAAAATCACAACCACAAAGCCATCGCTCGGCAACACCTAACTACAACAAACAAACACAATCATATGCAACATTAGAATCCGAGACACCTATCATTACTAGTACCAGTACTACAACTAATTGCACTTATTGCAATGGCTCTCATAGAATTTATGACTGTCCAACTTTTAAGGCTAGTAGTGTCGAAGATCGTATAGCTGAAGCAACTAAACTGAAACTATGCCTAAATTGCCTACGGCCAGGTCACCGCACCCGCGCATGTCGCCTCGGACCTTGTGCCACCTGTAAAAAAAGGCACAATACGTTATTACATAAGCCAATACAAGCAGTCGGCCCGGTCGATGAGTCACTGGCCAACAATGCGCTGACGACCGAGTGCCACTTATCCGATCAAAACAAACAAATAATACTATCAACAGCAATAATCAATATTTGCAACCCTAATACTAATCAAATTGAGTCGGTACGTGCATTGCTCGACTGTGGAAGCCAGTCCACTTATATGACAGCTTCATTAAAGGATAAGTTATGCCTACAATCGAATCAGACTAACGTCAAAATAGTCGGCATTGGTAACAACACGAGCCAATGTGTGCAGTCATGCATTGCTCACATTAAATCACAACAAAACGATTTCCAGGCCACGCTCACCTTTCTAGTGCTACCTACTCTAACTAGCTACATTCCAAAGCACAAGGTCGATGCGGAGGCACTTAAAATACCCAGCACTATCAAACTCGCCGATCCTAATTTTGATCAGCCTGCACCTATAGATGTTATACTAGGTGCCGATATTTTTTGGGATATTCTTGGGTCAAACCAAATTAATTTGGGCAACAACTCGCCTAAACTTAGATCATCCCAGCTAGGTTGGTTGATCGCGGGTCCTAGTACGATCACAAATGCACAAAAATTTAATAATAATACCACATATACAAACTTCAGCTCACAGTTGAACGATATTGATTCACAGTTGTCTAGATTTTGGGAATGCGAAGAATTACCTGCGCTCAAGAAACCTTTTCTATCTGAAAGCGAAAAGGAATGTGAAAAACATTTTCTTACGCACACTAAGCGCTTGAGCACAGGTCATTTTTCAGTCAGACTTCCATTAATTGTGAGTCCAAACTGCTTAGGTGACTCCTATCCTATTGCGAAGAGGCGATTTCTTAATTTAGAAAAGCGCTTTAAGAAGCAACCAGAGCTTAAAGCTTCTTACGTCGAATTCATAAAAGAGTACAGGGCGCTTGGTCATTGCTCAATTTCTGAGACTCGCAAACCAGATATCTCGTACTTTCTATGTCATCATCCAGTTATCCGCGAGAACAGCGAGTCGACGAAGCTCAGAGTCGTTTTTGACGGCTCGCTCCGCACTTCTTCTGGCGTTTCTATAAACGACCTTCAGCTGACAGGCCCTACTCTACAGGACTCGCTTCTCTCTATATTATTACGATTTCGACAATATAAGTACATTCTCACAGGCGACGTCGAAAAAATGTTTCGTTGTGTAGTTCTTGACGAAAGAGATCGTAATCTACAATTAATTGTATGGAGAGAAGATGAGTCCGAACCATTACAAACTCTTAAACTAAATACTGTCACTTATGGCTTCGCAAGTGCCAGCTATTTAAGCATAAGATGCCTGTGGCAGCTCGGGGAAGAATGCACGGATATTAAAATAAAAGAAATCATTCAGCGCGATTTTTACTGCGATGATTTAATTACTGGTGCTGACACGCTAGAGCAACTGCTTTATATTTTAAACGCAGTCACAACAGCTTTAAGTTTGGGCTGCTTTAATCTTAGAAAGTTCAGGTCTAACGTACCCTCGATATTTAATCAATCCAACGTCAATCTGCGTAACAATTTGTGTTGAGCAATTCTTCAAGCGCTCTAGGCCTTGAGTGGAACCCAAATGATGATCACATCCATGTTTCTGTTGACATATCCAATTCCGATGAAGGCAACGTCACAAAACGTTCCATTTTGTCTTCATCATTTAGGATTTTCGATCCTCTAGGACTTATCTCACCATGTACTGTCATACCTAAACTTATAATGCAGAAACTATGGAAGGAAAAGTTAACATGGGACGAACCCGTACCCAAACAATTAAAAAAGGATTGGGAATCTTTCAAGGCATCTATCCCAGCCTTATCGTCTCTTGAAATACCAAGACTTGTGTTATGCGACTCTCCATGCTCCATAGAGCTCCATACATTTTGTGATGCTTCCCTTAAGGCCTATGGTGCATGCGTTTATATAAAGTCCACTGACGCTAATCACCAAGTCAAGGTACAATTACTCTGTGCCAAATCCAAGATAGCGCCAATCAAGCCCACAACCATACCCAGGCTTGAGCTATATGGTGCGCTACTCGCAGCCCGTTTAAGTAAAGTCGTACTCGATTCACTTCGCTGCCAAATCGACCATTGTTTCCACTGGTGTGACTCCAACGTGGTCCTAGGCTGGCTGCGCAGCAGCCCTACTAAACTAAAGGCCTTTGTAGCTACTAGAGTCGTAGAGATTGGTGAGCTAACCCAGGTAACTTCGTGGCGTCATGTCCCCACGGCACTGAACCCAGCCGACTTGATCTCGAGGGGGGTGAGTCCGGATTGTCTGCAGGATAAACTCATACGGTGGACTGGGCCGGAGTACTTGTGTCAAGAAGAAGCACAATGGCCTTCCCCTCCTAATGAACTCCAGGAACATGACTTGCCGGAGATTACTCACTCTCATCACATCCACACAACTCATACCTCACCAGAAACAGAACCTAATCAATTCATGGAATTTGAGCGTTTTTCCAAATTCTCCACACTAAAAAGAACTGTAGCTTTTGTGCTAAGGTTCATTCATAATTTAAAAAATAAGCATAATAAGTGGAGTGGCCATCTTAGCGTAGATGAACTAAATACTGCTTTCCTTTTAATATGCAAAATGGCACAACAACATTCTTTTCCCAAAGAATATAATTTATTATTTAATGACCGGCCTTTGAGCCCTAAATCAAACATTTTACAATATTCACCGTTTCTAGACGAAAATAAAGTCATTCGTGTGGGCGGCCGTATAGACACTTCCAATTACAGTTTCGAAAAGAAGCACCCCATTTTATTACTCGGTTCACATCATCTCGCAAAATTAATTTTCGAATTCGAACACATAACACACATGCATGCCGGTCCGCAACTATTACTAGCGTGCGTTCGCGAATACGTATGGCCTATCAATGGTAGACATACGGCGCGACGAACCACCCATAAATGCAGTGTTTGTACTCGTCTGAGGGGCAAAACTCTTAAGCCCATCATGGGTCACGTTCCCACTCAGAGAGTTGGTGCGGATTTCCCCTTCATTAGTGTAGGTGTCGACTTTGCTGGTCCTTTTCTCACTGTTAATAAAAAGGGCCGGGGCTCGAGAACTGTAAAATCATATATGTGCTTATTCGTGTGCTTAAGGTATAAATGTGTTCACCTAGAAGCGGTCTCAGAACTCACTAAACATGCATTTTTGTCAACTCTGCGACGGTTTATAGCTCGCAGAGGCAAGCCACGAGAAATTTTCTGCGACAACGGCAAGAATTTTGTGGGCGCCGCCAGGGAAATAGGCACTTTCATTAAAAACTATAAGTCACCCATATCTGAGTCTGCTGCTGAGTATGGAGTCAAGTTTATATTTTCCCCCACGCACGCTCCGCATTTTGGTGGCATATGGGAGGCTGGCGTGAAATCTGCTAAATTCCATATAAAAAGAGTAGTTGGCAACACATTTGTAACTTTTGAGGAATTCACAACTTTACTGGCACAAGTGGAGGCTATTTTAAACAGTCGTCCATTGTGTCCCTTATCTTCCTCTCCCGATGACTTCCACTTCCTCTCCCCAGGACACTTCATAATTGGCCGATCGCTGACGTCGCTGCCCGCACCTGTCCTGGAAGACTGCAATCCGACTAGACTAAAACGCCACGAGCGGTTAGAACAAATCAGGCAGCACTTTTGGAGACGCTGGCAAAAGGAATGCATAGCAGAAATGCAGCAACGCTCCAAATGGCGAACTAACTACGACAAACTGAAGATCGGCGACCTCGTCTTACTCCAGGAAGAAAACTTATCTCCTCTATGTTGGCGCTTAGGCAGAGTCACCAAACTATTCCAAGGACCTGACAGCATAGCGCGCGTCGCTGACGTCACCACTGCAACGGGAACCTTCAGAAGACCCTTCGTGAAAATCTGCCCTTTGCTGCCAGAAGTTTAAATTCACCGGATTTGCTTATACGTATATATTCAAAATTCTACTCAAACCACTTGGCCTAACTTAATACCATTAATTCTGCAACATTTTTCAGACAATTAGTATTTATCCCAGGTGTCAAAGATCATGTAAATTTGAAATTGTGAACATAGATTGTCAATTTAATCTAAATATATTTGAAATTTGAAATTTACATTCCAAGGCCGGGGAGGATGTTGCCGCCTGCCAAATACAATAGTGAAGTAATTGCTATCATCTTTATTTTAGGCGTTCTCTATACGCTTACTTGTCGCGCGGCCTAGCGGCCACTTTGTAAGATTCATTAACGCGTAGCGCAAGCATCTGTTTTGTACAGCCTTTAAAATCTATTAAAACCTAGTTTCTATTGAAAAGTCGTCTAGATTCAAATACCTATCCTGAGGACTTACGGAAGAAAAACTCTTCAAACATTTACATACAGGCACATGCATTGCTTCTGGCCCCACATTAGGATACCCTGTGTCGTGGGGACCAGGAACGGCGACGTCACAAACATGTAAACATCCAATACCTGGGTTTTTTTTGTCCCCTTCCGGGATTCGAACCTGGGACCTTTCATGGTCGGCAGATGCGCCACAGAGGTCATCAAAGGGTCTTTCCTAATACCCGGACCTAGATTCTGTAAATGCATTGTAGTACGATGACAATTTCATTGACGTGTCGATTTAGTTTCATTGCCGCATCAAGTCTACACGCGCGTGCACACATATCAAACCTTCAAGGCGTCATCATCATCAACCCATTATGTCCCCACCGAGGGGCACAGGAAGGTATAGGCCATACTTCACCACGGGGGCCAAGTCCGGACTGGTGGAGGCTTGTAAGACTAGTGGCTGGTCTTACTGTCAAAAGTTATCAAGCCGCCCTACGGCCTCTGACTTGGCTTAACGACTGCCATCTATCGACGGTAGTCGGCGTGTTTTTTATAGAGATGATAAACTGGACTAACGAATACCAGGTATAGCCGTCCCAGTTGTAAGAAATTAACATAAAAAATTATATACAGGCACATACATTGCTTTTGGCCCCACACTAGGGTACCCTGTGTAGTGGGAACCAGAAACGGCGACGTCACAAACATGTAAACAAACAAAACCTGGGGTTTTTTCGTGCCCATCCGGGATTCCACCCTGGGACCTTTCATGGTCGACAGATGCGCCACAGAGGTCGTCAAATGGTCTTTCCTAATACCCGGACCTAGATTCTGTTAATGCATCGTAGTACGATGACAACTGCATGGCGATGACAACGTGTCGATTTAGTTTCATTGCCGCTTCAAGTCTACGCGCCCACACTATCAAACCCTCAAGGCGTCAACGGTATGAAATATACAACACATGACCCGACCATGTGTCTGTCATCGAACTGTAACGCACTAACAGAATCGAGGCCCTGGAATAAATAATAGGCCGTTCGTTGTCTTGAGACAGTCGCCTCGCAGGTCCAGCCAAAACAGAGGTAGTGGGGTCGATGCAATCTGGGGGCCGCCGTATATTTGTACAAATGGCCTTACTCTTGGTGTTTTTCCATGTTTGTGATGTCCTTGCCTGGTTACCATAGCACAGGGTATCCTAGTTTGGGACCAGGTCAAGTGATTGTATTATGTGAAAGTTATTTTATTATTGTTACGGATGATTGATCACTGATGCGTTCTGTACTTTTATACCTACTGTGTTGAATGAACCGTTCCGTTAAATATACCTCACCTCAGTCTGGTTTTGAAAGGTCAATCAAAGTCGGGAATTAATTGACCGTTCGGCCGGTACTATCAAAACTACGTTGGGTTGAGCCTAGAGATGGACCGATGAGAATGTTCCCGAGATTTTTTTCAATAGCGAGTACATGATAATATTAACTTCCACACGAGACAACCATCATTCATCATCAAACCATTATGTCCCCACCTAGGGGCACGGGTCTCTTTCCTGAGGAAGGTATAGGCCGTACTCCACCACCGGATTGGTGGAGGCTTGTAAGGCTAGTGGCTGGTCTTACTGTCAGAATTTTTCAAGCCGCCCTAAGGCCTCTGACTTGGCTTAACGACTGCCATCTATCGACGGCAGCCGGCACCAACTGCTTAACGTGCCTTGCGAAGCACGGAACCGCTCGGAAAAATGCCACTAGCGTTAGTCGTAGACAGAAACCCATCCATGGACTGAACGCGCCGTAAACATACGCTTAACCTTAGTGATCGTTTAAGATCACTCATACAGCCCAGGTCACGAGCGATTTAATCGAGGCAATCAAATCAAATCAAAATATTTTATTCTTAGAACAAACAAAATGTTTCTTTATGAACGTCAAATTTGTTAGTTTCACAATAAAATTAATAGAGTACATGGAGAAGAAACTAACAATGAAACTCCAAACTTTATTCTTTGCAAAACAGTTTTAACCTAATTAACAAACTTTAAAAAATATTATTCTCGAATGTGTTGAACACTAGACACAATTATTCTCTAAAATACATTTAATAGATATTAAACTATAGTTTAATGCCAAACATAATTTTCTTCTAAATAATCGTTGATTTTATAGTATTTTTGAACTAAACCTTTCGTAAGCACTACACATTTTTGGTCCGGATTAATTCGGAACATTTACGATTTTATAGTAATTTGTCCTGCTCCCAAACTGAGATATCTTGAGCTATGGTATCTAGAAGCACAGACATCACAAACATGGAAATACACTCCGATCGTCAAATTTCGCAGAAAAGAGCGAGACAGAACGTTACTTGTGTATTTGCTTGGTGAAATTCTTATTCTGGTTTAATAAGTTTTTCATAATGCAAAATTGTACAGACGCTGTGACTGGATATCAAAGACTGTGCTATTAATATTATTGATTTGACATAATTATCAAGTGTTGATTGCACTCGTGGCTCTTGAGCTTCTTGATCTTTTGGATTAGATTTAATGTGATTTGAGAAAAGATGGTAAGATTATAGATTGTTTTTTTTACGTAGCCTCCGTTATTGTATCCCACTGCTGAGCAAAGGCCTCTCCCAGTTCAGTCCGAATTCTAAAGTCCAATTTCGGTCCTGGGCCACCACAGACCACTCCGGCAGGTGTTGGTCGAGGTCGTCTCTCCGCCGTCTTCAGGCTGGCCTGGACTTCGATGTCCGCCTTGTGGAACCCACTGGTGGCGAGTCTCGCTCACCTATCCAAGTCCATTCGACTGACATGACCAGCCCAGCTTCACTAAAATTTTGCCGTCTGGACGGCCACGTCGATTATTATAAATGTCTTTATCTATCTATCTATCTATCTATCTATCTATTCGGGTTTTGGTGCGTAGTGTGGTATTTCGGACACGGTCTACCCTCCTGAGATTGTTATACGGGTCGTTATTGATCTGGTTTAGGACCCAATCTTTCCTCAAATTACTTCCACTGTGCTATATTGTGTTACTTGCTTCCACTGTGTCACATCTATTGTACCTAATTTGTGGATAGAGAAATAAAATTGTCTTGTATTTTATTGTATTAAAATCTATTAATGTCAAATTAACAACCTTGACGTTCATAAAATAAACATTTTGTTTGTACCATGAATAAAATGTTTTAATTTGAATTTGAAAAAAAAATTGAACAGAGGTGACACATAAAGTGTCTTTTTTTAGTAATAAAATTGTATTTGCAATTTCCTTTCTCTGAGAACATTCCACCCCGCCCATCACTATAGTTGAGCCGCATGGCATCCGCCATTTGTTTGTTGGCCTTTTGACGTAATGAGGTATTTACTGACCTACAATGTTAACTGCAAATTAATTAGTCTCTCTATGGTGATTTAAACTTTCCGTAGTTACACACTAGGGTTGGTTTGGTATGGGCAGTCCTCGAAGTCACCGATCAAGACCACAGCAAGATCTTTTATACAGCCTCTATGTCCTTGAGGAGGCAAAACAGGATATAAGTGAGTGAGTGAGTGTGAATGCGTGAGTGAGTGGGTGAGTGAGTTAGTGAGTCAGTGAGTGAGTGAATAAGCAACTAGGTAAGTAAGTAACTATAGTTACACATTCATCGCGATTTAAACAAATTATGTAAACTAATCCTCTGATTACCAAGGCCTTTAATTAGTAATATAGGCTTTAATTAGTAATTACTACTGGCTTACTGGCATTCCAACCTGACTAAAAATCTTGTAGAATAAAAACATTTACTTTCACTCTTTTAGTCTAAGACATACAAACAGGTCTTTCGGTATCTTTCCACTTACAATTTAGCTTAACTTTGAGGCTTTTTTTCATTATGCTGGTTTAGTTCAAGAACTAGATTTATCATCATCATCATCACCCACTGCAGGACTAGGCCTCCCTGATGGTTTTCCAAGTTTCCCGGTGCCGCCCGCATCCCGAGACTCCGCTCAAAATATTTCCGCCCCAAAAATTTGATTAACCCCTAGTTGCTCGTAATCAAACAAGCTGTTAATCTACTGTCATCAGCTGTCAGTGTTGTTATTTCTGTAAACACTTTGGCCAACTGACAGAACTGACTGACTCACTGACTGACTCACTGACTGACTCACTGACTGACTCACTGACTGACTCACTGACTGGCTGACTCACTGACTGACTCACTGACTGATTGACTGACTCACTGACCGACTGACTGACTCACTGACTGACTGACTGGCTGGCTCAGTGACTGACTGACTGACTGGCTGACTCACTGACTGGCTGACTCACTGACTGACTCAACGACTGATTGACTGACTCACTGACCGACTGACTGACTCACCGACTCACTGACTGACTGACTTTCTGACGGACTGACTTTCTTAACAAACCAAGGCTTAGTTTTGTAAATTTAATTTTAAATTTTATAAAATAAAAATTTGATTGTAAGCACCGCAATCTTAGCATACTGTACACACATGTTTGGCAAGATGATTAGGCATATCAAATACTGTCTGTTATACATTGAGGACAAAGCAGAGTGCTGGTTGACACAGTCTCAAGGCAAACACAACATTGAGGTTAAAGGCGAAGTGCGTCAAGCACATAATATGATCTAAGCTAACACTGTTATAGCCTTTGCTCGGTAACTGATCCTCAAAGCAGCTAATGGCTTCGTTAAAATCTTCACATGTACCGTATTTTGTTTCAGAATGAAAAAATAGCCTTTCGGTACTGAACGTTGCGTTTTGGAATTCCATACGAAAAGCGTGTGAAAAAAAAGGGAAATATGAAAAATTCGGGCAACGAAAGAAGGGACGGCCAAGGACCACCTG
Source organism: Yponomeuta plumbellus (assembly GCA_947310845.1). Classification (NCBI taxonomy): domain Eukaryota; kingdom Metazoa; phylum Arthropoda; class Insecta; order Lepidoptera; family Yponomeutidae; genus Yponomeuta; species Yponomeuta plumbellus. The sequence goes on along the minus strand of OX371214.1, from coordinate 535,056 downwards.
AAAGTGATCTAAAGCCTAAAAGGTCAAGTCGATCGGCACTATTTATTTCATCATCAACCTATTATTATCCCCACCGAGGAGCTCGGGTCTCTTCCCTGAGGAAGGTATAGGCCATACTTCACCACGGGGGCCAAGTCCGGATTGGTGGAGTTCTATTGGTGTCACTATTTATTTATTATTTATTTATTCATTAAAAATAATGCAAAATTACAATAGGTGCATTAGTTTGCCAAACTGCTAATGCAGTTTATCTGCAAGCTTTTGGTAACAATTCTTATTCACTTACACAATCTATACAACCAACATTACCGATAATACTTTATGAGTCTAACGCATAAGATGAATTTACATACTGCTTAAACCAAAGCGCTTAAGGATACTTTTGAATTGTGCTTTTCTGAGGTCCTTATTACATAATTCCTCTGGGAAGGTTTTGTAAATGGCAGGTACCAAACAATTACTTAGCCTCCTTAGATCCATAATAATTAGGCTGCGTCCCAAGTAGGCAAACTGTCCGCCGCCGACTGAGAGAGCCGCATTATTTCGCCGCCGAGTGGAACAGGCTTTTCTATGAACGTCTGTAAGAAGGCCTTCAGGAACCTAGGTTTCGTGATGCGCCAGTCGCGTGAGTTTACGAACATATCCGCCATACGCGCTCTTTACGAAGCCATTGTAAAAAGTCACCTCGAATGTAACGCAGTCATCTGGAGTCCAAATGAGAAAAAATATAGGCTCATGTTGGAACGTATTCAAAACAAATTTCTTAGGTTCATTTACTTAAAATTGTATGGAGTTTATCCTTTTTATCCCTTAATGTATCCAACTTTGTTTATATTAGGCATGGTCGGTTATAACCAGCTTGAAGTGAGAAGGGAGTTGGCCTTAGCTACCTATGTGGTGAAATTATTGCGTGGTATGCAGTGCAACCCAGGCGTGCTACAGATGATAAGCCTATCCGTGCCAGACCGCTATGTGTGGCGCAGACGGCGCGTCGATCTGTTAGCGGTGCCGCGCGCGCGCACTAACCTGCTGCGGGACGCGCTTCTAACGAGAGCTATACGCACTCTGATTTGTATTTCAGAAAGTACTGACCTGTTTTGTTGCTCTCTGAATGAATTCACTAAGAATGCGCTTTTTATTTTATGTTATACTTAACTTGAATTTGAAAAATCAATTTTTAATGACTGACATCGATCATTTTTAAATATTTTATTGTTACCTATGTTTTTTAATTGTCTTTGAATTCTTTTTTTATTATAATTTGAATTGAATTTATTTTATATATTATTAATTTTTATGGACATGTTTTAATTATTTGATTTTATTAATGATTTATTTTATTGTTTAATGGAATTTAATGTGGCTACACATAAGTAATATTGTACTTTGCTATCGCAATAGGGCCTCCTGTAAGGATAGCTTAGGTTTGTGGAAAAAAAAATAATAAAAAAATGAGTCAGCCGCCCACTGAGATAGTCGGCGCGCGTAACGCTGCAAATTGCCTAGATTGAGCGCAAAACTAGCAAACTGTGAACACTCCATTTAAAGTATATGGAAGGGCATACTAAACCGATACGCTGCTAACTCAGTTGGCGGCAAACTTTTTGCCAACTGGGGACGCAGCCTAAGAGTGTTTAGGTATGTCAAATTTCACTTGTTTTCGTTGCTACTAGCTGGCTTGAATTGGAAACTGCCGCGTATCAGAAGCCCTATGTTGCTTAACCTTCGTGATCGCTTAAGATCACTCAGGCGGCCGGGGCTAACAGCGATTCAATAGTAGATTTATTATTATTTGTTATTCATCAGATGGACAGGAGAACTTTATTTTCATAAACGTAAGCACTACACAGAGAATAGAACGTATTGTGTTACCTATGGAAAATTAAAACTATACTAAAATTAAAACTATACTAAAGTTAAAACTGGATAAAGGACGAATGGACACGCGGAGAATAAGATCCTTTAGAGGTTTTCGCTTTATTTTCTTTTGAGATGCGGTTTCCTTAACGCTTGACCGGGCTATGGTGTATTAAATTGAACCTTATCACCTTGAAATAAAGTCTAAAAACTTAAAAAACAAAACATTAAATACCAAAAGCGTACCTATACACGGAGTGTTTCCCCACATGACAAACATCTCTATTGAAATCTCATCAATCAAACATAGTCCCCCACGAAGTTGTAACAGCCCCTGTACACATAATAATAGATCAATTTTGTATTCACAAATCGCCACCGAGGACACGTGAAGGTTCAACCTTACACCCCAGCGTCTAGGGTTGCCAGATTAAATTAATCATAACTAAATTAAATTCATAATTATTAATGGACAAAAATTTTTGGACTATTTGGAACCAATTTTCTTTGCAAAATCATTTTAATTGCAACTGAACTATTTGGTAGTTATATTTATACTAGCTGACAATATACACAAAAATGTTATAAAAATCGTTAAAGCCGTTCCGATAGCGATAGATATAGATAACCTAGTGGCCTAAGAGAACTCGATACAAATTTATACAAAAATAAATTGAAGAAAACGTATGATTTTTTTTTTAAAAGTATAGTACTACTTTTACGTTTGACTGACGATTTTAACAATTTTATATTTAAGTGTTTACTATGAGTAGACTATCTGTGGAAACTTTTAATGACTGTCTGTTTTTATATCTGCTTTGTAATATCATGTTTGCTTAGTCACTAGTTTTCCTAAATATTAAATAAATAAAAAAAAAATATAAAAGTTCTTGTGTCACAGTGCACATACTTCTACGCAACGGCTTGACCGATTTTGATGAAATTTTATATGTATATTTGATAGATTTAAGAATAACTGCGGTGAGATATCTCCTATCAAAATTGTTTTTCAACCCTGTAAACCCAGCCCAGTCAACTAAGAATTAAAGCATTCATATTCTGAGGTTACACCTACTATGTAACGTTACTTTTTACTTTTTGCAGCTATCTGTGGAAACTACTTTTAATAACTGTCTGTTTTTATATCTGCTTTATGTTTGTTCAGTCACTAGATTTCCTAAATATTAAATAAATAAATATTATTTTATTTATTTTTTACAGCACTAAGTAATAAGGGTGACCACCCCATTTTTTTTTAATTATAGAAACAAAAAAATAATAAAACAAATAATTAATAAACGAAACAACGTTTGCTGGATCGGCTAGTATAGCATAAAATATTGTCGAGCATAATAAAAACAATTCAAAATCAGGAATTTTATTTTTTGATCTGGTAACCTCAAGCCGCCATCTCTGCACACATTTTCACACATTGTCTCATATTTGCGACCGTAATTATATTTCAAAGGAACGTGCGCAGAGCAGGGCTTTGTAGCTGATCGGGGGGCGCGGGGGAGGGCGGTAAACAGAGCGGGAATTCAGTTAGGGCACAGAGTGAGAAGACAGAACTTCTACCCGTTCAGTAGCCATAAAAAAACTGTTCCAGGCAAGATTTAAAGGCATAAACTTTATTCCGGATATGCTTACTTGACCGCACAGCCATCTCGGTTGGATATTTTCATCACTCACTATAACCTTCTTGCAATCGACCAATCTAATAGCCACAAGGAGTGGTTTTTAAGTGCGCTTTCATACCCATGAGTGGGAAAGTTTTGCAGTAAGTTCTCATATAATACGAGAGACTAGGAAAGTTCCGGAAGAGGCAAAAGAAACAAAGTATCCTTTTATTTTTACCTGACAGAGCTAAATGAAAGGCTTATGATTTTGGTAGTGGATGTATGTATGTACAGTCGGGGTCTGAAAATGTTTACCACCTTAAGGTTCATAATTGTACGGACAATTATACGACACAAGGTCAATATTTGTATTGATTTGATTAGATAAAGCATAAAGCTCAGAATAAAGAGTAGAGTACCAACCTGTCAAAGGTTAGAGCTTAACTTCCTCAAGGAGGTTTTATTTTCTTTATTTTGTAAAAATAGTATTCAATATATTTTCAAACTTTCTATTTTCACAGAGTTTTGATCTGTGTCATTTGGATGGTTTACTAATGTATTGCCAAAAATCGTTTCCCAAAGTATTACTTCCCAAACTATTTTCCGCAAATTATCACTTGGCAAAAAAACATTTCTCAAAACAACTTAAAGCAAATAAACAGTTAGCAAAAGTTATTATGGCAAGTTAGTGTTTACCAAATAAATACTTGGTCAAAATTCATTTTACCAAGCATTATTCAGTCAAAAGTATCGTTTGGCAAAAAGTACCTTTCCATACAATACCGAATACGCTGCCGGCAGTGTGTGTAAATGACACAACAAAGTCGAGTCTGTTTTCGATCTTACATAGAGAACCTAACGCTCCGACGCGCTCTGCTTCGCTACGCGCGTCGTCGCACCTATATTTCTGTTGCCACGTATTCTTTACATCGCCGACCCCCCGTTCAATAATAATTAGTACCTAATCGTCAACTATATTTATGCCAAATAATAATTTGACCAAATGAATAAAAGCCAAAATAAAACGTTAGCATAATAAACGTTTGTCTTAATAAAACTTGACGCAGTAAAATTATGCGAAATGATAATTTGACCAAATGAATAAAATGCGAAATGAAAACTTGCTAAAGTTTCATTTGGGAAATGAAACTGATGCCATAAGTTTATTGGGAAGTAAAATTTGGCGAAAAATACTTTGGCTAAACGGCGGTATTCCCATTTGGATAAATGAAATAATTTTAAAATAAGAAATTAATTTAGATACTTGTTAGAATCGAGGCTTCGGAACTTTGAAAGGTAATAAGTACATTGTTAAAGCATTATAGACTATAATGCACATCTTGCGACAAAAAATCAAGTTTGAAAACTGGTAAACATTTTTAGACCCCGACCGTATGAATGTACCTACCCGATTATTCGAAGTCATGTCAGATAGTTTTAAAAAGATTTTTAAATTGCTCCATCTAAAAAGCAACGACAATAGAGTAGGATTTAGTGAATAGGCAACGTTAGGTATTCGAAAGAGCAGAGACACACTTTCTGAATTATATGACAAAAAGACTTATACACATGATGCCAACTTCATACAGTACGTAAAAAAATATTCAAAATTATTTAAGGCCGTCTGCCATAAAGCTAAATGCGATCATATAAAAGGTAAAATCCAACAATCACCGAATAAAATAAAAACAATTTGGACCATAATAAATAGAGAAACGGGTAAAGCAAAATTAGGAGACCGAGATATTTCACTTAAGATCGATGACAAAATAATAACAACAAATGAAGGTATCGCTGCAGCTTTCGAACAGTTCTTCACTAATGTCCCAATCGTAACTACAGCTCCATTAGACTCGTCACCAGATCGTGCGGGCGACATTATTAAGGGACCATGTCCCCGCGTGCGAACACGATTTTACATTTAATTACATTGAGCGCCATGACATTGTTAAGAATTTTAAATTATTGAATCTTAAAAAAACCGAGGACTTATGGGATTTGTCAGTAAAAATAGTTAATTCAGTGATAAATATCCTAGCTTTGCCGTTAGCACAGATTTTCAATAAATGCGTAGATGAAGGAGTATTTCCAGACCTCATGAAATATAGTAGGTTAGTGCCCTTATTTAAAAGCGGTGATAAACAAGACCCAACAAATTTTAGACCCGTTTCAGTCCTACCAGTATTAAGTAAAATATTTGAAAGAATTATCTTAGATCAATTGCTTATTCATTTCAATAATTACCAACTCCTCCATAGTCAGCAGTTCGGTTTCACTAAAGGGCGGAATACAACAGACGCTGGAGTCATGTTAGTTAAACATATTTTCAGTGCGTGGGAGGATCATAATGATGCTATAGGAGTATTTTGTGATTTGTCAAAGGCATTTGATTGTGTAGACCACAAAACACTGCTCTCAAAATTAAAACACTATGGAATAAAAAAATTAAGTTTAGATCTTCTAAAATCATATTTCATAGAAGGAAGGGTTCAAAAAGCAGACATAAACCGTATTAAATCGTCAGGCTCACTTGTAAAAATGGGAGTCTCCCAGGGATCTATCTTAGGGCCGTTCCTTTTCCTGGTCTATGTAAATGATTTACCGTTTATGGTACAAAAAATGTGTGAGATAGTGCTATTTGCTGATGACACGTCACTTATTTTTAAAATAAGGAGACAGGAAAATAATCTTGACGGAGCAAATAATGCTCTCTCGCACGTTCTAGATTGGTTTAAAGCAAATAATCTGTTGTTAAATTCAAAAAAGACAAAATGTATGAAGTTTACCCTACCTAATGTAAAATTAGTTGAAAATAACATTGTGATTGGAAATGAAAAACTAGAATTTGTTGAAGATACTGTATTTCTGGGCATCACAATCGATGCCTAACTACAATGGGGACCACATATTGTAAAATTAGTACATAGACTTAGCTCCGCAGCATATGCCGTGAAAAGAATTCGAGAACTTACTGACGTTGCAACTGCTAGGCTTGTTTATTTTAGTTACTTCCATAGTATTATGTCCTATGGTATACTACTATGGGGCCGGGCAGCAGACATTGAGACTATCTTCATATTGCAGAAGAGAGCGATCCGATTTATTTACAAGCTAGGTAGTAGGGACACACGAAGAAATTTTTTCAAAGAAATCAACATCCTAACAGTTGCAAGCCAATACATTTATGAAAATATTATGTACGTTAGGAAAAATATTAAAGACTTCGAAACACTTGGTAGCCATCATAACGTTAATACTAGGAATAAACATAAATTGTCATTTCCACGATTTAGACTTGCAAAAGTTAATACTTCCTTTATGGGGCACTGTATAAGGTTCTACAACAAGATACCCCAAGATATATTAGAGTTACCTCCAACGCGATTTAAGAATTGTGTTAAGCACACTCTTTGCAAAAAAGCTTATTATAAAATCAACGATTATTTAGAAGACAAGGACGTATGGCTTTAAATAGTAGTTAAACATTAAATTTAATCAGAGGATAAATGTGTCTAGTGTTCAACACATCCAAGATATTGTTTTATAAGTTTTATTTGTATTAGCTTTAAGTTGATTTGAGAAAAGATGGTCAGAGTGGAGTTTTTTTTTTCGCTGCCTTTTTCTCCACTACAGACGGCCCCAAGGCAGCGGCTAACATTATACATAACTGTATGTACATTGACATTCAACAAGCAGAATGTAAATTATTTACGTTGAAATAAATTTCTGATTCTGATTCGAAACCGGCGTACGAACATGGAAGAGAACGTTGATGAAGCTAAAGAGATTGTTTGCCTCTTCGGGACGCAGGCGTGAGTGTATGTTATGTATGTAAATAGGTAGTATTTTAAAATCTCAATGTAATTATATTAATTTAAAATTGCTTTTGTGATAGCGTCAAACTGAACATTTTTATTTTGCATGTAATTGAACTATTAATTTAATGTATTAATTTATTTAGTGGTTTATTTTTATTTTTCACTATTAGCATGAAATCACAATTCTATATGGAATAAAAAGTATAATAATTAACCTTGAAATCGATTTAGTTTGGAAATTAAAACTACTTACTAAATATAATCTACAATCTGCTTAGATTACCGCAATGTAACACCAATATATGTATATCGCCTAATTTATATCGTAATGCCCACGATACAGGCTATGCCTAGTGTGGGGTCACCGCTACTCCAATCTATTTACACATGTTAAACCTTTCCTATTCTAAGCATTGTTTGTTCAATTTTTATTTGCTTCTGTGTATTACTCTTTACAATAATAAATTTTATTGATTTTTGATTTTTTTTAATAATTTTATGTTGTTGGATGAGGTGCCCAGTAATTGGTTACTCGAGGTAACATTAACTACATTTAAAATATATAAAATCAGAATGACGTGCCAGTGGGAATTTTATTGTATGTTAACGGAGCCATACAGAAAACGCTTTTGCTCATCAGAGCTGTGAAGGACTGAGGCCATTTGTATAATGCGCCGTTCGTTATTTGTGTATCATGGCTCCTACACACTATGCCGGCGGCACTGCCGGTACTGCCGGCATTGCCGGCGGACAAGCCGAGCCACCGGCGAGTTGTGCGGCAGCTCCTGCCCTTCTTTTGAGTCTTTTGCTAATTAAAATTAATATTAAGGCCGTGATGGCGATGTCAACTGCTTCCGTGACCATTGATAAGAACTAGGAACACAAACCGTACAACTTTTCTGGTCTACCCGGCTGACAACTTGAAAATGATGCCACAGAGACAATGATGCTCTGCGGCAGCCAGCAGCAAGTGCCGGCGGCGGCCTGAATAGCCCGGCGGTATACCCGCGCGGCAAAAACCCGCCGGCCGTGCCGCCGGCATAGTGTGTAGCAGCCATTATACATTCTGTGTAATAAGTATCGGGAATTTTTCAATAAAACAAAAAAAACTAATTATTCATCTAAATTTATTTTATCGCCTTCAAAGTAGGCCCCATTTCTTGCAATACAACATGTCCACCGCTTCACTCAGTCCTCCATACATTTTTGTATGCTACTTGCGGTATTGCCTTTAGCTCATTCAGCGAATTTTCTTTTATGGCTTCTATCGGCTCAAAACGTTTTCCTCGAAGCGGTAATTTTAACTTACTCATAAACCAATGTTTCGTCGTCAAAAATTATGCGTTTCATAAAGGTAGATTCCGTGGAAACTTGGGAAACCACGTCTTCAGCTATATGCTTTCGCTGCGCTTTTTGAACGAAATTGAGCTCTTTTGGAACTAGTCGAGCAGCGATGCGTTTCATGCCCAAAATGTCAATGATAATGTTGTGAATGGACTTAAAAGATATGTTTACATCATTAGCCAACTCTCTAAGACTCAGACAACGATTTTTGAGCACTAGATTCGTGATTTTGTCGATGTTTTCTTTGTTCGTAGCCGTCGAAGGTCTCCCAGAACGAGGCAAGTCCACTACTACTTCTTAACCTTCTTTAAAAGCTTTTACACCATTCATATGCCCTTGTTTTTGATATGCACGTTTCGCCGTAGGCTTTTTGTAACATTTTCAGCGATTCACTACATGCAATTTCATTCGAAACACAAAATTTAAAGCACACTCTTTGTTCAACAATACTTTCCATTCTAAAAATCGCCGAGGACTCACAACTATGACCAACAAAAAGTGTAATTTAAAAAAAACTAAATGACAGATTCCGCTCAAAATTTGCGCGGTAAATCAGTACAGTGTTACCAACATGCAGTAAAAAAATTAAAACAACCACTTTTACAATACGCGGGTCTTTTTATTGACATATTCCCGATACTTTTTACACAGAGTAGTACATCTACATTGATGTTACAAAGAAAACTTTTTTCCGTAGCCGGTTTAGTTCCTAAACTCTTGCTTATTTAAAACAAAAGAAGAGCCCCTTGCCAACAAAAGTTCTCTTTTGTCCGATAGGCCTTTTTTTGTACAAGTTTTACCTTCTGTGGAAGCAGCATTGGACGCCATCACTCGGCGCAAACAGTAACCTAGTTAGTCGCGCAATGTACTCGTCTAGCCTACGCTTGAGATATTAATAGAGGCATTAGGCGAGGATTTAGTCGACAGATTAGAGACATAAGTGAACGTGACAGGGAGTGTGTTAGGGGTTACGATTAATTAATCTATTTACTCAAACCAAAGCAAAACTTTACTATAAAAGGCTACTTGACAGTGTGAAAAAAAGTTATATACTTATTCGTATAAATTATGAGTCTTAAAACCTAACTTTTACTAAAAAAAATGGACTATTTTTCCAAAAATACCAGGATACAATTTTATAATTACGCATAGGTATTATTTCATTATTTATTATTTTATGTGTTGTGTTTTCCTGTCTACCTATATGCAGCCATTTTCCTGAAAGCGGCCCGGATTGGCCGGATCTATGATGGCGTCACAGGTCAGTAAATATAGCGTCTCTCATTCATGCCAGTCTTAGGTTCATTGGTTTTGTGTTCTGAGCTGTGACGTCATTGTGCGACGCCATATCAACAAAACAAAACAACAAAACAAAAAAAAACACGGAGTTCCTTGAAAAATTGCCCCTCTCACATGCTCAACGGGCAAACAAACATTTCGAACGAACTCAAGCCTACTTTGCAGTACTTTACTCTCTACTCATTACGTATGCGATGTGATAACGACTCCTATTGTACTATTGTACACATTTGCATACGACTTTATCACTAACGACTTACGAGCCATTATCGGTCAAAAAGGTCCTTCTAAAGTTTTTGACTTTAAATAACATTGATGAAAAGTCTGGTGATATATTTGCCGGACGAAATCCTTGGATCTAGAGATCACCAGTTACGTCATTTGGCTATCAAATGCACAAAGCTCCTCTCCCTCAGAACAAACTATCTTAAGTGTATAAGGAACATCACAAACACACGAACTGTTAAACACACAGCCTCGCTTGCGGTCGTAAACTAAAGTAAACTAAACTTCTCTACATTTTGTACACAGTATTGGCAGCTCACGGTACAGGCACACGTGGTAATGTTTTCCTCAAGTGACACTCGCGTCTTGCGTCTACTGACTACATCTCCACCTACATGACGCACCTAAAATGTATAGGTAATTGTAACGAGGTGCAATCGCCTCGTTGCTTTTTATTATTTTTTGGCCATCTCTCTAAATTTAATCAGTTTTTTACATTCACCACCGTGGACGGACGTAGCTGAGCCATTCAATCCTCAGCTTCCATCCAAGGTCGACTGAAACGTCATTATTAATACAAAATAAACCTTACCTTATTGCAATATAATCGGTTTTTCACTGCTCAGCCGAGGTATATTCTAAAAGCTAACAGACTTGGAATCGGCAAGCCACGATATACATTTTAGGTGCGTAGTCGCAGGTAACGGGATGTATCATACGACCTCTGTGGCGCAGCGGTTGGCGCATCTACCTACCATGCGAGAGGTGCCGGGTTCAAACCCCGGCTGGGGACAAAAAACGCCAGGTCTTGGATGTTCACATGTTTATAATGTCACTGATTCTGGTTCCCACGACACTCACTACTGGCTACTCACAGCACGGGAATTCATGTTTGAGAGCCAGATTTTTTTTTATAAAAAAAAAAAAAAAAAATTTAAAAAAATAAAACCCAAATTCAGCAACGTACACTATTATACTATCCATTAAAAAGAAAGATAATGATAATTTTTATTTCTCCTCAAACAAAGAGAGTGTCACACGCTTTTATACCTCTTATTTATCCAAGGGAATACAATTCAATATCAGAAACATTTTCAATTCGAGCTTAATCGGGTATCATAATTGAAATGTTTATTCGTCTCCAAACAGCAAATTTAAAAAACAATAAACCTATCCGTAGCAATAGAACTCAAAACATATGAATTCACTATAAGAACAAATTATTTACTTAGTGAGCAAACTTTAAGTTGTTAGTTTCACAATGGACGATAAGAAACAAAAATAATAATAATAAGACGACCTCTGTAGCGTAACGGTTAGCCCATCTGCTTACCATGCGAGAGGTCACAGGGTATCCTAGTGTGGGGCCAGATGCAATGTATGTGGCTGTATGTAGATGTTTATGTTTATTTCTATAATTAACAGATTAAGATGCAATGTATGTGGCTGTATGTAGATGTTTATGTTTATTTCTATAATTAACAGATTACGTGGAGAAGGTAACAAAAATCTCTACATTTAAAGTTTTAGCTCTTATTTATTTTTAATTATATGATTGTATACGGCAAAACTTAGATATATAAGTCTTACAATGTATTTGTTTGTTTTTCTGGTGTGTACAATAAAGAGTTCTAATCTAATCTAATCTAATCTCAATTGGATTGAATTGAAACACTATCAAAGCTTGTAATGTAATCTAACGACCTCTGTGGCGCAGCGGTAGCGCATCAGCCTACCATGCGAGAAGTCCCGGGTTCGAATCCCGGCTGGGGACAAAAAAATCGAAAGACGAATGTTTACATTTTTGTGATGTCGCTATTTCTGGTTCCAACGACACGTGGAGCCAAAAGCAATGTATGTGCCTGTATGTGAATGTATATGTTTCATTCCACCTTGTAGTTTGTGTATAAAAAAATGCAAACAGGTATTATGTTTAACAGAATCTCCTAACGCTCGATGGAGGCGAATGAAACAATTTCTTCAAAGGGGAGGAACGAATATTATTTTAAAAAACTAACATAGCATAAACTCACGCCTGTATCCAAAAAGAGTAGGCAGTGACCAGGGGTTTTGGGTCCCTTTTATCTTTCCCTTTGCTAACACCTCCCCTATATTTCCTGTCCGCAATAATTCTGGTCAAGTCACGGCGCTCAGCAGAACCTCGATGCGCTGAATGGCTACCACGAAGCTTGCGTTGTCCCAATCGGATCACGGAATATTTTAACAATATTACTGCATTACCAAAGTTTATTAGTCTACATCAGTTAATGATTTAACTGAGACTCAATGAGCAACAATGGTCTATCATTATAATACCTTTACGCGCTCTAGCATGAAAAGCGCATATTAAATAATCTATCTACACTTCTATACTAATATTATAAAGATTTGTATTTTTGTGTGTATGTATGTTTGTAATGAATAGGCTCGGAAACTACTGGGCCGATTTTAAAAATTAGAGACACTATTAGAAAGCTACATTTTTCGTGACTAACATAGGCTATATTGGATTTTCAAAAAGTGTAGGCTCAATCACGAATAATGTAACCCAAGGTGTAAAAAAATTACGACCCGGGGATTTTCTACGGAACTAATACCTACAGCAATTTCCACGGAAACGTTTTTACCTCCTGTGCAAAGCCGGGGCGGATCGCTAGTATTATGTAAAACTAGCTTTCGCCCGCGACTCCGTCCGCGTGGACTTTAGTTAAAAATTTTGCAACCCCGTTCACTCCCTTAAGGGTTAAATTTAGAAAAAACGGCGAAACACGTGTTCAATTAATTGTGTTGAAGAGTATTTATTTCAAGTTTCAAGAAAATCAGACAACATTTTTTATACCTCCCGTACAAATTTTGGCAACCCTTTTCGCCCCCTTAGGGGTTGAATTTAAAAAAATCCGTTCTTATTCTTTGCCTACATTATATATAGATCCTATATGCAAAATTTCAGCTTCCTAGGTCAAACGGCTTGGGCTGGGCGTTGATGAGTGAGTCAGTCAGTCAGGACTATGAATTAAAAAAACTTAACTACGATATCCTGTGATTTTGTAACCAAGCAAGGATATTGTAAAGATTGAAACACATCCAGACTCATCTAAACTAAATAATTATGGTATGACCTAGTCGGACTCTTCCGAAAAATAAGGCAAGTAAGTGTATCCGGAATAAAGTTAATAATGTCTAGTGCTTACGAAAGTCTTACTTCAAACATGATGGTATGATTTGATTTCCATTTAAACCGTGTCATGCGCGAGTGTAAAACTTCGGTGCTATGGCAGCGGCTAACACATTACATTGACGTTGAAATGAATACTTAATTTCTGACGACCCATGTCTTAGCTCACAAAAATAAATAAACTCACGCCTGTTATCCCCGAGGGGGTAGGCAGAAGCGCCAATCACTAGAACTGGGCCCACGTATTGCTGAGTTTATAAGGTCCCAAACGTGACAAGTGGCAAGCCTGTCGCCGTTATCCGGGCACAATTAATCAGCGAATGGTTTTGCTGTACAAACAAACAAATATACGTAATTAAAAGTCATTGGTACATGCGTGGTTTGAACCCAGACCCTCATGATCAAGAAGCAAGGGTCAACCCCACTACGCAACCACCGCTTTTCTTAGCTCGCAATAAACATTATTGTGTAACGGGGTGGTCAATTAAACGATGTAGGTAACTTTAACGCAGGGTTTTACTTAGACGTTCTCACAGGTTAAAATTATTATTTGTGGGCGTGTGGTTGTTGGCGCGAGCCAAAACAGTACGGTCTGTTAGCTTTTAGAATATATATATTTCGGGCTCTAGAGTAGGCTTCGGTTTTCGCCGGAAGCACACGAGTGTGATACTACTTCCTGCTCTGTATAAAACTTTTCTTCACTATTTTGAAAAGTTACGTGAAATTAAGTGTCATATTAGTTCCGATATTTCTATTACACGAATATATCCGATTCTATCCGATAGTAGCCGAGGTATATTCTAAAGGCTAACAGACTGTATGAGGGCTTGGTGAAGCATCATAGCTTCAAGAAGGGACACTAGTACTTGTGTGCATATGCCCACTTATTTTGGATTTTATCGGGTTGCACTGGAGGCTCCAAAGATGGCGCCACCGGTCTTTTTTGAGCCAATTTTTCGTTTATATCTTGGCTCTGATTGGTCGAGCTGACCGCGAGTTTTTGTTTGGCTTCTTGTCAATAATTTTCTGTGTAATGGACGTTTCTATTAAAATAAATACGTGAAAAATAAGGAAATGGATTAAATTGAGACTTTTCCGCATCAAGTTGTGCCCCCTGTGCTAGCAGGACCCAAGATTTTGCGGTGTATTATTGACCGGCCGGTCTAGGGACACTTTTCCTCCTAATCAACCTATGACGAGTCTGGATGACCGCTGCCCTCCTGCTGCATGGTGGAGCTGAAGGTGTACTCTCGTTCGATGAAGAGGTAAGTGGGTTTTCTTGCTACGCAGTGTTGGTGTCACTTCTTGTTCCTTTTTTCCGTGTCCGCCATTATTGATAGGCTCAAATAAATTCCTCTAGAAATAACTTAAAATTTAATATCCGTACGCAAGTACATCTGGTCGTGGCTATTTACACGCCACACCATAAGTTGGTCCTCCGAGTCGCATTTTCCAGCTAAATATTAAAATAATTTAAGTACTCAGTACATACTATTTAGTACAATGGTCATAATTTAATTGCTATAAAGCTTTGTAGTTGCTGTGGAAGGTACTTGCATAAAGATAGGCCTTTCATATCTCCTCTGGCTTTATTTAGTTTGTCAAGTCACTACCTACATAGGATAGATCATATTATTTAGGTCAAAGTTGTGAAATGAAAATACTCTTCTAGGTTCCTGTGACTATACTCAAAACTTGGTTCATAATATTAGTACCTACTCTTTTATTCATCTGTTCCATAGGGTTACATAAGGTTAGTAATATACCTACCGATAGATGCACTTTGTTTCACGATCATAGTGTTTAGATCGTAAATAACATTATAATAGGTACTTACCTGTACCAAATAACGAATTAATACACAGGATTGTTCTTGGTTAGTGTAAACAGGTAATTTCGTTCATAATGGCGACTCCGTCGCAGCAGGGTGTCAAAGAAGCTAAGTTGAAAATGCTGATTAGTAAAAAAGAGATGATTTACGCAAGACTAGTGCGAATTCACGATCTTGCAAAGAACATTTCCAACTTTGATTCTATATTCTATTTACTGAAGCGAACGACTAAAGGTAAACAAAGACACAGCATCTCTCAAACTTACATCGCACTCAAATTAGCTCATGCACGCAGCTTTGCTTGCATCGTTGTACTATTATGTATTCTGTGGCATCGTATACATCGGTTTGGCAGTATCAGCGTTGGGTCCGGCTCGCTCGCCCATATTTTCCGTTTCGTAATAACAAACACAAAAGTATAAAACAACTGGACGGTGGACCAAAAAACTTTACCAATACCTTATTTACAATGATGAACAGACTAAAGATAAGTTACCTATTTTATTTTCTTTAGTCGCACTCCCATCAACAACAACGTCAATCTTACTTTTTTTTGTCTTTAATTAAAAAAGAGGTTCGTAGTCAGCTCTCCATACTTCTTCCTACACTTCGCGTAGCCCATTAGCATAAAATAGTCGATCATAATCGGCCTTTAAACAAAAGTCCGTCATCTTTCCTAGTTGCGAACATATTTGGCAGCAGTAGGATCGCTTTTATTTGAGGACCACTGAAATTTTAGGTATTTTTTGGGGCATAGATCTCTTAAGCAAATGGTATTTTCATGATAAAATAAAATATTAGTTAAATAAACTGCAAGTGGGGGATAAATCAGGTAATAACAGTGTTATCGTGTTAATTGCTTGATGGTATTTATTAGGCATATCGCTCTGTATAACTTTGCTAAATATTATGCAGTGTTATAAATGTGGCATATTGAAAAACCAAATTTTTGACATGTTGACACTTAGTCGTTCGCTTCAAAAAATAGACTGTAGGTCGAATGAGAAGTTCTTGACAGAATCGGAAACGATCGAAGATTACCGCGAAAAATTCGAAGAGTTGGTTGATCAAATTAATGAGCTAATATTGTTTCATGATCCTTCGAAAAGCCCGAACTATAATGATTTGATGAATTTCGACGATTTGTACGTTATAGTGAAACGTGTGAAAAACAGAATCTTGAGTTCGCGTTCCGATTCCGATCCTTCCTCAAGGAGTTCAATGACCTCTAATATAAAATTGCCACCGATTGAACTGCCTAGTTTTGACGGGAAAACTGAAAATTGGCCCATATTTTATGAGTCTTTTAAGTCGAACATTCACGAGAACGCTCAGCTGTCCGACTCGCAGCGTGTGCAATATTTAGTTGGTAAACTCACACACCACGCGCAGAAAGTCTTGGCGGGTATCATACCTACGGGTGATACGTACAAAGTTATTTGGGATAGTTTGGTAGCAAAATACCAAGATAAACGTTCATTACTTGAACAATATCTTCGACTTGAAAAACTGTCAGAATACGGCCAGCAGTCTCGACGCGTTCATCGAGAAGTACTCGGCGTCCATTGTTGCATTAAAACAGCTTAATATAGCTAACCTTCTAGATTTTATTCTGTTGCATTGCGCACTAAAAAAGATTGATCCGCAGACTATGCAAGCATTTGAGCTGTCAGTTTCAGAATCAGAAATTTATTTCAACGTAATGTATAATGTTAGCCGCTGCCTTGGGGCCGTCTGTAGTGGAGAAAAAGGCAGCGAAAAAAAAAAACTCCTCTCTGACCATCTTTTCTCAAATCAACTTAAAGCTAATACAAATAAAACTTACAAAACAATATCTTGGATGTGTTGAACACTAGACACATTTATCCTCTGATTAAATTTAATATTAAACTACTATTTAAAGCCATACGTCCATGTCTTCTAAATAATCGTTGATTTTATAATAAGCTTTTTTGCAAAGAGTGTGCTTAACACAATTCTTAAATCGCGTTGGAAGTAACTCTAATATATCTTGGGGTATCTTGTTGTAGAACCTTATACAGTGCCCCATAAAGGAAGTATTAACTTTTGCAAGTCTGAATCGTGGAAATGACAATTTATGTTTATTCCTAGTATTAACGTTATGATGGCTACCAAGTGTTTCGAAGTCTTTAATATTTTTCCTAACGTACATAATATTTTCATAAATGTATTGGCTTGCAACTGTTAGGATGTTGATTTCTTTGAAAAAATTTCTTAGTGTGTCCCTACTACCTAGCTTGTAAATAAATCGGATCGCTCTCTTCTGCAGTATGAAGATAGTCTCAATGTCTGCTGCCCGGCCCCATAGTAGTATACCATAGGACATAATACTATGGAAGTAACTAAAATAAACAAGCCTAGCAGTTGCAAAGTCAGTAAGTTCTCGAATTCTTTTCACGGCATATGCTGCGGAGCTAAGTCTATGTGCTAATTTTACAATATGTGGGCCCCATTGTAGTTTGGCATCGATTGTGATGCCCAGAAATACAATATCTTCAACAAATTCTAGTTTTTCATTTCCAATCACAATGTTATTTTCAACTAATTTTACATTAGGTAGGGTAAACTTCATACATTTAGTCTTTTTTGAATTTAACAACAGATTATTTGCTGTAAACCAATCTAGAACGTGCGAGAGAGCATTATTTGCTCCGTCAAGATTATTTTCCTGTCTCCTTATTTTAAAAATAAGTGACGTGTCATCAGCAAATAGCACTATCTCACACATTTTTTGTACCATAAACGGTAAATCATTTACATAGACCAGAAAAAGGAACGGCCCTAAGATAGATCCCTGGGGGACTCCCATTTTTACAAGTGAACCTGACGATTTAATACGGTTTATGTCTGCTTTTTGAACCCTTCCTTCTAAATATGATTTTAGAAGATCTAAACTTAATTTTTTTATTCCATAGTGTTTTAATTTTGAGAGCAGTGTTTTGTGGTCTACACAATCAAATGCCTTTGACAAATCACAAAATACTCCTATAGCATCATTATGATCCTCCCACGCACTGAAAATATGTTTAACTAGCATGACTCCAGCGTTTCGGATAAAGAGATTCCGTCATATAATGATTTAATTTCATTCATACAGAATCAGGTGAAAATATTAGAAAGATCTAATATAAAAAAATCGAGTTCATTGTCGAATTCGCGCGCGGTCCATAATAATAATGATAATAGACCGTCCGCGTTAAGTGTACAAGCGCACGCCTTCATCGCGAGTGATGAGCCAGTGGCGCGTAATATTCGTTCTTGCGATTTATGCAATAAGAGTGATCATGCGCATCTTTGCGATTGTGTACAATTTAAAAATATGAAGTCTCCGAAAGCTAGATTTGACTTCATTAAAGCTAAGCATGGTTGTGTGAACTGTTTGTGTCTCTCACACACTGTTTCGAATTGCTCTGCGTCCGCGAACTGTTTCGAATGTGACAAAAGGCATCATAGCTTGTTGCATTTCACCAATAATAATACGAACGGTAGATTTAATAAGTATAAGCGCTCACACTTAAGCACTGAGAATGATTCGTGTTGTTCTCATAATGCTCTCACTGCTGCCGCCGCTACGCCTTTCGCGGCCGCGCTTCCTTCGCAGACCAGCGAGCGGTCTGGTCATTTCTGCCGGCGCTCCGCTGTTCCAGCGGTTGCAGAGTGTGATCGGGTACCTTCTTCGTGCGTGTCACAGAGTAATGTAGCGGACAGGACGGACACTTTGCTTGCACATGAGCCGTCGCATAGTTTAAGTGCGAATACTCCAGCTAATTCTGGTACTTTACTACTAGCTACGGCGCATGTTTACGCGAAACCTAATGATGGTAACGGTAAATTGCTAACGCGCTGTCTTATTGATAACGGCTCACAAAATCACTTGATAACAGCAGAGTGCTGTAAAAAGCTTAAATTAAATGTTACGCTTCTGAATAATTCTGTCATCAGAGGAGTGGGTCTTTCCTCTCGACCGATTCACGGATATGTGAAGTTGGATATCGAGTCTCGAGTTTATCCACATAACAAATATACATTGCGTGCATTAGTCGTTGACTGCATTACTGATCAACTGCCCTCGCAGTTCATTGAGAACTGTGACATGGCTTATTTGCATAACATTGAGATGGCTGATTTGACCTGGAATATCCCAGGAGCCATAGATATTGTCATTGGTTCGCAATTGTTTCCATCCATTTACATGGGACAGAAAGTAGAATCTGAGTCTCGCGCTCCTCCTGCCTTATTGACGACGTTCGGATACGTTTTAATGGGTGACTGCCCTAATGTCAATAGAGGTCTTAAATCTGGTTCATCTTTTACGGCATTTTCTATGAATGAGGAATTTACAGGCCGATTTATTTCTTCTGCTGCTGGATTTCCGACTATTCCCAGTCACCATGCAGGCAGACATAAAATAGTTGATAGGTGTTACTGATGACCATCACCGATATCTTATAATTTAGTCAAATTTAATGAGAGTGAGCTACATCGTGTGTTTCAGTTTGTTCGGGTGGTTTTGACTTAAAATGAAGCCCTTTCTTAGCCATGAGGTCAGTGCTTCAGTTGGCTATTGATATGAGTTTACTCTTTTCCGACGCCGCACTGGTAGCACAATCCAAATTATATATTGATAATCTAGTTTGCAATTGATTGCTCATGATCTTTAATGTACCGGTCCTTTATGGCTACAGCGTCTTCCACGTGATTGATCGACTAATGTTTTTTCCCCGTTAAACATTGAATAGTTACAAAAACATATTTATCAAGTAGCTCATGTCAAGACTGGGCAGAGTTCATATAAGCACCCTGTCAGTAAATTGTATGCTTTACCTAAGTGATAGTTGGGACAGCCAATACTGATAATATATTTAAGTTTAACATGAGGGATTATAGTTATGTTTTGTTTTATTTTATTACAATTATCTGTACTTCAAATACTTAGGATTATTTTTAATAATTGGAGTTAGGGTAATATTTAACTGGAGAATGTTTTTTTTGTGTTGAAAGTCAATTGCTTTCAAGGCGGGGTGCATGGTGAAGCATCATAGCTTCAAGAAGGGACACTAGTACTTGTGTGCATATGCCCACTTATTTTCGATTTTATCGGGTTGCACTGGAGGCTCCAAAGATGGCGCCACCGGTCTTTTTGAGCCAATTTTTCGTTTATATCTTGGCTCTGATTGGTCGAGCTGACCGCGAGTTTTTGTTTGGCTTCTTGTCAATAATTTTCTGTGTGACGGACGTTTCTATTATAATAAAATACGTGAAAAATAAGGGAATGGATTAAATTGAGACTTTTCCGCATCAAGTTGTGCCCCCTGTGCTAGCAAGACCCAAGATTTTGCGGTGTATTATTGACCGGCCGGTCTAGGGACACTTTTCCTCCTAATCAACCTATGACGAATCTGGATGACCGCTGCCCTCCTGCTGCATGGTGGAGCTGAAGGTGTACTCTCGTCCGATGAAGAGGTAAGTGGGTTTTCTTGCTACGCAGTGTTGGTGTCACTTCTTGTTCCTTTTTTCCGTGTCCGCCATTATTGATAGGCTCAAATAAATTCCTCTAAAAATAACTTATAATTTAATATCCGTACGCAAGTACATCTGGTCGCGGCTATTTACACGCCACACCAGGGCTGGAAGCCCGAGTGCATCTCATAAAGAGAAACCTCACGAACATAAAAACAGCGAAACACAGATGCTCATCTAACGCTTTTAGTGCGAGCGAGATAGATGCTAATGACACTCGTTCAATGTGACTAAGTTAGGAATAATATCGACAATGGTTATACTATTTAATGTTTAGCATAATTACAAGTATATTATGATATAACGGAGGTGTGTGTAAGAGAAAACTGTAAGAATTAATTTTTGATAATCTACTTAGGACGTTGAGTGGACGTGCGGCGCGTCAGATCACCGGCCTTGTTCCGAGGATGTGAAAGCAAATAGCTGCCGCCGTTGACAGCTGACTCTGCCGGCTCTGGGCAAACAAGGCGAGGCTAACAAGGGATGACTCGGAAATTCGTCGGAACAGGGCAGCGGTTACGTTGCATTTGTCTCGTCATTATATAATATTGAAGAGATCAAATATAAAGGTGCGACATGCTCTAAGATAGATTGATAGATAGATAGATAGAAAATTATTTATTGCTCACTAGAAAAAACAAAAAAAACGCTCTGGTCTCAGGGTAGTCACACGCCGCTTGATGCAAAGTTATGACATCCATCTTTTCTTGACTAACATCTGATATTTGACCAGGTGGATAATTTTTTCACGAAAAATGTCACTCGATTGAACTTGAATTGGTAATTTTGTTTTTAACAGAAACAGAAACTTAGTGCGGGAACCTAGGAGCCGGTTAGAAACAAAGAGCGTTTACGAAGAGGCAACGTAGCGTAACGAAGTACATTCTGTGCTCGTAGAATGTACTCTACACGTACCAAGTTTAGAAATACGAATTTACGAACTTACGAATTTACGAACGGCAAGAGCTACGATATACATAGCATGCGTAGAAACACTACGAGATTCGTACTCGTGCCACGTACATAACTACTAAATTCGTAATAGAAATCAGAAAGTTATTACAACGTAAAAATGTACAATATGTACATTCTATTGTTGAATGTCAATGTACTTATTTTATAATGTTGGGCTCTGCCTTGCGGTAGAATATAGTGCTCGTAGCGTTCGCTACGAAACTCGTAGCATGTTCATAAATACTACGAGGTTCGTAGCGAACGCTACGAAACTTTTGGTAATCGTAACTTTGAATTTTTCGCTAACATGCACCTACTCTTACATTTTTTGATTTTTTCAGGAATATCAACCATGTAATATCTTTACAATATTATTAACCTCTTTCAGGATTCGGGTTATGTTGTAACAAAGTTTGTTTTCGTGACTAATTTAATGTGGTAAAAAAATCCAAAGTATTTCAGCACAATATCACGTCACTCTCAAATTACACTGGAGTGTTTGTTTAAAGGCTTATCGCTACGAGTGTTCGACGTGTACTCAAATAATGATGAACACTACACTTACGGATTTGAAGTATCGAGTCTAGACTCCGTTTTCTAGACTTTGCGAAGCACTCAGCATTAATTAGAAGGGGACAACATTAATTACATGCACTTAATACTGCAGAGTATCCTAATCAGGGTCCTACTTATTCGTTGCATGCACCCACACTGGTTTAGGGTACTTTTTATCTTTCCCTATGCTAATACATACCCTACTTGGTCAAAGTATGTCCGCCTGGGGCATCCCTTACTGGTCCTTCCACTTCCACCATCGCTCGACATATTTGATTCGTCAGTCTGTCTTCCTTCATCTTCTCCACATGTCCAAGCCAACGCAACATTTCTTTGATAATTCAGTCACTACATCCTCTTTCAATCCACAACGTTCTCTAATCACACTATTAAAAACACAATAAAGTCAATATTAAAGACAATAAGAAAGATCTTTTGCTCGATATTAATAACGATAAGAGGTAGGCGCTTAAAATATTAACGGAATATTTAGTTGTATAACATACATACATAAGCTTACGCCTGTATCCAAGAGGAGTAGGCAGATACCAGAGACTGCCACCCGCCACGATTCTGACAAATCACTTTCGCTTCATCGACATTCATTAGTCGTTGCATGCACGCACGTCGGTTTCGGGTACTTTTTATCTTGCCCTTTGCTAATACACATATACATACATACATGTGTACTCGATATTAAAATTTAATTAAAATAAATATTTAAGTGGGCTCCCATACGAACAACGTGATATCTTGCCGCTTTTTGCTCGATATTACTTATACCTAATAACGGCAACAAGTAGTCGATTAGAATATTAAAATGTTGTATAGATAATTATTTTTATTATTAATACTTTTACTGGGCCCACGTTTTTGCCGAGTTTATTAGGTCCCAACGTGACAAGTGGCAAGCCTGTCGCCCTTATCCGAGCACAATTTATCAGCGAATGGTGTTGCTGTACAAACAAACAGCAAAAACGTGGGCCCAGTTCTAGTGACTGATGCCTCTGCCTACCCTTTCGGGGATAACGGGCGTGAGTTTATTGATTGATTGATTGATTAATACTTTTATTGCAGTTACATTTAAAATAAAAATATTGTACAATGCGGCGGACTTAATGCTATAAGCATTTTCTACCAGTCAACTGCAGGAGGTAAAGGAAAGTGTTGGTAGGCGTGCAAAAGTAATTAAATAAATATAAAAACATACTTATATAATAATGGTATGGAACCCTTCTTGCCCGAGTCCAGCTCGCATTTGGTCGGTTTGTTACATTATTTGTAACTATTTGTTCTGTTGGGCAGCTATTGTGATCGTTTCGGGGATCGTAAAACGTTCGGCCTGTTTCCGTTTGATTGGTTTTATTTGCGTGCATTGAAGCTGAAGGAGAGCGCGGATTTTATCATTTTTTTGGTTGTTTAACCGAGAACACTGTCTCATTGTGTTTTTTATTTGATCGTTCTCACTACCGAAGTATTGATTTGTACCAGCGACAGGTTTCTGAACTGAGCGGGTCATAAAATTAAGTATCGTTCTGTCTCTTCGGATTACTGAAAAAGAACGATTCAGATAGAAAATCCATCTTTTTTCAGGATAACAGATAAAGATAAAAAAATTGTAAACCAGTAATAATTACATGTTATAATAATATTCAGTAGGAATTACAGCATGTTTTGCTATTTGAGGTGTACAAATATTGAAAATTTAACATAATTAAATCGTGCAATACTTTTTAACATACAATGTCACTTCAAGAACTAAGTAGTAATAGTATGCAGCAATAGCCTACACCTTCTTTAAGGAAGAGACCCGTGCCCCTTGGTGGGGACATGATGATTATGATGCAAAAATTCATATTAGCAAAAGAAAATAATTTCATTAAAAATTAAATGTAAGACCAGCCCCTAGTCTTACAAGCCTCCACCAAAACGGACTAGGCCCCCTTGGTGGAGTATAGCCTATACCTTCCTCAGGGAAGAGACCCATGCCCCTCGGTGGAGACATAATTAGTCGATGATCAATGATAAAACGTTACATTTTATTTTTTGGACATAAAATTAAATGTCATGTTAATTTTTTTTTTTTTTTTTTATTAAAAACTGACCAACGATTGACCCCGATCTCACCTGATGGTAAGTGAAGATGGAGCCGACGATGTTCCTCGTTGGTTCAGTAAGAGCCTATTCACTCATATATTAAATTCAATGTCAACTAGCTGGACTTTGTCTGTCATAAAATATATGCTTGTTCAGATTATATTTGTAAGCAGCCTATATACGTCCTACTTTAGGGCACAGGCCTTCTCTCAGAGAGAGAGAGTATGGGCTTTAATCACCACGCATGTTGATGATTTTAAGCGCTGAGGTGTTAAATAGCTCAGTTACTCAGGTTTCCTCACGATGTTTTCCTTCATAGGTAACGAGTGGTATTGCGACTATAAATTTCAAATATAGGCATAATTAAAAAAACAAAGTCATAGGTACAGTTGACAGCACATCATCCTGTACATCCATGCACTGTACTCCGTTGCATTACGGGCGACTTTGCAACTAAAATGTGAATGTTGACGTGCTGTCGACTGTACATGCCCGTACTGGGAATCAAACCCGGATCTCTCGCATCCGAGTCCATCGATTTACCCACTGGGCAACCACTACTCTATTTTGCTGAAGTCTAATGCAATATGGAAAATTTCTGCCATGTTCTGTAAGTTTCTAAGTCGTTTTTTTTTTCATATCAGACTTATTCTTGTACACATAAACAGTAGTGGCATGCCTAGGGTTTCAGAGTAGGGCAAATCAGACCCAATAATATAGTTTGGGGTTTTAGCTGTGTAGAAAAGTCAATGAGCTTGCCCAAGCTCACTGAAGGTACCTACACTACTAAATAGTCTTTCAAACACTTATCACAGGTTTTTAATACCTGACTTCCATAAACAGAATGTATATTTTTATTATAAAAAAATGTCTACTAAATAAAAATAACTAACTTATAAACAATAACCTATGCTAATTTACAAGTACAACATCTACCCCAGGTCACTGTCTTCTTTTATTTGTAGCTTTTCTCAAAACATCGCTTTGCAGGATCCGAGATCGTAAACGAAGCGCAGTAACGGCTAACCCTAGACAGCTCTAGCACGGCAACCCCTACCCTTTATAGCAGAGCACTCCCTGGAAAGCCGTTTGAACATTTTGTTTACGAATCCTTCCACTTTAGGAAGATTCCAAGTACCGACAGGTGACAGCGCAGAATCGGTGAAAATACAGAGTTGCGGAAAAAATAGATAAAACGTATACTTTGACGGTGTTATTACTATTATTTATTTATTCACTTAAAAACGCACAAACACAATAACATTACTTTGCCTAACTGCTAATGCAGCTTATCGGCAAGCTCTTGGTAACAATTCTTATTCACTTACACAGTCTATACAACTAACATTATCGATAAATACTTTGTGAGTCTAAAGCATTAGATGAGCTTACAAACTGGTTAAAACAAAGCGCTTAACCATATTTTTGAATTGACCTTTTCTGAAGTCCTTATTACATAATAAATTCATCTGGGAGGGTTTTGTAAATGGCAGGTAGCCTAGATCCATAATAATTAGAGAGTTTTTGTATTTCAAACACTTGTTTTCGTTTAGTGCTACGGGTTTTTTAGCCTTTCGTTTAGTGCATAGACTATGGTGGAACTAAAACTATATATTTTTTCAGATATATTTGTAAGCTGTGATGAGATCCGTAGACGAACGAGAGTCATCGGCATCGACCAGTGGATTCATAAGTTGAAGTGGCAATGGGCGGGGCACATAGCAAGCAGAACTGATGACCGATGGGGCCGAAAAGTTCTCGAATGGAGAGCACACATCGGCAAGCGCAGCGTTGGACGACCAGCCACAAGATGGAGAAGAAGACCTCATCCAATTGGCAGGAAGACGCTGGATGGAAGCCGCTTCCAACCGGTCTTTTTGGAAATCTAAAGGAGGCTTATGTCCAGCAGTAGACTTCTTGTCGCTGAATGATGATGATGATGAAAGTATGGATGCTTGTAGTGCATATGTATGATCAAGGAAAAACGATGACGTCTGAACTTGTAGTGAACACTGTATCTCAGATGTCAACGCCCACTAGCGCTAGATTCCACAGATATACACTATCATGCATTATTTAAATATTAAAACACGATTCAAATTACTTAATTTCAGAGTGTATCTGAGAAGTGTTTTAAAGAATCGTCAAACAAAAAACATCCTAAAAGCAGCACCTTATTAGCAGCTTTTGTTCAATAAGTTATTTAAGAATATTTTAGTTTTGATGATGATGACGATATTTGTCAGCAGATATATACGCCTTACTATAGAGCAAACCTCCACCAGTCCGGGCTAGGCCCACGTGGTGGAGTTTGGCCTATACCTTCCTCAGGGGAGAGACCCGTGCCCCTCGGTGGGGACATTATGGGTTGATGAGGATGATGATAGGGCACAGGGCTTCTCTCAGAGGAGAAAGTATGGGCTTAATCGCCAAACGTGCCCGCCGCGGATCAGCGATTTCCAACGATGTCTCTCGCAATTTTCGCTTTTACTGTTAGCGAGTGGCATTACTAACAAATTGAGGTAATTTGGAAAACAAAGACATAGGTACATGCCGGATTTCGAAGCTACGACCACTTAGATGTGCGACAAGCGTTCGGCTGACCGCATTGCTACCGTTTTCAGTAGAATAACGAATAACATAACATTTACATACAGGCACATACATTGCTTCTGGCCCCACACTAGGATACCCTGTGTCGTGGGAACCAGAAACAGCGACGTCACAAACATGTAAACATCCAAGACCTGGGTTTCTTTTTTTTGTCCCCAGCCGGGATTCGGTAGCAGATGCGCTAACCACTGCGCCACAAACATCGTCAGGAAGAAGGAGTAAAGTAACTTAAAAAACTAATGACTGACTAGATAATTAACTACCTCGTTGGTCTAACTGATAAGGCGCTTACCAACCAAGTTAGAGGTCGCAGGGTTCGATTCCCACTGGAGGCCGCCGCACATTTGTACAAATGGCCTCAGTCTAGGAGTTTTTCCATGTTTATAATCTACTTGCCTGGTTACTATAGTAACCGCGCAGGGTATCCTAGTTTGGGACCAGGTCAAGTGAGTGTGTTGAGTGAAAGTTATTGATATAATTACTAATGTGATGTACCTATACAGTCTGTATAATTAATTAACTCTTGCCGGAAGCAAACGGCATTCTAGTGACGGCGCCAACTGGGTCACGCAAGGGGCTAAATGCCAATACAACACCTTTAAAGGGTAAATTTCGAACCTGTTATGACAGAGTTACATTGAATAAATTTATTAGTAATAACCGAAGATGTCTTGCACTTACAAACTCTGGGCCGGCTTCTCAATTGAGAGTTTCACAAAACTAATAAAATGATAAAGAATAATTTTATTCATCATCATTCAACCCATTATGTCCCCCACGGGTCTCTTCCCTGAGGAAGGTAATGGCCATACTCCACCACGGGGGCCAAGTCCGGATTGGTGGAGGCTTGTAAGACTAGTGGCTTGTCTTACTGTTAGAAGTTTTCAAGCTGCCCTAAGGCCTCTGACTCTGGCCAGCCGGCACCAACTGCTTAACGTGCCTTGCGAAACATGGAACCGCTCGGAAAAATAAACATTTACATTTACATACAGGCATTTACAGATGCCACTAAATGCCACTAGCGTTAGTCATAGACAGTGACCCATCCATGGACGGAACGCGCCGTATGTTGCTTAACCTTAGTGATCGTTTAAGATCACTCAGGCAGCCCAAGCTACGAGCGATTCATTAATTAATTAATTTTATTAACCACTATCAATAAATCGAATGTTAAAACCACCAATATTATTACACTGTTTTATTTTTAGAAAATTACTAGATATGCATAATATTGTATGTCTGCTGACCTGAGCTCAGGCTGACTTGTATTTATAAATAAGTAATAAGAATAAGCAATAACAATAAGCTCGTGGGAGCGGGGGTACGGTTGGCTATGCGGTTGACAGCGAATTAACCACTATATTTACTAAATAATATCTATTTACTTCCATGAGCGCCTGTAGAGGTTTGATGTTCTGAAGACCGTACCTACGGATTGGGGAATGGCCGCTATTTATTGTAATTAATTTTTAATGTAGCGTGCCAAAGCGTCCGTATAAACCAAAAACTAAGAACATCCGCCCCTAACAGATATACCGATCAGGTTTCCGAGAGCGGATATAATATCGCACCCCTAGATGAAAACCCCACTAAGTCGAAATAATATGTGAAAATTCAATTAGCTACTTTTTTGACTTCCTGACCTTATACGGGACCGGATAATATAACTCCCATAACGATACCTGCAACTTGAAGGAGACTATGGAATTATATTGTCCGGTCCGGTATAACGTCCGGAAAAGTAGCTTCTTTTTTTCACATATTATTTCGACTTAGTGGGGTTTTCATCTAGGGGTGCGATATATCCACTCACCATAAATTATGATAAGAAACATATGAAAAAAAAGGATTGAATGTGGAGATTCTTTGTTAGCTTCTCCTCCAAATAATCTATTAATTGTGAAAATAACGGCTGTGGCGTTCATGAATAAACATTTAGTTTTTACTGTGAATAGAAATATTTTGAATTGAAAGAGTAGAATTGAAAAATATCCCAAAACCTGACGTATAACATGCAACGAACAACGGCACACACTCAATTATCGTGTCATGTGACGCTGCTCCCGGCACCTTGTTATAAGTTTCATATACGCTTTGTGGCATCACGACGCCCACATTATACAGGGTGTCGCAAAAAGGATCTGGTTATTTTACACCGAGGGGCATGGGTCTCTTCTCTGAGGAAAATAAGGAATCAAGTCCGGATTGGTAGAGGCTTGTAAGACTAGTGACTGGTCTTACTAT
Source organism: Yponomeuta plumbellus (assembly GCA_947310845.1). NCBI lineage: Eukaryota > Metazoa > Arthropoda > Insecta > Lepidoptera > Yponomeutidae > Yponomeuta > Yponomeuta plumbellus. Next base: position 505,887 of record OX371214.1, on the reverse strand, counting down.
CAGAAGTTTTTGGGCCGCCCTAAGGCCTCTGACTTGGCTTAACGACTGCCATCTCGATAGATGCCGTCGATACGGCAGCCGGCATCACCAACTGCTTAACGCGCCTTGCGAAGCACAGAACCGCTCAGAAAAATGCCACTAGCGTTAGTCATAGAAGGTTCACCCATCCATGCACTGAACGCACCCTATGTTGCTTAACTTCCTGATCGTTTAAGATCACCCAGGCGGCCGGGGGTACGAGCCATTCTACCATCTACACATAGTTATCCCACCCAACATAATCACTGCACCTGGTCCCAAATTAGGATACTCTGTGCCATGGTAAGCAGAAACGGATATTACAAACATGGAAACACATCAAACTGTGGCCATTTGTACAAGGGTACGGCCCCCCCACTGGGAATCGAACCCACGGACTCTTGGTAGGCTCCTTAGCGGATAAAAGGCAATCCTCGTCCCAGAAATGGACTAGTTTAGTTTTGTACGTTTCATCGTGTAAAGTCTGTTTGTCTGAATGTTGCTAGTACGCAAAAACCAAATTACCCCATTTAACTTCCAAGTAAAAATTGTTTGTGCTACGTAGGTGTTTTTTTTACTTTGCTCTTATGAGGAATTAAACTTTAATGTCTTTGATGTGATAAGGATTTTGGTCTCACAAGTCTTCTATTCACGGTAAAAAAAAATCTACCGAGTAAACCTATATATTTTATAACGGTAACACCGCGTCATTTTTTTGCATTGAATTAAAAAACTGGCTGTAGTCGAAACTCGAAAACGTAGAGGTGCCGCAACACAGTATTAACTAGCGCGGAGGGTAGTACAAGTCATTACTGCTATTACTAAAATTGTTTGTTTTATCAAAAAAAAAAAACAAGTTCTCTCTGTAACGTTACAAAACACACTTTGATTCATACACTTTTTACGCTCTGTACTTGCTGTTAGTTCTTCCGAAATGGGAATGTATTTGAAACTGGCAACCCTAGTGTTGATATTCAAATTCTGTGCACTTTTCCTTTGTATCTCGTAGCTGCTATGCAATTTCCAGTTTTACATTCTAGTCCCCTAAGTAATAAAGTTTCAACACAAAGAAAAGTTAAATAACAAATTGTCAAGTGCAATATCGACTTGATCTTGACGAATACATGCTGCTAGTACAGTCATTAATATCATTTGATTGAAATGCAGGACTCATAATGTCTTTGCTGACGTCACAAAAAAGTAATTTAAGGTCAAAGCTTTTTAGTGAATATCATAAAGAATTTGGGCTTATTTACTAATAAATAGAAAATGTACTAAAAGTGTGGCTATTTGATGATGTGATAGGCTATTTGATAAATTTTAGTATAAATTATGCGTCTTGAAACAGCTTTACAGCATTTTAGGTATATAAAAGTGTATTGTTTATCAGAATACCGGGATAAAATTTGATAATTATTTATCTGCAGCCATTGAATCTATGGTGACGACACAGGTCTTTTTATATGAAGTCTGTCATTCATAATTATCGTTCTTTCATGGATTTTGTTTACTGACCAGTGACGTCATGATTCTTATGCGACGCCATAGTGTCCAAGGTAGCGTTTGGTGGCTTATTGTAAAAGTTAAATTTTTGTGGTATTTTTAGAAAAAATACACAAAATAATTAAAAACTACCACTTTCTAACCACTCAATGAGCACCAACAAAAATTTGAGTAGGTTTTTAGAAGCCTGTCAACTAGCCTATTGGCGGCCTAGGGATCCTTCTCCGCATAAAAAGTTAGCACAATTTATTGCTTTGCAAGTAAGGCATTATTCTGCCCTTAAATCTAGGTCATTGTCTTTCCAATCTTAAATGTAATAAAAGTAAAGTTTACTATCCGTAACGCCTCTAGCGATTTGATGTTTGCTTTTGGTATCGTATTTATTTAGCGATACATTACTAAACAGTTTTTTATATCGGCTCTAAAAGTTTGACGAGCCTTTTTATATCTATTCAGTCGTTATACGCGACTAAGACTCGATCGCAACTCGACCTTCACTGCATATGACTGACGCCACTGTGGCGCAGCGGTTATCGCATCTGCCGACCATAAGAGAGGTCTTGGGATCGAACCCCGGCTGGGGACAAAAAAAAACTGGTCTTGGATGTTTACAACATGTTTGCGATGTCGCTGTCTCTGGTTCCCACGACACAGGGTATCCTAGTGTGTGGCTAGAAGCAGTGTAATATGTAAATGTTTATGTTTATATTAGTATCACCTTCCTATAAAATGCAGATTTTCTATAGTAGGAAAACTATAGTGACCCGATTAATTGTACTAGATTTTTTTAAATCAAAACCTTCTTAAATAAACTTCTCTAGGTAAATATTACTATGGTTCATATATACATACATAATCTCACGCCTGTATCCCAGAGGGGTAGGCAGAGACCAGGGACTGCCACCTGCCACGATCCTGACAAATGACTTTCACTTCATCGCATGCACGTCGTCGGTTTCGGATACTATTCATTTTAGAAAATAATAATATTAACTCCCACACAATCACTTTACGTGGTCCCAAACTGGGATACCCTGTGCTATGGTAACCAGGCAAAAAATTACAAACATCGAAAAACATCCAATCTTCGATTTTTTCAAATGGCGTTTTTCTATGTTTGTAATGTCCTTGCCTGGTTACCATAGCACAGGGTATCCTAGTTTGAGGACAGGTTACGTGATTGTCTCGAGTGGAAGATATTTATAGATAAATAGAGAATACTTTATTGACCAAAGTATCGAACGATGAAAAGTACCTCGCCGACGAAAACTCAATAACAGGTAATGGATGTCGTAGTTGAGTTCTTAAAAGGAAATAGATATAGTCCTTTTTATGGAGCGGTTGTAAAGCTCGTACAGTAACCAACTGCAACGGGGGTAGACTCAGCTGTCAATACTCCTTGGACCAGATTTGAATTTGATTCGATTTGATTCGGCTAGTAAGTAAACTATAATTTTATATCATAGCCACGTATCGCTCGCAGCCCCGGCCGCCTGAGTGATCTTAGGCTCTAATTATATGCGTCCGCGAGACCGAGCGGCCCGGCCGCTACACCACGAAATTACGAACAATTAGTAACGATTTATTTAAATAGCGGCGCGGTCGCGCCTCCGAGCGGCGTAGTCGCGCGGCCCGGCCGCTCGTACGTGCTTCAACGTGTTCACTGTATCGATGCATTTGAAGCGGACGGGACGCTTTTTTGTTGTTTGAGTTTTGTTCTTTTGAGAACGTGTGGAGAGCGGAGACGCTCGGGCCGCTTCATATAAATCAAAAAGCGACTTGGCCGCGGTAGCTGGAATCTGCGGCCAAACCGCTCGGTCGCGCGGACGCAAATAATTAGAGCCTAAAACGATCACAAAGGTTACATACACACAAAAATGCATCTTTCCTCTTTATAATACTAGTATAGATTATTTGTTAATAAATTTTTTTATTCTTACAAATCAAAATAAAAAGATTAGCTATGGAGTCGTTTTGTTGTCAACATCAGAGTCGAGGTATTTTTGTTCTTGCAAACTTCGGAACAAGCATAAACTCATAATAGGAATATGCCTTTGTATGCCATTGCTATCAGAGGAAGAAGCATAGAAGTTGCAATAAAAACAATATAAATTTATCAACCCATTATGTCCCCACCGAGGGGCACGGGTCTCTTCCCTGAGGAAGGGCCAAGTCCGGATTGGTGGAGGCTTGTAAGACTTGGCTGGTCTTACTGTCAGAAGTTTTCAAGCTGCCCTAAGGTCTCTGATTTGGCACCAACTGCTCAACGTGCCTTGCGTAGCACAGAACGGAATGATTAAATTATTCCTTTTAAAATTAATATTTAAAAGTAATTTTAATTATTAATCGAAATTATTAATTTCTTTAAAGTGTAAAGAAAGAACGAATGGTAACGGTATGGACGGGTCTCCTCACCGTAGAAAATGTGAAACTACTTTATCGAATGAAGGGCCTCGTAAACTAAAAAGAAGGGAAGCTCATACATATACATTGAATTTCTTTAAGTATCTTCGGGGACGAATCTTTAAATCTTTGATAAATATAGTACTTGCGAGGAAAAAGAGTATGATTCATTTTAGAGGCCAAATAAAAAAAAATCGTTTATTACTAATATTAAATCTTTACAAGATATAGTGCCAAGTTAGCGAGGGGCCCATGGATGCGAATAGCTAGAGACCGTGAGATGTGGCGTAATGGTGAAAAGGCTTATACCCAGCAGTGGACAGAGGTGGGCTGATGATGATGATGATGATAGTGTACGGGATTGTGTACGATGGGCTTTATTCACACCTGTAGATATGGCCCCGGCTGACCGCCAGACTGTAACTATAACTAACTGTAACTGTAACTATCTTTCTTTCTTTCTTTCTTTCTAACTGCAGATCGAAAATTGGCGAGCCCGTTTGACAATTGTCATAATTCAAGATGGCGCGTGACTCGGGTTCAGCAGCCCCAGTAAGGTTACTATGGCTAACTGCACTGTATTACGAATTACTTAACTTCTGTGCACAGAAAAGAATATTCTACTAACTTAATTTCTGGACTCACTTACTAATGAGCAAGTAAGTTTAATATTTCATTTTATTAGGCACGTTACACCAACAGCATAGTACATACAAAACATGGTACAATAGTGTTCCAGAAAGATAAAGTTACGTGTATGTACCTACACGAGTTATAGGTAAGCACAGCGTTTACATAAATTAAGCTTACATCGTAAATTAGTTGATGATTACTGAGTAGACAACTAAACTAGGTAAATAATGAATTAACTATACTGCCTTTGTATAAAGCAATTTCTTAAAATCACGGAATGTTTGATGGGTGATGTCAAAATCATTGCTCAAATATAAACAATATAATTAACTTTCGTGTATTTTGTTTGTTACGTACTTGTGTACATTATGTCTCCCGTCACAATTTTAATATTTATGTCTTTTTTCCTTTCTTCCTATATAAGCAATATGTTTAAAAAAATACTATTCTATCTATCTATGGACGCAGATTTTTAGGGTTCCGTCCTCGAAGGGTGTCAAACAGAACCCGTTTATTACTATAGGTACTATAGTTATAACTATAGTCTTGATGCCACATAGGAAACCATGTACTTTATAACGTTGTATTGTTTGTAATAAAATAAACAGTTTTTTGATAGATAGTGAGATAGATAGATAATGTTTTTATTTACACACCAAAACACACATTTTTACGTTTGGGTGAAATTAGAACCAAACATGACGATAAAAAAAAAACAGAAAGAAACGGCCAAGTAAGTGAATGTGAGCCTTGGCTATAAAAAGGTGTCTGGACTCAACATGAGCTAAGGATAAGAATCCGTAACGCTGGTTTCAGCCAGGACCTGTTGCGTCAAAGTCACGAGCGTCACAGCAGCAAATATACAGTAAATATTAAACAAGTAAATAAATTTAAGTAAATTTTAAATAAATATACAAGTATATACAATTAAATATATTCAATTAAGTATCACGAATTACATGAGTCAAAAGTTACTTGCGGTTCGTGCCATATGTAGGACTTGTGAGATCGCTATAATAAATAATATAATATGTAGATAAATAAAATAATAAATAATATGTAGGTATAAGCAAAAAATACATGGTAATATGGTCTTTCTGTTATTAAGTATACATCGATTGTGGCTGAATGTGACCCATAGTGAACGCACCTGACCACGTCAAGGCCCGAGGTCGTCGGATACAAATGAACGACTCTCAATAATACTAGAGTTTTTGCAGCTCAACTCGGTGAGGAGTCTTCTTACTGGAGATTAATTGAGGCTCCATTTGTCATCTACTCTATAGGTTATCTGAGCTTCAATTAATTGAAATTAATATCATTGTTTTATTGGTACAAGCTACCGAGCGTACAAGAGGTCGTGGGTTCGAACCCCGGAGCATGTACTAACCAATGCCAATCAGAAAATGCCTCAAATTGCATAATTTCTTTGGCGTATTTTTTTTTCATATTAACGGAACAAAAAATTAACATATAATGTAGGTTTATTGGCCTCTGAAAACTTTATTATGACATATTTGTAGGTTTTGGTGGCACCTACTACAATATAATGTTACTTTTTATGGAGTTATTATGAAAAAAAAATGCGCCAAAGGAATTATGCAGTTCTGAAAATCAGCCAGTAGTGGTCTGCTGATACGCTTCTTGTATTATTGTCCCTTATATTGTAACACAGATGCAGTATAAATATGCACACACACAGACACGCACACATGCTTAGTTTTGCTTATGTTTTTGGTATGTTTTTTATTTTCTTTGAACTGACTGCAAAACCGTGGTATGTTTTATTCAAATGCCATTTCGAAAACTCGACATTGGCAGAATCCAAGGGTAGCCATAAAAAAGAAGAATTGAATTGTTTTATTCAAATACAATGTAGTTATGGAAGTGTCCAGATAGCCGGAAGCAGTCGTTTGGCTAAGAAAATTACACAACAACCATGGTTGAGTTAGTGTGTATTTATGCATGTGTAGTATTGACGTAAATATTTATTTCATTTTGTGTGAGTATTTGTATGCAAACAACCAGAACTCAAAACCGGTACTTACAGAGCGCGTGTCAAAGACAGACAACTATAGCAAGGAAATAGGTATCTCAATGAATAATAACATGTACAAATGTAAGGCAAGATCCATTCTCAAAATCAAAATTTTAATATTCCAGTAGTTAAAAATCTGCAATATCTTACATTATCTTGTAATTTTCAGTAGTGTGAGAATCGAGTAATTATATAGAACTTTTGATGTATTGATTTTACATTCTCTAACTAGAAGCGCGTAAAAGCGCATGAAGGAAAGTTCTGCAAGTCACCTTGCGGCCATTTAGCCATTTTTGTTATACGACTACTAGTGGCTACCTACACACTCCTCAAAATGTAAATGAGGTCAACCTCAAAACATACTATTTATTCAGGCGTAACCAGTGGAGAAATTCCACCCTTTGACAGTTACCGCTAGATTCAATTAAAACCTTGGTCCCCCCCCCCTCCCCGCACATCCCCCTCCTGTATATACAGCCAACAGACCGGAACAAACCACAGTCTGCTGTCGCTAATTAAGCCGCAGCGGTGATTGGCTAGGTGGAATATAATTACCACAATTTTATCACCGTGACATAAACAAGAACACAATTTCACGGCAAACGTAGTGTAGGACGCCCTCCAACCAGGTGAAATTACGATCTGCGAAAAACTGCAAGCAGATGCTGGATGCGGCAAGCTGAAGACAGGGCGCTATGGCGCTCATTAGGGGAGGGCTATGTCCAGCAGTGGACTAATATAGCCTGATGATGATGATGAATTTCACATGAGGACGCATACTGAAAACACACAAAATCCACACAGAAGTAGCCTGTATGGGTCTTTGCCCAGCAGTTGACTTGGTTGACAGCATTTGATTTATGGATTACCTGATTGATGTATAAATGGGGTGGACGGACACCATAAAGGAAGCTTCTAACCAAATGTTTGACACATAACATTAGCTGGCTACATACGTTGGTTCAATGGGCACAGGGCTTGAGTCAAATAGCAACTATGGGCTAATCACTAATCCATAACCAAAATAGTTAATCACTAATCTGTTTCTAAGATAAGTAACTGTAGGAGAAAATTCATTTTCGTAATTCGAAAATTCATTGTGGTAGTTGCAAAGGGTACCCGTTGATTTCTGATGATTTCTGATTTCTGATTAATAGTGGGTCAACGATACCACTATTTTTGTATTCCGAGTTGAAACAGTTTAATTGCGCAAGCCTTTTATATTAAAGGGACTGGGAGTCAGGAACTTGAAAGCACCTCTTATGTAACGTTTCCAATTGAATTCTATGGTACTACCCTTGAAGTTGATCTATTTATCGTGGCTTCCGAGTTTATGAACACCCCGGTTGAAAAGTACCAATGTCCTTTATAGGATAGGTGTTCGGCATGTGTGTACAACGTGTGATTCTCAGATACTTACGAGGGAAGTAGTCGATCCTAGTGGAGTGATGGTTGTTCACTCCAGCCTATCAATTCCCATCAATACACCTCTTTTTGATGACCAATTGCAACAGTGGTTAGTTAGTTATTATACATGAGTTCACTAGATACCAGTAGAATAATAGTCGGTTCCTCTCACGGGTTTTGTCATGCCCGAAGGTCATTGAGTATTAAAATATGCCTTACAACTTGTCAAATGCTCCAGTTGTGTACCAGCGAATAATTGATAAAACCCTTCGGAAATAGATTGAATCTGAAGAAATATTGGTGTAAATTGGTATTGTCATCTTGAGCAAGACGATAGACCACGGGTTTGTTCTCTTGCGCAGCGTGCTCACGGCCTTGACAAATGCAAATGCAGTCTTTCGATAAATTTGAAGAAATGTTATTTTATGGCGACCGAGGTCGAATACTTAGGTCGAAGCATTAGTGAAGGTCAGGTGAGGCCGAGAGATGATAAAATCAAAGCCTTAACAGACGCCCCCGAACAAAAAAAAATGTTAAGTAGGTTCGCCAGTTTATGGAATTGGCCAGCTGCTTTCGCCGTCAGTATACTCGTAGATGCGGCACCACCTCTGATCCGAAGTTTGGTACGAGACCTAGCCCTGGAGAGTTTCAATACAAATCGTGAATCCCTGCGCGAGATGAGTAGACAAAGAGCGACTGAACGGCTCAGGCAGAACCAGCAAAAGTTTAGACGCTTATGTGAACCAGAGGAGAAAACCGCACTGCGGTTATGAATTAACTTTTTAGTTTTTGTTAGGAAGCAGGTTCCGTCAACTGGAAAGCTGGACTCCTGCATGCGTGGCCCCTACTGCGTGGTGAAAATCCTGCCACACGGGCGCTACGAGCTGCAACTGTTGGCTAGCTCGTACGGGAAGTCAACCCAGGCCGCGGCGGAATACATGGTCCAGTGGCACGGGGAGTGGACTCCAAAGGTGTACGCTGTTTATTTTAATGGCGAGATCCTGTCTCTCTATAAACATGTTTTGAACTGTATGGTGTCGGCCTGACCAACTATTGACATTGTTTCGAACTGTCCGTGGTCAGAGCCGGTCCTTTTCAGGCATGTTGCGAACTGTCTGTGGATGGTGATAACTCGCTAGGCATGTTGCGTCTGTCTAGTGAGGTCTCTTCATAAACATATTTTGAATTGTGTTGGTGGCGGTCTGACCAACTATTGACATTTTTTCGAACTGTCCGTGGTCAGAGCCGGTCATTTTCAGGCATGTTGTGAACTGTCTGTGAGGAGAAATTTGGGTAAAACTAACGCTGTGTTATTTTTCAGCTTGTTATGTTACGATTTACTGATTTGATCTTTTTGAAGCCAAGTAAGGTTTGTTAAAATTCTTTGAATGGTTTATGTGCGTGTGGAACACGCTAACGTGTTACAAATGTTGTTGTCTTTGCTAAAAGTTGCGCCAGTGATCATGGCGATATTGCGATGTTTGTTTTATTGAGATGCAGACGCGGACGAAGAGGGGTCTACATCTGCAGCCTTCGTGCCCGGCTCATCATGGAGCCTGGAGACGCCGGGGTCTGCCGAGCAGTCGAGCAGCGCTGCAAGCCACCCCAGTCCTGCCTATGTCCAAGTGCTTCTGGTCGGATGCGCTAACGTCGTGCCTATGTCCAAATGTTCTAGTTGTAGATGCTAATGGCATGCATCTATTCTGCTGAGGTTATGTAATGCCAATGTGGTGCCTATGACTAAAAGAGGTAACTACTGTTGTTAACCGTTTTTCCGTGTATTGTTTTCTATGGTCTGCAGACGCAGATTACGAGGAGCCTACTCCTTTGAACGCCAAGCCGAACGACAACGGGGCCGTCCTCGAGTTTGGAGATGCTGCGACTTGCCGAGCGGCGAGCCCATGATACGCAAGAAAACTGACGAGCCGCGAGCCAACTGCATTCTGCCAGAAGATGAACTCGAGCCTGAACTTTCCATGCCACTGCTGGAATCGAACCTGCATAGCGAAATGGGAGCCCGAGGACGGACTCCTGTCAGGAGAGGCCGTGTAGGAGAAAATTCATTTTCGTAAATGGAGATCAGACCTGCACGTGGTTAGACGGTATAAAAGGCAGCGCGCGCTGGCGCGCGCCCCTTATTCCGCTCCGAACCGCCGTCGGTGTAACATCCATCCGATATTATTATTTTGCGATACTTTGTTTCTGATTTGTTCTTGCTAATTGTTTGCTAAATTGTTGAAGATTTCTGTGCTAATTATTTTCTGTTTTGCTAAAGATTTCCGTATGAAATTATTTTTGTTCATGTAAAAATTTGTTGAGAATTAAAACTATTTTGTGACTATTGATTCCACCTTGTTTTTAATACCTTTCGCTCGAATTTGCTAAAATAACTTTAATAATCAATAATCCGGTACTAACATAGTTGAATTCGTTAATCACTATTCCGTCACTAATGTATAAGCTTCATCATCATCATCAAGCCATTATGTCCCCACCGAGGAGCACGGGTCTCTTCCCTGAGGAAGGTATAGGCCATACTCCACCACGGGGGCCAAGTCCGGATTGGTGGAGGCTTGTAAGACTAGTGGCTGGTCTTACTGTCATCATTACTGTCTTACATATTTTCAAGCCGCCCTAAGGCCTCTGACTTGGCTTAACGACTGCCATCTATCGACGGCAGCCGGCAACAACTTAACGTGCCTTGCGAAGCACGGAATCGCTCGGAAAAATGCCACTAGCGTTAGTCATAGACGGTGACCCATCAATGGACTGGACGCGCCGTATGTTGCTTAACCTTCGTGATCGTTTAAGATCACTCAGGCAGCCCAGGCTACGAGCCAATGTATAAGCTTCGTTAATCACTAATCTGTTACTTAACTTCGTTAGCACTAATCCGTTATTAACATAGTTAACTTCGATAACTACTAATCGTTACTGAAATTGTGAATTTCGTTCATCACTAATCGTTCACGTTCTTAACGTTAACGACGTTAATAACTATCGTTACAGATTTATTTAACTTCGTTCATCACTAATTGGTTACTAAAATAGTCAACTTCGTTAATCACCTATCCTTTCCTAAAATACTCGTAGTTAAATTCTTTAACTACGAGTATTTAACTAGAGCGTTAAATTTTGGAAGATTAAACGCGAGTTATCGTTAATCTGTTAACGCGGGATAAACGTTTCAATTAACTAGCAGCCCGAACGTACTTATCAGAATGTTATTGGTGGTGCGGCATGCGGTATATTTTCGGTAAACAGTGATTTATTGATTTTGATTTTCAGATTTCTTTATTTATAAGTTTACAATAGTACACGCTTGATACAATAAACAAGTGTACAGTCGGTAAACAGTAGATACTGCATTATTGATTAAAGGACTTGGGGATATATAACGGAAATTAACGAGTCCTGTATATTTAAAAAGAGACAACTTAAGAGTTAATCCGTTGGTTAACATTTTAACTCCATTTATTACCGTTAATTCCCAGTTATGTCGCTACGCGTACCCTCAGCGGATTGTTGATTTCAAGCGAAGTGTTGATAATGAGTTCACTCAACAAATCAGAAATCAAAAATTTAATTCAACGTAAAGAATTTACATTCTATTTGTTGAATGTCTATGTAGGTACTTATAATGTTAATGTTAGCCGCTGCCTTAGGGCCGAGTGTAGTGGAGAATAAGGCAGCAAAAAAAGCTCCACTCTGACCATCTTTTCTCAAATCACCTCAAATCTAATACAGTATTAATATCCATCTACCAAGAATTATTGTCTTATCCGCCGGATCATGAATTGAGAATTTCACTAGGTACCTAAATACTTAAGCACCATTCAGGTTTTTCGCGAAAGATCGAAAAGACCGATATTTGAGTATTTACTGCTTGAAACTGGCAGTACTGAAACAGCCTGTCAGTTTTAATAATTTATTGAGAGCTCATCCTTCATATTTGATTCAAGTAAAGCAGTGTACAATTTTAAACAGCTTCTTTGCACAGCCTACGTATCTAAAGCTTGAATTCATTAATTTGAAAACGAAATGGCGCTCAGTAAGAATGCCGTTTCTTTTTAAGTAAGAAAATTTAAACTAATTTACTTATATTGCACAATATCTAAGTGGGTAGGTAAGTAAAGCAACAACTGTACTGAGTACTGACCTGACTCCGGTTGAGGTCATGGAAACTGAGGGCGATCGATATCAATCGAATGTCAACTTACCGAGGCTCCTTCATCACTGTTGCGAGTGGCCAGTCTCTACCCGACACTACAGCGTGTGTGGCGAGTCGGCACCCGACTCTCCCATGGGTCAGTATACACCCGACACTTCCGTGTGATGCCCAGTCTATACCCGACACTCCCGTTTGAGACTCCTGTTTTTACCCGACACTCCAGTGTGAGTGGTTTGTCTACACTGCCGTGTGATGGTCATTAGTCTGTCTACACCCGACACTTCGGTGTGATGCCCAGTCTATACCCGATACTACCGTTTGATATGACTGTCTTTATCCGACACTCCAGTGTGAGTGGCTAGTCTACACCGCCGTGTGATGGTCAGTCTACACCCAACACTTCCGTGTAATGCCCAGTCTATAACCGACACTCCCGTTTCAGATCAATGTCTTTACCCGACACTCCAGTGTGATGGTCAGTCTACGCCCGACTCTCCCATATGATTTGCAGTCTATACGCAACACTCCCGTTTTGAACCAATAAAAAATTTACACTCCCGGGTGAGTGTCCAGTTTTCACCCAACACACACTTTTTCGCGAGTGACCGGTCTATACACAAACTCGCTCGCGATGGATATGTCTACAGTCCATTTATTGAAGCGAACGACTAAAGGTAAACAAAGACACAGCATCTCTCAAACTTACATGTCACTCAAAATAGCTCATGCTCGCGCTTTGCTTGCATCATATACGCACATAGGTTTAGGTAGGTAGTGTAGCCATTATTCTTTATGGTAACTGGCTGGTACAGCCGTCTTGTTTGAATTTAAATATTTTGCTACGTTTTTGTTGAGATGTCAGTCGAGGGCCAGCTAGGCTAGGCTTTCCCGACAAAGAGAAATAAAAGTTAATATTTTGCCTTAAAAGCAATCTTTCAATCAAGTAGTGCGCTACAGTACTGTTTAAGGAAAACAGACAGACAACCAAACAAGACAAGACAAACACTAAAGAAAATAAAATAGTTTAAAGAAGTTGCACTCGCATCAACAACGTCAATCGTGAGTAAATATGTCATCGCGGTGGCTTTCTTAGTTTTTCTTGCCTTTAATTAAAAAAGAGGTTCGTAGTCAGCTCTCTATACTTCTTCCTACACTTCGCGTAGCGCATTAGCATAAAATAATCGATCATAATCGGCCTTTAAACAAAATTCCTACATACATATTTGCGAGCATATTTGGCAGCAGTAGGATCGCTTTTATTTGAGGACCTTAAGCAAATGGTATTTTCATGATACAATAAAATATTTAGTTAAATATAAATAATAAAATAAACTGCGAGTGAGGGATAAATAAGGTAATAACAGTGTTATTGTGTTTATTGCTTATTGGCATTTATTAGCCATATCGTTTTGTATAATTTTGCTAAATATTATGCAGTGTTATAAATGTGGCATATTGAAAAACCAAATTTTTCACATGTTGACACTTAATCGTTCGCTTCAGTAATTAGGGTGTAGAACCAATACTTCCAGTAATGGTGGCGTGACCACCAGTGTGTCATGTATGTTTTGAATTCTACTTTCCAAGATAATACTTGTAATATTTTGACATTTCCACGCCACAAAATACTCGGTTCACGCAGTTGTTTTACCTACACTGGCAAATGGTCATTTCGACTGACCAGTCAACACTCTACGCCCCTTCAACCCTGAGCAGTTCACACTCACTCACACACACTCACAATCGACGGTTTACATCACACTCGTGTATAACTTTGCTCTTTATTAACATAACAAGACAATTTGAGTTTGCTTTGCCAGCCCATAAAATTCACATCATAAAGTAGAGTCACGAGCCAAAGCTGGCTCGCTGGATTAAATTCATGTTTCACGATTGTATTCCCTAAGTCCCACACCGAAACAAGTGGCCCTTAGTCCGATATGGCTTTTTATTTGCACAACGTGGGCGCTGCGTAGTAAAAACATTCCATACAAAAGTAGTTGTATTTTAGTTTTTAAAATAGAAGCTTTGTCGGTTAAATAAATAAAAATAAATAAATAAACTCACGCCCGTTATCCCTGAGAGGGTAGGCAGAGGCACCACTCAATAGAACTGGCCCACGTTTTGCAGAGTTTTTATGGTTGTCGGTTAACTTTGTGAATGTAATTATTACACTGATACATGTTATAAAAGTGTTTATGAAAAAGTATGTTTTTCAGCGTTGTGCATACGAAAAATATTAAATTTACACCATTTTTGCTCTTTACATTTCTACCAATTTGTAATCTTGCTATGTATGTATTGTGTCTATTTGTATGAAAGTAATTCATGCTTTTTAAGCATGATTTACGTAGAAGTTAAATAGAATAGAGACGAAAAGGAATTGTCCTTTTATAAGTACAAGCAGTAATTGGAAATAAATCAGTGATTGAGGATTTTTTAAGGTACTTTTGTAACATAAATATTACCTCTTAAGTTCTGACTTTGAAAATAACATTACAAACCTTTGTTATTTTCAAGGTCAGACCTTAAGAGGATAAATCGGCGTATGTTTTTCCCGTCTCTATTTTATTCTTACTCTATGGAAGTCATGCTTGAACAGCATGAAAATAAAGCAATGTAATTAATCTGTATTTCAAAACTTAATACGGATCTACGCTTGTGTAGAGTTTTTAAACAAAAGCGTGCCTTAAGGATTGACCAACAACCGAAACACCAGACAAAAATTATGTTATCAATCACAGAACTGTACCAAGAGCTCAGAAGCAACGAACCGACTTGCTTGAAGTGACGTTACCGACTGTAAATACGTCGGCCATCACTGTCACCCCTGGTTACCGAGCTGTCACGTAAACAGTCAAACACGGGGGGTCACCACTTCCACGCGACTTAAGCACACAACGATGATGGATCGCAGCGGGGGCACTGAATTAGTAATTGAGGGTAGGTGGGGAAAATTACTTTCTTCGATACGAAGAAACAGAAGAACCGAAGAAGGCGTTAAGTGATTCCTACCGAAGAGATTATTTATTTATTTATCGAGACTGTTATTGCACTTTTTAACTTTATTCCGGATACCCTTACTTGACGGAGGAGTCCCACCTGAGTGCGTATACTGAGTTTTTTCATTCACTTTCGATAGCGAGAGCGTTTGCGATTTGCATAAGAGTGACAAAAAGACAACTAGATGGCGCGCTTTGTCACTCCTATACAAATTGCAAACGCTCTCGCTATCGAAAGTGGATGAACAAACTCAGTATAAGCACTCTGGTCAAATCAAATCAAATATATTTATTGCCGACTAAGTGTAGGTACATAGGTCTTACTTAAGATTAGGACTTAAAACTTAGTCACCTTAGGCAGGTGTTGCAATTTCGTAATCTAGGGTTAAACTAATTTATACAACTATACTAGCTGTTGCCCGCGACTACGTCCGCGTGGATTTTTCTGTTAGGAATTCTTGCAGTTTTCTTTCGGTCGGACTAGTGCTTACGAAAGTTTTATTGCACTTAAATGAAAAATTACAATGCGGTGGACTTAATGCCATAAGCATTTACTACCTCAACCGCAGGAGGTATAGGAAAGAGTTGGTAATTAAATAAATTTAAAAATATACTTATATAAGGTGTAATGAAATAAACTTAAAAAACTTATTAAATATACTTACATACATAAGCTCACGCATGTATCCCAGTGAGGTAACATAGGCAGAGACCGGGGACTGCCCCTTGCCACGATCCTGACAGATCACTTTCTCTTCATCGACATTCATTCAATCGTTGCAGGCAAGTAACTACACCATTATATATCATCATCATCATCATCGGCCTACGGTTGTCCACTGCTGGACATAGGCCTCTCCCATTACACGCCACTGAGCACGGTCCTCGGCTACTCTCATCCAGCTCTTGCCAGCCGCCCTGCGAAGATCATCGCTCCACCGAGTCTGAGGACGTCCTACACTACGTTTACCGATCCGCGGTCTCCACTCAAGAACTCTTCTACCCCATCGGTTATCAGTTCTTCGGGTGATATGGCCGGCCCACTGCCACTTCAGCATGCTAATTCGGTGGGCTATGTCGGTGACTTTGGTTCTCTGTCGGATGACTTCGTTTCGAATTCGATCTTTCAGAGAAACCCCGAGCATAGCCCTTTCCATAGCACGCTGAGCGACTTTAAATTTGTGGATCAGCCCCACCGTGAGTGTCCACGTTTCGGCACCGTATGTCATGACGGGTAGGACGCACTGGTTGAAGACTTTCGTCTTTAGACACTGTGGGATTGGCGATGTGAAGACTCGACGTAGTTTCCCATATGCTGCCCAGCCCAGCTGTATTCTTCTATTAGCCTCTTTCTCGAAGTTGTTTTTACCTAATTGCATGGTTTGCCCGAGGTAAACATACTCCTTAACGACTTCGAGAATACTGCCTTGAACTGCAATTGGCTCCGGATTTACATGTTCATTGAACATAATCTTGGTTTTATCCAAGTTCATCCGGAGACCAATGCGTGGGGAAGAATCAGCTAGGCTACTCAGCATATGTTGCAGATCTTGCAGCGTTTCCGCCATGATGACGATATCGTCTGCAAATCGCAAGTGTGAAAGATACTCGCCGCTAATATTAATGCCGTACCCCTTCCAGTCCAGCGTCTTAAACATATCCTCCATAGCATTTGTAAACAATTTGGGGGAAATAACATCCCCTTGTCTCACACCACGATGTATGGGGATAGGTTCAGATTGCCGGTTCTGGATTTGGACGGCCATAGTAGCGGCGTTGTATAGACCTTTCAACACTTGGATGTATCGCCAGTCGACTTGGCATCGCTGCAAAGATTCCAGAACAGACCAGGTTTCGACCGAGTCAAAGGCTTTTTCATAGTCCACAAACGCTAAGCACAGGGGCCGATTATACTCTTCGGTCTTCTGTATAATCTGCCGCACTGTGTGAATGTGGTCTATGGTGCCGTAACCCGATCGAAAGCCGGCCTGCTCAGGTGGCTGAAACTCATCGAGTCTCCTCGCAAGACGGTTCGTGATGACTCTTGAAAACAGCTTGTAGACGTGGCTTAAGAGTGAAATGGGTCGGTAGTTCTTCAAAAGGGTTTTATCACCCTTTTTGAAGAACAACACGACAACACACTTACTCCACGCCTCCGGAGTTCTCCCATCAAAGAGGACAGCATTAAAGATCTTCTGGAGCTCCTTCATTACGGGTTTACCGCCGGACTTCAAGAGCTCAGTTGTAATACCATCCTCTCCAGGGGCTTTTCCATTTTTAAGCTGTTTAAGAGCCATCGCGATTTCGTCTAGGCTGACTTCTGGCAAGTCTTCAGTATAGTGGCGTGTCAATGTAGCTCTGGAATCCTCATTGTCGGGATCAGGCCGAGATGCATGCGCAGCGTACAGCTGGCCGTAGAAGTTTTCAACTTCCGAAAGAACCTCTGGTATGGAGGAAACAACCACTCCATCCGTGGTGGTCAACTTTGTCAGATGGCTTCTCCCAAGAGATTGAACAAACACTTTCGATCCCCGATTTTGCTCGATTGCTCGTTCTATTGAACGAGTGTTGGAGCATCGGAGATCGCGTCGAACTAGTTTGCCAATTCTCCTGTTTAGAGCATGCCTTTCTGACGCAGTGACTGGTGGGCGTTCACGTCGTTCCTCCATAAACTTGAGTGTTTCTTCTGAAAATTTCGACTTCCTGCCTTTATGCCGCATTGCGCAAAATCTCATGCCTTCCTCCCTGAGGATTCCGACTACATTCTCGAGGGCCTGGTCAATGTCAACGTCATTTGTGGTTTCCACGGCAGCGAATCGGTTCTCCAGGTTAGACTGGAACTTTTCAGATCCCACTATAGTTTGGTGCAGGTTTGGTCGGAGCCTGGATTTCATCAAACGGACACGTTCGAGCTTAAAATTAATATTCAGAGAGCCTCGCACAAGTCGGTGATCGCTTCCGGTATTAAACCTATTGATCACTGAGACGTCTCTAAATATACGCTTCTTGTCCGTTATGATGAAATCGATCTCATTTTTTGTCATAGTGTCGGGGCTCTGCCATGTCCACTTCCTTTGGGGCTTTTTCTTGAAGAATGAATTCATCAAGAATAACCCCTCCCTTTCGAGGAAGTTGACTAGCATTTGCCCCCTATGATTCCTGCTTCCATAACCATGGGATCCTACTACCGATTCGTTGCAATTTTGTACTCCCACTTTGGCGTTGAAGTCTCCCATGACAACGTTGTAATGGGCCTTGGTGGTGGAGTGTAAGGCCTTTGATATGTCATCGAACATATCTTCCACTTCATCGTCCGAGTGCGTCGAGGTCGGTGCGTAAACCTGCACAACCTTGAGGTTATACCTCTCGGTTAGCTTAATGACGAGGTACGCAACCCTGCTCAACACACTTGACACTTCTACAACGTTGTCACAGAGAGCTCTATTTACCAGGAACCCTACGCCACCCTGAGATAGCTGGTCTCCCTCTCGAAAGTACAGCAGGTGGCCTGATTCAAGGGTTACGGTGTCCTCCCCCTCTCTTCGGACTTCAGATAATTTCGATTAGACTTTTAGTACAAAATAAATATTTTTCATTTCATTTCATTTTTCATTTCATTTTCATTTCATTTCATTTTCATAACCCAAGAACATCCCACTTTACCTTCTCGAGTTCGACTTCCAGTTGTGCCAGGTGCTCGTCCAGCCGTAATGTGCGTCCGTTATACGTCGCCAAGGTCAGTTGTTTTTGGCAGCCTTTCGTAACCCGGGGATTCTTCGCACCCCCTACCCTGCCGTTACCGTGACCGCCGCCTTGATCAGGAATAGCAGGGCGACCGGGAACTGGGGGCCGTGGTCCGTTCTGGCTTTTCATGGAATGATTTGCTCGTAATTGCCACGCTGAGCAGGCGGGTTGGCAATCGCAGACCGTATACGTGCCGATGTCGCTGCTGCCCGACACCGGCACGACCCGTATGTGCTGGGTAATAATATGCACGGGTATTCTCTTAGTCGCCTTTTACGACACCCACGAGAAGATATGGGGGAGTGCTATTCTTAACCGACACTCCACGGCACGGCACAGCACTCCATTATATATGGTTACTTATAAATAGTTAAATTGTATATTAAACTACAACGAGCCTATATAATATGATAATTATTACTAAGGGCTTGTTCACATCATCATGCCACGGGGAAGCAGCGTGGCGGCGTGCCGGTGCACTTTGACGTGACTTTCGAGCACATACACGATGGCAGCTGACCACTTCATGCCTATTCTTTGTTTTTACCTTGGAAAATTAGAATATAAAAGCTTATTCCTAATTTATGAGTATATTATAAGAATGGTTTTTAAATGTTCTCTTCAAGGTCATAAAGCAACTACTACAAAGCATGGACTTTCTAGTACTTTCTTTTAAGCTGCTTTTCTTATACGAGAAAAGTTATACATCGTGAGTGCCAAGATCTACAAACAAGCAACCACTTCTCTGCGACGCCGTTTATTTACGCAACACGTGTATTTCTACAATCATCTCGTCGCACGGCACACCCTAACACGCCCTAATCCACTCGGAACCTATTTACACTCTACTTATTATCAATGTTTACACTTATAATATATGTTACGAGATTTCCATAAAGAAACCAACATTTAACTGTTGCAAACCGCATTTATGAAAATATTACTTCGAAAATATTGGTAGCCATCATAATGTTAATAGTAGAAATAAACATAAATTGTCATTTCCACGATTAAGGCTTGCAAATGTTAATACGCCCTTTATGGGGCACTGTATATAAGTTTCCCCAAGATATATTAGAGTTTCCTCCAACGTGGTTTAAGAGATGTGTTAAGTACACTCTGTGCAAAAAAGCTTATTATAAAATCAACGATTATTTAGAAGACATAGATGTCTTGTGTTAAACTGTTCAGAGGAGAATTGTGTCTAGTGTACAACATATCTAAGTAATAATTTTAAGTTCGAAAGTTTTTTAATAAAGCTAAAACAACCGACGACGCGAGCTCCGTCTCTGCTCACCATGATTAAACCCTGCGAATCGGAGCGGAACCTGGTCGGACTCGTCCGATAAAAATAAACGTAAGTCGATCCGGACCAAAAAATTACAAAGCTAAAATAGTTTTGAAAATAATAATAACATAACATTTACATACAGGCAGATACATTGCTTCTGGCCCCACACATAGGATACCCTGTGTCGTGGGAACCAGAAACAGCGACGTCACAAACATGTAAACATCCATGACCTGGGTTTCTTTTTTTTTGTCCCCAGCCGGGATTCGAACCCGGGACCTCTCGCATGGTAGTCAGATGCGTTAACCGCTGCGCCACAGAGGTCAAGTTTTTTTTATAGCTTCCTTTCCACTCAATCTATTTGTGAAACTAACAACACGTTCATTCATTAAGTAAACAGTTTGTTTTTATTATGAATAAAACATATTTGATTGATTGAATATAATATGTCATGTCTCTTGGAAGGATTATTTATTTCACTTAGTGACGTCACTGATAAAGAAGAAGAAAATAATTTAATAATACAAAAACAGTGGACCTGTATGCAACACTGTATTATATTATATTCATTACATGTGATATTGAATTATACCTACCTCGAAAGAAAAAAACGTTTATTAAACCAACAAGACCCATCACAGAAACAAATTTAACAGACAAGTAACATAATAAAAGTAAGGCAACTGACAAAAACCAAGTAAATTAAAACAAAACCATAAATATAGTCTGTGGTGTGTCTAGGTTGCCACAAAAGGCAACTGACTCAGCGTTGTGCTGAGGGTGTTAACCCTTACCGCTGATTTTGGTCTATTCCAATATGTTTTTTAAGAGGTTTTTAACCCTCCCTTGCACATTTTTTCACACAATCTTTGAGAATCCACAAAAAAACTAACTTAAAACAAAATAAAACAGTTGGTAATTATATTCTAGCACTATGATTTTTTTGTTAAACTAATCAATATTTGACGATTGACGAAACTGGAATTTTCAGTCCATAAAGTTCAACTGTTATATGTAGTTGAACAACTGGACGAAAGCAGTCCTGTTATTTCAACTAGTGAGACAGATAGTTGATCCTATCGGAATAGAGGGCTGATTTTCAGTCAATGCCTACGGTTACTCACAATGAAGGTTTTGTAAGATTAAGGAATTGTACGATGCACTATTTGAAAAGTTCTCTCAGAAAGAGGGTATAGGTTTTGAAAAACACGAGTTCCCACTGTGGATTGGCGATTTAAGCGCTGGGGTATCGAATAACTCAGACTCGGGTTTCCACACGATATTTTACTTCACCGTTAACTTAACATAACTTAGAAAACAAAGTCAAAGTCAAACATGCCCGCACTGGACATCGAACCTGGGTCTCCCGCTTTCGAGACATTGTTCTACTCACTAGGCTACATCGATAGATTGATTGACCTCACTAGCCAACATAAATTACTTAATAATAATAACACGTGCACTCACCTAGGTCAATGCGCGCGGACTGACCGGCCAAATCGTGCGCCGACCAGCCCGCCGCCCACTCACTCACCCCACCCCGCCGCCCTCTGCCTCGCACTGCGATGACACCTTGTAATGGGTGCCCATGAGTTACAAATTGGATGAAGGATAAATTAATGAAAATGAAAAAAAATATATGGTAATTTTATTCGATAAATGTAATCTATTATCGATACCAATGATATGGTAAAATTTATTGTACCGGTGAAAATGTCACCCAGTATACTTTCGGCCGCTGGCGCGCTTAAGCACAAAACATCCAATCATATTGGGATTGAACAAATATAATTACAGAGTTGATTGATTGAATTTCTTTATTACGCAATAAAAACCGTTTGTACCTACAAAGGCCAGCTTAATAAGTATTAGATATCTGAAGAGTAAAGATGTATGTGTATAAATCAATACCTCGCAAGTAGCGTCGTTATATTCGGTGGCACCCAATTCAATTCGCCCAAAGCCATTCAGGGCTAGTTTCTAAATTGAGAATTTCGCCAAGTAACTACTTAACTGTAGTTCTGTCTTGCCAAATTTCTCAGAAAAGAGTGCGACAGAACATCATCATCATCAGGCTATACACTAGCCCCTCGCTGGACATAGCCCTCCCCTAATGAGCGCCCGCATCCAGCATCTGCCTGCAGTTTTTCGCAGATCGTCATCCCACCTGGTTGGAACCACCACCTCACCACTGCACAGGGCGTTACTTCATCATCAACCCATCATGTCCCCACCAAGGGGCACGGGTATCTTCCCTGAGGAAGGTATAGGCCATACTCCACCACGGGGGCCAAGTCCGGATTGGTGGAGGCTTGTAAGACTAGTGGCTGGTCTTACTGTCAGAAGTTTTCAAGCCGCCCTAAGGCCTATGACTTGGCTTAACGACTGCCATCTATCGACGGCAGCCGGCACCAACTGCTTGGTGGTGGTGCCGTCGTGCCGCAAGGTGCCTTGCGAAGCACGGAACCGCTCGGGAAAATGCCACCAGCGTTAGTCCTAGACGGTCACCCATCCATGGACTGAACGCGCCGTATGTTGCTTAACCTTAGTGATCGTTTACTTACGTTACTGAAATTCTCAATTCAGAATCCAGCCGTGAGAGTATTTCTGAAGACGCGCTCTACAATGCGCCTTTCAGTAATCGATTAAACAAGTTGTGAGTTACCTGACGTCGACGGATCGGTGATTAAATATACACCGACATTATTTCGGCGGAGATTTACAGTGAATACAGCCGCGTGTACAATCGACAGCACGTCGAACTTGTAAATTTCCTATAAGCAATAAGGTCGCCAAACGTACTTTGTTTTATTTTAATGTTTTAATGCAAAATAGTCTGTTTAGCGTGAGACCTGCAATATACAACGAATTACCTAGTGCTCCAAGAGAACTCAACCGAAGATCATCATCCACCGAGTCTGAGAACGTCCTACATTATGTTTACCGATCCGCGGTCTCCACTCAAGAACTCGTCTACCACATCGGTTATCAGTTCTTCGGGTCATAGCCACGCCGCTCCCCACACCACTGCATATTAAGTATGTAAATATACACATTCAATAGATGACGCTGAAACAATAGGCGCTGTACTTAAATACGGATACCCTCAGCTAATACTGAGCTTGACGCTTTTTTTCTGCAGCATCGAAATACAGCATACATTTATGTAGATGTACACATCTATATGATAATACATCTACATAATCATACATCATCGTAGGCTTTGTTTTTCTCACTGTAGCTTCATATTTCTTCTGTTTTTGTCCAATATGTGCCTTATGTTTCTGTATTGACTTTTCTTGTATAATTATGTACGTATGTCTATGAGGCGTAAAATAAAAGTTTTTTTCTTCTACTACACAATCCATACGCTTAAAAGTTTTCGGGAGAGAAAGGGAGCATTTTAATTGAACCTTTCAAACATAAAAAATTTAACAAAAGCCCTCCGAAGAGAAAACACTTTTCATTTCACAACTCACTGCGCATCGTTTACTATCCGATAACTCCTTATGCAGACTCTACATGTGGAGGAACTGGTCGTCGGACCATCTAGCAGAGCATATGGCACTACAGGTCACCAGGTTGTCATCAAAAGCGGGACCAGGTGCACAAACTAACAGCAATAAGACGGCCAGCTCAGTTTAACTTAATTTACATACATAAGCTCACGCCTGTATCCCAGAGGGGTAGGCAGAGACCAGACTGCCACCTGTCACGATACTGTAACTGAACTGTTATGAAATAACAGAATCGAGGCTCACGTTATCATATCCAGATATGGGGGGTACCGGCTTCGGCCGGCGTGGACCAAAACCAGAGGGAGGGGGACGTCCAGTGGCTTGCGCTGCTGGATGTCCCGCGGGGTCCACCATGGGCCCCGCACCCGTAACCCCACATTGAGCGGGGCCGGGGCCCTTCGGGCCGCGAGGAGACAACCTCTATAAAAAACACACGGTGGGGGCCCTCTCTATGTCCCTCTGTCCAGCAGAGGGCATGGAAGAGGGCTGGAGGGGCGGGGAGGGGCGCGAGATCCACAAGCCGGGCCTGGGAGGGGAAACTGCAGGAGGTAAGCCAGGGAACAGGGACTGGTCACCCCATATGGTCCCTGGCCGAGAGATGTTTCATGGGAGGGTTGACTTGATGGGCCGAAGACCTGGCAGAGGGCCAAAAAACGGGTCTTCGGTAGCTGGAGGCTTGGGGAGCTCGCGTTCCTCCGCTGGGAGAGCCGGTGGCGCGGGGGACGCTGCGCGGACCTTGCGCCGCCGGTTAAGTGCGGGTCACAGACGGCAGGTTGGGGGACCTGCCGTCCGACATCGTGACGGGAGAAGGGGGTGGGGGGCCCATGCCCCTTCTCCAGTGAGGGTGGGCCCGACTCCTTGCGAGTCGGGTCGACGTCGCCGGGGCGCCGCTGTCGCATTCGCGTTGTGGTTTCACCACTTGCGAGATCCGGCGGCGCCCCATTGCACGAGCGACAGGACGGCCCTCGGGGTGTTTTAGGAGGTCATCATCAACCCATCATGTCCCCACCGAGGGGCACGGGTCTCTTCCCTGAGGAAGGTATAGGCCATACTCCATCACGGGGGCCAAGTCCGGATTGGTGGAGGCTTGTAAGACTAGTGGCTGGTCTTACTGTCAGAAGTTTTCAAGCCGCCCTAAGGCCTCTGACTTGGCTTAACGACTGCCATCTATCGACGGCAGCCGGCACCAACTGCTTAACGTGCCTTGCGAAGCACGGAATCGCTCGGAAAAATGCCACTAGCGTTAGTCATAGACGGTGACCCATCCATGGACTGAACGCGCCGTATGTTGCTTAACCTTAGTGATCGTTTAAGATCACTCAGGCAGCCCAGGCTACGAGTGATTTAGGAGGTATGCCTCTCCTATTATTAGGAGAGGAGAGTCCGACACACGGCCGTCGCCCTCCCCCAAGGGTGGCGGTTATGGTGCACAAAGCATTTCACCCCGTTAACAAAACAAAAAAAAAAGGTAGGTAAACCTAACTCCATACCAAATTTTATTAAAATCGCTCCAGCCCTTTAGACGTGAAGAAGTAACGAACATACACACTCACAAACTTTCGCCATTATAATATTAGATCTGATAGCATTCATAACTACGGACAAGACGAAGGCCATTAGATTGTTTTGAACAAAAATTTGCGGAAGCACTAATATACTGTTGTTGGAAAATTCTATTCCCAGTTTAAACAAATTAAACATAGATTTTTGTCGAAATAGTAATGATTTAAATAAATCATCATCATCATCATTCAGCCACAAGAAATCCACTGCTGGAGATAGGCCTCCTCCATGGATTTCCAAAAAGACCTGTTGGAAGCGACTTGCATCCAGCGCCTTCCCGCTACTTGGATGAGATCGTCTATCCATCTCGTGGCTGGTCGTCCTACGCTGCGCTTGCCGAATAAATAAATAGGAAACAACAATCATAGTTGCTCGCTCGCTGGTAGCCTGGGCTCCCTGAGTGATCTTAAACGATCACTAAGGTTAAGCAACATTCGGCGCGTTCAGTCCATGGATGGGTCACAGGCTATGACTAACGCTAGTGGCAATTTTCCGAGCGGTTCCGTGCTTCGCAAGACACGTTAAGCAGTTGGTGCCGGCTGCCGTCGATAGATGGCAGTAGTTAAGCCAAGTCAGAGGCCTTAGGGCGGCTTGAAAGCTTCTGACAGTAAGACCAGCCACTAGTCTTACAAGACTCCACCAATCCGGACTTGGCCCCCGTGGTGGAGTATGGCCTATACCTTCCTCAGGGAGGAGACCCGTGCCCTTCGGTGGGGACATAATGGGTTGATGATGATGAACAATAATAGTCTCGGCAGTCTTCCTCCTCGTTAATCTGCGGATTAGTCCACTTTGCATTGTATACCAAATTGTCGTAGTGAACCGTCAATGGTAGTTTTATAACAGAGGCTGTGCTTTTGTGTGTATTCACAGCATTCAGCCTATATGTTTAGAGAGGTTGAAAGCGTACGCGGTTGAGCGGACACGCCCCGGGGCGGCGGCTGTTAGGGAAAATATTTAGCGAAACTTCCTTTAAGCTGATTGATTGCATCCCTCAACTGGGACTTTTAGTAGCTCTGTGGAATAAAGGGTGGCTTAGTCATCTAATAATTTTAATATAAGTGATCACGTCAATGCATTAAATTATATCCAGCTGTATACTATGTAACTTAGGTTAACGTACATACATACATATATCATGACGACTGGGCCTCAGTTTAGAACACATATGACCTAGCAGTGGGACCACGAGTCATGAATCCATACAGCATGCTAGTGCTGCATGTGTTCTAGCCTGTGGAGTTCTCGCGCGATTATTTACAATCTATTTATTTCGACTTGGCCCCCGTGGTGGAATATGGCCTATACTATACCTTCCTCAGGGAAGAGACCCGTGCCCCTTGGTGGGGACATAATGGGTTGATAATGATAATTTGATATTTAATTCGGAGAGAATACATAAAGCGGTGGTGGCGTAGTGGGGTTGACCCTTGCTTCTCGATCATGAGGGTCTGGGTTCGAACCACGCATGTACCAATGACTTTTAGTTACGTACATTTGTTTGTACAGCAACACCATTCGCTGATAAATTGTGCCCGGATAACGGCGACAGGCTTGCCACTTGTCACGTTTGGGACCCAATAAACTCGGCAAAACGTGGGTCCAGTTCTAGAGACTGGTGCCTCTGCCTACCCCTTGGGGGATAACGGGCGTGAGTTTTTTTTTTTTTTTTTTTTTTTTAATACTTAAGCATGCCACTTATTTTAAAGTTACATG
Organism: Yponomeuta plumbellus; assembly: GCA_947310845.1. Taxonomy (NCBI): domain Eukaryota; kingdom Metazoa; phylum Arthropoda; class Insecta; order Lepidoptera; family Yponomeutidae; genus Yponomeuta; species Yponomeuta plumbellus. The sequence goes on along the minus strand of OX371214.1, from coordinate 478,880 downwards.
TTAAAATTATCGCACCAAATACTGTAAGTATTGTAAGTTAAAGATGAGGGCGGGTAGGTACTTGTATTGAGTAATCTATGAAAAGTACACAAAAAGGCATCTACCGACAAAATGCCAGTAGCCTTAGTCATACCATTCGCATGGCCTTTGGCAAAATTGCGTGATCATGTTCAGTATCTTGTCAGTTATCTGTAATAATGCAAGAGTTCTCGGGTTCGAATCCCGGCTGGACAAAAAAATCCTCAGATCTTGTATGTTTAATGTTTATGATGTCGCTGTTTCTGCTTCCCAAGACACAGGGTATCCGTGTAGGGTCAGAAGTAATGTAGGTATTTACTTGTATATAAATGTTTATGTTTATAATAGCTCAGTTTTTGGTATGCACTGTAGTCGTGAAACAAGAACAAATTATAGAATTACCCGACACCTCACATAAAGAAACCACAGAGGGCGACAAGCCATCCATCGGCATCAAACGTCGACGCGACTTACAAATGATCTAGGAAGGGAAAGGGCGCTCAATTCTCAATTTTACCGGCCCTCTAGACACCTAATCAGTCCCTTGTCAGGGCGAGACGAGAGCCCGCAGAATCTTGTGACGTCATCATCGTGACATCACATTAACTCGGTTTCAATTTACTGTCCCTGCGCTGTCCCTTCAGATGGGAAATGCGCGTGATCCTCATTCTAAAGCGACCACGTTTCCTACAATTGAATGTGTCGCTATTCAGGGCAATCACGGAGTGGAGAACGAGAATAGGCGGTCAGTGAGTAGACCAGCAGTCCAATGGTCGGACGATATAACACGAGATAAGAATATTATTTATTACGCATAAATATATAAGCTCACGCCTGTATGCCAGAGGGGTAGGCAGAGACCAGAGACTGCCAATAGCCACAATCCTGACAGATCACTTTCGCTTCATCAACATTAATTAGTAGGTGAATGTACGCACGCAGGTTTTGGGTAATTTTTATCTTACTCTTTGCTAATACATTTCTTGTTTGGTCATATTCACTCAATATATTTGATTCGTTAGTCTTTCTTTCTTCACCCTCTCCAAATGTCGTAAGCAACGCAACATTCCTTTCTCAATACTAGTCACTACACCCTCTTTTTCCACAACGTTTTCTAATCAAACTATTGCGCATACTGTCATTCAAAGTAACACCACAATTAAATATAAACATTTTACATATAGGCGCATACATTGCTTCTAGCCCCACACTAGGATACCCTGTGTCATGGGAACCAGAAACAGCGACGTCACAAACATGTATCCAAGACCTGGGGTTTTTTTTTCTCCCCAGCTGGGGATCGAACCAGGGACGTATGTTATGGTATGGTAAGCAAATGCGCTAACCGCTACGCCACAGAGGTCGTCAATAATCACATATTTCCCTAGGACCTCATTTCGACTGCATTAATCCTACTTTCACGATTTTGCTGCCATACCCAACTCTAGCTTTCATACATCAGTGTTGGGACCAGAACAACATTGTGGAGGCAATCTTGCTCTTTTGGAAATGTTTTGGTTTCACACCAGAATTCGTAGCTTCCGGATGAGGTGTTAGTTTAGAACACCCTGTATAATAGAGTGCCACGAAAAATTCCTGGCGTTCCAAGCATACCCACATTCAAGAAGAAGTTACGTGTCCGGCTTACAAACAGGCTTTTACTCGTATAATAAAGTTATTGATAAACTGTGCCCGCAACGTCGTTCTCATTAGATGATAAATAATATATATATACCGGGTTGATAAATATTGATTGTATATTGTATTGACATTTGTACTGTAGCTTAAGTTTTTAATTTCATGTAAATAAGTTTTTGGATTATTACTTATTTATTGATATTTTTAACTTAATTTAATCACATAATTTGTATACCTATTTAGGTAGAGCACACAGCAACTTAACTTTTTAATATTGTAACATCTTTATGTACTCGTAACTCACAGATCAAATAAATGAATTATGAATTGATAAGTAATATGCCTACTTAAATATTTATGCTATTCTGTACTTAGTATTTATTGTTAAAGCAACAGCAGAAATACATCATAATACGTGAAAACTTCAACTAAGTATCACGGTTCATGTGATACAGCCTGGTGACAGATGGAAATACTGACAGGAAACACTAGAGGCTTAGTAATAGAGCAGTGCCGTGATTCACCAATGAGATGGCTTAAAATCCACATCTCTTCTCCACTCCGCTATGTGATTGGTGAATCACGGCACTGCTTGTCTCCGCTTCGCCTGACGTTGTACAATGTAGTACAATGGTACTTGGGCCTTGGACTGGGCCAAATGATTGTGTGGAAGTTTTTATTATTAGTATTATTACGTATGACTGGTAGACAAAAGATCTATGATAGAGCACTTATGGACTTGACGGCGCGGACCTCCTCTACTTGCGTGTAGACTGTAGACGTTAACTGGCTTGTCTCGCGGTGTGTCAACTAAGCCGACAGGACGCGGCTGCCACTGTTCCCAGCTGCGTTGGCTAAGGCATAAGCGGCAGCGGGGCGATTTTTCATTTTAAAATCATCTGACAACCGTTAACTAACTGACAACCCGTGTATTATCTATATAATAACCATTTTTTTTAAGAATCTATGCGTGGGAAAACAAGAGTTTAGGAGAAATTGAGGTTCAAAGGCACAAGTTTTATTACAAAAATCATCCATAACCGTTTGGCGGATATTTCTCCCCAAGGAAGTCGAACATTTCTTCCCAAGGAACCTTATGGAAATGTTTAAAAGCTTTTTTTTAGAAAATGAATTGTAAATTTCATCGAGAATCGCTCGTAGCTCCAGCCGCCTTAGTGATCTTATATGATCACGAAGGTTAAGCAACATAGGGCGCGTTCAGTGCATGGATGGGTGACATTTTTCAGTGACATTGCTAGTGGCATTTTTCCGAGCGGTTTCGTTGGTGCCGCCTGCCGTCGATAGATGGCAATCGATAAGCCAATTCAGAGGCCTTAGGGCGGCTTGAAAACTTGTAACAGTAAGACCAGCCACTAGCCTTACAAGCCTCCACCAATCCGGACTTGGCCCCCGTGGTGGAGTACGGCCTATACCTTCCTCAGGGAAGACACCCGTGCCCCTCGGTAGGGTTGATTATGATGAAATTTCATCGGGCAATGTATTCAAAACATCGACGTTTTGTGGAGCGCTAATTTATACTGACGTTTCGTGTCATAAGAACTCTGCATGTTATGCTTCCATTCTTGAACTAAAACTTTCGTAAGCACTACACATGCGCGCTCGCACGCAGTTTGAGTCGAGCAACCGAGCGAGCTCCGTCTCTGCTCACCATGATTAAGCTCTGCGAATCAGAGCGAAACCTAGTCGGACTCGTCCGATAAAAAAACAAGTAAGTTAATCGGACCGTATTTTACAATGCTTTCATTCTTTTATATTCCAGGGACCAAAAAAAAAGTTTAAACTTTTTTTTTAAATTTTTATGGATAAAGTTGTAATGACAAATTAGTATTAGTAATAGCATAGTTCACAGTGCTTAAAAAAAGGCTTCAATTGTAAGAGTTACGAGTTAAACGAAATAAACAAAATCGCAACATCTCCTGCCTTGAGCAATTCCACTCGTCGCTTACTGTGACACTCGTCACAGTATGCGACGTCACTCGTTAGATGGTGATTGATGGCGCCCATATTGCGGTGACGTGTAGTAGGGCGAGTGACCGCGGTCTGCTGTGGTAAAGCACCTGGCTAAATTATTATAAACATTCATTCTTATCTATAAATCCACGATTCAACTAAATTACCTACTTTAAAATAGTAGTATCTGAGAAAAGTTTTAAAGAATAGTGTTTTTTTATAATTAAGACTGTTGGAATCCATCTCATGGTACCAGAAAAAACATCCAAGAAGGATCATTACAACATCAAACACCGCCTCTACAAAACAGGAAACCCGTAATAATATTTTTTAATTAAAAATTTTACAATAAATCCACAAAATATTGTGACGTGTTTTAGGAATTGTTCATTTAAGAAATCACCTTATTTATATTGTAAGCGTGAGTTGTAGCGAGTTGTGAGGATTAGATTACGATACCCACGAAGGTACTAACACATCTGTGAACAGCGTTACCTGGTACAAGTAATAGTCCCTTAGACACAGGTGCTTATTAAATATCCAGTTTATGAATCATAAGTTCGACCTTAATCGCTATGTAACAGCTAAATATGTATTAGAGTAAGTGTATAAATAAAAAGCTTATCTTACGTCATCTCGCAACACTTTTGTTGGTATAGTGTACTTACCGGTTATTGGCAGATCTTATCTACAAGGAAACGTTGGATTTCCCTGTTGGTCTTACCTGAGGACAAAAAAAAGGTCTAGTTAGAGCTAGCATAAATTAAAGTCATTGATAGTGTTTGTAGCTGTATTCAATGAAGAGTTAAAGTTATATATGTTGATTATGAAATCTTACCATAAATAGGAACAGATGTTTAAGAAGCGGCGAACTTTAACATTATAAGCACATCAACATTCAACAAACACAAAGTTAATTGTTTACGTTCTTCAAATTTAGCGAATGGTATAGCTGCTATAACTTCACAAATGTATGCAGCTTAGAAAACAAAGGCATAGGTACATGCTCGCACTGGGATTCAAATCTCGGTCTCTCACTTCCGAATCCAGTCTTCTCCCACTGGGCTACATACAGTCACATACATTGCTTCTGGCCCCACGCTAGGATACCCTGTGTCATGGGAACCAGAAACAGCGACGCCACAAAACATGTAAGCATCCAAGACCTGGAGTTTTTTTTTCTCCCCAGCCGGGGTTCGAACCCGGGACCTCTCGCATGGTAAGCAGATGCGCTAACCGCTACGCTACAGAGGTTGTCACCTTCTACACCTACTACACCTTCATAAAGTACGTTACTAAGAAAACCAAGCTGGTTCGAACTACGACCTCCCGAATGATAAGCCGGCGGCAACTAACACTACCGCTTTTCTACTTATGTTCAGTTCAAATAAATCGTAATAAATCAAGTTAAATCTTTCGAATAGAATCCCTAGGCGATTTACAAGTCTGCCTTGTTCCAGCACCGGGATAAATCCGCAGATATTGAAGTTACCGTCTACTGGAATAAAAGTAGTTCGATTCAAGAGTTCTAGGATTTACAATCATCTCTATCTTATTAAACATCTTACATCTTACGCCTTACCACATTCCAAAATTTCTAGGCTGGCTGGAAGAAATTTCTTTAGAAATAAGTCCGCTTTTGCACGTAATTTTTATTACAAACATGTTATTTAAGTTCTATAATATATTTTATTTATTGTGCAATAAAGTGTAACCACAACCACAACAACAATCATTCGAAAAGAGTTGGAGTTTTTGGTCCGCGTTTTCTCCAAAATGAACACCCACTTCAACTTGTAACGTTTATCAGGTCCCAGTTTCTATGTTATCTTGATTAAGATAAAGATTATTTGTTTGTCGAACATGAGATCATCATCAACCCATCATGTCCCCGCCGAGGGGCACGGGTCTCTTCCCTGAGGAAGGTATAGGCCATACTCCACCACGGGAGCCAAGTCCGGATTGGTGGAGGCTTGTAAGACTAGTGGCTGGTCTTACTGTCAGAAGTTTTCAAACCGCCCTAAGGCCTCTGACTAGGCTTAACGACTGCCATCTATCGACGGCAGCCGGCACCAACTGCTTAACGAGCCTTGCGAAGCACGGAATCGCTCGGAAAAATGCCACTAGCGTTAGTCATAGACGGTGACCCATACATGGACTGAACGCGCCGTATGTTGCTTAACCTTAGTGATCATTTAAGATCACTCAGGCAGCCCAGGCTACGAGCGATTCACGAACATGAGGTATTAGGTTGTTACTTTCAAATACATCCTTTACATGTTTCCCCATCGGGACTTAGAAAATATTTTAAAGGGAGCATCGTTGTTGAAAAAAAATACTTTAATTTTTCCGTTTTTCATCTCCGTTTCGAACTGACCTTCTCGTTTTTACATGGAGTTTGAATAAAAATCAAATTCCACGAAAGCGAACTCCTCTCACAACTTCGGCTTCTTCTTATGTTCGACATTATATGAGTTTCCTGTGTGTGTGTGTTTGTATAGACAGTCAGCTGGTGTAGCTGTGTGTGTAATACGTAATCCAGAGCGGGATATTGGCTCACGTAGCGAGTCTATTGTCTCACTGACTGTCGGTCGACATTAAGGCGCTATACCGGAGCGACGGGCAAAATATCATAGAGATCCAAGTAGGTCTGCGGACCTTTAACCCGCTGGATTGGCGGCTACCGAATTTGGTAGCAATTAGCGAAATTAAACCTTATATTATAAGCGTTCTAAAGTCCCTTATGTCAAGGCAACTTATCATTTGCAGAGTTGAGCCAAAGGGTTAACACTTAACCAGGCTGTGGTATACTCGTAGTAGATCCCACTTTAAATTGAACCTTATCAACTTAAAATAAAGTACAAAACCAATGAAAAACTCTAACTACCCATGCCTTGATAAGAGTACAATGTTGACCAGTGTATGTAAGGTTAAAAAGTACCCGAAACCGGCGTGCCTGCATGCAACGACTAATGAATGTCGATGAAGCGAAAGTGATCTGTCAGGATCGTGGCAAGTGGCTGTCTTTGGTCTCTACCTAACCCTCTGGGTTACAGGCGTGAGCTTATGTATGTAACTTAGTCTCAATTTCTCCATCATCAGTGACGTTATAAAGATATAACGTCAAGTAAGAACGTGTGACGTAACAAAGGGCCGGAGTAAGGGTTCATTAACTGTACATATAATTGCATAAGCTGTTAGCAAAATTTACGTGACCGCCTGAATAATTGAATTAATAAACGGCTCGTGCAAATAAACGCCGTCGGTCTAGGTCACGTCCGCGCTGAGACACGACTTCCTGTAACTAATGGCAACCGCACATAGGTCGGGGGCCGGCCGTCGGTAACCTTATGTCATATGATACCAAGACGAGACCAATTCAGGGTTACAATAATAAAATTGAACGTGAAAGTAAAGTACAATCATTGCCAAACACAAATTATACATACATTTTATAAACATTAGATAAGATAGTAAGAATCAAAGCATAAAGGTATTATTTTTTGGTGTGTACCATAGAGAATATTAATATTTTGGCAAATAGACCCATGCTCTGCAATATGCCGCCCGGAGATGCATGTAACACCGGTTGGCGCTGATTTTCAGCATGAGCCATGACAAAAACTAAATTACAAACGGCGTCGTAACGCTGGAGTGATACAAAAATATCTATCTATATTTACATTATTAAGCTAAAATAAATTAGGTGTGTTGTATACGGCTAGAGGAAATCAGAAAATGTCAGATTAGATTTCAGAATAAAGGTTGTTTGAATTGATATGATAAGTAGAAACTCTCGGACGAACCTTTTTGACCTTATTGTAACGGAACGTTTTTTTTCGAACGTTTTTTTATTCAAAACCTATTAATTTGTAGTGTTCCATACCCAAAGGGTTTCACGGAATATTTAGTTATATATTTACTTTGTAAATAAATAGTTAAATGAAAATAAAACAAATATTTAAGGGGGGCTCCCATACAACAGACATTATTTTTTTGCCCTTTTTATAGATAATGGTACGGAACCCTTCATGCGTGAGTCCCCCTCGCACTTGGCCATATAATAATAATGATAATGATATTTTTTAACACGTACGCAATAATCACTACTCGTATAACAGTTTTAATCCAAAAAAAGGAGCGTTTATCTTTCCTGATTACATATTCTTTATGGTTCTGCTAGAGAGTATTGTCATGATTTTGATAAATTTGTGGCAAAGGTTCTATTTAATTTAACATTAAAACATTATTTTAGGACGACCGGTAATTTATAAGAAGTATTTAATATAATTTTTAACAGTTCATTATTTTAAAAGTGGCCATTTGAATACAATTACATTTTAACGGATTTGTCAGAAAATGGCGCCAAGACCAACCAATATCATGCGCTCGCCTTTAGTCTATAAAAGGGAGGGCTCGACGATAAAACTGCAGTCTTGTTCTGGCGCTGTGATCAGGCGGAAGCTATGCCCGATTTAAGAATTTATATTTATAATTTATATTAAAAGTTAACAGTTAAATTGTGAATGTTGGAAGTTATACAGTGATGTGTGATTTGTGAAGTGATTGTGTTGTTCGTGATAGTATGCTCCGCAGCAGAGCCACAATCAATGTCTATTTTATCATTACCTAAGGCATATACAACCGATAACGGCATACGTACTCTATGTACGTTTGACGTACATCCTTTCAAGATATAAATGATCAGATTCTAAGGTGGTGGCTCTGCTGCAGAGCACCACACGGTTTTTTACCGTCTGCACGGGTACGGGTGATGTCGGTGAACCGCACACCTTCAACTTTAACTACTTAGACGAACGGGTTCGGTGAATTCGAAGATAATGTTTCCAGTAAACATATCGGCAAGCCCAGCGTAGGACGGCCAGCCTCAAGATGGAAGATCTCATCCAAGTGGCACGAACACGCTGGATGCAAGCCGCTTCCTACCGGTCTTTTTGTCCACTATGACTTATTTATTTTATCCGAGTTCGCCACTGATAAATAAAAGGTGTTGCTCTGTCTACGTATTTTATTGGACTGACGTCACATGCGGCCGGGCCACCCGCGATGTGCATCGACCTACATAGCTATACAATATATATCATCATGGAGGAGGCCTATGTCCAGCAGAGGACTTCTTGTGGCTGAATGATGATGATGATTTCCAGTAAACAAGCTATGTTTACCCTCGTTGAGCGCACTGCTTTGACTTTTCGGCTATTTTCGAGTTCCTTTGAATAAAATGTAATTGGATTTTCAAGATCTTTGCAATTTGGCAAAGAGCTTTCAATTGTTTTTGACGGAAGCAATAAATTTTAAGCCAGTTCGTTGAGTCAACGCCTACCCCTACCTTTTTGGAACCCTTTGATATTGATCTAACATCCCTTATTTAGAATCTCCTCTAGGTAATAACAGGCAACAGAAACTCTTTACTTTGAAAAAAGCTTATGATTTTCGAATTGATACGAACAATGATAATAATATACGATTATAGGTATGTTTTTTTTTATTCGTAGACTTTCAAGTTTCTGTAAAAGACCACTATTCGAATTTTGCCTAGTGAATAATGAAATGTTACTTAGCGTGAAAGATTACAACATATATACATACATTCATTCATACATGTATATGTCGCTATTCAGGGCAATCACAGAGTGGTGAACGAGAATAGACGGTCAGTGGGCAGCGTTGGGCACCGTAATAGTGTCGTTACTTTTCTTTTTTTAATAAAACACTTGCACTAAATTCACTGTTTACTAATAAATTGCTTATCAGAAACAAGTCACAATAGCTTAGCTAGACAGTGGACACTACAGAAAACTACTGTTAGTTTCCTGTAGTGTCTATGTGATGTCTGTACATCAATACAAAAAACTAAAGGAGAATGGCAGGCTTCAGTGGAAGTCTCGTACACCTACAAAAAGTTGTTTATCAACATGAAATATTTACATTTAATAGATCATTGTATTAGAATTTATTGCATTAATTTTCTTTTTTTTATAAAGTTGGGAGTCATAAGTTATGGTTGTTTTTTTAAGAGGTTTGGAGGTTATGTTATGACCCCGTTGCTTGACTGTTAGAGATAAATACCTACACAAATAATTAAAACAAAATCATTCTAATATATACACACACACACACTTATTTACATATGTACATATAAGTATAAATAAACAGATAAAAAATCAAGAAACATAATTTGAACCAAATACCTACATATATTACCTACCTACTGCTCAACTAGCAACAGCAGTTTTCTACGTGTAAAGCCACTTTCTCATGTTCTAGGATACTTTAGAACTCTCACCATAGTCATAGTCTATTACTACTACATAATATACTACTTGTATAGTTCGAATAACAAAAACAACTTTTTCATTAAATGGTGTTTATTGAGACAGATCCTATCTACATATAGTACAGAAACGTATGGATAGCGGCGCCTTTTCAATCAACTACACTCTTCAAATAACGTCATCCAAGAAGTTAGCTGGTCGCGTCACTTCCTCATGGTGAGGAAGTGACGCGACCAGCTAACTTCCCCACAGTTCTCAGCCCTACAATGCAGTTGCAACTTATTATTGCTTCTCTGCCACGATTACCTCTTTCAGTTACAATAAAAACAACGACGACGAGACTTCAGTTCAATTAAATTATTTTTTAATGGCACCCCTAGGATTCTGCCAATGTCAAGATTGTTGTGGAGATGACAAGTATCTTCTTTTTTTTATTTTTGCCCGAAGCAGTCCCACAGAACACCGAAAGATCGTTTCACCTGTTTGGTGTGATCCCACGGTAAGGTCCTCAATAATATGACAATAAAAGCCCAAATTCATTAACTCATGGGACTTCTTTCGTGAAACGAACTCTACTGATTTTCACTTTTTTATGACAGTTGTTCTTTTTTTGGCTTGCAAGATAAAACATGGCGTTCCGTTTCTGTTTGTAAATTGCGTTTTATTTAATTATTTTCTTATTTTCTTCCCCCTACTTTAAAAAAATATTTGAAAAACTGAAAAAGAGCCAGTTGCGAAATACTAAAGTTGGGAAAATATAACCCCAAAACATTATTTTAATAGGGCGGTACACCATTTGCCGTTGTCCTTTAAAACAGGACAGTATCAAAAGAACAAATCAATAAAAAAGAAAACAAAGTAAAGTAAAAAAGGTCTGTCGCCAACAGGCAGACCAGCAGTCCGATGGTCGGGCGAATAAGATGAGATAAGAATATTCCCTTTGCTGCCTTTTGCTCGCCTTTGTACATGACATGCTATTTCTTTTGCATTATCCTGTGTGCAATAAAGTATAAAGACATTGCCACTTGCCGTGATCTTGGCCCGATCGATTAAAAAAAACAACCCAACTGGCAGTTCAATTCAACCCATGTTACTTGAGGAGATAAGGATTCTGACTACAATCACAACAGTTAAACGGACAAATAGGTCCACTGAAAACGTTACCCTTTTCTTTTCATCATCAACCTATTATGTCCCCACCGAGGGGTGAGGGTTTTCCAATGACAGCTGTCAGTTAATATCATTATAAAAACTAGATTTGGTTGCAAAGAACAAAATCCCTCATTAGCTCACTGAACTGTATTTCCGACTGTCTGGCTGCGAGACTTCAAGGAATAACATTGGAATAATTGTTTTAAAGCTTCACAATGCCAACTCTACCTAGCACCACCTCTGGTCCGGACTAATTGATCAATATTTACGAACGAGACGAACTTTATTCATCATGAAAGCCGCAAACGTTCAGGCGATAACTCCATTAAAATTGATTGAAAGTTGTCAGCGTCGGTGTGGTACCGGCAGAAGGCCTAGTCCACGACGTGTATTAACGAGTTCTTTAATAAAAAATTTACTAGTACCATATAATAAAGTTAAAAAATATTTCTTGACACCAACAAGAAAGTGGATAACAGAAAAAAAGTTAGAAAATGTTACATAGTTTTTGGTATGCAATCACAGAATCGCTCGTAGCCCGAGCCACCTGAGTGATCTTTAACGATCACGAAGGTTTAGCAACATCGGGCGCGTTCAGTGCATGGGTGGGGTGACCGTCTATGACTAACGTTAGTGGCATATTTCCAAGCGGCTCCCTGCTTCGCAAGGCATGTTAAGCAGTTAAGTTGGCTTAACGACTGCCATCTATGACTTGGGTCAGAGGCCTTATGGCTGCTTGACAACTTCTGACAGTAAGACCAACCACTAGTCTTACAAGCCTCCACCAATCCAGACTTGGCCCCTGTGGTGGAGTATAACCTATACCTTCGTCAGGGAAGAGACCTGCGCCCATGGGGACATTATGGGTTGATGATGATCAATCGCAGCGTCTGTACATTTAGGAAAAAACTTATTAAATAGATAGATAGATAGATAAAACATTTATTTGCATCTGCTTACACACACACTAATCTAATCTCATATAATGAAATACCAATTACTAGCTCGTTGTTATTTTGCCGAGTCGTAGAGTTATTCTATTCCTCGAAAGCCTTCCCGATTATTCACTGAAGGGGGCTCTTTGGGAGCACGGCGATTCGCATCTTCACTTAAGTGAGATCTGGAAGAGGTTACCGCTTTGAAGATTATCTTCAAAGCGGTTTTTAGTACGAAAATATAAAATTGGGATAATGGCGGTAGAACGCCCGCTTCATATTCGGGAGATTATTGGTTCGAAACCGGGCAGGTTAAATGGCCAATGACGTTGTTTTCTAACTTACATGTCAGCAACCTATATACATCTTACTATAGGCCATAGAACTCTCAGGGAGAGAATGTGAGCTATAATCACCACGCGTGCCCACCGCGTATTGGCGATTTCAAGCGCTGAGGTATTGAATGGGTCAAGAATGGGTGGGTAATGCGTCATGAATGGGTCATGCGAATGGTGGCGCGGTGGCCGGGTCGCCTGTCTCCCTCTAATATGGTTGAGACTGGCGATGGCTCTGCGTTACGCTCGTGAACGGGTGCCGTCCGTGTGTCTGGCCGCAGCATTGGTGTTTTATTACCTTTTAAGAATCACATTAATATTATAAACGTGAAAGATTGTGTGTGTGTTTATATGTTTGTCAGTCTTTAGCGCTGAAACGGCTGGACGGATTTTAATAAAATTTGGTATGGAGTTAGCCGATACCCTGGATTAAAACATAGGCTACGTTTTACCGCGGGGAAATATCTTATTCCTACGGGAAAATCGATGAACCGCGGGTAACACCGCGGGGCACAGCTAGTATTAAATAATGTTTGACTTTGCAAGTATTGATTGCACTCATGGGTCTTGAGGTTCTTGGTTGATGGACATTCGTACCAAATTTGTATTAGGTAGATTTAATTTGTGTGATTTCATTTATTTCGTTCGTTTCATTTACAATTTGTATGTGTGCGTTGTGGCTTATTCTACAGTTTTACTTACTCTACGACTTTAAGTATTGATTTAAAGGCAACAGATTAATCACTTTGTACAGGTTCTAATGAATGATAGTTTCTGACTCTGTTTTAATCTGTGATGGCGTAATATCCTCAGAATAGATAACTAACCGGTATCAGTGAGCGAAATGAAATGAAGAAATTATTTTCTCGAAAACTACAGCACCAAAAAATTAACAAAAAATGTATTCCTATTTAATGACCGCTCATATCCATATTCTTGAAACTTTCTTGATTCGTGACCCTAGATTAGTAATACTCACAGAACAAAAAAAAAAGAGTAGAAATCGTAAGTGGGCGGTGCCCGCGTGCCTCAAATTAGCAATGTATTGCCTAAGCGTAGTCTATGACAGTTTTTCTTACCTCAGTTGCCGTGCGCTTCTAGTAAAGAAAACAATTGTGAAAACTCTACTAAAATGCCTTATTGTGCTGTGTTAGAGTGCAAAAATAAAAGTTGGGGACCAAAATGTACCGATCATGCCGTAACATTCCATCGGTAAGTAGTATTTCCATTGTATTTAATTTAATAGAAATTAAATTTGCATAGACATGAACCAGGAAAGCAATCCGAAAGTGAGAAAGTAAGACCACCTTTATTTACTGGAATATAATGTTCAATTTTCGTCGAAGTCTGTGTACTTTTTCTACAAATTTCTGTCAACATTTGAATGCTACTCAAATGCTACTCAATTCAGCTGGGACACAACATTATAAAAATCTATCGATAATATTTTGTCTAAGACTTAGCAGTAATAAATAATTATCGGTACTTTAGGTAGAGTACCTGCGTCTTATTAGGTACTTTGGGAAAATAATTCTCGTTATTTTATTTTAATTGAAGACCTCTGTGGCGCAGTGGTTAGTGCATCTGACTACCACGCGAGAGATCCCGGGTTCGAATCCCGGCTGGGGACAAAAAACAATCCCAGGTCTTGTATGTTTACATGTTTGTGATGTCGTTGTTTCTGGTGCCCACGACACAGGGTATCCCAGGGTGGGGCCAGGGGCAATGTATGTGCCTGTATGTAAGTGTTTATTATCATCTTTTATTATTATTATTATTATTTAACACATTTTTAGTTGCAATTATTTTTGATACTGCGCAAAATTTATTGTTCATGTTCCTTGACGCTGTTTAGTTCCTTTGCGAGAATGTGGTCCTGACTGCAGTATCATGTCATTTTGTAAACTTTTAATCCGGATCAACTTACCCATCCCATTTTGAGACGAGCAACCGAACGACGCAAGCTCCTTCTCTGCTCACCACCCACTCACTGCTCTGCGTATCGGGGCGAAACCTAGTCGGACTCGTCCGATAAAACAACACCCGTAAGTAGATCCGGACTAAATGTTTACAATGTGTTGTGCCGAAAGTTTTAGTTCAATAAACATGTCACTTTTATTAGTATAGATTGGCGTATTGCCATCAAAACAAAACCAGCATGCATAATTTCAAAGTTAGCTGATTTTATGTACTCGTGTAGTAAAATCATCTGGGGGGTCTAGATAATTTAATCAACGCTTACTCCATAAATCTATGGGGAAGTCTCGTGACTTTCGTTGGCAAATGTCATCTCAATAATATAAGTGAAGCACAAGCGTTGATGGATAACGACATTTTAAATAAAAAAATAAACAAACTATACATACGATAAGTTTGCTGGGCCTCGTTTCAAAAGCGACTATGGTTAGTTTCATATGAGAATTCCATATACGTTGCGTAGCCGATCATCCAGAAGGTAGGTTAATATACTAACACGCTGCGTAATTTACATCGAATTGTAATTAAATTAAATATCAACTGTCGCTTTACGAAAACCATTCTATAATTTGTCGATAGGCCATCCATAGCAGAGAAGCACCATTGCACATACTTGTTTTTTAATTTTCGACTTTATGGTCTATCACATAAAACTTCACGACGGTCAGACGCGGCGGGATTTCCAGCTAGTGTAGAGTAGCGGTACTACGAACAAAGATCTAATGTCAAACTTAATTTCATCATTATCATTTGATTTTGATCGTTGTTTATATCACCAAAAGGTTCATATGTTACGTGGAACTTTTATGATGTAGACCTTTTCGGCATTGCCTTTATTTACCAATGGCAGCTTAGCATTCATAGTGTGGGTTTTGGCTTATGTGTGAGTTTGGTCACACTGGTTTTCCTGCTAATAGGTCATGTCACTCCTTCTACTTTTTTTTCCTGTTCTGTGGCAATCGAGGCTATGTAAAAAAAAGAATATTCCTTATTGCACACAAGAAGCAAGAGACAAATAAAAGATACAGTAAAAAAAAATATATACAATAGGCTTTCTTATTCTCTATAAATTGTACACGATAAGTTTGCTCGGCTTCGTTTCATAAAGCGACTATGGTTAGATTATGAGAATTCCATTATAGGTACATTGCGTAGCCAATCATCCAGAAGGACAGTTAATATGGTAGCCGGCTGCGTAATTCACATCGAACTGTGGTACAGTTTGGCAGAAGGGAATACATTATGTTACTTTGTCAATGTAGATACTAAAAAAAAAAATTATTAAGAAACATTGTCATAACAAATTCATTTTCAACTGTCGCTTTATGAAACAGTTCTATAATTTGTCGATATGGCAATATGTCCCATCCTTAGCCTGAGTCGCAACACAGCAGATAGTTATTTTTCAATATTCGACTTTATGGCATAAAACTTAAAGCTTCTCGACGATCACACGCGGCGGTAGCTCCATCTAATGTAGAGTAGCGGTACTACAAAGCAAAGATCGTATTTCAAACTTAATTTCATAGTTATCATTTGATTTTGATCATTGTTTATATGATCGAAAAGGTTCATATTTTACTTGGAACTTTTGTGATGTAGACCTTTTCAGAATTGCCTTTATTTGCCAATGGCAGCTTGGCATTCACAGTGTGCTTTTGATTTTTGTGTGTGAGTTTGGTCACACTGGTTTTCCTACTGATAGGTCATGTCACTATTTCTACTCTTTTTTTTGCTCTGTGGTAATACTACTCTCTAACGGTGAAAGAAGACATCGTAAAGATACCTAACTGCAGAAGTGTCACAAACCTAAGCACTTAAAGTAGCCAATCCGCGGTTGTACCGCGCGGTAATTACGCTGATACTCTCTTTGAGAGAAGGCAGTGAGATTTGTGTAGGTTTCATAAAAAAAATATTGTGTACAAATACAATAGAAAAATAAACATAAACATAAACATGTGCCTGTATGTGCACATTTATGCTTCTGGCCCCTCACTAGGATACCCTGTGTCGTGGGAACCAGAAACAGCGACGTCACAAACATGTAAACATCCAAGACCTGGAGTTTTTATTTTCTCCCCAGCCGGGGATCGAACCCGGGACCTCTCGCATGGTAAGCGGATGCGCTAACCACTACGCCACAGATGTAAATACAATAAAATAAAATACAAAACAGCAAAAAGTAGTGTATTAAAACAAAGGTATTTTCTGAGACGACGACGGGATTTTCAGCTTAGAGCGCCCAAAAATCCGGGTCAAGGGGCTTTGGCTGTGGTTAATGACGGTCATACAGAAGTGCTTTCTTAAGCATTTCTATTGTTATTTCGGGCTGAGATTTAGGAATAGCCCTTTTGGACAGTAATCTAAGACCTGAGTATGGTGGAGTATAGTCTTGTGTCCCTGTGGTGTGTTGTGAAGGTGCCTCGTGAAAACGAGCCATTGCAATTGAAGACGACCTCTGTGGCGGTTATCGCATCTGCCTACCATGCGAGAGGTCCCGGGTTCGAAACCCGGCTTGGGACAAAAAAAACAGTTGATGGGTTGATGATGATGTCGCTGTTTCTGGTTCCCACGACACAGGGTATCCTAGTGTGGGGCCAGAAGCAATGTATGTGCCCGTATGTAAATGTTTATGTTTATGTCTGTTTGCTAATAACGACTACATGTCTTGTCTTTAAGGGATTTGTACAAGATCGTATCACACGACAGACTTTGCGTAAACACTAACAAATTCAATAGGCTATTTGACAGGTTTCTGAAAACCATCTCAGTTTCTTTGTTAGTGTTCATTGAGTGGTCACAAAGTGGTAATTTAAAATTATTTCGTGTATTTCTTCTAAAAAAAGGAAATGAAAATTCACTTTTAGAATAAGCCGCCAAAATGCGATCTTGAGCAATATGACATCATGACGTCACGTCAGTGAACAAAACCAGTGAACGTAAGAACGACATGAATGACAGACGCCATTTTTACTGAGTTGTGACGTCATCATAGGTTCGGCCAATCCGAGCATTTTTTGATAAAATGGCTACAGATAGAAAATTACTAAATTTTATCCTGATTTTTTGGACAAATGATCCGTTTTTTTTTATTTGAAATGCCTTAAAGCGGTTTGAAAACTCATAATTTATACGAATGGCATAAATGCTATTTAGTCCTAGGTTTGTGTTCATAGATTCTTTGTCGTGGGCCCTAAAAATCACTGTTGACACGATTGAAAAATTGTAAAGCCGTTTCGGAGGAGTATGCGCCCTAAGACGGTATTATAATTTTGAATTTAGCCTTGCCATTGTGGAACTTTTGTGAATTTGTGATGCGCAAAAATGTGTAGAGCCAACAATAAAGTAACGTTAGGCCTGTTGATTTTGTCATTATTTTGATGCTTCCCGCCATTAAAGTCTCATTTACTAATATTGATTTGAACACCATGATACTACCTCTAGTATGACATAAAGCTACGACTAAGAGTGTCTGGGCGGGTCGGCAATATCTCTTTGAGTGCCATTGTCAGGAGTTATGAGGTCGAGCACCGTGTATTGTCAGCCATATTTTTTTTTCAAATACCCGAGTACCACAATGCTTATGACCGTACCCCCGTTGTTTGATATCATAGATATCCTATCAGATAGCTGGTTGGTCTACTACGGTCTAATAATTAATACAAATTATTTTGAATCTTAAACGATCACGAATAAATTATTTAAAAATAAAAAATAAACTCACCCCCGCTATCCCCGAGGGGGTAGGCAGAGGCACCAATCACTAGAACTGGGCCCACGTGTTGCCGAGTTTATTAGGTTGTTTAAATTATTACTCATTAATGTATCAAATAATAAGACAAGTGCAAACCGTCAAAACGATTCCAATAATCCTTTCTTCTACAGGAGTCATACCTTACACTCTGCACACTGCCTTCAAAACACTAGACATACACCGATCAACTTACCAACTACTGCAAAAAGAACACATGTCGTATCGTAAGAAAGTTCTTCGGCAAAGAGAATAAACTCTAAAATGTTAATAATTAATGCACTTGGCCTCGGCCCGTGCCAACTTGTACTGTTAAAAGAGTGAAAATTTAAAGAAAACGTATAATAATAATTATTATTATTATTGTTGGTTTAAATTTTTTTTAATGAATGAAATTTAAATGAAATTAAATTCCAATATTTGCTAAAATTTTTGAAAAATATCTTTATAAGAAAATAAACACTTACGTAGAACAGAAAAATATTCTAACCAAAGAACAAAAAGGTTTTAGGAAAAATAAAACAATCAATATGGCCATTTATGATTTCCTAGATGTTGTGATGACGTGTGTAGATACGAAAACTCCTATATCGGCTATTTACATGGATATGACGCAGGCGTTTGATTACGTCGACCATAACATTCTTCTAAGTAAACTGGAAGCGTATGGCTTTAGAGGAAATGTTCTAAAACTAATTCAGTCTTACCTCAGCAATAGGATCCAATACACAGAAATAGCTAAAATAAACACAAAAAAACAAGAGGAGATTCACCAATCTCATGAAAGAGAAGTAGTATACGGTGTACCGCAGGGTAGTGTTCTAGGACCTCTACTTTTCATACTGTACATTAACGACTTGCCCAGATGTACCCAAAATAATATGTCCCTCTTTGCAGATGATAGTACAGTTACAATAAAATGCAATAAGGTAATAAATTACGAACGGGATATTAATGAAGCGCTATATTCCATCATAAATTGGCTAAACAAAAATAACTTAAAGGTGAATTTAACCAAAACTTGCTTCATGCAGTTTAGCCAACGCATACCAGGCATATCTAACTTAAATATAAACTTTGAAAATAATAAAATTGAAGAAGTGGATACCACTAAATTTCTAGGCTTAGTGTTGGATAAGCATCTAAATTGGAAAGAGCACATTGAGGTGTTATGCAAAAAAATTAGCTCTTCTAGCTATCTCTTACATAAGTTAGCTCACATTGCAAACACTGATGCAGTTATATCTGCGTACCACGGCCTTGTGGCTTCCATGTTGCGATACGGATTAATATTCTGGGGTAATTCAACAGATAGGGATAAAGTATTTAAAGCCCAAAAACGGTGCATAAGGTCAATATTTCGAATGAAACCAACCGACAGTTGTAAACCCTACTTTATAAATAATAATATCTTAACATTACCATGTATGTACATTCTGGAGGTTTCACTTTTTGTAAAATCAAATCCAGACATCTTTAGACGTGTTTCAGATGTCAGTCAACGAATGCAAAGGGATGAAAGTAAAATATGTATACGAAAAGCCAATACAGCGCTCCTGCAGAAGAGCATATTCTGTATGGGGCCTGTTATTTACAATAAGTTACCCAGAGACATTTGAGAGTTGGACTTTGCCTCTCTCAAACACAAACTCAAATTATTATTGTTTAAAAAATGTTATTATAATATAAATGAATACTTGACTGAAAAATAATTATTATAGATTGTGTGACGCTGCCGTGACACAGCAAATTGACATTTTGTATTTAATTTAATTAACATGACATTTAAATTTTTTGGACATAGCTACCTCTAGATCTTTACACTTTATATAATTTAATTTAATTATTTTGCTTCGACAATAATGATGTTGATACTATTACTATAACTACTCAGTATATGACATTTTGACTTATTCATTGTATGTTAACTGCATGATTGTAATGTTTTAAATTCTCAATATTTGTACGCCTCAAATGGCAAAACATGCTGGACTCCTTTGACTACTGTTATACCATCAGATGATTACCCATGTTTTACAAATAAAATTCTTTGTCTTTGTCTTTGTCTTTGGTCTTCTCCACCACAGACGCAGACACAAAAGTATTTGTAGCTTAGAGCACTTTGACTTTGAACAAACGGAATGTAATTTCAATACAATGAAATAACCAAATTGTAACGACTGAATATCATTAACTAATCAAATTGCCTTACAACTCAATATTGGTCCAAATTGTGTTCTTAGAGCACCATTGTGCTGACACACAAAATCAAATTGACGAAAATTAGTGGAAATGTGCGAGAATTTAACACAGTGTAAGGGTGCGGTTATAAAGTGTACCGGTAATCCGTACCAGC
The DNA here is from genome assembly GCA_947310845.1 of Yponomeuta plumbellus. Taxonomy (NCBI): domain Eukaryota; kingdom Metazoa; phylum Arthropoda; class Insecta; order Lepidoptera; family Yponomeutidae; genus Yponomeuta; species Yponomeuta plumbellus. The sequence goes on along the minus strand of OX371214.1, from coordinate 458,451 downwards.
AAGTCCATACGCGTCCGTACTGATCGGTATTGGTATGACGGTCCCAACCATTGTCTATGTGCCCGTTTATAAAAGATGCAGGCTAATACTTGACAGTAAGACCAGCCACTAGTCTTGTAAGCCTCCACCAATGCGGACTTGGCCCCCGTCGTGGAGTATGACCTATACCTTCCTCAGGGAAGAGACCCGTGCCCCTCGGTGGGGACATAATGGGTTGATGGTGATGATGAATACTTGACAGTACGTGTAGGTACACTGAAAAAATGACATTTTGGCGTAATCTTAAAATACCATGACATAAGAATAAAATAGGTGCGTTCTCCTAAAATAAAGAAATAATAGGTTAATATTACGCTATCATTGAAATGTGTAAGATGGAATCGAATTATTTGGGTAAATAACGAAGTATTATGATACTCATCATCTTAAAAATTAATCACATAAAATAATAGTTTCCTTTTTCAAATAATAACATTATTAAATAGAAAATGGTTCACTGTCCTATATTCTATAATGTATATTATAGAATATAGGACAGTGAACCATTTTAAAGTTGAAACCAATGAACCTATATTAAAGTCGGTGACACGTCATCTTATATGCTGTTATCATCAGAAACCGTATTATCATAGTAATTTTGGTGATATCACTATACTCCGTACTTAAAGTGAATTCACCATACTTTAATCTGAATTCAGGTTATTTATGATTAACAGTTTTCGCAGTGTACGGATTGCCTACATTGATCCTACCGGTTAAAGTCTTTACCTAAGTAGTGTGTGTGTGTATGTGTGTGGATAACGGTGACAGGCTTGCCACTTGTCACGTTTGGGACCTAATAATCTCGGCAAAACGTGGGCCCAGATCTAGTGATTGGTGCCTCTGCCTACCTCCTCGGGGATAACGGGCGTGAGTTTATTTATTTTTTATTTTATTTATTTATTTCTGTGTGTGTGTGAAAGAGAGTCACTTATAGATATTATATGGCTTGTCTGTTTATTATGTTTCTGTGACGTGTCTTGTTAAATATTTTTCCTCTTCAGATCTGTACGCATCAGTACTGACCTGTACTGGAAAATCCGTACCAGGAAGCCTGATTATAACCGCACCCTAAGGATACCTTACGGCTCCTCGGCCGTTTTTAATCGTCCCGTCTCAGAATATAGAGCTGGGTTTAGGTATAGGCCCCGACCGGCGTCGAACCCGGAGCGCTGGTGACCCAGTTCGCGGGGATCAATGCGGGGTCATCGCCCCCGCCGGTCGCGGCCCGCTGGCCCCGCGCCGCTTGTCTCTACGGCCTTATACTTTATCCGATAAGCCTAACTCTCTTCCCTTTAGTATCACATAACAAACATAAATATCCCACAGGGATAGGCAGAGACCAAGGACTTTCTACTGGCCACTTCATCATCATCATCATCAACCCAGCCCGGCACCTAATGCCACTTGCGTTAGTCATAGACGGTGACCCATCCATCACTCAGGCAGCCAAGCTACGAGCGAATCATTAATTAATATTAGTTCTACGTAGATCCAATTTTCTTTGAATTCTGAAACTTGTGTAGGGACTCAGAACGCTGAGTCAACAGATTTGCAACAAAGTAACATAGCGCAACGATCAAGCGCGGACGACTGCGTCCAGCCAGTCGTCCCCCGAACCTCTCTGAGTAAAGTAGTTGTTTGACGTGAATTCTAAATGCGTATGTATCCTCCTGTGTAAACCGTGTAACCGTGTACCGTTCTGAATATAGACTTTTCACCTATTAAACCGCAACCTTCTGGACCTTCTCATTATATTTCCCACGTACCCCACAGTGGTGACCAACGCAATAGGGATCTCCGGTTAGTTGGCTCTAAGTTTCTTGGCGAAATAAAATTAAAAAATAAAAGAAACAACTTCCACCTTTCCTGGACCTAAACTGGCATACCAGATAATAGCTATTGTTAAGATAAAAAGGCAAGGACATTACAAATATAGAAATACGCCTATAATAAAGGTAAATTAAAGTCTTCTCTAGTTCTTTCAGTCTATCAGACTGAAGTCATTTGTACGAATGTACGGCGGTACCCATTGGGAATCGAATCCACGACCTGTCATGGTAGTAGAGCGCTTTAACAGCTAGACCAACGAGGCAGTCATAAAAACTGGTGTTTCCACCCTGAAAATTGTACATACATAAGCTCACGCCCTGTATCCCAGAAGGGTAGGCAGAGAATAGGGACCACCCGCCACAATCCTGAAAAAAATCCAGAAAATAGTGTATCGCAAGAAGGGCAAACATTTGGGAGTCAGCTGGGAGCACCCCGGAAGGCACCCCGACGCAATCACTAGAGGACTACGTTGTCCTTTGATTGTAGGTCGGCTCGCCTCGGTGGAGCGCCGATAGTGCTCCGGTTTATACCCTTTTCGGCGATAAGGCCATCTTTGGCCCCATTCGATGAGTGCTAATTAACTCCGCGAGGTTATAGCTGGAGGGCTCTGGTGGGGTCAAGCACTACTCTCTCAGATCTAAATCTTTAGTGCACCATCATGTTGTTACTACCTTGATTGTCGCATTGTTTGGCGTGACTGTGTCGTTAGATTACTTATATAAGCATACATAAATCTACAACTTATACCTAAATGTTAACTATTGGCTGTGTTTCTTTTTCGCGAGATCCGGATAAAAAACTTAAACATAGGCGTGTTTTTGAGATTTAATGTGCTACGAATATACGGGGTATCGCAAAAATGACACATCACAGTGACACCGGAGGTAGACCTGCCCAAAAGGCATCGAACCAACCTCAGTAAAAAATGCACGGTTTTTGAGATATGGCCAATTTAAGCTTGTTCTAAATTTTCACTTTTTTTAACAAGTTTAGTGCTAGCATTAAGTTAGATAGCCCTCGTGTTTGGTTTATTTTATTTGTACTCGGTCACAAACTTAGCATAGAGTTGTTGAAAAAAGTGTAAATTTAGAATAAGTTTAAATTGGGCATATCTCGAAAACCGTGCAACTTTTACTGAGGTCATGTTAGGTTGGTTCGACGCCTCTCGAGCAGGTCTACCTCCAGTGTCACAATGACGTATCATTTTTGGGACACGCTGTATAAATGCCTCGTTGGTCTAGCTCTTAAATTGCTTACCTACAAATACATAGATTGTGGGTTAGATTTCCCCTGGGGGCCGCCGTACATTTGAACAAAGGGCCTCAGTTTGGGTGTTTTTCCATTTTTGTAATGTCCTTGCCTGGTTACTATAAAACAGAGTATCCTAGTTTGGGATCAGGATCAGAAATCAGTCACAAACACGATTACTACTTCAATAAAACTTATGAATTATCTGTAGTAGTACCTTATAACTAAGAGTTTTCTAGTGACCACTACTCAAGGTCGAGCCTGAATCGTGGCGGCCTAGGTTACGATTGTGTACGTATTATCGTTTAACAAGAAGGCGCTGCATCGTAGAGTGCTTTACAAATTAAAGGTTTATAAAATAAACTAGCTGACCTGGCAAACGATGTTTTGCTAAATAGGGGTATAAAACATAGATAACAACCTTTTCTAAGACTTACTAAACATACATATAACATTTTATCAAAATCGATCAAGCCGTTTCGGAAAAGTATGCGCACTAACACGGGGACCCGAGAATTTGATATATTAGAAGATAAAGATATAAATTATATACCTATGATTGAATTAATGATAAAGTGATCGTGTTGTGTGGAAGTTATTATTATTATTAAATACCGGTACCCTCCCATTATTGATGGCAACGGGGTCGATTTATTCAAGTTTGGTACATTTCTAACTTAGGACTTACAAATCTTCGGGACAATAACACTAATACTTATTTATTTATTTGGTACTTCAACAGAAACACACTTTAGATTTACAGAACAATGTGCAATAAATCGAGCCACATTGTGAATCCAGTAACTGATAAACACAGCATTTATAAACAGTTATATCAAGTAAAGCCTGTATTACACCGGGGCAACACTGTGCGGCATTGCATCATGCCACAAGGCCGCACGCTACAAAGGTGCGGCAGAAGAAGAAGAAGAAGCTGCGATAGTTTGCCACATGACGCAAGGTGTTGCCATGCCACACGGTTCTTGCCACAATGTGCGACGTTGTAGCATGCGGCCTTGTGGCATACCGCAATGCCGCAGTGTTGCACCGGTGTAATACAGGCTTTAGACTTACATACTACTAGTTGTCATGATTACCAGTACAAAGAAAATAGAATAGAATTTATACATATCTGAAATTATGACCTTAAACTTTAGATAGAATGATTTGTGTTTTCAATTTATCTGTCCTACACCCCTCTCTTTTTTTTACTTTCCAAAATATTTAGCCTGGCTGGAAGAAATTTCTTTAGAACTGAGTCGGCCTTTGCACTTAATTTTTATCATAAGCTTGTTATATTATGTTTTATTTTATTGTGCAGTAAAGTTTAACAACAACAACAAAATCGTTGCACACGGAAGAGTGGTACCTCACAGCTCGTAGCAACAGTGACAACTTCTTTGTAACTCGTGCGTAGCATACTCAGCAACGTCGTAACACGTGTGTAGCATTCGTAGCAAAATCGTAGCTAACGCGTAGCGCTTGTACGAGTATTGAGTAGGGGCTATGTACGCCGCTTGTGCGTAGCAAAGCGCAGCGCTTACGTAGCTACGGAGTTGCTACATGTTGCTACATAATAGTAGGATCTTTGTAACTTGCACGTAGCGATTTTATGTAACTCGCCCGTAGCGATTTTATGTAACTCGCCCGTAGCAAATCTTCGTAACTTGTGCGTTACGTAATCAATAATAAAACTTTGTTTTTGATTTGAGATTTGCAGCAAACATGGTACATTTTATATAATTTACAATAATTAAGAACATGCGTAATGCGCCATTATCTGGCATGCAAAATCGTTTGTAGTTAATATTGCACTTGTTTTACCTGCAGGTATTTAAATATCAGTATCAACTTATTCCACTTAGTAAAATTACATTGTTGATATCAATTGTAAATTATAAGATTCTAAGATTAATATATTACATTAATTCTCTTTTAAAAAATAATTAATTCATGCATATCATTAAACATAAAAAATAAAATTATGTACATGAAAGACATAAATTAAAAATATAGTCAAAATAAATTACAATCAATTCACAATCTCAGTTTAAAAAAATCTTCAATTTTATAAATTGAATTCTCACATAATATTATAAACAATTTCTTTTTAAATATACTAAATTGCAGATTCTTTATGGATTCTGGTAGGGTATTGTATAATCTGATCGACATGTAGTGGCAAGAGACGTTGTTTTATGAGGTATTCCGGCCAAACGGTTTGGGTATCTAGTAGAAAATGCCCAATCTTTTTCTTGAAAATTCCTAATATTTTTCTTTACGTTCAGGCACACTTCAAAGACATACAACACGGGTACTAGCAGTATATTTATAATAAAATAATAATAATAAACTCACGCCCGTTATCCCCGAAGGGGTAGGCAGAGGCACCAGTCTCTAGAACTGGACCCACGTTTTGCCGAGTTTATTAGGTCCCAAACGTGACAAGTGGCAAGCCTGTCGCCGTTATCCGGGCACAATTTATTTAAGTATATTTAGTTTTTTGAAAAGAGGTCGACATGAAACTAAAGGCTTAGCTCCACATATGGCTCTTACACACTTTTTCTGAATTCGTAACAACTATCACGAATGTATTAGTTTACTTGTTGAGATGTGTTTATAATTCACACGCAATCATGTTTAACCGACTGAAAGGATTTGTATTGCAATGTATGTGCCTATATGTAAATGTTATGTTATGTATTCTATTTGGTGTACAGATGGGCCAAGTACCAGGTAATAAATGCAACACATTTTTATCCAAGTCTTATTTTAAACCGAAGTAGCAGGCATAGCCAATCGAACGTTGAATCAACGACCTTTGTGGCGCAGTAGTTAGCGTATCTGCCTGCCATACGAGAGGTCCCGAATTCGAATCCCGGCTGGGGACAAAAAAAAAGAAACCCAGGTCTTGGATGTTTACATGTTTGTGACGTCACTCTTTCTGGTTCCCACGACTCAAGGTATCCTAGTGTACTGCCAGAAACAATGTATGTACCTGTATGTAAATGTTATGTTATGTAACCAGATGGTTATAAGTAAAGTCAGCAAAAATCATTCAGGTACACTAAACTCTGTACTATACTTCCACAACACTTGCCTGACCTTGCCTTGCATGACGACCTCTGTGGCGCAGCTGTTAGCAAATCTGGGTACAAAAAACCCCACGCCTTTGCTGTTTACATGTTTGTAATGCCGCTGTTTCTGGTTCCCAGGATACAGTATCCTAGTGTGTGTACCTGTATGTAAATGTTTATGCCAGGCTTTCAGTAGCTTGCCGTTCCAGTCTAGCCAGTAGCTTAAGCTAATATATATTCAGTCCGCGCCCGGATTGCGAGCCACAATTTGTTAACAATGCTCTCGCGACCCCGAGGCGTCCATTATGCTGATACAGCCATCGACAGCAGTAAAGCGCAATGAATGGCGTCGCCGCGATAAAAAGGGTTGACCCGCGCGGGCTCAGTGCCAAGTACCGAACTTGCGACAGCGGACCACTAACGGCACCCAAACGAGATTTATATTTCTTGACTTGGCTTATTCTCAGACTTACCAAATAACAAAACACACAAAACTAATCACAGAAATAGATTAAGATAACATAAAATCGCTCTTAGCCCCGGCTGCCCGAGTGATCTTAAACGATCACGAAGGTTAAGCATCATAGGGCGCGTTCAGTACATGGATGGGTGACAGTCTACGACTAACGCTAGAGGCATTTTTCCGAGCGGTTCCGTACTTTGCGAGGCACATTGAGCATTTGGTGCCGGCTGCCGTCGATAGATAGCAGTCGCTAAGCCAAGTCAGAGGCCTTAGGGCGGCTTGAAAATTTCTGACAGTAAGAAGACCAGCCACTAGTCTTACAAGCCTCCATCAATCCGGACTTGGCCCCCGTGGTAGAGTATGGCCTATATCTTCCTCAGGGAAGAGACCCGTGCTCCTCGGTGGGACTTAATGGGTTGATGATGATGATACGAGATTTATACATATTAGGTAAACAGAAGACATTGCTCGAAGAAAGACACGTATTAGGATCCCGATCTGGACCCAAACTAGCTAATACCATCTAATACCTATATGACTTAAATCCTGTGACTGGGGCATCAGAAGCATAAAAACACCGTGACTGGAGCCACTTCTACAAAGTTCGCCGGTCCCCAGTGGAACCGCTACACCAACTTAGACAATTCTTATCGTAGATTTCGTTTAGAGATTTCATTTCTTTGTCTAGTCTACAGAATTAAGATAAGTAATTCTCATTGTGTTTCAGGGTGGAAAGTAAAACAATTTCACTAACAGTACTGGAGTTGATGGGGAATTTTCTTAGAGACAAAAAAAAAACCAAGACAAAAATAATTTCTCGATCCTTTCGATATCAAAAGATTCTGGAACTGAAAAATACATACATACATAGGCAGGGCCTGTCTCCCACGAGACAGGCTCTGCCTAGTGTGGGAGTCAGCAACTGTCAAAATAATGTAACATAATGACAAATTTAACAAACAAATGTAAAATAAAATAAAAACATTTTCATTTTTCACATAAGCTCACGCTTGTATCCCAGAGGGGCAGCCGCACTGCCACTTGCCACGATCCTGACATAGCACTATCGTTTCATCGATATTCACTAGTCGCTGCATGCTCGCACGCATTGCAAAATAAGCAACAGTTATTTTTGTATGAAAGCACTGAAAGTCACAAATTAAACGTTGAATGTACTTCGAGCTAATGTGGGTAGAAGGGCCGATAAGAGACACCCCAGGTGGACAAACTTCTAACAAATACGGGATGTCTTAGCAATGGTCAAAATAAAAATTACGTGTGCATGGAAGTCTGATTTTTATTTATTTTCTTAAATTACCGCTGTCTGATGATGATTTTAATAAAGCGTAGGAGATCTGTCCGGATTTAAAATAGAATAGAATATTTTTATTGCACATTAGAAAAACAAAAAGAAACAAAATATTTACAAAGGTAATATTTTTATATTTATTTTTTTTATCTAATATTTTTTTATGTCTTTCTAGAGTCTACAAGTGACTCCTGCCCGCATGTGAATTTTCCACTGACCATAACGCACTGCATTGGCAGATTTTATTGGTATATTCACGCATTAGCAGCCTATATGAGGCCCACGGCGTAGCTCATCCCAGGGAAAAGAATGGGATTAATCAGCACTAGTGCGGATTGGACATTTAATAAAAATAAGACCACAACTAGAAAAAAAGACTTTAAAAAAAAATCAACAAGTCAATTTACGGACTAGCATTAAAATGTGAAAATTACTTTGCTAAATTCCGCCAAAATTCCACAAGCACCATGCGGTTAGTTAATGCACCGCCCTCTATCCCACAGACACAAACTCACCACCACCGACACCAATTACTAGCGTGAGAAAATGCGACGCGTTTCGCCTCTAACACGAGGCATGCTCAGGCTCACATTATAATGCTATTATGAATTTCCGCAAAGTAACACCTGATTCCATACAAAATTTACGGACTATTTGTTGACGGTCAATGTACAACTTTCTTGTCAAAAAGTATGTAACTATATCCGAAATAAATAATAATGACAATGTACTTTGTTAGCCGCTGCCTTCGGGTCAGGTTGTAGTGGAGGAACAAGCAGCGAAAACAACTCCACTCTGACCATGTTTTTTCAAATAATAACAAGAAGCCGTACAATATAACATTCGTTGTAGTTAGTACAAATACAAGATACGTACCGGCCAGATCGAATAATATGATTAGTCGTGCTGTACTGTAAAAGTCCAGTGATGGAAGCTTCACACAGATGTAAGCAATACCGGACACAAACCACTTCCATTTGAAGCTTTTTCGGTGAAAACGCCGGCGGGCTTAAACCATTTGTGACGTAACTCGATTTCCTGTGCCGAACGCTAGCGGACGCTTTCCAACGGAAAAAAAATCGGTCATTTAGACAAGCGTTTTTTTTTTGCTGGCCGAAGTGTATTTTAATCACCATTAATTTCTTTTTATTATATTCTATAACAGCACGGTCAAACCAGTAATGAGAGAAGATCTGCAAGAATCCGTGTTACTGATATAGCTCGAAGAATTGCTCAGTGAAGTGGTAATGGGTAAGCTCGGAGCGCTGATGGCCGTTGGGGCGGAAACGTTGTAACCTGGCGAAGGATGATGATGTTCTATTCCGCATCTACGGACCATCCACCAACCATACATCCGCAGTCGGACCACGTGGCCAGGGCGACTATCGGGCTGCTGTTTTATTTATGTATCACAACAAAAAAAAAACAATATGATTTAGAAATCCTTTGTTACTTTACCACTTTGTTACGTACCACTTATCGCACAATTAAAAAATGAACACAAATAAAAGTTAAATAACAGCCTCGAAATAAAAGTTGCGTGTGGAGGCGGATTTATTTCGAAAGAAATTTCTTCCAGCCAGTCTATATTTTTTATAAAAGAGAGGAAGAGAGAGATAGGGGTAAGGTTGATAAAGTGGAAAGGAAACTCATTACTACCTACATTTATATGTATAAAAGTAGGTTTTTTTTAATGTAACGTCACATACAATAGCTTAGTAGTAGTAGTAGTAGTAGTAGTAGTAGTAGTAGTAGTAGTAGTAGTAGTAGTAGTAGTAGTAGTAGTAGTAGTAGTAGTAGTAGTAGTAGTAAAGATTGTGGCAAATGACAGTCCCTGGTCTCTTCCTACTCCTCTGGGATATATGTAGGTGTGAGATTATGTATTTTATTTATTTATTGATACTCTTATTGCACTTACATTTAAAGTAAAATTATAGTACAATGCGGCGGACTTAATGCCAGAAGCATTTTCTACCAGTCAGCCATGAGGTAAATGGAAAGAGTTGATAGACGTGCAAGTAATTGAATAAATCTAAAAACGTACATTTATTGAATAAACCTACACATTAATATATACTTATTAGGTAAATATATAATAAAATATATATTAAAATATAATGAGCCTTAATATTACAATAAAATACATAATATATATACACGCTAGGAGAAATCAAGGTAACATAATATAATTTGCCATAACCAATATGAGTAAAATGATACAGAACATAAAGAACATACAACTGAAAGATCCTTGTCATGAAAAGTGGTATATATGTATGTATGTAAAAAAAAGAAAATTATTATGAACTAAGTGAAACACAAGTTGAGTTTATCATCTTTGTTTCCACTAGCCATAACAATATTCTTAGCTGTGTATTTTAAAAGACTACTTGGCGCAGACTCGGCAATGACAGCAAGGTGACTTATTAGAGCTAACAAGAGCGTACCGTATCGCGGCGGGAGCTCCGGGGGGCGACTCCACTCCGGCCACCGGCGGTGAGAGTACCGCCACTCGATCGTAGCGACTAAAGCCCACCATTCACTACACGCAACGCGAGCCGAGCCCTGAGCCGTACCCATTCGTGGACAAATCCGTCATCGCCCACACACTACACGAGCGCCGAGCTGCTTACTACTTTATCTCCAGACAGCGAGCGCCGCGCCGAGACGCGAGCCGCGCACCGAACCGAGAACCAACACATTCACGCAGATTTCTCTGCGGACTTGTCGACAAGTCCGGCGGATGGGCACGCCTGTGAATGGTAGCCTTTACCTCTCAAACTAACGCCAGAACCGCGACCACAAGTTTTTGCAAAAATTCATACTCATACAAAAATTTGTCTATGCCTGAAGGGGTAGCCAGAGACCAGGGACGGCCACCTGCCACGATCTTGACAAATCACTTTCGCTTCATCGACATTCATTGGTCGTCGCTTGCACGGACGTCGGTTTCGGGTCCTTTTTATTTTGTCCCAGACGGACATCATATAACATCATCATTCAGCCACAAGAAGTCCACTGCTGGACATAGGCCTCCTCCATGGATTTCCAAAAAGACCGGTCGAAAGCGGCCTGCATCCAGCGTCTTCCCGCCACTTGGATGAGATCGTCTGTCCATCTTGTAGCTGGTCGTCCTACGCTGCGCTGTGCTGTATTAAGAAATATACCTACATCCCCTATTTGGTTGAGGTATGTCCGCCTGGGGCGTGCCTTCCGGCCCTTCTACTCACATCATCATCATCATCAGGCTATATTAGTCCACTGCTGGACCTAGGGCTCCCCTAATGAGCGCCATAGCGCCCTGTCTTCAGCTTGCCGCACCCAGCATCTGCCTGCAGCATCTACTCACACATGCTCGATACATTTGCTTCATCACTCTTTCTTCCTTCATCCTCTCCTGCTAAAATTCGAGTTGTGTAAACAGGGGATCTATTAGCAAAGGACAACACGAAAAGTAGCCGAAACCGGTGAGTCTCCATGCAACGACTGATGAGTCAAAAGTGGTCTGGAAGGGTTGTGGTAAGTGGCAGTCCTGGGGTATGAGTATGTATGTTGAACCTAGTTACTCGTCCGCAGTCAGAGACGTCTTATCAGACTTGCTCGTAGCCTGGGCTGCCGAATTGATCTTAAACTATCACTAACGTTAAGCAACATACGGCGCGTTCAGTCTATGGATGGGTCACCGTCTATGACTAACGCTAGTGGCATTTTTCCAAGCGGTTCCGTGCTTCGCAAGGCACGTTAAGCAGTTGGTGCCGGCTGCCGTCGATAGATGGCAGTCGTTAAGCCAAGTCAGAGGCCTTAGGGCGGCTTGAAAACTTCTGACAGTAAGACCGGCCAGTGAGTCTTACAAGGCTCCACCAATCCGGAATTGGGCCCCGTGGTGGAGTATGGCCTATACCTTCTTCAGGGAAGAGACCCGTGCCCCTCGGTGCGGAATGGGTCAGAGACGACCAAAGACGTTGCAAGCTCTCTTCTCATCATCAACCCATTATTTCCCCACCAAATATTTTTATTCATGACAAAAACAAAATGTTTACTTTATGAACGTCAATGTTGTTAGTTTCACAATTAAGTGATTAGTACCTGGGTAACCGAGCTTTGCTCGGTACTTTTTTTGTAATATAAAATATGTAATATAAAACTAAAATAATCCTATTCCAACAAAAAAAGAACTTGGAAAAAAACATCATGACTCGAACCGGGTCTCTTGAAATCGGCCCGAAACGGGTCGCCCGTTTTCCCGTCAGGACTATCCCAACCTTGCAGATACACGCGAAATTTACCTCTGTATGTTATTATAGCAAATTTCAATTACCTTAAAACACGGAAAAAACAACGTTTTCTAAAAATGTAACTTAGTTAGATCAATTAAACGCCCCCGAAAGCATCTGCCTACAAAATTTCGTGAAAATCGTTGGAGCCGTTTCCGAGATTCTGATTATATATAAATATATATACAAGAATTGCTCGTTTAAAGAGATTAGATAGATGTGGACAAGAGTCTAAGATAGAAACTCCACTTTTTCTTTTCAAAACGGTGTTAGCTTAATTAGCAAAGTATTCAATTTAAAAATTATTTTTCGTGAGTGTATGTATGTACTCATGTGTGTGCGTGTGTGTTTGTCTATTTATGTGTCCCAACAGCAATTTCTGTCAGACATCCTTGTGACGGAAAGGTCATATTGTGTTTGGTAAATTATTATGTTTGTGGAGTAATGGGCTGCATTAAATAAATAATCAGTAGCCCTCAAGTTTAGGAAGGTTGTATCGCGATGTTGCCACATGTGCCTTCGTGTGACGATGCGATTACCTTGACTAATCCAATCACTCCCTTTGAGGCGCTCGCCTGAGCCACCGCAGGCCGCAGCTTCAATTATACCAGCGACGAGGCACACAAGTTTGATAGGACGCTGAATCAAATGCCCTCAGACTAATTGGGTCTTCTCAGGGCGTGTAAAACTGTCACTCACTGGGTTATTAAAGCATGTACGTAGAGCATGTTGTCTTGCTCGCACGGTTAAACCTTTTACATACATAAGCTCATGCCTGTATCCCAGAAGGGTAGGCAGAGACAAGGGACTGCCACCTGCCACGATCCTGACAAATCACTGACCAGCGTGTCTGCTTTGCCACATTACCCTCCTCATTCGCATAATATTTATTAAAACAGCCAAGGACGAGCTAAACTTAAGCTAACAGACATTTTACATAGCTCATTTCAAGTTAGCGTGTACACGTCGCCTACAATATACTCGTATGATATTTTTGTTACCCATATACGACCGATAAGAATAATACTATAAGTTCCTAGTTTATCCATTAAGAAGAGGGAACTAGTTTTCACAACACAGGGAATCCTAGGGCTTCATCCGTTTCTATGTAATTGTTTTTGAAACAAATAAATATTTTTTCATTAAAAAATTCAATATACTTACTTACTGCGATGGCTCAGCGAACCGAAGTGGGTCTTGGCCTCCGACACAAGAAGTCGCTACTTGTCTCTGTCCTGCGCGGTCTGTTGCCAGTCACTGGCCTAGAGTTCACGCAGGTCCTTAGCTACTCCGTCCCTCCAACGATGTCTGGGGCCGCCCACGGGTCTTTGGCCGCTTGGAAGCCCCGAGTATGCTCTCTTAACTGCTCGGTCCTCTTCCATTCAAATTCAATATAGGTATAGATAGATATTGGTGCCAATGAAAATACATTGTGATGTAACTGACCTTGGGCGCCCCATTGGTGGCGGCGTGGTGGCGCGCGGCGGCGGAGTGCGCGCGGCGCGTGGCCTTGTAGTGCAGCCGGCGTAGCGCCCCGCCCAGCCGCTCTGGCGAGCCCTCGCGAGCCACCGTCATGCCGTTCTCCGCACCTTGACGCAACCAAACGGAGCTTTAAGGTCATACCACACTTAAACGACTCTACTCCAACACCGCCCTAAACTAAGACGACTCCTCGCACGCGGCGACAGCTAGCAGACGGCCAGCTGTCCACCCAACCCTGCTGACCGACTGAGCGGCGACTGCTAGCAGTGAGCGCGCGGACACCGCGCCGACCGCTCGTCTATAACGTGCAGCCAGCGAGGCGTCAACTACCGAGCAGTCTGACGGCAGTAAGCTCGCTGACAGCGAGGTGTCTTCTGCCAATGATGCCAATGTAAAATATATCTAAAGAGCAATATTCGAGAGGGAGCAGAGTCGTGTAAATATCATAGCCCACTTACACGACTCTGCTCCCACCCGGCAAAAATAATATAATTCAAATATGGGCTTTAAATATTGCTCTTTAGATATATTTTACATTGGCATCATTGGCAGAAGACACCTCGCTGTCAGCTGTCAGATAATTTATTATGCCAATGACCTTTAGGCTCACAAAGTTTTTTTTTATTTTATTTTTCTAAATAGAAAACCTTACACTTAACACAATCTCGTCAATCTAAAGCAGTTTGTTGGTGAAGCGCTCTATCACCATGTATTAGTACCCTTTATCTTCTCTCTCTAATATATAACATTCTCGTGTCACACCTTCAAGCCATTATGTCCCCACCGAGGGGCACTGGTCTCTTCCCTGAGGAAGGTATACTCCACCACGGGGGCCCAGTCCAGATCGATGGAGGCTTGTAAGACCAGTGGCTGGTCTTACTGTCAGAAGTTTTCTAGACTTGGCTAAAGAGTCTGACTGTATAAAAAGGGACTTTAAATTATTTAAACCCTTTGGCTCAACTGTTAGCCGTCAGGTGCACCAAGGTACAAGGGTTTTAGAACGACGGTTAATGAATATAAGGTATAATTTCGCTTCCGAGTACCCGCTACCAAATTTGGTAACCGCGAACCGAATGGTTAAATGTTATTATCTTTTTACTGCATTGACTTACAAGCTTGACCCACTTCATAAAATTAACTATTTGGAGAAAACCTGCCATAAGAGACAGATTGGACAATTTGAGAATTTGAGATTGTGTTCTGAACTCTCCTTGAAGCCCAGTCTTAAAGGTCTATTCACATGAAAATAAACCTTTGTTTATTATAACCTAGGATTATTTCTCTAATGCGCCATTTCTGAATCATGTCGGTCATGTCGGTCTATTCTACGTTCTTATCATCATCATCAGCCCACTTCTGCCCACTGTTTATGCCTTTTTCCCATCACGCCATACCTCGCGGCCTCTCGGCCGCAAAGCGGACTCCGGTCAGCCAGTAGACCAACAGTCCGATCGTCAAACAATGCGGCTAGGTTGCCAGGGGGCCCGTTCTACTTGTTTTTTTGTTTAGTTTCCCATGTGTGAAAAAAACTCGTCTCGTACGACATAACAAGATTTATCTAGTGTCTCAGGTTGATCCGGACGACGTCGCTACCGTCCCCCGTCCGGATCTCGACCGAGCAGTTATTACGCCGCGTTTGTGCTTCGTCCGTGAAATCTCGTCCCCGCTCCGTCCTCGGCCGTCCTATACTTGAGCCAATACAAACATGCGAACCGAGTCATAAAAGTGCGAGCGAGAGTTCCGATATGCCTGATATGCCTCCTATATGTGTGAGAGAGAGCTCTGATACAAATGTTTATGACTCAGTTCGAACGTTTGTAATGGCTCAAGTATAGTGTGGCTAGCACAAAGTTAAATGTCTGACTCGAGCCAATTTTGCCAGTTTTGGACAAAAAATTGTACCAAAAATATAGAAATTTATAAATCAGAGACAATCCGAACATATTCCCGCAGACAGTTTTTATCCGTACGGAAAGTTAAAATTCCGTACGACTGCAGACAAATCCGTACTGTGGCTGTCCGGCCCGCACAATGTGTGTAAACCTTTGGTATCCATGGGCGCACTCGGCGAGAGAACAGTGTAATCATTTGCTTGTGTATTTAAACGGTTTTAAAAATAGTAAAACTAAGTTTATAGAAGTAAAACCTATACTAAAACAAAGCCTAGTGTCTGTGCTGTTTGTTGATTGTTTTGGTGTTAGAGAAAAGTGCCTAATACTGATGGAAAAGTGACATTTCTTGCCAACACGTCGATTGTTTACATCGCTTCGGGTCACTGACCTCCAGGACATCGACCTTGGCCGTGGATGTCGGTTGCGCAAATCCCCCACGCCAAGCGCTTCGCCTGTTGCGTCTGTGTGTGTTTGCGTACGCACGCTACCTGCCGCCGCGCGCGCAACACTCGAGCCGACCGGTTGTCTCACCCACACTAGCACACCGCCCTCACTTTTCTGCCGACACCGTTGCCCCAGCGCCGCCTGTTCCTTGCTTACTTAAACTTGCTATCTAGCTTGCGCCGCTGCTTTGACATAAAACATGATTTGTCAGGCATGTCATGATGGAATCCTTCTTGGGGAGCAACTGGCTTGTGTGGGTTGCAGGAACTGCTTCCATTTTAGGTGTCTCAACATAACTACGGCGTATTTTCTTGAAAACAAGCTTCAACTCGAGAAATCGTGGCGCTGCCCCCGTTGCGCTAATGTTACATCGCGGCGTGCTGGCCGTAATGACGACACTCCAATCCAATGAACAGCGTGTGATGGCGAAAGAGCTGGAGGTGGCGAAGGAACTGGACATGTCGATCTGTGACATTTCTCAGCAAAGTGTCTCGCGCAACTCGGATGCTGCCGGGTACTCGACCACAGCTTTCGACTCGATGTACGCTAAGCTGGAGTCGCTGTTGAGCGATAAGCTAGGTGACGTTGTCAATGAGCTACGTACGACAGCTATTCAAATAAGGACCGAGTTCACCAAAACCACAGACTTTTTGTACGAGAAAAAAAATGAACTGACTAGTGCGGTTCAGTCGGTGCGTGAGAGGGTGACCGTCGTGGAGCAAGAAAATAGCCAGCTCAAGTCCGAGCTCGTCAGTGTAATTAGGGCTCAGAAGAATATCGGGGGGAGCGGCCTCCATGAGGTTATTGAGCAGCTGCGGTCAGACTTGAATGACCGAGAGCAGGTCACACTCCTCAACGATATCGAGGTTACGGGTGTCCCGGAGTTTGAGTCTGAGTCCTGCGGCCACATCGTTTCCGCTGTCGCGGCCAAGCTGGGAATCTCGTTGGACTCGCGTGACGTCGTAAGCGCATCCCGCGCCGGTCCGCGCCGCTCCACACCGCTGCCCGGCGAGTCTGCGCCGCGCCCGCGGCCTATCGTCGTGTGCCTGGCGCGCCGTGCAATTAGAGACGACTTCATACAGAGCGCAAGAGTCCGTCGAGGTTCGGTCACTACGGCCGATCTTGGTCTTCCCCCGCATGACGCCCGTCGTATTTACGTCAATGAAAGACTGACCAAAATCAACAGAAGGCTTTTCAGTCAGGCGCGAGAGGCGGGCCGAAACCTGCGTTGGAGGTTCGTCTGGTCCAGGGAGGGCCGTATCCACGCTAGACGCGATGAGTCGTCTCCGGTACATCGCATCCGATCAGATAACGATATTAAACGGGTTTTTGAATTACTGTCTGTTGGTCCAGTTCACTCCCAAGTGGTATAATGCATATAAAACGCTTTACCTTAAATTACTACATAACTGGCTTTGCTTTAGTTTCCGTAATGATGTCTGTTGCTTTACGTTATGTGTGTATTTGTTTGTTAAATTATCTTTATTTGTATCTATTAACTTGCTTCCTTTCACTCAGTGGTTGTTGGCATTTGTAACAAGGACAGCAAGGTTTAATATTGCTCAGCAAATGAGCTACGGCGGCGGCGGGACGGCTAGTGGCCTAGTGGTTATGAGTCACTACGCGTTATTACTTTTACCAATTTTTCTTACTCTTATTATCGCTCTTGACATTTTAATGACATTTACATAACATAACATAACATTTACATACAGGCACATAAATTGCTTCTGGCCTCACACTAGGATACCCTGTGTCATGGGAACCAGAAACAGCGACGTCACAAAAATGTAAACATCCAAGACCTGGAGTTTTTTTTTTTTTCTCCCCAGCCGGGGATCGAACCCGGGACCTCTTGCATGGTAAGCAGATGCGCTAACCACTACGCCACAGAGGTCGTCGTACATTGTTTAATTATGTAAATTATTTACCATTTATACACCTTACTACCATCACACGGACACCTCCCTATCTATATGGCACGACGCATTCCTTTATCTATCACTCTGCTGTATTTTTCTCAGATTCACAGATACATTTTTTAATATTAATACTACTAATGAAACAGAAGTCCTAAAAATAATCTTAGAACTGACATCTAACGCCAAGGGTACAGACAATATTAATAGAGATATGGTGATCTTAACTCTTCCACACAGTCTCACCACTATCACCAACATAATAAATAAATCCATATCCTGGAGTACTTTTCCAGATTTATGGAAAATCGCTGATGTTACTCCTTTGCCAAAAATTAATAACCCTAACAATTTGAACGATCTGAGGCCCATTAGTATCTTACCCTATCTCTCAAAAATATTGGAAAAAGTGGTTTATAACCAGATGGTAAGCTATTGCGAAGCTAACGACATCTTACCGGTTCATCAGTCCGGTTTTCGCAGAAACCACAGCACGTCCACTGCCCTACTTGATGTCATAGATAACATCCTAGGAGAACAAGACAAGAGCAAAGTTACCATTTTGGGACTTTTAGATTTCTCCAAGGCCTTCGATTCCTTGAACTTAGATTTACTGCTGGCTAAACTGCTGCTGCTGGATATTACGGCTTCCAATCTAAGACAGTGACTTGGTTTCGTAGTTATCTTGTCGACCGCTACCAACAAGTGTCCCTCCAGAAGCCAGACGGCTCGGTCCTTAAGTCGGGGCTGCATCACGTAACCCGCGGTGTCCCACAGGTATCTATCGTGGGTCCGCTTCTCTTCACCATCTATTCAGCGGACATTGCGAGGTGTATTGAGTTTTGTAGGTATCACCTATACGCAGATGACCTACAAATTTATATTTCCACAGATCTTAGCTGTGTTTCAGAGTCTGTAAAGGCCTTAAAAAATGACTTGCAGCGCATCTCCAACTGGTGCAGTAGCAACAGCTTACTTCTAAACAAAAAGAAATCCAAGGTCATGATCCTGGGCTCTACAATTCAAAAAGAGCGTATAATGGCATTAAATCCCGTAGTTGTTGTAGAGGGAGAGTAACTGGACTTTGTCGATGAAGTGCGGAATCTGGGTTTGATTATGGACAGTAACCTTAAGTTCGAGAAGCACGTAGTAGAAATCGTACGGAACTGCTTCTTTAGGCTCAGAATCCTGTACTCACTACGCAGATTCCTGAGTGTCAACACGCGAAGCCTTCTTTGCGACACACTGATAATGTCCAAGATCAACTATGCCTTAACCGCCTATGGTCCATACTTATTTGCAAAAACACACAAACTACTTCAACGAGTGCAAAATGCTTGTGCCCGTTTTTGTTTTAATGTATCGTACATATCACACCATACTTAAATAATGCGTCTCTCCTGAAAATGGGAAACAGGCTGAAATTTTTTATGGCAACTCTTATGTTTGGAGTCATCAATTTTCAGAAGCCAGCTTATTTGTATGACAAACTGACATGGCGTTGGTCTGTATATGGAGACCGCAATAGACTTAGGACGTGCTCAAACCCGCTTGGTGTACCTGGACACCGAACTGCCGCCTTCCGTGGTAGTTTCCGGTTCCAGGCCACCAAGTGCTGGAATGACATACCCCCGCCGATAAGGCAACTCAACTCAAAAGCTGGCTTCAAGGCAAAATACAAGAAGTTCCTCCTGGAATCCCAATGATCTCTCTCACGTGACCACTTGCCGACATTTTTTTCATTTATTTTATTTTATTTTACTTATTAATCTCTTATAATATTAATAATAATCACTGACACTTGCCAACATTTATTTTATTTTATTTCATTTTACTTATTAATCTATAATAATAATAATTAATAATTTCGCTGACATTGTAGACAATTTCTGCCTAGTCATTCACAATCAATTTTAATTATCCTTTCGTGCTTTACTTTTAATTTAATGATTTATTTATTTATCCTCGTGAGGCCCAAATGTCTGCAAGTGATCACAAAATCATTTGTTATTTTCAAGATCGGGCCTTACGAGGTTATAATAAGATGCAGTATTCGTAATTTCGAAGGCAAATTATTAGAATGTATTTGTTCATTACTTCGTTAGTTCGAATTGTGACATTTTTCTTTTCTATTTATTTTATTTACATTTATAATTACTTCAATTAATCCCATATAATTACTATTAACAATTAATTTAATAATAGTAATACCTATTTTTTCGTTTCCTTTCCTTTCCTTTTTCGACTCACTGGTCTCTGACTCACTCCGTCTTACCATCGGTACTGACATAATAACAGCGCTGAGGTGGTCACCCACTCCAGCACATGCTGAGTCAGTACCTTTTTGCATTTGCCACACCCACACTCCTCTCTTGGGTTATTGTACTTTACTTCTTTCATGTGTATTATTATTTTTCTTTCTGTGCAATGTTTTACTGTACTAGTTTAATGTGTTTCTCTTTGTTTGCTGTACACTGTGCCTATCTTTTGTGTTACTTCTGTATATGTGTGTGTGTAAATGTGAATAAATGTTTTTATCTATCTATCTACCTTTAAGGGCCGCGCAAACTCGCAGATGAAGTGTATGCGTGGGTCCACTCAAGGGTCCTCTAAGCTTCCTGAACTTCGCCACTGCCGACCGCCTTCGTTAGATTCCTTACCCTCGAGCTCTTTATATTCGGGGCCCCAATTTGTTATTGGAAACCAAGCCGAAGTTGCTTGCAAAATAGGCAGACTCCAGGGCTCCATGACAACATGGCACTCTGCGGTTAGGGTTCCGTAGCCGAACGAGACTCTATTAATATGCCTACCACAGGTGTTGGTACTAATAAGTAGCCGTGGAAATGTTCACAATAATAACATAGAACAAATTATGTAGCTTAACTCGTTGGCTCAACTCTGCAATTGACACAGGGGCTTTAGAACAACGGTTAATGATTACGAGTATAAGGTTAATAACCGAGTTACAACCGAAGTTAATAATAAGAAATATTTGACGACCTCTGTGGCGTAGTGGTTAGTGCATCTGCTTACCATGCGAGAGGTCCCGGGTTCGATCCCCTGCTGGGGAGAAAAAATCAACTCCAGGTCTTGGATGTTTACATGTTTGTGACGTCGCTGTTTCTGGTTCCCACGACACAGGGTATCCTAGTGTGGGGCCAGAAGCAATGTATGTGCCTGTATGTAAATGTTTATGTTTAATAATAGTAATAATAATTTCCAGACGACACAATCACTTGACCCGGTCCCAAACTAGAATAACTTATGCCATGGTAACCAGGCAAGGACATTACAAACATCCAAAAACACGCAGACTGAGGCGATTTGTACAAATGTATGGGAATCGAACCCACGACCTCATTCTTGGTAGCTAAGCTCCTTAACAGGTTGACCAACGAGTCAGTCTCAGAGCATTTGCTTTCCCGCTAGTGCATTATTTTTATAATAAGGATGTTTATTCCAAGGGTCCATAATCAGTGTTTACACTCAGTGTTACTTAAGACCTTGCTTACATCTACTTATTTTGATTTGATCTTTACTTAGATAATTATTATTTACCGCAAACAAAAAATATATGTTTTGTATCCAAAAGGTTTAAGTTAAGTTGTAAGCGTCAGGCCCCTTGGACCAAATGCGATATTTGATGTTTGAAAAACATTACATTACAGTACCTTTTTGGTACTGTTTAGTACCTCAATTGAAATATATAGTACCTCGATAAACAGCTAAAAACACGTGTAAAGAAAGTGGCCAGACATTCTGACGTCAGGATGTCTGGAACACATTTGTTTAACATAGTTCGAAACAATATGGCTAAGGAGCCGGGGATCTCTGGGCCCAATTGTAATAAGCTCAAATATGGTTTAAAAAAAGCGGTATTTTTTTCTGTTTCAAAATATAAAAAATCTGCTCAATTCACAATCTGGGAGACGAGAAATCTTAAAAACAAGTTTATTGCACTGATGAAATAAAGTATCGATTACTATAATCGATTACTGTGAATGATTTCAACAATTATTATTGAACATAAAAACACTCGCATCGGATGATGGATTCAATCAAAGTGAACAAAATCTACGGAATAAATTATTATATTGTCAATAGTTTACAATAAAAAAGATTATCAACTTTAAAATCGATTCTCGTAGATTCTCGTCGATTTATTACATAAGTTTGTCAAATGTATTTAATCTGTGCTGACAGTGACAGCTCCCGGACTTTCAATCGGGAGACGATAATGCACGTACCGCGAATGCACATCCTGAGAACGTACGCCCCGGTAATGTACAGCCATGGAATCCGTGTACATGTACAATTGTACACGGATTCCCGTCCGTACGTTCTCGGGTCGTGCGTTATCAGGCTGTACAAAATCGGTACAGGCGAGAATCCGTGTACAGCCATAGACACGACAGAGTGGTGCCTCGTTTCCATACCCACTCAAACGTCTAGGGTGCGCGAGCGACACTAGCCTCTTCCGTCCGCGAGTCAAAGGCGCTTTTTTTCGCACTTTCACCCGCGACCTTGATGACAAAAAACATTGTAGCTGAAAGACTACAATGTAGCTACACTAAAACAAATAGCTACACTAAAACAAAAAATATCTACAGAAAGTTAAAAAAGTGCACAATTTTATAAAATTACAAAAAAAAATACTTAGTCTAATTTGAAAACTAGAAAAAAATGTACAATTTGCTTATTTCCATAAAAAAAAGTTTGAGTCTACTTTATTTTGCACTTGACCATCAGATTTACAGTTTTTGCTGATATTTATCTTATTAGAAACCAACTAGATAATCTAACGATTAAAATTATACTAGTATCATAGCATAAATATATTGCTTTCTATCAAAATAAATCGAAAGTATCTACGTGCTCCTCATTACGTATCTGGGAACAAGTTGCTTTGTAGGGATGATCTTCAATAGTTCAGACTTTTTTCAATAATGTAAATGTATATGAATATGACAACAATGAAATAATCTCGTATATTTCACAAAAAATAATGGATAATTATAAAGGAACAATAATGATTCAACACTGAATCGTCAAACAAAAACCGTGAGGCGATGCTGTATCGTTTCAAGTAGGATTACTCAAGTTATACGTCTTAATACAACCGTAACGAAACACATCCGTAAAGCAAATATCTTCACGATTAATTTGATATACAATGATCGTAAAAATAAGTCGTATTTATGTATTATTTACCACATCCATTACCCTAAAAAATCCATGTAAACACTGAACCGGCAACCTCTGACCGAATGAACTTTTGAGAATTTTTTCTTCAAATGTTTGTTGTGATCAAGGCTGAACAAAAGTTGTCTGTGGATAGTGTAACTATACTAGCGGCATCTAGTATCGAGTAGCAGAACGATCTTTGGCTGCGTTCAAAGAAAAAAAACGAAAAATAAATGCAGCATCGTCGCATCTGGTTTTGGGACTATAGTCCCAGAGGACGTTAGACTGTATTGTCATTTCTGGGACCGTAGTCCCAATGGACGTTTCAGTGGATAAAGCGTATTTCATTCACTTCGCAGCAATTCCAGAAATTCTATTCCGTATTCCCCAAATGTCAAAAAGTCCTGATATGTAGTGAAATTAATTTCTAAACGAATCCCAAAAGAGATACACACTCCACACTCACACATTCCAGTAAAACGTGCAAAACCTATGATCTGAACATCGTAGTGATTGTATTCTCTGTGATGTGAACGAGGCACCGAATGGTCACCGATTCCAGGGCTGTACGTTCCCGTCCGTGCATTCCCGGTACGGACGGGAATGTACAAGCAGGAATGCACATCCCGATAATTGGTGTCGTTTGGCCACGAATTCCCGGGCTGTACATTCTCGTGCTGTACTGTTATAACTCCTTGAGTTTAGACAATCGATACGAGCGTTGCCTAGTGATTTGATTTGTCATTCTGCATGAAAAACGTTCAGTCTAATAAAAACTTTATTTAATTAAAATCGTAATATATACTTCGCTATCACGCTAGATTCCACTGCCAGCTAAGTGATCACTCTGCTACACGTACATTCTCGGTCCGTGCAATATAGTGACCCTTTCAATCTATGATCATGACACCGGATTACCTACTCGTCTTGTATCGGTTATTTTTTGCGTAGGTATTTCAATTATATTCATAGACCAGTGCTTCCTCTCTACGGACTTCTAGTATATTGCTTAACTTCTACGACTGTGGCATACCGACTAATCGATGTAATACACTGGGCCGACGAGTTTTAGAGGATGAAATGACACAAATCCTTGTCTTCCCTGTCTTTTAACCTATTTGTGAGTTTCGTTACATTTTCCCACTCAATACAATAAGAACTACAATTAATGTAATAAATAACTGTCTATCATATGATCATATTTATAACATCAGCTGTTAAGTATAGGTTATTGTCAATTTGTTGCATAGTCTCAGTTTTACTAAATCTCTTTTAACTTTGCTCTCAGATTGCTAAAATCCGCAAATTTTTCAAAGATGGTCTGACTATATATAAGCTGTTTATTGACACCACTCTCGTCTTTTTACATCTGGGCCCAAGAATGTATGAAAGCGTTTCCGTCTCCTTTATCTCTTTGAATATATTTAGTACCTATTTAGTACCTCAACATATATTATTTTCAAATTTTTTTGGTGTAACACAAAAAAGTTACGCGTGAAAGAAATTTTGCCAGGTAGGTAGGTGGTGGTAGGATAGTCTCCTTAATGAATGTTATTTCTTTCACGCGTAATTTTTTTTGTGTAAAACAAATATATATATATATATATATATATATATATACATATGTTGGGGTACTAAATAGGTACTAAATATATCCAAAGAGATAAATTGGCTATATTATTTCGAACTATATTCTATTTACTGAAGCGAACGACTAAAGGTAAACAAAGACACAGCATCTCTCAAACTTACATCGCACTCAAATTAGCTCATGCACGCAGCTTTGCTTGCATCGTTGTACTATTATGTATTCTGTGGCATCGTATACATCGGTTTGGCAGAATCAGCGTTGGGTCCGGCTCGCCCGCCCATATTTTCCGTTTCGTAATAACAAACACAAAAGTATAAAACAACTGGACGATGGACCAAAAAACTTTACCAATACCTTATTTACAATGATGAACAGACTAAAGATAAGTTACCTATTTTATTTTCTTTAGTCGCACTCCCATCAACAACAACGTCAATCTTACTTTATTTGTCTTTAATTAAAAAGGAGGTTCGTAGGCAGCTCTCCATACTTCTTCCTACACTTCGCGTAGCCCATTAGCATAAAATAGTCGATCATAATCGGCCTTTAAACAAAAGTCCGTCATCTTTCCTAGTTGCGAACATATTTGGCAGCAGTAGGATCGCTTTTATTTGAGGACCACTGAAATTTTAGGTATTTTTTGGGGCATAGATCTCTTAAGCAAATGGTATTTTCATGATAAAATAAAATATTAGTTAAATAAACTGCAAGTGGGGGATAAATCAGGTAATAACAGTGTTATTGTGTTAATTGCTTAATGGTATTTATTAGGCATATCGTTCTGTATAACTTTGCTAAATATTATGCAGTGTTATAAATGTGGCATATTGAAAAACCAAATTTTTGACATGTTGACACTTAGTCGTTCGCTTCAAAAAATAGACTGTACGTTAAACAAATGTGGTCCAGACATACTGTCGTCAGAATGTCTGGCCACTTTGCAAGTTTTTACTTTACACGTTTTTTTCGCTGTTTATCGAGGTACTAAATATTTCAATTGAGGTACTAAATAGTACCGAAAAGGTAGTGTAATGTAATGTTTTTCAAACATCAAATATCGCATTTGGTCCAGGGGTCCTGACGCTTACGTTAAGTTCTATATTTTCTTAAGAAGTTAGTTTTATCATAAGTTACTTTCTGTCATCGTAGTTAGCTATCCAAACAGATCTGTAAATAAATTATTATAGCTTTACTTAAAAGTAATAACCTAAAAAAATTAAAAAGTTTCTTTGCTATTAATAAGTTTACAAAAACAAGTAAATGCCATTTTTATTTTTCTATTTACATAACCGCGGCTAAGACACTCACCTGCGGCAAGGTCGGGGGAGGGCTTAGGCGACTGGATCTTGGGATTCTGGTGACGCCCATCCGCCTGCGACAGAAACATTACATATACATTATTTACATATAGTTTAAGAACCATTTGGCACAAATTGTGGGTAGATATAAACATGAATATGAAAAAGGGGAAGTCACTGGGCGCCGAATATTTTTCGCGGGTTTTTGTTACTTTCTTTATTGGTTTAAAAAAAATACATAGATAAGCTCACGCCTGTATCCCAGAGGGGTAGGGAGAGAGTAAGGACTGCCACCTGCGACTATCCTGACAACTCACTTTCGCTTCAAATCAAAATCAGAAATATTTATTTATAGTAATCATGAAACCTTTAAGACACTGCATATATGGACATTGACTTACAGTCTGTTAGCTTTTAGAATCATCCGAGGTATATTATATACCTCGGGCTCTAGAGTAGGCTTCGGTTTTCGCCGAAAGCACACGAGTGTAATACTACTTTCTGCTCTGTATAAGTGAAATTAAGTGTCATATTAGTTCCGATATTTCTATTACACGAATATATCAGATTCTATCCGATAGTAGCTGAGGTATATGATGGTCCTTGCTGAAAATCAGTGGTGTGAGTGCAAACCTTCAGCTAATACTGAGCATAAGGCCTTTTTTCCGCTGCATCGACATACAGCGTGCGCCTACTCATGTCTCTTGTAGTTTCAATACTTTCAATTTTGCTTTTGTTTGGTTTTGTTTCAGATTTTTTTCTGTTCTTATTTCTATTATACAATCAGTACAAAACATCCCTATCTAATCAGGGGGATTGATGAATGAAACAATATCGAAACCTAGGCTCCAAACGCAGAGAGATTTTAATAGATTTTCAAAGTTTATGTACATATTAAAAGGACGACAACCATACCGCGATTCACGATACATTGAGCGACATCTAGTGGTAAACTTACAAACTAAATTACTGTACTGCATAATTTAGAAAACCTTAATATTGGCGTTGAGCATCTTTAGTATTGTGTAGCTGTGTTTGTCTTTGTGGCGTTAAATAAATCAATTTTCCTTCTTCCTTCTTTATTTATTTAATTGAACAATAATTCACAGTACACTTAATCAATAAATTGTAAATACAGCCAATAATGGATTGAACTATGTAGGTTACTAAAATTAGAAATACAAATTTTCTTTCTATATTGTTGGGTATATTCACACTAAAGAAATTATTTTTTTAATAAATATCTTACATAGGTACTTTGGAAAGTATTGTTCATAGGTATGTGTGACAAATCATATATTAATAATTATTATTGAATGATAAATCGTTGGATCAACGCACCTTGGCCAGTGAAAAATCCCGATCAATTACGGAATTCCCCGTTGCAATTTTAAGAAACACAATAAAATAAATTGACATAATTGCCTCTAGCAGTCGGTATCTCAAGTGTCGAGAAATGTAAACACCGCAGATGACCTGGCAACCTTTGATAAATAAATGAGTAACATTAAACCATCTGTTGAAGAATCGCAAATTTTTTAGCTTTCACGAGCAAGTCATCTACTTTCTTCGAATTTATAGGTGTAGAAAACACTGCGGCCACGTGGTTCGACAACGTTGCCCGATATGTTGGACGACGAGGAATTTTGATTTCTTGCTGTCCGACATGTCGGACAGTCAGGATTTTTTTTCACTAAGTTCGATGTTGGAACTAAGTGGACTTGTACGACATGTCGGACAGCAAAGAATCAAAATTCCGACTTGTCAAACTCTAACTCAAATCATTCATTTGCGAATACATCATATTGGGCCCAGTTCTAGTGATTGGTGCCTCTGCTTACCCCCTCGGGGATAACGGGCATGAGTTTTTTTTTTGTTTATATTACATTATATTACATTTATATTACAGTTGCACAGATTTTAATTGCAACGAAGTAAATGTATTAGCAGCAATTATGCAAATTATTTGCTTAGTATGCAATATTTTTGACATGTATATTATAGCTTACATAGCATGCAATATTTATTTACACTAATATTTTGTCCGACAACGTTGTCGAACCATGTTACCGCAGCAGAAAAAACCTCTTTGAGAAACTTCGTAGAAATGTCGCTCAACCTTGAGATGAAGTAAAGTGTCGTTTATTCATGTGTATAATTAAAGTAGTGTTTCAGTGCATTCCGTCTGACTGGGCGTATGTAAATTCACATATGCAATATCGTTGTATGTCAAAATGCAATTTTTTTAAATATCACATCAATTCGTTTTATCCTCTAAAGAATCAATAATTCTGCAGTAAACAGCTTTTAAATGAACCTAAATGCGTGTCTTTGATGCCGTTTGGCACTTTATTAAATATTATAGGAGCCATAAATAACACCCTTTTTCAGCATCTGCAGGAAACTTAAGAATATCCTAAACAGTTGATCCCCCTGACACGGTTCATTGTAAAATAATGTTTGTAAATAATGTAGTTACACAGAGTCCACAATGAGTTCAGGAAATGCTTTGTAAATATATAAATAATAATAACATTACTTCCACACAAAACGGTCACATATCTTGGTCCCAAGCTAGGATACCCCGTGCTATGGTAATCAGGCTACGCAACACAATGGAAGTAAACTCAGACGAAGGCCGGCAGCCCCCAATGGGAATCGAACACACGGCCTCCGCCAAGATAATCACATAACATAACATTTACATACAGGCACATACATTCCTTCTGGCCCCACACTAGGATACCCTGTGTCGTGGGAACCAGAAACAGCGACGTCACAAACATGTAAACATCCAAGACTTGGGTTTCTTTTTTTTTTGTCCCCAGCCGGGATTCGAACCCGGGACCATGTGACACTGGTAGACCTAGGAGACGGTCATGAACACTATGTTTGTCGGCAAGGCCGAGCCGAGAGGCAGCGAGCCAGCTAACGACATCACGCGCCTGGATGCGCGGCTCGGGCCACTAAACCCACGCGCGTTCTTCAGTGAGTTGGTGGAACCAATTCAAAAATTCCAAGTTACTTATTTACATAACCAAGCAAATATAATAGTGGTTGGGTCTTTCCATTTAAGTATAGAAACTTGCATTTCGAGAGGCCCGCTCTTTCTACCGATTCAAAATTTACACTTGTATGTAAACAAAACACAGAAGGGGGTCTACTCAAGAAGATTTCATTGTTATAACTTAATGTAATATAACCTAAAGTAACAAATAGTTATATGTTATGTAAGCATGCTTGTTCTATTTGTATGCATGTGTGTGTGTGTGTGTGTGTGTGTGAGGGAGAGAGAGAGAGTGTGTGTTTTTATTACAATTTAAATCAATTTTCAGTTTCGTTATACTTTAGTCCTTTCAGCCACGATGTTACTGTTTTTTTTTACATTCACGGTGAGTTATGGTGTATAATATACACCGTATATAATCAAACGAAACTAATGCTTTTAAAGATAGTGGGTTAACATAAAAATATACTAAATGTACTTATTTAAATAAACGCAGAAGGGTCAGTCAATTAGCACAACGCTTAGTCAGCTGCCTTGTGTAGCCACTTACAGACACAACACTCATCTCATGCTACATCGATGTTTTATATGTATGTCTACATCTGTTGTATATTTATTTATGTTCTGTTGTTGCTCATATTGCGTTTCTTGTCTATTTTTTTTTCTTTCTTCCTCTCTTTCTCTTCTAATCTCTCTTGTTCAGCTAACGTCGTGATCATTTTCTTCGAGAATGTCATCATAGTTAATAAATTGAGTACAACACCGTACATTTAGAGATTTTTAATATTTCATATTACCGTGAACGCTGCTTCGGTAGCCACAAGCTGCTCAAGAGACTACACGCCAAATGGCACTGTAACCCGAGGGATCACGAGCGAAATTTGCATGGAAAGTGGATTCACCCCATGCCTTGCATTTATTAATGTCTACCGGATCATAGTTCGATTCGGCTCAAAGGATGTATCGTCCAGTGAGCAACGTCTAACCGCCTGTGATAACCGAATGCACTTCGGAAAGGCTATTTTTTTAAATAAGTCCCTCAAAGTGTTGATGTGGACATCATTGCTGTGTGTACCTATAAATTTTGGAAGGAGATCGCGCACGAAGGAGACAAGTTCTAACCTCGGAGGCTTTCGGTTTGATAATAATGGATTGCAATAGAGTTTCTTTGATAGCTTTTTCTGCACATGATCTATTAAATGTGTAACTAACAACTTTAATGGTCATTATGATATCGTTTTGTTTTGTAAAATTACACGAAGTTAAATTGTGATTGCTTGCTTGTTTGGGAGTAGGTATTGTATTGTATTTATTTATTTCAGGCAATGCCCATATAGTGTTAGTAACAATGGTGCTTATACTAAGTTAGTAATAATATAATATGTACTGTAGGAGAAAATTCATTTTCGTAAATGGAGATTGGACCTGCACGTGGTTGGACAGTATAAAAGGCCGCGCGCGCTAGCGCGCCCCTGCGCCCTCCTCGGCCTCGAGGGGGGTCGCTCATGATGTAGGTTTAGGGGTCCTTAGGACCAAACCAGCACCAAGGTGGTGTTTAGTGGGTAGGCGCACTCTGCGAGTCCCACATTGGCAGCACGGCCGGGCCCGTGCTGTTATGCATGAGCATTCACCATCTCCCTCCCCCGTGTCCTCCGGAGGGTGCCCTTTATAGGGCTAAAAAAAAAAAAAAAAGCGCGCGCCCCTTATTCCGCTCCGAACCGCCGTCGGTGTAACATCCATCCGATATTATTATTTTGCTACTCCGAGTTGCCGACGCCTGCGTTGGGCGAGTCGCATACGGAAACGGTGGATGTTTCTGAACGTACTGCTAGCGATGTAAACGTGCCGTCGACAGTAACTGATCGGATCGTAGATGCTATTCGTTCAATTAACACTGCAGTGCGATCAAATCACTTTTTAACTTTGACCCTAATTTGCATAGTATTGAAGACTGGTTCGCCGAGGTAGATCGCGCGAAAAATCTCAATAACTGGACTGACCACGAGTGCCTTTCGCTTATCGGTAATTGTTTGAAGGGCGACTCTCGTTCATGGCTGAACGAGTGGGTGACAAGCGATTGGACCTGGACTAGTTTCAAGAGGGTGTGTTTTTGTTTGTGTTTATGCCCAAAGACCCCTGATGTTGCTAATATTTTGTACGAGGGGATGAGCACCAATTTGGACAGCTATCCCTGTATGCCGATTACGCTTGTCGCTCGCTGCTTCGCCTACGAATAGTCCGAGGTCTCAGTGATGAATTGATATTTATCAGCAATCGTAATTCGCGGCATCACATGATATTGTGGTAGTTGCAAAGGGTACCCGTTGATATCTGATGATTTCTGATTTCTGATTAATAGTGGGTCAACGATACCACTTTTTTTGTATTCCGTGTTGAAACAGTTCAATTGCGCAAGCATTTTATATTAAAGGGACTGGGAGTCAGGAACTTGAAAGCACCTCTTATGTAACGTTGCCAATTGAATTCTATGGTACCACCCTTGAAGTTGATCTACTTATCGTTGCTTCCGAGTTCATGAACACCCCGGTTATTGTGGGTACCAATGACCTTTATAGGATAGGTGTTCGGTATGTGTGTACAACGTGTGATTCTCAGATACTTACGAGGGAAGTAGTCGATCCTAATCGAGTGATGGTTGTTCAGTCCACCCCATCAATTTCAATCATTATACCTCTTGTTGATGACCAATTGCAATAGTGGTTAGCAATTATAAATGAGTTCACTAGATACCAGTGGAAAAATAGTGGGTCCCGATCTGTAGAGGGTTTAGGAATAGGTCGCCGGAAGCGGTACTGGGGTTCGCCTAAGTGGGCCCATCCGAGGTCAACCGATGCCGCTCACGAGATGTCCTAGGGCTCGGTATGTTGGAGGCCCGATAGTGGCTGACCTAGGACTTCTCGTGTGCCTGCCTTAGTCTCTGGATGCAGGTACGTTGGGGATCCGATGAAGGCGCCATCTTCGGAAATTAATTGATTCTAGTGAAATCTTATTAATTGATTGATGATGTTTTGATCTCGAGCAAGACGATAGACCACGGGTTTATTCTCTTGCGCAGCGTGCTCACGGCCTTGACAAATGCTGGTCTTTCGATAAATGTGAAGAAATGTTCTTTCCTGGCGACCGAAGTCGAGTACCTACTTAGGTCGAAGCATTAGTGAAGGTCAGGTGAGGCCAAGTCATGATAAAATCAAAGCTTTAACGGACGCTCCTAAACAAAAAAATGTTGAGCAGGTTCGCCAGTTTAGCCAGCAGCGCGACTGAACGGCTCAGGCAAAACCAGCAAAGTCCAGACGCTTATGTGGACTAGAGGAGAAAACCGCTCTGCGGTTATGAATTAACTTTTTAGTTTTTGTTAGGAAGCAGGCTCAGTCAACTGGGAAGCTGGACTCCTGCATGCGTGGTCCCTACCGCGTGGTAAAAATCCTGCCACACGGGCGCTACGAGCTGCAACTGTTGGCTGGATCGTACGGGAAGTCACCGTAGGCCGCGGTGGAATACATGGTCCCGTGGCACGGGGAGTGGACTCCGGAGGTGTGCGATGCTTAATTCAATGGTGAAGATCCTGTCTCTCCATAAACATGTTTTGAACTGTTTATGGTGGCGGCCTGACCAACTATTGACATTGTTTCGAACTGTCCGTGGTCAGAGCCGGTCCTTTTCAGGCATGTTGTGAACTGTCTGTGAGGGGAAATTTATAGGCATGTTGAAAACTGTCTATGGCATCTAAAGGCATGTTGCGAACTGTCTGTGGGTGGTGATAACTCGCTAGGCATGTTGCGTCTGTCTAGTGAGGTCTCTTCATAAACATGTTTTGAATTGTTTTGGTGGCGGCCTGACCAACTATTGACATTGTTTCGAACTGTCCGTGGTCAGAGCCGGTCCTTTTCAGGCATGTTGTGAACTGTCTAGTGAAGGCTCTGTCTTATCTGGGCATGTTGCGAACTGTCTAGTGAGGGCTTAGTCTTATCTGGTCATGTTACGAACTGTCTACAGTTAGGG
Organism: Yponomeuta plumbellus; assembly: GCA_947310845.1. NCBI lineage: Eukaryota > Metazoa > Arthropoda > Insecta > Lepidoptera > Yponomeutidae > Yponomeuta > Yponomeuta plumbellus. The sequence continues at coordinate 425,371 of OX371214.1, read as the reverse complement.
TAAAACTAACGCTGTGTTCTTTTTCAGCTTGTTGTGTTACGATTTACTGATTTGATCTTTTTCAAGCCAAGTACGATTTATTAAAATTCTTTGAATGGTTTATGTGCGTGTGGGCCACGCTAACGTGTTGCAAATGTTGTTGTCTTTGCTAAAAGTTGCGCCATTGATCATGGCGATATTGCGATGTTTGTTTTATTGAGATGCAGACGCGGACGAAGAGGGGTCTACATCTGCAGCCTTCGTGCCCGGCTCATCATCGAGCCTGGAGACGCCGGAGTCTGCCAAGCAGTCGAACAACGCCAGCAGCGCGCTGGTCAGCGAGCTGCAAACCACCCCAGTTGTGCCTATGTCCAAATGCTTCTGGTTGGATGCGCTAACGTCGTGCCTATTTCCAAAAGTTCTAGTTGTAGATGCTAATGGCGTGCATCTATTCTGCCGAGGTTATGTTATGCCAATGCAGTGCCTATGAGTAAAAAAGGTACTGTTGTTAACCACTTTTCCGCGTATTGTTTTCTATGGCCTGCAGACGCAGATAACGAGGAGTCTACTCCTTTGGACACCGAGCCGTTGCGAGGGACAGCGGGGCCGTCCTCGAGTTTGGAGATGCTGCGACCTGCCGAGCGGCGAGCCCATGATACGCAAGAAAACTGACGAGCCGCGAGCCAACTGCGCTCTGCCAGAAGATGAACTCTAGCCTGAACTTTCCATGCCACTGCTGGAATCGAACCCGCTTAGCGAAATGGGAGCCCGAGGACGGACTCCTGTCAGGAGAGGCCGTGTAGGAGAAAATTCATTTTCGTAAATGGAGATTGGACCTGCACGTGGTTGGACAGTATAAAAGGCAGCGCGCCCCTTATTCCGCTCCGAACCGCCGTCGGTGTAACATCCATCCGATATTATTATTTTGCGTTACTTTGTTTCTGATCAATTTGTTCTTGCTAATTGTTTGCTAAATTGTTGAAGAGTTCTGTGCTAATTATTTTCTGTTTTGGTAAATATTTTCTTAGGTGAAATTATTTTTGTTCATGAGAAAATTTATTGAGAATTAAAACGTCCCAACCTAATAAACTCGGCAAAACGTGGGTCCAGTTTTAGAGACTAGTGCCTCTGCCTACCCCTTCGGGTATAACGGGCGTGAGTTTATTTATTTATTTTTATTTTTTTTAAACTATTTTCCACCTTATTTTTAATACCTTTCGCTCGAATTTGCTGAAAGTACACATTAAATTTATATTTACATTGTTCAGTCCCACCCAGCTCCACCACTTGTCGGCATTATGTGCATCGACACCCAGTGGCGCTGTATGGGGCTGTCCATCCTGTCTGCCAATACCTTCAGGAGACCGCAGGGACTACCCCTCACCCTGCACATCAGGGATGCTATCCGCTTCCTAATGATTGCGTGGAATCCATCTGTTCGCGCATCGGCAAACATCCCCGATGCACTACAGTATCGAGGTAGCCCCAGCAGCATCCTAAAGGCGTTGTTATATTGAACCCGCAGGGCGCTGTAGGCTTTCTGTGTATAGTCGGTCCACAGACTGCAAGTATAAAAAGATTGGCAGAAGGCCTTAAATAAAGTTATCTTGACTTCTCCCGTACAGCGAGCAAATCTACAATAACTTCAACACAACACAATCACTTGACCTGGTTAGAAATATAAAAAAATACATTAAAATAAATATTGGCAAAGGAGTTCTAATAATTTGAGGATTGTGGTAACTTGGTGACTTATCTGTTTTTTGTAATTATGTAGTCGGGCTACCGATATGATCGCTTAAGCGTAATGGGTAAACAATGTCAAATGCGATAACCTCCTATATCTTTCACTGCTCCTCAGTGTAGCGTCGGCGGCGAGACGCGGAGGAGGGCTCTGCCAGTCTCACTATGGGTGTACTGAGCAGAGGGGTGCTGCTAGTGGCGCTAATGGCGCTGGCCGCGGGGCTGGCGGGCGTGGCGGGGCTGCGCCTCAACCACGTGGCAGGCTACACGGGAAGCGGGCGCGTCTGCCTTAACACCTGCAACGGCCAGTGCGCTACGTTCATGACGTCAACTGGTGCACTTCAAATGGAGCCCTGCCTCAACTCGGACTTAGTGCAGTACCACACGGCACAGTGGTTCTCGCCGCAAACGATGTGCGCCGGGCCGTGTGGACCGTTCGGTGCCAATTTCGACTGGTGCTTCATCAACAGTACCACCTGGGACTACTGCAGCGCGATTGTGCGTACCGATATGGTGTTTGAGGCGCTGACGAGCAACGCAGAGCACTGCGTGGGGCTGTGCAGTGTGAACGCGATGGGTGTCAAATCGTGCAAGACTGTGAGCGGCGCAGAGGCTCTGTGTACACACACCGGCCGTCATTACATTCAGGCGTATACTCCGGAGCGGCGGCCGTGCCTAGGCCCTTGCGAGCGCGCCTTCGCCGGCACCACCGTGCTCACCTGTCTTGACCCCTCTGTCCGGAGGCGCATGCTGTGCGCACTGCCCGCGCGCGTATACTTTAACGTGGCTGGACCAAGCCTCGGCTACGGTCAGTGTGGCACGGCTGTCACCAATGTCGCCTTTGATACAATCGGCCGTGCAGACACAACAACGGGAAACGAAATCACATTAGGGAAAATTATTCAACAGATAGCCGGCAGTCTCACGGGTCAGCGAGGTCCCTAAGTTGTGAGGAACTGTGCGAAGAGCAGCTGCAGATGACGAAAATGTACGTAAAGTGAAGTGAGTAAAGATAAGTCACTGACAGTTGTGTATAATATTAAGCTATGTACTTACTTATATTCGTATAGCTTCTAAAGCATTACGATGGTAATGATTGGGCTACGTGCTGTAGTTGAGTAGGTACCTACCTGCTAAGTCTCGATTATGTCACAGTACTTTATTGGAAATTTTTATTTAAGTTTATTAGGGAAGCCTAAACAACAATAAAAGCTTAAACGTAATGTAATAACAATATTCAAAAGTTAGGTGTTCATTTGTAATTCAAGCCTATTAATATAATATTTTTTTAGGATCATGTAACATAAGATCATGTAGTTACATTGTGTTACATTGTGTTACATTTTGATATATATTACAGTTTATATATATCAAAGTTTCTAGGACTAACAATTGATAAAAAAATAGCATGGCAAACTCACACAGCTAATGTCTGTAAAAATAATCAAAAAATAAAAATCTGAAAAGTCAACGTAATAAAGATGTGATAATGGCAACTCCGCAAGAATTTAGAAAAAAACACCTCTCTTTGGTCAATCGTAATTGTACAGTTAATAATAAATTATAGGTTTTTAAAACAATATTTTTATTGTAGTGTTCCGACAAGTATATCGCTTTCCAAAAGGGTTCCGTCACCAAAAAAGTTTGAGAAGCGCTGATTTAGATAATGCATGGCATGATAATTATGTAGTTTGTAAAAAGAGTGTATTATATAAGAAAATACACCATTATGGATAAAGCATTGTTGGTGTTATATTGTAAAACCTATGTAAACTATGTTCAAGTAAATAAAATTGGTAATAAAAAAAAGAAAAACTATAGATTCTAAAAACTACAACATTTATTAAGTCGTTATTTCCGACTTATTGCAATTATTGTGACGCTATTTGAGCGTAATAACTTCGAGAATAAGGCAGTTCTAGGGCCAAGTAGGGTTAGGCAAAGTTGTAAATATTTATCATTGCCGTCCCGTTTATATTATGTATGTCTATGTTAATTTATTTACGTAAGAGATCTTCAGGCTTCCGCACCAACGGGACCCCATTAATATGCCTACGCTGTCTGTCTGTTTGTCTAGCCTCTAGAAGCTAAGCGCCTTAACAGCAAGACTAACGAGGGCAGTCAATATGACGTAATGACACGTAATGAAACGCCATTGTTTGTAACTTTTTTTACTTTTTTGTCTCGTAGTATAATAAGGATGTTCTATTGTTCCTTTTAGTCTTGGTTTTTGTTGTAAGCATATTGTAGTTGTGTAGTATTTGTGTCATATTTTTTGTGTGTGTTATTGGTATGGCAAATAAACTTTTTATCTAGCTATCTATCTACGTGCGTGCAGGTACCGCTCGGCTGGCTACTAACCAAATATTCGAGTTCATGTCGAGATATTTTTGGAAAAACAAAATGCCTTAATTAAAAGAAACTCGCGTATTCGACAGCTATTCTTAATCAGTTGCGTTATGACTATAAAAAAAACAATTAACAAAGCGGCCAAGTGCCAGTCGGACTCCCCCATGAAGGGTTCCGTAGAAGCAAGTAACATAATATAAAAGTTCTTGTAGTTAGTTGTAACTTTGAGCGATGTTTGAATAATAGTGTGCTATTTTAAATTAATTTATTGATAAGTAGACATTGAGTTGATTGAATGAAAGTTAAATTGCGGTTTACGGTTTATGACGTATTAAAAAAACTATTTACTAGTTTCATTCAAACCAATTTTCGGTATAAGTATGCTAGGTAACGTACACTATATATTTTTTTTAGTTTTATCATTCTCTTATTTTAGAAATTCCAGGGGGGACACACATTTTACCATTTTGGAAGTGTCTTTCGCGCAAACTATTAGGTTTAGAAAAAAAATAGAAACCTCATACCATTTTTTAAGACCTATCCAGAGATACCCCACACGTATGGGTTTGATGAAAAAACATTTTTGAGTTTCAGTTCTTAGTATGGGGAGACCCCCAAATTGTTTTTTTTTCTAATTTTGTGTGAAAATCTTAATGCGGTTCACAGAATACATCTACTTACCAAGTTTCAATAGTATAGTTTATAGTTTCGGCTGTGACATACAGACGGAGAGACAGACAGATATGACGAATCCTAAAAATGGTTGTTATGATCGGTCCACCGAAAATTCTACAGGTTAAGGTACATTTTGCTTTAGCTCTCAAACGCAAAATTCGCGGTGTGTATGTGGAAGTTAATTTACGAAACAAACACCAGCATCCATCCACATTTTCACTTTAGCAACACGTCTATCGCGCCGCGAGGTTCGACGTGAGTTTCCCGATGCTTGTGGGGCTCGGCGTGTCTGGGTATCAATTTTCCGTCACATGTTGTTGTGATCACATATTGATACATATTTGACTTACCCCAATTTCTCTCACATTATGGCATTTTTCCGAGCGGTTCCGTGCTTTGCAAGGCACGTTAAGCAGTTGGTGCTGGCTGCCGTCAATAGATGGTAGTTGTTAAGCCAAGTCAGAGACCTTAGGGCAGCTTAAAAACTTCTGACAGTAAGACCAACCACTAGTCTTACAAGCCTTCACCAATCCGGACTTGGCCCCCGTGGTGGAGTATGGCCGATACCTTCCTCAGGGAAGAGACGCGTACACCTCGGTGCGGACATAATGGGTTGATGATGATGAATTTCTCTCACGCAGCTTCTTATGTTATCCTTATCCGCGATCTTATTTTGTCAAATCGTAGCCAACTGGATTACGCATTTAGATTCTGTACACAACGCGTCGGCCAAATCTCGTGGGGTCTAACACGGGAGATACAGACTTTATTATTACTAAAAATTCTTTTTTGCATCAAAACATAAGGTTTTGGACATAGGCGAGCTTAACGCTACTTAGCATTATGTTCCAACTATCCTAAGTAATGATGAATTCATTCATTCCGTTCACCGACGCTCAACAGACCGGTCGTACGCGCATCGTATAAACCGGGCGGCGGCACACAAACCCATAGACCTACGAAACGGCACACAGAAAGGGAGCTTCAACTCTCATCCATAATGCCAACTGAACGTTCACCGCCACATTCGACTGGAAAATACCCTGCATCCACAACAGGGAAGCCCCCTACCTCCGATCCAAACGTGACAGTCAGAAGAAGAACTTATCATGTTGCTGATCTGGTGAATGAGGATTTACCAATAGACGAAGATCTGAAGAAGATGAATAATGCAAAGTTTGACAAAATTCTTCACGAAATAAGAGATATAAAGGAGCAGTACCGTGCCATTGTGGCATCACTGACCTACCATATGGAAGAAAATGCGGACCTGAAGAAGAACTTAAGGGAACTAGAAAAGCAGAACAAAGACGATCGCATTAAAATTGAAGTTTTGGAAAATCAACTTGAAGACTTGCAACGATGGCAAGGATCTACATCAATTGAGATTCGAAATGTGTCTAAAGTACCAAACGAAAACTTGACTCAGCTTACTCAGAATGTATTACAAGCACTGAAGATAGAAGAAGTGCCAAATATACGCAGCGTTCATCGTCTTCCTGGTAAAGCCTTAGACACCAAGCCCATTGTGGTAGAGTTAAACAACCAATCGCAGAAGCAGGCGGTTCTCGAAGAATACAAGAAGCAGTCCAAGAACAAGGACAAGCGAATGGTATCTAATTCCATTGGTATTACTGGTAATAATAATCCAGTATACATATCAGAAGTCCTGACTCAAAAAATGAAGAGGATTTTCTATCTTGCTCGTCAACACCGCAAGACTTACTCCTATAAACACTGCTGGACATCTAACGGCAGAGTTTATCTCCGTAAAGAAGATGGTGAGCCCTATGTTCTTATTAAGAGTGAAGCCCAGCTGATCAGCCTAGAAGAGAACCAGTCCAACGGTGCTATACAAAAGATGCCGCTGTGACTAGAGAATTAATGTGTGGCCATTTTTATAACTATGTTTTGTGCCTTTATGTTCGTAAGTATGGCTCAATCTATCTATATATTTATGTCCCATGTATATGCGTACAAATATATTATATGCACATATGTTACTCACACACACTTATATAATAACGATATAATAACGATATAATAACATTAATTTATATTTTAGATATACATCTCATCATTTCAGGGCTACACACCCTACTTAATCTTACAAAACCTTATAAAAGCATCGTATTATCAAAATTTACTTGCGCTTACTTAAGAAAATCTGTTCCAACAGTTATTGAGTTCTTAATCAATACCATTCTCCATGGCGGCATCTGATCGTTTAATGAAGGACATAGATCAACTTAGCTCGCCCAAAGCACATAGAAGCGACCCAGAGTCTTGTCACCTTCTTTTTCCTAAATCAAACACACAATCCATAACTATTCTAAATGTTAATATTAGGATTATTGGTCGAAATATAGACCAAATCCCTATTCTCCTCCAGAGAATGAATACTGTGATTGACGTACTTGTATTGACTGAAGCACGAATTGACGATACTACTATAATCCCTCAGTTACCTAACTATAGAGCTTTCAGAACCAATAAATTTATAAACCAAAATAATGGAGTGGTCGTTTACGCAAGAGAAGGTCTTGACACTTCTGTTGAGGAACATAACATCCATGACGCTGACTGTCTCATAATCAAACTGGGACCTAATCTCGTTATTGTGGGGATCTACAGGCCATGACCCAACCAATTTTATAAACTCACTAGACGATGTCCTAACCAAATTTAAGGCCTTCCAAACAATTGTTCTTACGGGTGACATAAACATAAATATTGATCCAAGTGGCTCAAATACGTTTTCCTTCGAATACCTTAATATGAATGCTGCTCATGGTCTTTTCCCTACGCATTATTTGCCCACAAGGCTGACTAGTTGCCTAGATCACGTACTCTTGAAAGGCCATAATACCCAATCCACTATTATTTTAGACACAGCGATAACAGACCATGAACCAGTATTGTTGTACCTTTGTCTACAAAACGACAAACTTTTTGGTTTAAGCCCTAGATCTAAACTTAAAACAAATCACAGAAATGTATGCACTGATCTATGTAATGTCTCGTTTGATAACGTCTACTCTGAAATTGAACCAAATAAAGCCGCCACAAATCTAGTCAATATAATAAAATCTGTGATTACCAAAATACACCTATCGAGTCCGTAAACCATGTTAATGACTATTTTTCTAATATTGGCAAAAAATTAGCAAATCAAATATTGGCCAATAGAAACGTGACAGTGCATCACCTCGTTGATTGCTGCTACGATGAAAATAAAAATATTCCAATTAATTCCTTTTCTCTTATCTCTACCGATGAATCCGAAGTTTCAACCTTGATATCGACACTAAGTAATGATTCCTCTAGTGTTTGGGACGAAATCTCAAGTAGAGTTCTTAAACTTTCAAAACCGACTCTAATTGGTCCTATAACGTATGTATTCAATCTCTGTATGACTACAGGTATTGTACCAGACGTGTTTAATAAATCTATAGTGCACCCTATACACAAGAGTGGGAATGTTGCCAGTGTCGGGTAATTATAGGCCGATTTCGCTATTGTCAGTCTTAGCAAAATTGTTCGAAAAAATTATTAATAAAAGACTAACAAATTATCTTGAAACAAATAAATATCTGTCTAAAAATCAATTTGGCTTTAGAAAACAAAAATCTACAGAAGACGCAGTTTCTGAGCTTACAAATTTCATCGTAGATAGACTGGATGGAGGCAAAAAATGTGCTACTGTCTTTCTAGATCTCGCCAAAGCTTTCAACACGGTCTCCATCCCCATCCTTCTTCGTAAGCTTAGCCTTCTGGGTATACGGGGTACGCCATTAGAGCTGTTCAGGAGCTATCTTAGTAACAGGACTCAAGCAGTAAAAATTGACACAACAGCGAATTCATGCCAGTAAATTTTGGGGTCCCGCAAGGTAGTGTCTTGGGGCCGACCCTCTTTCTCGTGTACCTAAACAACCTCTGCGATATGGAGCTAAAAAACTGCAAAATTGTCACATTCGCGGACGACACAGCTGTGATATTCCATCATAAAACGTGGAAAGAGGTCGAAATCACTGCTAACATTGGGTTATCTACTATAAATGACTGGCTTGACTCAAACCTACTCACCCTTAATATTGCTAAGTCAAAATTTATAACATTTAGTATCAAAATGTCAACACAGCCTTCTAGCGAAGACATCAAACTAAAAATTCATTCATGTAATTTTAAACATTCCGCATGCACTTGTGAGCCCCTTGAGAGAGTATCTGAAATAAGATACCTGGGAGTTATTGTGGATAGGTACTTGTCTTGGACAAATCATATCAACCTCACTGTTAAGCGAGTTCGTAGAACTGTCAACATATTTAAGACTCTCAGACACATTGCTAACCTTAAAACCTTGAAAACGATATACTTTGCGCTTTCTCACTCAATCTTAACATATTGTATTAGAGCGTGGGGGGGCGCCGCTAAAACTCACCTCATACATTTGGAGCGAGCCCAGAGATATGTACTTAAAACCATGCTCAATAAACCTCGAAAATACCCTACTAGTAAAGTTCATTCAGAGTGCCAAATAATTTCTGTGCGACAATCTTTTATTAAATCAATCGTCTTATATCAACATCGAAAATCTTTTGCCAAATCTTATCTTACATCTAAAAAACGCCTTAAGCACAAAATATTTAACATTCCAATCGTTCGAACTCGTTTTGCTCAAAGATTTATTAAATTTTGTGGCCCTTATATGTACAACAAAGTTCATAAGGAATTAACCATATGTCACCTAACCAGATTTGCATGTAACCGTTTATTGCAAAAGTTTCTAATACAACTTGACTACAACCAATCCGAAAACCTATTTAGAATAATCAAATAGCATAAAACAATATTTCTCTGAACAATTTTTATGTTGCCACATTTTTTGTATTTTGTATTTGCCGTTTCTGAGATTTCATAATGTCTATGGCAACTATTACTCTTTCATTAGATAACCAGTTTACTGAGATCTAATTTTGCGCATTCTTACTATGCAAACGGGTCTCTCGCTTCTCTGGTCGCCTGTCAACCCAGTCGCTGGTTACTAAGCCCGATCATTTTAACAACCTACCCTACTTGGTTAATAAACCAAGCGTTAAATCATGAAAAATGTTTTTTGTTTACTTAATCTGGTCCTCAATTCTGTTGGTGCGTTGTAGTTTGATGACATAAATGGTCGGATCACGTGACATGTTTTTCCATACCATTGACGCCTGGATTGCTCGATTTCAGTGCGCGCGTAGACTTGAAGTGATATGAAGCTAAGTTGCCATGTTCATGCAGTTGTCATCGTGCTGCGATGCATTTGTGGAATCTAGGACCAGGACAATTCTACCACGGTATACATATATTTACAAAATGTTTTGTGTAGATCATATTAACTTGAACAAACTTATACCTACTTATGTTTATGTAATAGTCTATTATCTAATTTCGTATTTATATAAAATAATATATTATGTATGTATGTATAAAATTATAATTAGCATATGTTTATTTTATCTTAAATAAAGGATTTGAGCCATAATAGTTTGATGTGTGCACGTTTATTTTTATTTTATTACCGTACAAATATTATAATTGTGATATATTTAAGTTCACCCTGAATGGACCACTGAGCCCCAAGATACAATTTAATTTAGTTTGGGGTTCAGAGTTACTGTATATATTGTTAAGTTTTGTACTGCTCAATAAAACAATTTTGAATTTTTTTGAATTTTTGAATCATGTACAGGTAATTAAACTTAGAATATTCAAATATACTATTTAAGTACTTAGGCCTAGGTATATTAATAAATAAACAACAAATAAATAAATAATAATAATAATACAGAGCCTTTGTGAGTTAGCTAGCTGGCAAGGAATCTCGCACTTCGTACCTATTTTCGTCAGCCCGAATTTCATCTACACCTAATTATACTGTAGGTACTCAACAAAAGCGTTTTCACGACTGCCTCAACGGTAGGTTATTGTTTATTGCACATGTTACTAATAAAGCATTGTTTTACTGTCAAGCGTCTATTATGAACTAAGTATTTGCATGTCATGATTTTCTACCTTATACGTAAATACGTCTATTATCGTTTGAAGTAGTGGCCTCCGTCACCATGTAATTAGACAGTCGTGGTTTGTGAGGTATGTAAACATTACGTTGACAAGCATTAAATAGTAAAAATATTGAAAGGTAGTTGTAAAAGGAAACATAAACTAAAGAGGGGTTTACAAATGGCGTCACGTCGCACGCTGGCGGCGGGAGGCCGTTGCGTTCCGGATTGTGGTGCCAATCAAATCTCCCGATCAAACATCATATTAGGAGTAATATCCTTACATGACTTCAGCTTATTGGGCAATCTGTTAATGCAATTCTTCAAGCCGAGTAGTTGCTAGCTCTATGCACTGTCTGTTCAGACATTTTATGTTGAAGCCTATGGTATTGTGAGTTGTAGTTGGGTGTAAAATAAACAAAGCCTACTAATTACTAATGTGCATACAATGTCGTCTACTATTAGATACACTTTCGCTCAGGGTCGAGTGAAACGTCATATTGTAAACGGGCTGAGTGCTCGCACGAGTCAGTTTTCTTCGCATCTAAGAGGCATAAAGCTCGTATCACGCTGCGTACAGACTAACCGGGAACGTGATTTAGCGGTAGCGAGGTATTGATGCTTGGATCACCGACTTCCATATTGATGTTACACTTCGTAACTATATCAATGAATGACTTTAGAGGTCGTAACCTATACACTGATGCATTTAATTTCTGTCTTTCAGCAAATATTAAATGATATGTAGGTACGCGGCATCAGATCAGCGCAATAGTTTACAACGTGACAACAGCAAAAAGAGCTATTTCCAAATTTTGCGTGGAAGCAATGCCAAGATGCTACGTCAGACTGTACTATATCGCCCGTCTGCTATTTACGACACTCTGGGACTAGTCATAGAAAGCGCCTGGGGCGCGCGCCCGGAACGCTGCGCTTTGGGCGCGCGTCGAGCGAGCGTTGGACGTGGACGCCTATCGTACGCTCGTCAATTATGCTAGGATGAGCACACTTTTCTAATCCGCGAAGGAGGGGCGCGCGTCGTACGCGCGTATGACGCGCGGACCATGGACGCGGACGCTTGATGTAATCCGTTGCATAGAACTTCATACAATTTTAAAGAGCGTCCGATACGCAGCGTATCGTACGAGCGCTTCGGGCGCTTTCTATAACTAGTCCCTAGTGTAATAAGTTCTTTTTTTAGTTTTTTTTAATAACGTTTTCAAGAAATTGCACAAAAATAGGTAGGTAATACGAGGGCTGCTACTTATGTATGCGGAATAGAAAAAATAAACAAATGTATATGGCTAAATATGATTTTATTGTTTTTCAAAGTATTCTCCACTATGATCGATGCACTTTCGCATTCGATGAAACCAATTTGTAAAACACTTTTTCCACTCTGATTGAGGTATCTCCAAAACGTGCTGTTTGAACGCATCTACGGCATCTTCACGGGTCGAAAATCGTTGACCACGTAATTTATTCTTTACATTTGGGAATAAATAGAAATCATTGGGAGCCAAATCAGGGCTGTACGGTGGATGACCCATCAATTCTATTTTTTGACCATCCAAAAATGTAGTTGTTTCCTGAGATGTATGACAGCTGGCATTGTCATGGTGAAGTATGATTCTGCGTCGCTGGTTGTTTTGGCGTATTTCTTCAAATACTTCCGGCAAACAAATGGTCGTGTACTACTCCGAATTAACCGTTCTGCGATTCTCCAGTGGTATTGTAGCCACATGGCCATTAATACCAAAGAAGCAGGCCACCATTTGCTTTACAGTGCTTTTTGCACGAGCCACTTTCGTAGGGTTCGGCTCATTTTGAAACACCCAAACTGTTGATTGTTGTTTAGTTTCGGGATCGTACGCGTAGATCCAGGATTCGTCACCTGTGTAGATATTATAAACAGATTTTGAGTCGCCTCCGTTGAATTTTTTTAAGGTTTTCTTGCACCATTCGACGCATCGACGCGAGCATCTTTTTGATCCTGAGTTAAGTTGTGCGGGATCCAACACGAACAATTTTTTTTTACAGACAAATGTTCATGTAATATCCTATGAATGCTCGTCATGCATATGCCCAGAATAGCCTCTATCTCGCGATACGTAACATGGCGGTCTTGCATTATTAGTTTTCGCACAGTTTCAATATTTTGTGGCACAACCACCGATTTCGGGCGACCTTCTTTAACTTCGTCCGTGAGCTTACTGCGCCCGCGATTAAACTCACTAAACCAGTGATACACAGTCGCTTTTGATGGAGCTTCACCACCAAAAGTTGAAGTTAATTGATCTACGCACTGTTGTTGCGTTAAACCACGTCGAAAATCGTAATAAATCATAGCACGAATATTTTCTATTTTCACGAGTGAGTTCCATTTTTTCAGCGATATGACATTTTAAACCCAACAAAAACAAAACACTAACGTATATAAGAGAAAAATATTAGCGGCCAGTATTTAAAAAAAGAACGAATTTGACCATGGAGATCAGACATTGCGTTTAAAATTATTGGAATCCCAGATTCCGCATACATAAGTAGCAGCCTATGTACATATAATATACAATAAACCGTCACTGGAACCTGTACAGGCTTATCTGTGAGGTGAACTACTTCGAAGTTTTAGGGTGTTTCGGCACTAATTTAGTTCACACAAGATTTTTTCAACAAGTTCGGTAGGGTCGATCTACTTACGGGCAGGCGGGGGTGCGGGGCGTGGGGGAGCGGGTGCGGCCGGTGACGGAGGCGGGCCAGCGCGCTCAGCAGCGCGTCCGTGGTGCCGCTGGCAGCGCCATGCCTGCGCCACACGACATGTCATTTACTGACTACTCTCTTAAGACGACTACTCTCTCTTGACGACCTCTGTGGCGCAGCGGTTAGCGCATCTGACTACCATGCGAGAGGTCCCGGGTTCGAATTCCGGCTGGGGACAAAAAAAAAGAAACCCAGGTCTTGGATGTTTACATGTTTGTGACGTCGCTATTTCTGGCTCCCACGACACAGGGTATCCTAGTGTGGGGCCAGAAGCAATGTATGTGCCTGTATATAAATGTTATATTATGTTATGTTAAGGCTAGAATAGAATTGCCGGAAAATCGCTATTTGCGTTTTGAACGTCATTATCGTGCCGCATTTTTGCAAACTGTAACTGCCATTATATATTTTTATTTTCGGCTGCTTTCAGTATCAATCAACGTTTAAAAGTCAGATTGTGTTTTTTTTTGGACGTTCAAGGTCAGGCTAAGTTTACTTAAGCTAAGTTTTACATAGAACTACGTACATAGAGTCTGACAAGCGAGTCCTGGGACGCGATTTATTTCGAATTCTTCGTATGGCCACACTCTGACTGTCAAACTTAGGTATTTCAGCTGCAAGTAGTGCAGCCCAAACAGTTTGATACTCGTCCTAGATTTAGACAAGAAAAAAACTTTTGTTTCTATTCAACATAATTTTACATATGTTTTAGTATGTATTCGTATGTACATACTAAACGATAGGTATAATTATGTTTTAAATAATTTTTTAAAGCAAACATGAATTATTTCATGTTGTATGGTCTGTCGGATGACGAAAATGTTAAACGTCAGATCGAAGACTTAGTCAAAGAACTCAAAGATGTTGAGAAAAAAGATATGAATCAGATTTTTATTATGGTTTAGCATTAATAAATGTTTATAAGTTTATGTGGTGCATCTTTATTATCCCTGTTTTTGGTGGAGTGGAAATGTTGGTTTTGATGTAATTAATGTTTTCGTTTTGCTTATATTTATTTAGGTTTGGACAAAATTCATTGGAGACTCCAAACTAATTAAACAAATAATTTAGCTAAGCAAAAGTATCAAGATGGTTTATATTCAGACTATATGCAGGGTGATGTAGGGCTATCAACTAAAAGATTTTTAAATTTCCCGCCAAAGGCTTGAGCCACGACTGACTTGTCGCACTCTAAAATGAGGTGGAAGTTTTCTTTCATTTGTACATTTGTACAGCCATTAACATACCGTGCATATTGCCACAATTGCGCAAATAACAATGCCTACATTGGAATACGGAATCTTAAATTAGACACGCATGCTTCGAGTCTTTTATTTCTACTTTTAGTAGAAGTTGATGAGGTATTAAGTGTAAAATTCAACTGATTCTCTCAAAAACTCTTGATAGAAGAGCCAAAGCGAAGGAACGAAACGCGGCAGTGTTTGCATGGTCTTGAACCATGAGGATGCTTATCGTACTGGACAAAACGGGTGGTATTTAGGGCAAGTTCTGTGCGCCTAGGTACTCGTATAAATAATGGCGTCTGGCGGCGTGCCGCGCTGGCGGGGCTGGCGCCAGATCGGGGGCAGATCCGCATGCTAAGCGCTGCAGCCGTAGGGCTGCCAACATATTCTCAGCTGACTACGAAGGTATACTAAATCTGTACTAGTTATACAACTGTATGACAGACAGCAGCGCCTTGCTTCCGTAAAATTAAACTATTTTATTACATTACTGCTTGAATATTTAATAATGGATACCCAAACATTTATATATAGGCACATACATTGCTTTTGGCCCGACACTAGGGTACCCTGTGTCGTGGGAACCAGAAATAACGACATCACAAAAATGTTAGCATCTAAGGCCTGGGGTTTTTTATTTGTCCTAAGCTAGGATTCGAACCCAGGACCTCTCGTATGGTAGGCAGATACGCTAACCGGTGCGCTGCAGAGGTCGTCGAATATCCAATATTGGAACGTGCGTGGGTAGAAACCTAAATATTGCGGGTACTAACTGGAAAATATAGATGTACCGGTTGACCATACAGAACGCTTTTAGATAGCAGATATATGTAGGTGCGTGCACGGAAGAAAACTTATAACTTGTACCTCGGGGTGGACTTTGAAAACCATCAACACAATTCGTGGTAAGTTTTTGTAAATGTTAGGCGTTTTTTAAACATTACTCCCATAAATAGCTCTGTGACTCTCACCATCTCTTAGAGAGTGAATACCTACGGTTTTAATCACAACGTATGCCCACAGCCTATTAACATTTTCAAGCGGTAAGTTATGTTTTACATCAAAATTTGTGGGCGCTATTTTTAATAGAGAACACTTTATGTTACATAAAAAAGGAGATTACACACTAACTAACTTACTTTTACTTACGTATAACTTAGAAAATAAAGTCGTTGGTACGTGCTAGAATATGGACCCACGATAGCACCAATGTGATGAGCTCCAAGCATTCTACCGATACCGAGAGCACATTTTTGTTTATTGAATCTTTCGACTATTAACTTTATCTGCAAAGAGAATGATACTCAACATATTATTATAACCGTATAATGTCAAACTCAGAAATGAGTTTTGTCAAAACTATAGATGAAATTAATTCCTATAGGGGGTTTATAATGAATTTAATAAACTGGCGAAGATTGGCGATCTTGACACGTTTAACTCATCGGTTCGTATTTTGAGGGCAAAACTTGCAGATATCTTCAATTGTTACAGTAAATTGTATTTCTGTAATTTAGTATTAAGATAGTTTTTAAGCTGTCACTTGTATCCTTGCAGAGGTCAATTAAATACAACTTAAAGTGTTTTTAATAATGGAGAATTATAATTGACCTTCTGTATGTTTAAAGATTTTGTTACTCTTTGTTATGTGCTGTTAGTATTCCCAATATTTAATAAATAAATAAAATGACTATTCAATAAAATTTCGCAATAGGACTAACTTTGAAAATGTGAAAAATATATCATCAACTGGAACCCAACTACGGGAAGATAGCTGATTTCGGTTTCTGAACTAAAACTTTCGTGAGCACAACACATTGTTGATTTCGGTTTCATTTAGTTCAGCGTGAGTGGGGTCAAGGTGTTGACGTGTTTAATTAAAACAAAACCCTTGCTTAAGAGGTTCTTATGGTTGGAAAAATGCACTAGAAAACAAAATTAATAAAGTGTCAAACCTCATCAACCTGTGAGTCGTCACCGAGAATTGTGTTTACACAAACAAACAAACTAAATAAAAACAAAATAAGACGAAAATGGTCAAAGTTCACCTGCTAAACTTTATTTCTTCATTTCTTACGTCACTTATTTAAATGATAAAATAAATAAAGCCACTTTGATCATACTTGCTTATTAATCCGAAGCGAGTCGAAGAGTCAATCGGAAATGAAAAGGAATTAGGGTAATAAAATCTACCGCAAAACAAATCTCGGTTAGACCCATTAAATTTATAACAATCTATGACCAAATGCGTTATTCGTATGAGATTCTATATGAAGGCCCTTCATTAAAAGTCATGAAATATTGTGTAAAATTGTTTTTCGAAAATCATCCCTTAAGGGGGAAAAAGGGGGTGCAAATTTAGTATGAAACTTTGCCGTTTATTAAGTTATTCGAATGGGATTCAGTATGAAGGTCCTTCATTAAAAGTCATGAAACATATGTAATTTTGTTTTTCGAAAATCATCCCTTAAGGGAAAAAAGGGGGGATGCAAATTTAGTATGAAACGTTGCCGTTTTTGAAGTTATTCGAACGGGATTCAATATGAAGGTCCTTCATTTAAAATCATGAAATACGGGTAAAATAGTTTTTCAAAAATCATCCCTTAAGGGGGAAAAAGGGGGTGCAAATGTAGTATTAAACTTTGCCGTTTTTGAAGCTATTCAAATTATATTTAGTACGGAGGTCCTTCATTTAAAATCATGAAACATGTATAAAATAGTTTTTCAAAAATCATCCCTTAAAGGGGAAAAAGGGGGGTGCAACGTTAGTATGAAACTTTGCCGTTATCCAAGTTATTCGAATGAGATTCTATATGAAGGTCCTTCATTAAAAGTCACGAAACATTAATAAAATAGTTTTTCGAAAATCATCCCTTAAGGGGAAAAAAGGGGGGGTGCAAATTTAGTATGAAACGTTGCCGTTTTTGAAGTTATTCGAACGGGATTCAATATGAAGGTCCTTCATTTAAAATCATGAAATACGGGTAAAATACTTTTTCAAAAATCATCCCTTAAGGGGGAATAAGGGGAGGTGCAAAGTTCGTATGAAACTTTGCCGTTTTTGAATTTATTCAAATGATATTTAGTACGAAGATCCTTCATTTTAAATCATGAAACATGTGTAAAATAGTTTTTCAAAAATCATCCCTTAAGGGGGAAAAAGGGGGGTGCAAAGTTAGTATGAAACTATACCGTTATCCAAGTTATTCGAATGAGATTCTATATGAAGGTCCTTTATTAAAATTCATGAAACAAGTGTAAAATAGTTTTTCGAAAATCATCGCTTAAGGGGGAAAAAGGGGGGTCCAAATTTAGTATGAAACTTTGCCGTTTTTTAAGTTATTCGAATGGGATTCAATATAAAAGTCCTTCATTAAAAATTATGAAAGACATGTAAAATAGTTTTTCAAAAATCATTCCTTAAGGGGGAAAAAGGGGGGGTGCAAAGTTAGTATGAAACTTTGACGTTTTTGAAGTTATTCAAATAATATTTAGTACGAAGGTCTTTAATTTAAAATCATGAAACACGTGTAAAATAGTTTTTCAAAAATCATCCTTTAAGAGGGAAAAAGGGGGGCGACAAGTTAGTATGAAACTTTGCCGTTTTTGAAGTTATTCAAATGATATTTAGTACGAAGGTGCTTCATTTAAAATCATGAAAGATGTGTAAAATAGTTTTTAAAACATCATCCCTTAAGGGGGTAAAAGGGGGGTTCAAAGTTAGTATGAAACTTTCCCGTTTTTGAAGTAATACAAATTAAATTCAATGTGAAGATCTTTCGCTAAAAGTCATGAAATACACGTAAAATAGTTTTTCGAAAATCATCCTTTTTAGGGAATAAAAGGGGGGTGCAAAGTCAGTATGACACCTGCCGTTTTTGAAGTTATTCAAAGGATATTTAGTTCGAAGGTTCTTCATTTAAAATCATGAAACACATGTAAAATAGTTTTTCAAAAATCATGCCTTTAGGGGGTAAAAGGGGGGTGCAAAGTTAGTATAAATTCTGCCGTTTTTGAAGTTATCCGAATGAAATTCAGTATCATATGTAGATCCTTCATTGAAAGTCATGAAACATGTGTACAGTATTAAAAATTTCGCTGCGATTTTTGAATTGAATTTCTTTGTTCTTCCATGTGTTTACATACCACCTTTAATACTTGCTTACTTTATTTTTTTTTCATATTAGTCGTTCTAACACTTCTAAGTTTTCTCAAATCTTCTTATTATTTCTCAGTTCATGTGTTTATAAATATATCTCAGTTCTTTAAAATACAACCCATAGTAAACAGCCTAGACGAGTATACGTCCCACTGCAGGGAATAGGTCTTCTCTCAGAGAGAGTAGTATGGTTTTAATTATTTCGCATGCGCTAAAAGTATCCCAATCTTATTTGCAAACGCAAACACTTTACTCAACTAAAGCCCACGCGGACGAAGTCGCGTGCAACAGCTAGTTAATACATAAGAAGCGAAAACACAGAAAATTAACTGGACATTGCGTGAATGAGTACTACGCGTGCTACGGATAACTACGCGCGTAGCCTGCGACGACTGTGGACTGCTACGCGTGCTACGAACAGCTACGCCACTGAGACTAAAATATGAGTCTCGTACTGTAGCGTTGAATGTTGACTTTATCCAGTACCCAAGGACAAAGAAACAAAACGTCGCAATATGGCGAGGAATAAAACATAAGGAAATTCACTTGGGACAGGAGCTGGAGTATCACAGAAACTTAATAAGCGTGAGTCGTTCATTATTTGCGCTCTGTGCCTTTGAAGTGTGGAGCACTTACTGTTTTATCTCATAACACGCACTTTTAGGGTTTCGTACCCAAAGGGTCATGGACCCTGTTACTAAGACGCCACTGTCCATCTGTCTGTCTGTCACTAGGCTGTATCTCACTAACCATGATAGCTAGACAGTTGAAATTTTGACAAAAGATGTATTTCGGTTGCCACTATAACATCAAATACTAAAAATGAAACAAAATCAATATTCAAGTGGGGCTCCCATACAACAAAATTTATTTTTGGCCGTAATAACGGCAACAGGTAGACGCTTTAAATATTTAAATGTTGTATAAATAATGGATGAGTAAGTTGAAGTGGCAGTGGGCGGGGCACATAGCACGAAGAACTGATGGCCGATGGGGCCGAAAGGTTCTTGAATAGAGACCACAATCGGCAAGCGCAGCGAGGATGGACAGCCACAAGATCGACAGACGATCTCACCCAATTGGCAGGGAGATGCTGGATGCAAGCCGCTTCCAATCGGCCTTTTTGGAAATCCATGGAGGAGGCCTAATGTCCAGCAGTGGAGTTCTTGTGGCTGAATGATGATGATGATAAATAATGGTACGGAACCCTTTGTGCGCGAGCCCGACTCGCATTTGGCCAGTTTTATTTTTCTGTTTTTATCTGTTTCTAAGTTATTTGTCTTTTTTTTATATAAGTGGGTCCCTTAATATTATGCATCATTTTTTTTTACATAGCCTCTTTTGTGTCCCACTGCTAGGCAAAGGCCTCCCCTCCTTTCTTCCAACTCTCTCAAATAACGGACTATTATTATTTCAACGTAGAAATATTACCTAATTAATCTATATTCTATTTACTGAAGCGAACGACTAAAGGTAAACAAAGACACAGCATCTCTCAAACTTACATCTCACTCAAAATAGCTTAGCACGCAGCTTCGCTTGCATCGTATACATAGGTTTGGCAGAATCAGCGTTGGGTCCCGGCTCGTCCATATTTTTCTTTTCGTATTAACAAACACAAAAGTACAACAATAACTGGACGACGATGGACCAAAAAACTTTACCAATATCTTATTTACAATGATGAACAGACTAAAGAAAATAAAATAGCTTAGAGCTTGCGCTCGCATTAACAACGTCAATCGTGAGTAAAAATATGGCGTCGGGGTGGCTATCTTACTTTTTTTTTGCCTCTAATTAAAAAAAAGGTTCGTAGTCAAGTCAGCTCTCCATACTTCTTCCTACACTTTGCGTAGCGCATTAGCATAAAATAATCGATCATAATCGGCCTTTAAACAAAAGTCCGTCCTCTTTGCTAGTTGCGATTTTGCGAACATATTTGGCAGCAGTAGGATCGCTTTTATTTGAGGACCACTGAAATTTTAGGTATTTTTTGGGGCATAGATCTCTTAAGCAAATTGTATTTTCATGATAAAATAAAATATTTAGTTAAATAAACTGCGAGTAAGGGATAAATCAGGTTTTAACAGTGTTATTGTGTTTATTGCTCAATGGTATTTATTAGGCATATCGTTTTGTATAAGTTTGCTAAATATTATGCAGTGTTGTAAATTTGGCATATTGAAAAACCAAATTTTTGACATGTTGACAATTAGTCGTTCGCTTCAGTAAATAGAATATAGCTGTGAAAGCAAACAACGTGCGCGATTGTAGTACCTACGGTTGACAGCATATCAAAGTAAAGTTAATAATAATGTATACTGTGCTGCATACTATAGGTACAAAGGTACATACTATGCTACCCTAATTAATTTTAAGCGAACTGTTAAATGTTATAATTAATGAATATAAAAAATATTAGCGTAAAATTTATGCACTGTCGGCCGAATGCAATAATAGGAAAGATCCAGCAACATCCAATGTAGTTTACCTATCCACCATATAGGTATTATCATATTACCATAGAATACGACACGCGACGCTACGAGAGCAGATATAAAGCCATTAGACGACGATTGTGTCTAGAATTCAACACATTCACGATTAATATTTAATAAGTTGGAAATTCATTCTGTAATAAATGTGGAGTTTCTTTGTTAGCTTTTTCTCCACATGATTTTTGAATTTGGAAACCAAAAAACATTTGTTTTGAAGTTTATTTATATTTGATGTTACTTATCACTTAGCTCTAATCAACCTAAAACATATACAAACAACGCTCTCAAACAGCGATCGTATATTCAAGAGGCTTAGTGGAATCACAAATCAGTCGGCCTCACAACGCGTTTAGGCCCAGCAACCAAACTAAAGCCTTACAAGCGGACAGGCCCCGTCACTTCAGCTTACAACTTAGTTTACATTATTTACAGTATTTCTAACAGTGCGGAGCTCACAAGGGTTCACCACAGGCCGCCGCGTGCCACTCGGCTGTGGGGATCTCCGTTCTTTGTTACGCGAATCTCGTGACAGCGGCAGTGGACCGCCGTCACTGACCTGCGGGTTCACTGGACATGACGGTGTATGGGAACATGGGGTGGTTCAGCCGTACCGTGAATCTGACTGTCCTCCTAGCAGCGCGGCGGTCGCGGCGCGGGGTATCGCGGCAGAGGCCGCAGCACGACTGGCGGTTGTTTACGCCTCGCACGCCTGCGCGCCGCGCCGCGGCTGTCACTCCAACTTTTGTTTACCGCGGCGCGGTTGCCGCATGAATGGGGCCGCGGCGCCGGATAAGCAAGACAAATGACCGCCCTGCTGCCGGGTTTGTTTAGTCTTTTTTATATCGGTTACTGTGTCGTCCTTTCCGTAATCCATTGGGACTGGTAACCTATGCGGAGTACCTTCAGGAGCCACTCCACTCTTTCTCTTTAGAAGAGTTCGCCTATGTTTCTGTGGAAGGTAATTTATTCGTGTGCGATTTAAATAAAGGTGTACCTAATGAGAATCCTCCGCGCTATACCTTTCTGCGTATTTTCATTTAAATCCAGGACCACCCAGACCGATCCTACCTTAGTCCTTACACAGGGCTGGGCCTTTTAGGTGTTCACTACAAAACATTGTAATCATAGATATTGATTGAATATCGTGTAGGTACAGTCGACAGACTTGCATCTGTGCACTCTACTTAATTAACTGCCGGACGACTTTGTAAATAAAATGTAAAAGCCGATGTACCTACAATCGACTATTTATTCCTAGTACCTGGATGACCGAGCTTTGCTCGGTATGTAGGTTTTCACACAAAAGAAGGAACTTGAAAAAAAAAAGAAAAATTATTATCAAGTCTCGAACCAGGGTCTTCTGTTTACGGTATCGTCCTATTTCCCACTTGAGCTATGACAACCTTACAGATGGTTGCGAAAATTTCCTTCTTGTAGTGTAGCAGTTATTTATTTGCCTTAAAACACGGTTAAAACGACGTTTTATAAAAATGAAACCTAGTTGGATCAATTAATCGCCCCAAAACCCCCTGTATACAAAATTTCATGAAAATCGTTGGAGCCGTTTCCGAGATTCTGATTATATATATACAAGAATTTCTCGTTTAAAGAGATTAGATAGATTCAGTTTGGTCACTGTCCCAATCATCAATGCTTCCCTATTTCCTAGGTGGTCTAGCTAACAATAACACATTTGATTGCCAAGAGGCTGAGGGTCCGATTCTTGCTGAGGCAGCCATACCTACATAGATTTAACCAAATGTCCCTATGTTCGTTGTTTTTCTATGTTTATGATGTCTTAACCCGTTACCATAATAATAATAATATCACACGGTATTCTAGTGTAGATCTGTTGTCTATATTTATTTATAGATACTTTTATTGAGAGAGAGAGAGAGAGAGAGAGAGAAATAATTTATTCAACGGCACAATACTCAAAACATAACAAAACAACAAATACATATACACTGCAATACATAAAAAAGAAAAAAAAACTAGACATCATGAACAAAAACTATCTTATTTTTTAAAATTTAAACAAATGAACAAACAAACAGAGAAAAAAACAAACATATAATAATATTCAAAACTGAACACTTTGTCTAAAAATATAAGAAACCGGAAGTGAAAGTTTACTAATAGTTTTATTGAAAACTCGAAACATTACCTCATCATCATCATCGGCCTACGGTTGTCCACTGCTGGACATAGGCCTCTCCCATTACACGCCACTGAGCACGGTCCTCGGCTACTCTCATCCAGCTCTTTCCAGCCGCCCTGCGAAGATCATCGCTCCACCGAGTCTGAGGACGTCCTACACTACGTTTACCGATCCGCGGTCTCCACTCAAGAACTCTTCTACCCCATCGGTTATCAGTTCTTCGGGTGATATGGCCGGCCCACTGCCACTTCAGCATGCTAATTCGGTGGGCTATGTCGGTGACTTTGGTTCTCTGTCGGATGACTTCGTTTCGAATTCGATCTTTCAGAGAAACCCCGAGCATAGCCCTTTCCATAGCACGCTGAGCGACTTTAAATTTGTGGATCAGCCCCACCGTGAGTGTCCACGTTTCGGCACCGTATGTCATGACGGGTAGGACGCACTGGTTGAAGACTTTCGTCTTTAGACACTGTGGGATTGGCGATGTGAAGACTCGACGTAGTTTCCCATATGCTGCCCAGCCCAGCTGTATTCTTCTATTAGCCTCTTTCTCGAAGTTGTTTTTACCTAATTGCATGGTTTGCCCGAGGTAAACATACTCCTTAACGACTTCGAGAATACTGCCTTGAACTGCAATTGGCTCCTTATTTACATGTTCATTGAACATAATCTTGGTTTTATCAAAGTTCATCCGGAGACCAATGCGTTGGGAAGAATCAGCTAGGCTACTCAGCATATGTTGCAGATCTTGCAGCGTTTCCGCCATGATGACGATATCGTCTGCAAATCGCAAGTGTGAAAGGTACTCGCCACTAATATTAATGCCGTACCCCTTCCAGTCCAGCGTCTTAAACATATCCTCCATAGCATTTGTAAACAATTTGGGGGAAATAACATCCCCTTGTCTCACACCACGATGTATGGGGATAGGTTCAGATTGCCGGTTCTGGATTTGGACGGCCATAGTAGCGGCGTTGTATAGACCTTTCAACACTTGGATGTATCGCCAGTCGACTTGGCATCGCTGCAAAGATTCCAGAACATTACCTACTTATATTTTATTGAAGCACGATACCTTATTACATTGTAATAGCTAAAGTTGTTAATTTACATAATGCTTGTAAACGTAAGCTATTAACAAACACAGACAAAAAGTCTGAGCAAAACCGTACTCTTTAATTTTCTACTTTTTCTGGACAAGCTACATATATTATAATGAGTGACGACACCTATGTTTAGTTTAAAGTATTGAGCCCCTGAAATGGTTCCCGACTCAGCATGTGTTGTAGGAGCCACCGAGGTATCTGCCTACAACGCTGATATTCTGTCGAGACCATGTTGCGGGTTAGTCGCGTGTTTGTGAAAATAAAAAAGATAAAACGTATTGATATTAGTTTAAATGGTTTGAAAAGTGTATGCCTAATTAGATGGTGTGTAAAAGTGTGGTGTGGTGTGATGTGTTAGTATATGTGTGAGGATATTGTGCAAATAAATAACTGGGTAAAATCATATTGTAAAACAAAACAAAGTGAGAGGTGACTTGTAACTTGCCGGCGTAAGACGGTAAGCGCTTATTCATCGACGAATAATCTACCCACCGCGATCGCGCGAACAAGTAGTTACAAAAGGACCACCTCCGCTTAAAGGTACGCATGAATTACTTTTTTATTTTTGTGTTTGTATTAGGAATTCCTTGTAGTGGAACTTGAAAATAGATTTACTTTTACTGTTACGTAATGGCGGTGGTATATTGTTCCAGCATTTGGTTGCTGCGTACCTAAAACTGCCGCGAAAGGCTGCTGTCTTATGTTTCGGTATACTAAACGGCGCAGTAACTGTTCTCACCCCTTCTGCTCGACGCGATTGTCTCCAGGTGAGTTTTTCAAATAGATACGGAGGCGTACACGTTTTTATAACTCCAAACAATAATGTTGCTAACTGAAGTTTCTGCCTCGCTTCCATTTTTAGCATGTTCGCGCCATTAAGAAAGGGAGTCACATGAGTACGAGGAGGAATGTGAAAACAGTACCGAGGACAGGCGTTTTGCACCCTTTGGACCAGATTTTGTGTACGCTTTAGTAAACGAGGACCATACACAGTAGCGCAGTAATTTAACTTGGACAAAACCAATGTCTCACATAACCTTATACGGAGCGTATTACTTATAAATCTTCGAATGCGATAGAGTGTCTTCAGCCGATAGAAACAATTTCTAACCACCTCCTGGATATGGCACTCGAAGTGTAACTCGCCGTCCATTAAAACACCCAGATTACGTGCTTCAATAACACGCTCAATGTCTTTACCATTTAAGTGTATACGAAAATTGCACTCATTCAATTTTTCAATTTGATTTTCTGTACCTAAGATCATATATTTGGATTTGATTGAATTAAGTACTAGGCAGTTTCTTTCGGCCCACAGTGCAACTCTTCCCAGGTCTTCGTTCAGACGCGATACGCAAGTATCAGCATCTGTAGGAACTATTTTCGTATACACCTGCAAATCATCTGCATATAAATGATAGTTGCAACTTTTTATACAGTCGGATATATCTGATGTATAGATTATAAAAAGCAATGGACCTATTATGGAACCTTGAGGAAGAATATTTTCGTAGCGCCGTCTAATTTATGTAATATCACTCGCTGCCGACGATTTGTCAGATAACTTCTGAACCACATGACGCTGCCTGGGTCAAAACCGTAATAGGTTAGTTTGGACAGGAGAAGATCCGTATTTATTGAGTCAAAAGCACGTGAAAAATCTAATAAAGTTAAAATGCTTCCGCTGCCCGAGTCCTGGGCATGTATTATGTTATCCACAACATCCAGTAGTGCAGTCGCTGTAGGTACTATGGCTCTTTCTAAATCCTGATTGTGTATTTGGAAGGATGCAGTTCTCTTCACAGTAGCGTACCACCTGATCATATATGATTTTTTCGAGAATTTTAGAAACTATAGGTAATAAACTAATGGGTCGGAGATCAGATATTTGACCTGGGTTGGCTGTTTTGGGAATCGGACGGACAGCAGCCGTTTTCCAGTAATTAGGGAAAGTTGATGTTGCGATAGATCTGTTTATAATTTCAGTGATTGTAGCTAATGAAGAAGGCAGCGTAGCAATGACCATATCCAAGCTTATACCGTCCATGCCCTGGGCATTTCAGGATAATGACAAGATTGCCTTGGAAACCACTGTGTCATTGACTTGTTTTACAGTCAGACTTGCATTATTATTGTGCCTATTTTGTGAATAGTATGCCAGAATGGAATGACTGCAATTGTTGCTGCCGGGTATATTCAAAAAATGATTATTTATTTCAAGTGGGTCATCAAAGAGGTCTGGTATATCCTTTTTTTTTATTTAAATGTGGTAGAGCCACTTCTTTAATACATTTCCACAGTGTTTTTGGATTTTTTAGATTACCATTCAAATGGTTCTCAAAAAAACAACGCTTTTCTTGATGTAAACAGACATTTACCAAATATTTCAAGTCTTTATATTCTTGTTTATGCAAGTCACTTTTCATTTTAGAATATTTGGTGTGTGCCCGGTCACGTAACAGCATCATGTATTTGACATTGCTAGTGAGCCAAGGCTTCTGTTTTTCCTTGATCACGATCGTTTTTAATGGGGCATACGTATCATAAATATATGTCAAGAGTTTGGTGAAATTTTCTACGATTAAATTTACATTTGAAAAATTATATATAGCAGTCCAATTAATTGAGTCTAATTCTAAGTTAAATTTATTCATGTCAATTGATTTTAACGATCGTACTGTTATTTTTTGAGGTTTCGTTTTGGGCTTTTTTATTTTTATTTCGGCAGTGACAATTGCATGACTACCTAAGTCGGGGATATGGTCGACTGCAATTGATACTTTAGAAGACGCAATATCGGTACATACCAGGTCAATTGAGGTTGATGAGTCCCTCGTAAAATGAGTAGGAACAGTTATAAGATTTTGTAATAGGGTGGTAGTTAAAAAGTTGTCCAACTTGTTTCTATTTGTACTCGGAACTATCGAATTTACGTTGAAGTCTCCCAACAATATAATGTAGTCAAAGTTGGCAAATGTAAAAATAGACTCGGTTAGAGCATCAAAAAATGTATCGCAGTCAAGCCAGGGCGGTCGGTACGCTGTACCAATAGCAAGCCGCGTGGAATTAACCCTTATTGACAGCCACATCTGCTCGACCTGCTCGGGCGCAGGCGGGTGGGGCTCGGTGACGGTGCGCACGCCGTGGCGTACGTAGAAGCCCACTCCTCCTCCCCTCCGCCGCACCCCGCGTGGTCGTGGCAGGTGCCGCAGCCTATATCCAGGCAGCGTAGGCGCCCGCCCCTCTTCGCCGTCTCTTAGCCAGGTCTCATTAATGCATATAATATCCGGAGAAATCCTATCAAATGCAACTTCAAACTCGTCATGTTTTGTTCCGAGCGAGCCAGCATTGAATAAACAAATTTTAAGTCCCTTTCCAATCATCTCTGCAGTAAGTAGTTTCCCACAGTTGTGTGTTTTATGGTGGCAATATTATATTGTGTAGAAATGGAGTTATTGAGTGTATTTCTACGTCTAGTTAAATTATGAGAGTTATAATAATATATAATAGGTTGAATAATAAGTAGATAAGTATATTTTTAATTTTGTATGTGTAGTAATAGTTGGTACTGTGTGGTCTTGTGTGGTGTGGCGTTGTGTTTAGGCACCAATTTTCCTTCATGGGAGAGTTAATAATTTCTTTAATGCGCTGGGACTGAATACTTATAAGATTTATAATTAAATTTGCACAAAATTGTATAACAAACAAAAAATACCTAATCAGATCTTTACAAAATTTTTAATGTCCGCCTCACTGCGTAGAATATACCGGGGGGAATTATTTTCTGCACGAGCGTAGACACGACCGTCCCGGGTCCAGACAAATCGCCAGCGTGCCGCGCGGCCTGCGTCGCGGGCCATGGCGAACAGCGCTCGGTTGGCCCTTGTAAGCCGTTCGTTTATATAAAACCGACGTGGTTCGTGCGGCGGTAGACCCAGCTCGGCGGTAGTGGCCCCGCGGCGCACGCGCGCACTCTTGAGCAGCTCGTCACGGACCGATTGCCGAGTCAGCCGCACAACGATGGGGCGCGGGGCAGTCTGAACTCCATCAACCATGCCACGCCTTGGTCCGACTCGCACCGCACTGACGATGTCTCGCTCCTCCAAAGTCATGCCTAGTTTCGTGGCCGCCGTAACAACAATATGCCCTACCGACTCCCCGTCGTATTCCGGGACGCAAGTCAACTCCACGTCGTTTGTGAGGAGTTCCTGCTCCCGCTCATTGAGCTGGTTTCTGTGGTCAGATATGGCCTCCGACATTTTGGTCACGTCGGAAGCGACAACCTTGCGCTCAAGAGCAGAAAAATCCTCCCTCAGTTTGGCGTTTTCACTGCGCAGCGTGGCCACTTCATCACGGAAGCTTTCCCTTAGCTTTGCCAGGATCACATTAAATTCAGTCGTAATGGTGGCTCTGAAATGGTCCAGCTTGGAGTCCAAGAGTTTGCCAAATTGGTCGTATGTGATGGCCTGTGACCCAGGAGTGGAGGACACCGAGCTGCAGACCTCCATAGGGAGCTTCTCCATCGACGGTGCAGGCGCCACCTTCGCCGACTGAGCCTGTGGTGCCGATGGTTCCGGTCGCCGCTCGAACTGCTTCCGCGTCGGAGTCTCCTCTCCTTTTCTACGACTATTTACGTTGTCACAGCCCGGGCACTGCCACCCCTTTTTATTTAGCTCCCTGTATGTTGCGGAGGTCATGTTTATGCACAAGTGATGATAGGCCTTATTGCATAGGTGGCATTTGAGAGCCTCGCTACCAGTAACAACACTAAGGCACGCTTCACACTTCATTTTCACGAAAGTCTCTGAGAGACAAACCGGCTGCGGCGCTGCGACTCCTGACGTATCTGATACTCGACGCTCTTTGGTTAATCACCCGGCACACGTGAGTCACACGGTTTACTAATGTATTGCCAAAAATCGTTTCCCAAAGTATTACTTCCCAAACTATTTTCCGCAAATTATCACTTGGCAAAAAAACATTTCTCAAAACAACTTAAAGCAAATAAACAGTTAGCAAAAGTTATTATGGCAAGTTATTGTTTACCAAATAAATACTTGGTCAAAATTCATTTTACCAAAGAGGCAACAAGAGGCAAGGTAAGAACGCATCAAAGTCGAGTCTGTTTTCGATCTTACATAGAGAACCTAACGCTCCGACGCGCTCCGCTTCGCTACGCGCGTCGTCGCACCTATATTTCTGTTGTCACGTATTCTTTACATCGCCGACCCCCCGTTCCATTATTTGAAAATAACACTTGCCAAAATAAAACGTTAGCATAATAAACGTTTGTCTTAATAAAACTTGACGCAGTAAAATTATGCGAAATGATAATTTGACCAAATGAATAAAATGCGAAATGAAAACTTGCTAAAGTTTCATTTGGGAAATGAAACTGATGCCATAAGTTTATTGGGAAGTAAAATTTGGCGTAAAATACTTTGGCTAAACGGCGGTATCCCGAGTCACACACAAGCCAACGCAACAATCGAGATTCAACCCTGTGTCGTAGGTCCAAGCGCAAAATTTGCTTGTAGCGTTACGCTCGCACAGCCGTTAGAAACTGCTCTGTACTTTTATATTTTACAAACAGGCACTTTATTCACTTGGTTTTGAGAAATTATTTCATGTTTATTTAAACCTGCATTTTACCTCAAGAACCCCTTCAGATCAGCGACCCAAGTATCATCATATTTCAAGATCTAGTCATTAATTATTTAGCTCCTAGTAGACATAGCTAGTGTTGTAGAGCATTCCGCAAGTGTTCAATCCGTAAGACTACCTACCGAGTTAAAAAAAAACAATCATAAAAGCTTTAAATTAAACTACAGTCATATGTAGTGCAAAAAAGCATGTAGGTGTAATATAAAAGAATTATCTACAAAAATAAATTAAAATATGTAGTCTATTTGTATTCATAGTACCTAAATAATTTCAATCATGATGTTAGTTACTATTATAAAGAAGGAACGTATTATTGTTGTACAGCTAATTAGGTTATTTTAAAATGTTATATTTCAACTTCGATATAATATTGTTAGTGAATAAACAAATAAGGATGACATATACATCGTCCAGAGACGCCTTCACTTGGACTAGATGGGTGAAAGGACAACTCGGATGCTGCAGTGTCTGGGACATTCTTTAAATGGAGTAGGCTTGCCCAGAACCACAGAATACAATAATAGTACAGGTACAGCGGACTTACCTACTCTGCAAAATCAATTTAAAAAAAAAGGGACTCTAGCAGCGACACAATTAGGTGCAATTCAGATCGCACGGCGCTAAAAAAGCTACGTTTGTCTGCGTATACGTTACCTACACGTTGCCTCTCTTTCTACCGCGTACCTCTTACCTCTTCTGGCGCCTGAATTCCTACCTATTTGCCACTCCGGAGTGGTCGCCGCATGTACTTACGCTTTCGATACCGACACGCGTAGTGAAACAGGCCTCCCAGAACTTATACCGTCCTGTCAGCTTAGTAGGCCCAGCCCACACGAAACACAAGTCAATACGTGTGCAGCGAACAAAGCCGCGGGTTTCGAGTGTAACAACTAATGTAGGTACCTACCTATTGAGAAATTATGGTCGGAATTATCGAAATTATGTTTTTTTCACTCTCTATTTCTGCACTAAGTACAACTCGAGCCGATGACAGCAGCCTGTCTATTCTGTAACATGCAAACATCACTTCGTCTCTCACATTCACACCGTCGGTTGTTTCGCATTCGATCGCAAATGACCTTGGTTTGATGTTTTGAACCCACGTCAATCGAATAGGCAAAATTGTACCTACATTCAACAGAAAGCAAATTTTACTTCAGATTTCTATTCCACTGGACACTTTACAAGTACCTACCATTAAATGTTCATTTTACAACGCCCGACGCCTTGTGATTGGTTAATTCAATTAAATATGAAACGCCGGCCCTAATGGCGCCCCGGGCTCCGCGCTGGCTTTATCGTCTTAATTAGTCCCACATTGTAGGCGGCTCTGTTACACACCTACCGACTCCAATAGAACAGGAGACTAGTGTATAAAATCACTTAACACTTTCCCGGACAGTGGATGCTATAGCATCCGATAATAATAAAAATAACTATAGATCACATAGGACTGTCCGGGAAAGTGTTAATTAGTACCTACATCGACGTCTCAAAAAACGCTGCAACATATCTACTCTACGTACCTACAGTTTTATATACCTAGCTTCTTTCAGGAAATTTTTGAAAGTGAATAACATAACATTTACATACAGGCACATACATTGCTTCTGGCCCCACACTAGCATACCCTGTGTCGTGGGAACCAGAAACAGCGACGTCACAAACGTGTAAACATCCAAGACCTGGGTTTCTTTTATTTTTTTGTCCCCAGCCGGGATTTGAACCCGGGACCTCTTGCACGGTAGGCAGTTGCACTAACCGCTGCGCCACAAAGGTCGTCGGAATAAATAGGGCAGGTTTATCGATCTCTAAGCCTTTTATTTATTTTACTTTTTGTCTAATTATATAATTATGTCCTAAAAACCCGCCTAGCGTCCATAAAGTATTAACATACTTGGAGAGGATTCTAAATTATGTAATTACTGTACACTTTCCATTACTTGGCCGGTTTCTGAATTGAGAATTTCGCTTCGTAACTTCTTAACTGTAGTGCTGTCTCGTCAAATTACTCAGAAAAGAACGTGATAGAACGTTACCTACTTAAGTATTTATCCATTATTTATACATCCGTTTTATGTTCGTATCATCACATCAAGGGTTGGCTGGAAGAGAAATAAAGCTGCTCAAATAAGGTCACCATATACAATTAGATTTTTTTGTAAATAAGTGTGCAATAAAATAAAATGTTTTAAAATTAGACCACTGGAGCAAGTTTTGTAAAATAGATAGGTACTTCTTTTTGCTGGATGCGGCAAGCTGAAGACCGGGCGCTATGGCGCTCATTAGGGGAGGGCTATGTCCAGCAGTGGACTAATATAGCCTGATGATGATGATGACTTTAAATGGGTCCGGCTCGCTATGACCACCAGGAAACGGCGGGCTTTTTAGTGTTTAAAACCCCATGGACATTACTTATCTCGTTCTGTGTAAATCACGCTCAGATCTATATACCTTCATTGAATTTCCTTCTAAATTCAATGGACCTGGCGACGGGGAGGTAGTGGTTCTTTCTGGATCTGATAAAATTCTGATTTGTGATTTCCTTTCGTTCAAAGTCAGGTTTAGAAGTTCGTTCAGGACACTATGGTACCTTTAGAAGTTGAGAGTTGACGAGGGGTCCAGGAAATAAAAACGCAAAGCTTGTTTTCCACTTCATACATCTCACAGTATGTCTTTATTTATTACTTCTTTTTTTTTAGATTTTTTTCAATTAATTATTTTTAAAACTCTTCTTTAAATCAAAAAATTATATTAATATTAAATTAGTAATATTATATATCTCGAGTTATATGTATTTACACATCAATGTACACTATCACTAGGCTATGCAATGTATGTACAGTATGTCTAAGGCTGTCTAGTTCTGCGGCACATGACCTACAGCGTGCAGTGTGCCGTCGGCTGTACTTGATCAAAAGCAACACGGAATTATCTGCGGACGAGAGAACGGTACTTCGATATTCCAGAATTTGTCCATTGTATATCATTGATCCTTGAACGCTCGGAGCAAAATGTACAGCTGTAGGTACGGTCCACATTACAACGATACAAACTAAAATAAATCTTAAATACTAAAACAAATTTTAAGTGCGGGTGCAACTACACAAACGAAAATAAATCTTAAATGCTTTTAGGTTACAGACCACAATGGTAGCGCAAACGTCAGGCCCCGTGCGGTCAACAACGGGCCGTCACGGCGACGGGATTTATTCACTTTTAATATTAACATTTTAATTAATAATTATTTTTCTTTGTATTGTTACGCCCGCACGTCGCCCGCCCCTTGTAAAGTGGATACATCTTTACTGGATATTTGCAAAAAATACAGTGTAACAAGTCCCTAGTCTATGCGAAAAGATGGGTGTTTCACTCGTCAACACATTGAAAGTAGATTAATTATGACATAGTCTGTAAAATGATAGACAAATATTCCTGACGAACTTTTAACACTTGAGTAGGACGAGGCGGTTCAGTCACTCCGACGACGTGTCATGTCATTCTCTACATCGCAAGGGCCTGTCGCGAACCTAACCCGACGATGACGATATGTTTCAGATACGTTTCCTCCGACGACTGTGTTTATGCCTGTCAACGATCGATTCATGGTAGGCCCTCGGAGTAGAATAACATGGCAAACGCAGCGGGCAACAGAAAGTATCACTCGCATCACCGCGGGCGGTCAACATTGTTCGGGCGGCGATGTGAAATGACGTTGCTACTCCATGCAAAGAAAAAGGCACAAATAGATTACTTTTTCCGAATACAGTAGATAGTAGCATTTGATAAATCCTATTCAAACCGCAGAGTCGGAGAGAATCACGATGGGTTTGCGAATAATGCGCTGTTTAAACCATAGCGGTATTATGCTACGCGAGAGGCGGTAGTGAATACCGCGGTATGGTTGGTCGAGCTGTAGTGTCGATAAATAAAATTATTTGACAAATTGAAAGGGAATATTCAAATTCAAATAATATTTATTATTGTAAAAAGAGTAATACACACAGAGGCAAATAAAAATTAATCAAACAATGCTTAGACTAGATAGGTTTAACATGTGTAAAGCTTAGAGTAACGGTGACCCTACATTAGGCATAGCCTGTATCGTGGGCATCACGATATAAATTAGGCGATATATTAGTCTTACATTGCGGCAATCTAAGCAGATTGTAGATTATATTAGTAAGTAGTTTTAATTTCAAAAATAAATCGGTTTAAGGTTAATTATTAACTACTTATTCCATTATTGAATAGTAATTTCATGCTAAAAGTGAAAAATAAAATAAATAAATAATTCAATTACATGCAAAACCAAAATTGAAATTTTCAGTTTGACGCAATCAAAATAAGATGGCTAACACATAAGAATGTTCTTCCGAACACGCTGTACACGTACCGCGTTCCTCTCTGGTATGCGGTTCCGCTTTAGCGACAGCTGCGAAATCCTGTACTAAATACCGCGCGAGATATCGCTTGGGTAATACCGTTAGTACCGTTACCTTCGGCGCGGATAACTCTGCGGTTTGAATAGGCCTTAATGGAGGCGTTACAAAGGTGCGCTATGGCAGTCGAACACAACACTAAGGCAAACCTTATACAAACTACTTAATGAGATTTACAAACATTATGGATGTGTAATGATTTAAGTCTTGCCTGTGTCCTATAAAATATAATTCATCAGTAGATTTATTTTAAACATAACAAATTTCAACTATCATTACCTAGGCTTCTTTATAGACGAATAGTTTCTAAGCAAGGGCTATTACATTACAGGGTAAGTTATCAATCAGCTCCTCTACTCTCGACGCTAATTTAGCGAACTTATTTTACAAATCAGTGCATCTATTTAATAGTTTAGCCAAATTAAGCATTCAGTTTCCGATACTCTGTAAAGTTCAGTAAGTTTAATGTTATTTCTGCCTTTAATTGTGACGCAATTTCAACGCAAACTTCGAGAGTAGAGGGGAGTTCGGCCACATCGTGATATGCGCCATACGCAGTATGCTAACAGCCGTCTCGTGAGAGCTTCGAACAAACTGATTAAGGTGTCCCATGGAGTAACTAGCGCCATGCCACGGAGGTAGTTTACAGATGTAATTTGGAGAGTGTACAGTCGATAATGATGATTTTTAAAACCCACGGCTGTGATCTAAGGCAAAAAGCTGCCCATTTTGGCAAAAATGCTGTTTAGTCGTAGTAACATTTATTGGGTTCGTGAAAAGAATAAAATGTGGAGTTACTTTGTTAGCTTTTCTCCACGTAATTGCACAAAGAAGTAAACATTTTGTTTTATAAAAAAAAATTTATACGAGGTTTTTGTCGTGCGTCTTAAAAATCACTTAACACAATTGAGAGATTGTAGAGTACAGAGTGCTTATACTGAGTTTTGTCCTTCACTTTCGATAGCGAGAGCGTTTGCGATTTGCATAGAAGTGACAAAGAGACAACTAGTTGGCGCGCTTTGTCACTCCTATGCAAATCGCAAACGCTCTCGCTATCGAAAGTGAATGACAAAACTCAGTATACGCACTCAGACACTTTTTGCAAATTCGATCTGTAAAAAAGATGTTTTATTCTTCGGTGGCGCAAGCGTTACTCCCTGGAACCGGTTAACGTGTCGCAGACTGTACAAATTTAGAATTAACTTAGACTTACAACATCGAAAACTTTGAACTTTCAGCCATTGAATAATATGGGGTAGGTGCTTATTATTATGTATCATCTTATGGTACACTAATTTATTATTGCTTCGCACGCACAACTAGTCGATGCCATACATAGTGCACATCGTCAAAACCTTAATAATTTAATAGGTAATCAAGTATCTGCGAGTCTGGTTCTTTTTAAGAAATCGAAAGAGGCAGTATTACTATTTTACTCGCGAAACTAAACCATTATTAACGGATTAAATGCACTTTTGCGATATATTTTTACAAGGATTTTTTTATTTGCAGTCCACGTCTTTGTACGATAACTTGTTTCTTCTAAGGCTATAGTAAACGTAACTTGCAGATAATTCGTTGCGTTGAGACCCGTGTCAAAACCAGATTGCACCGGCATCGCCCTATCGGTGGACTCAAGTTCTAACACAACTTCTCCTAGCTAATTAAGCGATATACATTTTGTCCCTTTACACATTAACCATTAATACAGTATTGAATAAGTACTATAATAAAATAACGCACTCTAGCTACACATCTAAAGTGTTTGGAAGCTAACTTGTTCCGCTGCGTCACCAACATATTGTACTAGCTACATTACAACTAACAAAACCATAATATATCAGAGTGTTTATACTGAGTTTGTTCATTCACTTTTGCAGTTAGCAGTTTGCATAGGAGTGACAGAGCGCGCCACATAGTTGTCTCTTTGTCACTCATATGCAAATCGCAAACGCTCTCGCTATCGAAAGTGAATGACAAAACTCAGTATACGCACTCAGAACGAGACGTAAAAATAGTTTAAATAAAGACTAGCGCATCGAAACCTAACTAACGACGTCAGTACTAGAGTGATCTAGGGAACAACAGTGATCTAAGTGCATCGCGTTACTTAAACTGGACTGGGCTCATACTCAGTCCGGCATGCCTTCACTTTGCAGGACCTAGATTCTATTAATGCATTGTACTACAACGACAACTGCATGGACATAGCATTTAAGTTTCATTGCCGCTTCAAGTCTACGCGCGCACTCAAATCAAACAATCTAGCCGTCAATGGTATGAAAAAAGACGTCACGTGACCCGACAGTGTATCTGTCATCGTACTGTAATGCGCTAACAGAATCGAGGCCCAGTTCTATGATGAGATGTTCTTACCTCTCAATGGCATTAGCACTGAAGAGCACTTAAATTACCTACCCTTAATCAGGCTATGGTATAATAGTTCCCACATTAAAATGAACCTTATCACCTTGAAATAAAGTCCAAAAGCAATTCATACTACTCAGGGTTATTGTAGCATGGAAAGAGTGTTTCTGTCCCATTGTGTAACCAACTCGTTAAAAGTAAAAATGTGACTTACATCACTCTGGTTCTAACGTCGTCGACTTAACAATTAAAAATTGCAACTAAAAACTCCACATAAACGACATTGACAGGCACTCATAGTAATCCATTGTTACCTACATCTACTTTATCGGTCGGTTTATAGCATCCGCTGTCAGATAACATATTTATTGGTGATTAAGAGGTTTCAAGGAGTAACACTAGAGCGAGACTGAAGAAAAAAATTATCTTTTTTACGGATCGAATTTGGAAAGTATATATCTGTACAATCTCTCAAGTGTTTTGTAGTGTGAGTGTGAGTGTGAGTATGAGTGTGAGTGTGCGTGTGCGTGTGCGTGTGTGCGTGTGTGTGTGTGTGAGTGTGTGTGTGTGTGTGAGTGTCCTTTCTGTTGTGCGTTATTAGTATTAGTTTTCACAATTATGTTGGACGAAGCTTTTTGCGAATGTATTGTATTTTAATATCTTAAGGTTTTAATAATGTCATAATACAAGACTCAATCTCGCAAGCATGTTAACTGTAATTGTTTAGGACCTCAATAATGTTAACAGTGATAGTTTAGAATTGACAAACATGTTTAGGACCAATACCGAGAACCTGGGATGACGGACTTCGGACTAAATAGCATATAAACGACCATTTTTGGCGTTAGTTAGCACTAGGTAGCCCTAGTTCTTGTAGTTTTGCCTTAGTTCTAAAAATCACTATTAACATGATGACATATTATACAGACCCTTTTTGCAAATTCATCTGTAAACAAAGGTATGTTTTTTCTCCTCGGTGGCGCTAATGTTGCTGCCTGGAGCCCCTTGAACAATCTGTGTCAGAATTATTTGACTGTTAGGGCCTTTATCCATTGCTCCAGTCCGGCAAACGTTAATTACCGATCCGATTTAGAAACACACAAGAATACTAATAAGCTTCTCCATTACTCCGGCACTCGGTTTTTATCGACCCGATAATTTGCTAGATCCCAACGGTATTTTACCGGTCCGAAGTGATCGACGTACAAAAACATTACACGTTTTTGGACCGTGCATACATCCCAAAAATGTTCCCATACTACTTATTTACATTAATAGAATGTGTGGAAAACGTCCCCTGCCTCGAATAGAAAAACCGAAGAATTTTAATAAAGCACTGCGTCATGTCCATTGTCGATTATAGTCGGATAAAGTGGAGAAGCATAATCCGGCCTTCCGATATTTTTCTCATGACTACTTCCGGTTCCGACGCCGAACCGGAGTAGTGGAAATAGGCCCTTAGGCGAGTTCAGAAGATGTTTGCTCGACGCGCTCTCATCCCGTCTTTAAAAACCGTTCGCTACAGGTGTTCTTACACAAAAAAATTGGCTCTGTTTTGAATCGTACACGAGTATTTGTGATTGTGATCCATTGAGGTCATAAACCGAGTAAATAGTCAGAGAAACACCACAATCAATTTGAATCGTATGCTGTGTATAGAAATGTTTGATTTGTTTCGGACTTGTCGTGTTCCAGAACTGTCGTACTCCAGATTTGGCGTATTCCAGATCTGTCGTACTCCAGATTCGCCGTCATACGTACAGTTGTGCATGCACTTAGTAGGTAATTACATAATTTCACACTTGACTGGACAATCAGTGTTTTGGTTCCATCGAAGAAGAGAGATTTTTGTTCCATTGCTTTTATATTTGTTAATAAAAATAAGTAACAATTTGTATACTGTTTTTTATTTTATAGCGAGTATGCTTCTATGGTGGACTGTATTACGGCGAATCTGGAGTACGACAGATCTGGAATACGACAAATTTGGAGTACGACAGATCTGGGACACAAGTCTGGAACAAATCAAATGTTTCACATTTCCACTACAGCATACGAAAGTTTGAACTGTCACCAACAGTCACTTCGAACACAGTCAACACATAAGTAAGGAGCCTCTGCGCGGCGAGAGACGTCATTTTTTGTTTACAAACATTGTCGGTAGTAACCCGTGACTGAATGTAACTTTATCGCAACACAGACATTGCCACGTCTTGCCAGTTGGACTCATGAATGGATGAAACAACTGGGAAAAATGGCTGAAAGTGAAGGCCAACTTTCTCATCAGTTGTCCGATGCATTTTCAACCTCGTCACTCGATTACTTTTGACAGTTCACTGAATCCAATGCACAAATAACGCTAGTAAAATTATAATGACAACCTAATGATATAACTTGACACGATACAACAAATGAATACACACCCAAGGCACAGTGATATAGTTTACGAGGTCATGAGTTATTCTACATGTTGCTCTCGCTTGTATCCCTGAGAGGTAGGCAGAGATGAGCATGACAATTGCCACGACTCTGACATACAAGCTCGGCGAGTATCTTTTTAGAGTTCCGTACACCAAACGGGAAGAAGGGCCCCATAACTAGAAATCCACTGTCCGTCTGTCACCATGTCTGTCATGAACTGCAATAGCTAGACTATTTTTCACAGATGATATATTTCTATTGCAGCTGTAACAAATACTAAAATAAAGAGTAAAACAAATCTTTCAGTAGGGCTCCTATACAGACGGGGTTTTTTCGCCGTAATAGGTACGGAACCCTTGCGCAAGTCTAAATCGCACTTGGTATTTTTTTTTATTCAACGTGATTTTTTTCTATAAGTGGCTACGAACACATTTAGCAATTTATTGCTCAGATTTTTTCTATTTTTTTATTTATTTATATATCTATATTTCCATACAAAATTCATTTAGTTAATTAAATAAATCACAACTTGTTACTTTTTTGGTGTTCTGGTTAATTAAGTAGGATTTATTGCATTACATTCGGCGCTAGAGCTACATTTCTACTTTGTATTTTCATAATTTAAAGGCGATCAGCCGATGTCGGAACACATCACAGCAACAAGCTAGAGTTTGGCTTAATTATTTACTTAATTTGTCATCGGACTAACTCTAGATACGTTTATATTATTTATATGAAAGCGTTTATGATAAGGCTATGAGGAGATCCGCAGAAGAACCCGAGTTACTGATATAGCTCGAAGAATAGGCTATTTGACAGTGTGAAAAAAACAGTATTATTTATACGTATTCCTATAAATTATGAGTCTTAAAACCGCTTTGAGGCATTTTAACTAAAAAACAATTATTATTTGTAAAAATACATAAGATAAAATTTCATAATTATGTATCTGCTGCCATGGCATTGAAAACGCCCTGGTTTGGCCGTTTCTATGATGACGTCACATGTTAGTGAAAATGGCGTCTCTCATACATTCGTTCTTACGTTCATTGGTTGGAATGTGACGTCATAATACCTGTGTAACGCCATATTGCCCAAGATAGCGTTTTGGCGGCTTATTTCAAATGTAAATTTTCGTTCGCTTTTTTTACAAGAAATACACGAAAGAATTTAAAATGACCACTTTCTGAGGACTCCATTAACACCAACAAAACATTTGAGATGGCTTTCAGAAATCTGTCAAATAGCCTATTGCTCAGTTGAAGTGGCAGCAGGTGGGCATAAAGCTCGGAGAACTGGTGGCCGTTGGGGCGGAAAAGTCGTTTGAAACCTGGCGACCTCTGACCGGTATCGGACCGGAATCGCTCGTAGCCCCGGCTGCCTGAGTGATCATAAACGATCAATAAGGTTAAGCAACATAGGGCGCGTTCAGTGCATGGATGGGTGATCGTCTAAGGCTAACGCTAGCGGCATTTTTCCGAGCGGTTCCGTGCTTCGCAAGGCACGGCAGTCGTTAAGCCAAGTCAGAGGTCTTAGGGAGGCTTGAAAACTTCGGACAGTAAGACCAGCCACTAGTCCTTCAAGCCTCCGCCAATCCGGACTTGGCCCCCGTGGTGGAGTATGGCCTATACCTTCCTCAGGGAAGAGACCCGTGCCCTCGGTGGGAGCATAATGGGTTGATGATGACCTCTGACCGGACACCGCAGCATGAGCAGGCCCCCCACCAGACGTAGACGGTCTGACCACCAGGGAGGCCTTGTCTATCAGTGGGTGTCGAAAGACTGATGATGATAATGATAAGGCTGCGATGTTATCGATAAATTAATCGACATATTTTCGTCCAGTCGTCGGGCATAAAATTCAATTTACAACTGGACAGAAAAGATGTTGTCTGGCGACGTCAAGTCAAGAAGGATATGAGTGTGCCTGAACAGGTGCACACTCGGAAATCAACCCCTAAGGGCACGCTAGACAGGTTTGGAAAAAATTTCTAGTTTTTAGAAATGGATGCTGGACTGAAGTCGCAACAAATTATTGTTTTTTTTGTAGTTAATCTAATAACAACTGCAATTGGGCCCGTCCAATGTATTGTATTTTATTTTTATGTGCCACGTATGTCCTTTATGTATGCAATAAAGTTTCAAATGTATTCTTCCAATTGATTCAAATTTATTTTTACTTTATTTTATCAGATATGTAATATTGGAATAAAACGTTAATTTGAATGAGATTTTAGCGCCCAAGTCTCATCATCATCATCTTCACCATAATCATCATCATCGGCCCACGGTACAGGCCTTTTCCCCAGCGGGCCATACTTCGTTTTTTTTTATATTTCCTGCTTGACTAGCGTCCCCAAAAGTCCGCATTCGCGTGCAATTTCTGTTAAAATATATCTCCGTAACAGCTCTGACTCACGCCCTAAGTAGACAGTAGTTAGGTTATTTCTAGCTTACTCAACGGTTACCGCAGTCAATACGGATTTTCCATTTTCGTGCTGCTGTAAAAGATGTCATATAATCCCTAATCTACAACGGGCAAGCAGACTATGGTTCGTCAAACCTATACATTTGAACTATAATATAATATTTAAGTCCATCATCATTCGTCCACAAACACACACATAACAATTAACTACAAGCTACATTATATAATGATATCACTGTCTATACACTGTACATGGTTGGGATATGTACAGGTCAATGTACATATTAGTTGTTTTGCAACATCACACAATGCTTAGAATACACTGATCTCCGGCTCACACTCTGTAACAGAATAGTTGAGCATGGTTCTCAGTGTCGGAATGTGAGGTTAACTCTGGAGGATACGAAATTTAAATAAGATCCATTAAAACTTGCGTCCGGAGAGCTTCCAGCCACATTCGTGTATTAAATAAAGCCTTACGGACACTTATAACGAGCTAAGTTGCACCCTAACCCCACAATTTAAGAACGCCTTACAACAACTAGTAAACCTTCCAAGGAATGACACTCTCAGTGTGATTACTTTGTCACAGTTGACCAGTAGATATTTCAAAACGCCACTGCTCATAAATTTGTACGCCAATAGCCGCGTTAAAGGCCTATTCACACCATACGGTCCGATCCAGCGCGTATTATTCATATCCCCACCCCTTTGATGTGTAACTTTGGACGTGAATCACCTATTCGCACTCATACCGGATGGCGAAACTTTGCTTATTCATTTGCGAATGTCGTCCTACAGCTTGTGGGTTGATACAACACCGGCACCGAGCTGTTCGGGTGAAGATTCGTACAACGATGATGCAAAAAATCTTCGTGGATTTAAAGCCGACCAAAACGACACCAGCGTGAGCTCTTGGTTACTACGATAGAATGCGACAAAACAGCGCAATCTTGGTTTAAGCCGCGTTTTCACGATCAAACTGTACTTAGATAAGGTAACTTAATTATTTTATTTGTCAAAGCAGCTTTGTAGATAGTTAAATTTCGCAGTCATCCAAGTATACTTTGACCGGTGTTGCCACGGAAAAATATTTAACCGAATTGGTTAAATATTGGATGCCTAACAGGATTAGATTGAATGTGTTAAGGGCATGCGCTTGGCGATCTTGTTCCTTAGTGTCGATGCCACGTTGTACGTGAACCGACCTACGCCCAACACAGTGGACGTTTACGGGTCGATTATATTGCTACATGTTAAGGGCGTGTATGGCGCAGTCGTAAAACTGTTCCTTAGCGGCGAGGATCCATTGAACGTGAATAGGTGAACGGCCGCGGCCGCCGACGCGATCGTCGAATTTCTCCTAAGCGGCAAGGAACCATTGGACGACACCGGACCGGGCATGGCGTGAAGCCGCCGCCGCCTCAAGGCCGCTTGGGTCGCTCGGACGCGGCGGGGGCTCGGACGCGGCGCGGGCGGCATCATCGCTGCGGGGCGGCCTGGCGGCGCTTCTTGTGGCGCGCGTCGGGCGCGGGCGCGGGCGGGGCGCGGGCGCGCGCGGCGGGGGGCGGGGGCGGCGAGTGGCGGCGCTGCTTGCCGCCCAGCCCCAGCGCGCGCGCCCGCCCCTTGCCGCCGCCCTCGCCGCCGTACTGCTGCTGGATCACTCCTGCAAACGGGGAGTATGTTTAGATGACTCGTGGCGGGAGGGATGCCCGCGAACACGCGAGCGGTCGCGAGATCGAGACATGGAAAATCAGTTATAAGTACATGTATTCACTATTTCAGTCACTAACGTCCGTTTTTAAATTCGATGCAAAAAAATGACACTGTGTTACCGTTATAAAATATATCCTCGTGAGGCCCAATGTCTTCAAGTGATCACAAAATCAATTGTTCTTTTCAAGGTCGGGCCTCACGAGGATATAGGTTTACTCGGTAGATTTTTTTTTTCCGTGAATAGAAGACTCGTGAGACCAAAATCCTTATCACATCAGATATTAAAGATTAAAGATTAATTCCTCATAAGAGCAAAGTCTAAAAAAAACACCTACGTAGCACAAACAATTTTTACTTGGAAGCAAAATGGAGTAATTTGGTTTTTGCATTTGGCATTGAGATGTCAACGTGATTGTTTTATTTTTTTGCATTGAACTAAAAAACAGACTTTAATTCATGCATTCATTGAGGTGGTAATTGTCACAGAATGAAAAAAAATCTATATAGAGTTTGAAAATGGACGTTTTACTCCTTAATACGAACTTTGAGCTGATAAATAG
This sequence comes from Yponomeuta plumbellus, assembly GCA_947310845.1. Lineage (NCBI taxonomy): Eukaryota > Metazoa > Arthropoda > Insecta > Lepidoptera > Yponomeutidae > Yponomeuta > Yponomeuta plumbellus. Next base: position 381,056 of record OX371214.1, on the reverse strand, counting down.
AAATTGTAATTTTTCAAACTTTATTGAAGAGAAAATAATAAATCATTTGACAAAACATCTTAGATCCCATCTTTGCAAGCCGTCAAGCGAAAATAGCATGGACACTCACCCGAAGGTATATTGTTGAAGTCAGAGTTGCTCATAATGTGGTGTATGATGAGGTGCTGATGGGCGGAGACGCGGCGCGGGGTGGGGGAGGAGCACTGCAGCGCGCTGAGGGGGGGCGGGGACGCGCGCGGGGCGGGGGCGGGGGCGGGGGCGGGGGCGGGGACGGGGACGGGGGTGGTGACGGTTACGGGGGCGGGGACGGGCGCGGGGGCGGGCGGGGACGGCGCCGGCGGCGACAGCGGCGGCGGCGAGCGCTCGCACGAGTCAGACCATTCCTGTGAGGAGATACACGTATATTACGGGCCGGTTAAAAGTAGGCAGGTGCCATGGTGAGCGAATGAACTAAAAGAAGGCAAACACAGATTGCGATGTCTGACGCTGCTATGGGTTTGTAATCCCTCTGGCGAAGGTCAACACAGTGGGGCTGTACCCCTACCATCGCCAGTGGGCGTGGTACTACCGCTTTCGCTCATAGCGCGGAACTCCCACTCCCACTGTCCCGCCGCCACAGCAGCGAGCGGTGCCGCCGCCACAGCAGCGAGCGGTACCGCCGCCACAGCAGCGAGCGGTACCGCCGCCACAGCAGCGAGCGGTACCGCCGCCACAGCAGCGAGCGGTACCGCCGCCACAGCAGCGAGCGGTGCCGCCGCCACAGCAGCGAGCGGTACCGCCGCCACAGCAGCGAGCGGTGCCGCCGCCACAGCAGCGAGCGGTACCGCCGCCACAGCAGCGAGCGGTACCGCCGCCACAGCAGCGAGCGGTACCGCCGCCACAGCAGCGAGCGGTGCCGCCGCCACAGCAGCGAGCGGTACCGCCGCCACAGCAGCGAGCGGTACCGCCGCCACAGCAGCGAGCGGTACCGCCGCCACAGCAGCGAGCGGTGCCGCCGCCACAGCAGCGAGCGGTACCGCCGCCACAGCAGCGAGCGGTGCCGCCGCCACAGCAGCGAGCGGTACCGCCGCCACAATAGCGGAGCGGTACTGCCGCCGCCGCAGCGGGGCGGTCCCCCCCGGCACTTACGCTGTCGCTGTCGCTGGCGGCGGGCAGCGCGCGCGGCGGGCGCGGCGGGAAGAAGTAGTGGCGGAAGGTGTCGCGCACCCAGCGGCGGTACTGCAGCACGTGGTCCGTGACGCGCAGCACGCGGCCCAGCGCGCTGTGCCGGCCCAGCAGCGCCGGCCCGCTCAGCGCCTGCTGCAGGATTATGTAGCCGTAGTCGAACGCCTGCGGGCGGGGGGGTCGGTCAGTACGAACGCTGAGAGTCGTGGTCGCACGCCTGCAGGGGGGCTGAGTCAGTACAGATATTGAGAGCCGTGGTCGAACGACTGCGTGGAGGACTAAGTCAGGGGACTGCGTGAGTTCAAACATTAAGAGCCGTAGTCGAAAGCCTGCGAGGGGGACTAAGTCGGTACAGGCACTGAGAGCCGTGGTCGAAAGCCTGCGAGGCGGACTGCGTGAGTACAAACATTAACAGCCGTAGTCGAAAGACTGCAAGGGGGATGTCAGTCATAGAGACATTAAGAGCTAAAGTCGAACGCCTGCGAGGGGGGACTGAGTCAATACAGGCACTGAGAGCCGTGGTCGAACGACTGCGGGAGGGATGTCAGTCATACAGACATTAAGAGCCGTGGTCGAAAGCCTGCAAGGGGGGGCTGAGTCAGTACAGTAGCAATTCCTCTTTATGGTAACTGGCCGGCACAGCCGTCTAGGATGTGTTTAAAATGGTAAAAGGAGATAGTTACGTTTTTGTTTAGATATCAGTCGTTCTCTAGCTAGGCTAGGGGTGATTTCAATCAAAGTAGTGCGCTACAGTACTGACTTTAAGAGCCGTAGTCTAATAACGCCTGCGGGGGGGGGGGTCAAATATAACCTGCCAACGATGTAAGCAGATTGGGTGTATGGAGAATTTTTATGCCAACGACATTTGAATCGGTAGTTTCAGAAAGAACATTAGTCATAATCTGCTTACTTTTCAGCAGACATAAAAAACTGATTTCATAGTGGGACTAATGTTGTTTCTGCGTCTACTGAGATTTTCAGTGCCACGTAGTTCAATTGATATTCATTGGACTAATGTTCTTTCTATAGGGATCTGTAGATCAGAATCAGAATCAGAAATTTATTTCAACATAAAGAATTTACATTCTGCTTGTTGAATGTCAATGTACAATGTATACAGTTATGTATAATGTTAGCCGCTGCCTTGGGGCCGTCTGTAGTGGAGAAAAAGGCAACGAAAAAAAACTCCACTCTGACCATCTACCCTCAAGGATACCATAGACAACAATAGGTCAATCACACAAAATTTGGACTAATGTTCTTTCTGAAACTACCGATTCATTTATGGAGTGATTGTAGTGAGTGCAGCGACCTGTTTGACTTGTATGGCGCCGTAGCTGGAGCGGCCGATGTCGTTGCCGGGGGTCAGCGGGTCCTCGATACACAGCAGCGATGGCCGGTGCCCGTCGTTCATCTCCTGCACATACAAACACGCCTTCATAATACTACTGAAGATACATTATCATTTCCACAGTGTAAATACACACGGTTTCTGGAACGCTAACATAAACACACTAAACACTTACACACAGGCACATACATTGCTTCTGGTCCCACACTAGAATACCCTGTGTCGTGGAAACCAGAAACAGCGACGTCACAAACATGTAAACTGACCTGGAGTTTTTTTTTTTTTTCTCTCCCCAGCCGGGGATCGAACCCGGGACCTCTCGCATGGTGACAATCTGTTAACCTGTAGAATTTTTTCTACATGTGACTTCCCTCACTTCTAACTTCGTAACTTCTGACAGTAAGACCAGCCACTAGTCTTACAAGCCTCCACCAATCCGGACTTGGCCCCCGTGGTGGAGTATGGCCTATACCTTCCTCAGGGAAGAGACCCGTGCCCCTCGGTCGGGACATAATTGGTTGATGATGATGTGACTTCCCTCTACTGCTGCCGCGCGTAGACTGAAATGGTCTAAGCATGCTAAGATTGCTTATTACATTACGGTATTCAGCAAGCAAGCACGGCCGAATCCACTCGATTAAGCAGACTAACTTGCTTATTCTTATTACACTACACTAATAGGCTATTTGACGGTGTAAAAAAAAATATTATTTATAAAAAAAACACAGGATAAAATTTGATAATTATGTATCTGCAGCCATTGTATCGAAAACGGCCTAGATTGGCCGATTCTATGATGACGTCACATGTCAGTAAAAATGGCGTCTATCATTCATTCTTTCTGACGTTCATTGGTTGGTTTACTGGCAAGTGACGTCATAATTCCTGTGCGACGCCATATTAAGCAAAATAGCGTTATGGCGGCTTATTTTAAATGTAAATTTTCGTTTGCCTTTTTTAGAAGAACGAAAGAATTTCAAATTACCACTTTCTGAGGACTCTATGAACACCAACAAAAAGAGATGGTTTTTAGAAATCGGTCAAATAGCTTATAGACTGTCTTGATACCGCTTAGTGTAACTGGTACTTTACTATGGAATTTGACAGTTAGACGACCACCCCGCCGGCTCTCTAAAAAGCCAGCCAGCCAGCCAGCCGACCACCCAATAGAATAGAATAGAATAGAAATGTTTATTTGGTACCATTATTAAAATAAGACTTATCATCTACACATTTACAAACTAAGAATTGGCACCAAAATGGCCTCCGCTCAGCTTTATGCCGTGGCCGGTCTTGGAGATCACCTTGGAGATCTCGTCCTTAGAGACGTAGGAGCCGCCGTTCTTGACCCGGATGGCCGTCTTCACATAGTTGAACTTGCGGCCGTACAGCTCGAAGAATTCTATGAGCAGCACTCCCAAGTTGTGCGGCTGGCGGAGCCGCGCCGGCCGCGGGTGCAGTTGTAAGAAACTTATGCACATCAGGATTAGGGAGTAGGAGGAGATCCCGCCGGTGAACACCTCGTTGAGGTCTCGCTGGAGTAGGAACTGCTTCAGGACCATCACCAGCCGAGTCAGCACCGGGTACTTCTCCTGGGGAGCGAGCGGGGAACAGGTTATAGGTTTTGTTGCTGGATGACTAAGTGTTATGGGTAACTCTAGATATAAAGATAAACAGAAATATTTACATACTGGTACATACATTGCTTCTACTCCCACACTAGGATACGTGCCGCGGGAACCAGAAACAGTGACGTCACAAACATGTAAACATCCAAGACCTGGGTTTCTTTTTTTTTCCCCAGCCAGGATTTGAACCCGGGACCTCTCGCATGGTAGGCAGATGCGCTAACCGCTACGTCACAAAGGTCGTCAATGCGACAGGTATATTGCTATTTTGTAGGAAAATTAAGGAAAGTTTTGACTTTTAAAGTTATGGTAATCATGGAATCTTGTTATACACTTAGGCGCTGATGTATTAAATTTAAAAGTATTTTAGAAAATATACTCAAGAGTGGAGTTTATGCCCGCTACTTTTTTCTCCGCTACAGATACGGCCCGAAGGCATCGGCTAGCATAGTACATGGACATTCAGCAAACAGAATGTAAATTCTTCACGTTGAAATAAATTACTTAGATTGATTGATTGATATGGGACAGGAAGTTTATATCTGCATAACTCTCGACGTCTGTCGTTTGGTCATTCATTTGGTCGTCATTTGGTCGGATTTGTCATTTTTATACTTTACAGGAGAGCGCGCCTACAAGTAACTATAAGCCTACATACGACGTTATGCACCTGAATTATCCCTGTAATAGAATCACACTAATATTATAAGGGCGAAAGTTTGTGAGTGTGTATGTTTATTACTTCTTCACGTCTAAACGGCTGGAACGATTTCAATACAATTTAATATGGATTTAGCTGACTCCAAGGATCAACACATAGGCTACGTTTTACTGCAGGAAAATGTCTTATTCCCGTGGGAAAATCGATGAACCGCGGATAACACCGCGGAGCACAGCTAGTAAGATATAAATGTGTTTCTCAGATGGTTAGAAAGACCTCGGCGAGCTGAGATTGAAGGTATAAAAAGTAATTTTCGTCGGAATCGAGCATACGACCATACGCTACTGACGTCGAGAACTTATGTCTCGAGATTGGCACTATACTTGAGCCATTACAAACGTGCGAACCGAGTCATAAAAGTGCGAGCGAGAGTTCCGATATGCCTGATATGCCTCCTATAATTATGTGTGAGAGAGAGGTCTGATATAAATGTTTATGACTTAGTTCGCACGTTTTTAATGGCTCAAGTATAGTGCGCAGTAAGCCTCAGCGCGTTTAAATATCACCTTGAACTGCTTGATAAGCTCGGCGCTCTTGACCCCGCTGCTCATATTGAACGAGATGTCCACCTGCAACAAACAATTTGCAACCACTGAGTAACACTAGGAGTAACTTAGCATTAAAATGAGATAATTTCTTTGTTAAATTACGCCAAAATCCCACAAGCACCATGCGGTTAGTTAATGCACCGCCCTCCAAACCAATGGGAGTCTCGCTGTCAAATAAAGCGCACGAAGTGTAGCCAACCGCTCGAACTTTGTCGCGATAAAACCCTTTGATGTGCGGCATTTTACCGACAGCGGCGCGAAGGGTGTTTGTATTTGCAATGATGATTCGCGATAGAACGAATTTTTTGGCCAGACATGTCGTGACAACGCAAATCTTCGCGTTATCGCGATAGTGTGGCCGTATACGGTCTGGTCACGTGACATTACTGTGTTTAAGTGCACTAATTGAATCGAGGCCCAGGTTCTTCGTAAATGCAAAGTTAGAATTCAGGGCGTGCGCAAAACTAGTTCGATTTGATTTGAAAATTCGTTATTTGTGCAAGAACGAATTTTCAAATCAGATCGAACTAGTTTTGAACTAGAAAAAGATCTGCACAAGGGCGAAAGTATTTTCTTCCAGCTATCCATGGGTGATGTGGAAATAGTAAGGGGTAGTCACAGAACATTTTATGTGCTGTGGGGGTAGTGCTAGAGAAGTCTAGAGAAAAATAAAAAAGATAAATTTATTACATCTGTTCGTTCGACTTCGTTTTGTGAGTGTTTCGGGGGTCGTCCTGTAATGGATTGGATTGATGTAAGTAGATGAATTGTATTTTAAATTTACACAGCTCATAATTGTTTTCCGTGAAGAAAAAAAATTGATTTGATTTGTTGTAGCTACCATCTATTACTAAATAATCAAGCAGCAATGTAATAAAATAATTAAATTTTGCGGAAGAGCGGCGGCGCTGCTGTCTGTCATACAATATTAATGAATATCGAACTGCGCTACTGGATAAGCATTCCTCAAGCCACGCGAATTCTAGCATACGGATCATCGGTCCGGCAGTCGCGATACGCTTGTCTGTTCGTGGGTCGGGTATTTTTTTAACCCCATAAGTGAAAACAAATAGAACAACCAGCAAAAACCCCACACATTTCTACGACGTTATATACGGCCAATAATAACCGGCTAAAACTACATTGTTAAGTAAGACTATCAAGCACACTGAGTCAACACAGCAATTTTGAGTACAGCTTTCGTTGGTGACCCATTTTACTACCAGAACAGGTCTGAAGCGTAGACCACCTGACGTCTCTTGGAGACCGGTTCACAGGTGGGACGCTAGAGGCCCGCAGACGTTTATTTACAATTTTAATTTAGCTAAACCAGTTGTGCGGATATTTTGTTTCGATCAACTTCAGTCTTCGGTCAGTAGGTAGGTAGGGTAGGGGTGTAGGTTTGGTTGAGGTTTGTTCAAGGTTTGCTGGAAGAAATCTCTTATTGAAGCATGCCTCTGTACATGTTGTTTCATATAACATTACATATAATGTTCTGTTCAATGTATCGTGTGCAATAAAGTAGTATTAGGTTGTGTCTATGCAATCCTAGGATATTAGTTATGTACTAAGAACGAAAACTTGTTGACTTGTTTAGACATTAATAAACATTTTACATACATACATAAGCTCACGCTTTATCCCAGAGGAGTAAGGAGAGACCAGGGACTGCCTAATACTGATAAATAGGTCACTACTGAGTAGTATTCGGTACAGACACGCGCTCTAAGGAACGCTTAAAAGCTCGCTAAGTCGCTCGTTGGCGACCTCCCGGTTGGAGGAAAAAAATACAGCTCCTGGATGTTTACATGTTTGTGATGTCGCTGTTTCTGGTTCCCACGAGACAGTTTATCCTAGTTTGGGGCCAGAAGCAATGATTATGTATGTGCCTATATAAAAAAAAAATAAGGGCAGATAAAATAAAATTAAATGTATATGTCATAGGCAATGTGTATAATGTAAGCATTCTATACATTTCTTAGGTATTGTATAGAATGCCGGGGTCGTCCAGGCAATGTGTGAAATGATATTGAATGTTCATACTATTTACTTTACCTAGGGAATGTATGGAATACCTAGGCATTGTATAGAATGCCGGTTGACGCATAGGTAATGTGTAAAATAACTATATTTGGGCCCGTATTTATCAATGTTATGTAAGTAAGTAAGTAGGAGGGTACAAAAGACACACTAGATTTACTTAAAATCAACTTTATTAAAATTTAAAATTAGTAAGTACCTTGATGGTAGTAAATTGAACAAAATATTGATGTTTTATGGATGGTCGGCGATGTAAAGAAACGTGGCAACAGAAATATAGGTGCGACGACGCGCGTAGCGAAGCGGAGCGCGTCGGAGCGTCATGTTCTCTATGTAAGATCGAAAACAGACTCGACTTTGCTGTGTACATATTATTATTCGTCGTCATTTACACACATTGCCGGCAGCGTATTCGGTATTGTATAGAATGCCTAGTATGAAATGAATCGTATTATACACAGTGCCTGAACGTTTTAGGCAATGTATACAATGCCGGATTATAGACATTGCCTATAACATATATAAAGCGAAAGTGATCTGTCAGGATCGTGGCAGGTAGCAGTTTCTGGTATCTGCCTACCCATCTGGGGTACAGGCGTGAGTTTATGTATGTATTACCTGTTGGCATCCCCAACAGATTAATTTGATATAGTAACATTTATGTATGCCATCTCTCTCTCTTCTACCACCTCGACGCCATTATTTAATAAACGTGTACCTTGTGCTCCGCAATTAAATATTATAATATTCTACGCAACTAGTGGTTTTACTGAAGACTAGCGCGGCTACCACGTCCACTATAAGGCCAAGCATCAACCCCTACATTACCTTAACATCGGAGTATTTGTCGGTCATCTTGACGATGGGCACCGTAGCCTTCTCCAGCACCTTGATGCTCTCCTTCTCCGCGATGTCCTGCCCCACCAGCTCGCGCTCCAGCGTCCACAGCGGCAGTTTCTCCCATTGGCCTGCAAGATTAGCCTTTATTACTAAAGCAGTTAGGCTCAGTACATTCGCGGATTTTAGGCAGCGGAGGAGGTAGTTTCTCCCATTGGTCTGGAAGATTAGCCTTTATTACTAAAGCATTTAGGCTCGGTACATTCGTGGATTTTTGACAGCAAAGGAGGTGCCAAGCATTTTCTTCTTGGCTTGTCGGTAGCAAAACCATTGTACTATCTAAGTGTCTAACAAAGCGTCTAATTTTGGGCGCAAAACGCGCTGAGTGCCTATAAAAAAGTTGGTGAACTACCTAATATGAAAAACTTGTACATTATTTATTTTTGTTATTATTATTTTGTACATTCTCCTTCGCATTTCGTCCATAGAAAACGCTGCTGGTTGTGCAGTTACATAATTAATGTAAACTTATGTATTCTAAGTTTTAACCATATTGTACAATTGTTTGTTTTCTTTCAATAACCTCTTCAGTCCTGACCTTGAAAATAACACTAGTTTTTATTGTTATTTTACGACACGGGACTGAGGAGGTTAAATAAAAATTTGCATTTCCGAGTGCGGTAAGGCGCAGAACGCTGTATGTTTATTGTTTTATCAAGCCAATAAATCAACGCTTGTCCGATACGCTCCTGTTTATCGTTACAGAATGCATACACAATAGGCACTATTAAGTTCGATAACCACATGGCCCACTTTCGCAAATTAGACACCATTCGCTTAGTGATAACTATTTATATACAATTTGCCAAAAACAAGAACTCAACGTTTTCTGGGTACACGTATGTATTTTTTTACTAGAAATTTACTAGAAAACTGTTCCACAAACTTTGTGTGGACATACGCCACAATGGAATAATCCATTCTTAAATTATTATATTATCATCTGTTTGTTAAACATGAGCAATTTTACATAGATATACTTAATACATAATATATAGTTCCAAGCCTAGTATGAAGTATTTTTATATTTATTTATTTTTAAGTGCCAACACATATATAGGCCTAATTAGAGGCATTTTTATCCGATTAAAGTGAAAGATTTCCATGAAATAGTACGGAGTCTGCATACGTCCCACTATAGGGCACAGGCCTTCTCTCAGAGAGAGAGAGTATGGGCTTCGATCCCCACACGTGCCCACCGCGGATTGGCGATTTCAAGCGCTGAGGTGTTGAATAGCTCACTCAGGTTTCCCCACGATCTTTTCCTCCACGGCTACCGAGTGGTATTGCTACAAAACAAAGTCATAGGAACATGCCCGTTGTAGGGGCTATGCCTTACGTGTGGTTATGTTGTATGATGTTCGTAATGTTCTGTTCAATTAATGACACGTCTATTCCGTAAGATCGCTTTATTGTCCCTCGTTTATGTACACAAAACTGCTATCATCAACAAAATTAATAAGTAAAAGAAAATGTATGTGCTTGTTCGTACACCCGCACAGGGAATTAAACCTGGGTCTGCCATTGTTATACCCACGAGGCTATCACCGCTGCCATAGTAAAATAAACATAAAGTACAAAAAAATCCAATAACTTGAATCTAGTTCACATTTTCTGGCGACGCCCGCGCTAGGAATCCCCGTATCCAGCCATTCAATTCGGTCTGCTCTGTTTTATTTTTATTTACAATCAAATTCCCGAGGTCATTAGAGCGAAGGATACACGGATATACGTTAGACGATCACACGTTATGTATAATAGTGATCCAATTCTGCTTCAAGGGCCTATTCTTTCATCGCAAACAAACATCGTTTTGCTCGCGTCAAGGTCGCCAAATAAAGACTAGCATTGCAAACATTTCGTGTAGGAAGTAAACATTGGCTGGAGCGACCAGGTAGCAACTGGTATTTTTATCGCGGTTCAAATGTTCACAATAGAACATTCATTATTTAACCCCAGAAAGATTACAAGGTCTTATCTTTTCTACATCATTGGAAATCTATTATACTGTTATTTTATTATTTTCTTAATATTCTACGACTATAGGTATATTTGTTTATCCGTAATGTGAATCTTTGGAGACGTAGCACTTTTATCGAATTAATAAATCAGTCGCGTTGACCTTGGAAAGAACAATTACAAATCATTGTCATGGTGACCCGATCGACCCACCAAAAACTCTACAGGTTATGAAAAAAATGTTCAAAGTGATAATTTGCTACGCATTTTAACACCAGAAGCAATCTCTTTCAGCACACCTTCGGTATAAAAGAGACTATGAAAAGGTATTACAGTAATTTATGAAATACGGAATTGGAGGAATATGCGTTCCAACTAAATGAATCGTAACAATCCTCAGAATTATGGCAGAAGACAAAACATAGTGGCATGCCTTCGGTGCACTATATTCAGCAATGGATGTGTTTTGCTAATTAATTGGATTGGTTTGGAAAGCATGAACTCAGTAGGCGGCTCCAAACAGAAATATGAATCACGCCACGCTGCTTTGCATAATTAAATCGAGCGCGAGATCTAGACTTATTGTCGTGTCGATCATGAGTCGACCAATCGACGACTGGGCCATCGGATGCCGCAAATATAAATAGGGCGCGCGTACACACCCGCGTGACATCAACCGGGTTACGCTGCGAGTGTTATTATGTAGCGACTGTCGTAAAAATGTTTAGTTCCTTCCTATTCTGGTGCGACGGCCAATAGGTTTTCAGACGAAAGGCACTGGCCTGCTGACCATGCAAATGACAAATGACAAATGCTTCATTTGCGAAACATATTATTTGGTGAAATTAAAAAAGGTCAATTGACATTTTAATATTCAAAACATTTAACAAATGTAGTGTTTGCTAATGGATCCTTTGCTAAGTGAGTTTTTGTAAGATGATACTTTTGTCAAATGTCTCGTTTGCCAAATGAACATTTGGTTAAACGTTGTTTGTCGAATGACCATTTGTCAATAATTTTTTGGTCAACCATTAGTAATCCGTTTTAAGCACAAGAAATTGTTATTACGTCGTACTGAAACTTTTGCAACTGGTACAAACAAATAAAACGACTGCCAGATTAGGTAGATATTCTATGTTACTTAGGAGGACATAAAAATGGTAGCTAAACTGCATACGTCTAATTAAGTTCAGGCTGTTAGAAGCTACGGTAGAATGAAGAAACAGACTGACAAACATAACATGAAACCTGAAAATGTCATGTGCACTTCCTGTAATGAATATTATAATATCTATCTATGCCTATATTTTTTTATGATTGTTCACTATAATGCACAAAATGCAAAATTTAGCACTTAATAAATATTTCTTGCTGTACATGTTTTTTTTTTTGAAGCGGTATTACACAAATTGAAAGTCCTTTTTTTATTGAGAGTCTGTTTTACTATGAAATTAATTAATTTATACATACATTGTATTGATTATTGCATGCACATAACAAGTGATCAGCAATGAATGATTTCATATACGTCGTTCGTATTGTTGGCATCAATATCATCACAGTCTTATTTCAGTGACAGGCCGACGAAGTCCGAAGTTTTCTAGTCAGAAGTTTTCAAGTAGCCGCCCTAAGGCCTCTGAATTGACTTAATGACTGCCCTCTATCGACGGCAGCCGGCATGTTCATTCGGCTTCAATTGTTTTTTTTTTATTGCTTCTGGCCCCACACAGGGTATCCCCTGTGTCGTGGGAACCGGAAACAGCGACGTCACAAACATGTTAAAATCCAAGACCAGTGGTTTAAAAACTGTTTAAAAATAATAAATGTAGACTTTCTTTTTAGTTTCTTCTCCTAACAACTTTGATGTAAACATTTTGTTTTTACTGTGAATACAATATTTTAATTTGAATTTAACGACTAGACCAACGAAGCAGTAGGTGTAAATAAATTATTAGCACCAATAAATCGACGAAATTTAAGGAAACTGTTACAGTGCACGCGCTGAGTGCACAAAGACTGTTAGCGCGTAATCTTAGTGGATCAGTAGCGCGGCTGTAAACAGCAAGCATTATCTCAATCAACTGAACGTAACAACTTTCAGGTAAACTCGAGTGAGACAACACGCCATACTATTACGAGGTAATTACAGCTCTATTGACAAAGCGTTAGAATTGCGTCATGACGATTTCATGAAGCGACTTTACTTAACAAGTTGTAAACGAGTCGAGCAACCGACGGCGCTTGCTCCGTCTCTGCTTACCATGATTAAGCCCCGCGAATCAGAGCGAAACCTGGTCGGACTCTTCCGACAAAAATTTAATTAAGTGTATCCGGAATAAAGATAATAAAGTTGAGAGCATAACACAGAGGTTATTACATTTTTATAAAATAGACTTGTAGGCTGCAGACGATAAGATTGTACACATAAATAATATAACAAGTCGGTGATAAAGATAATTACTTTTTCTTGCGCAATTACTTTATTTTGCCTATCGCTGGATATCCCATAACAGATTATCTGCACTATATATTGTTTTACGGATACACTTACCTGAATTTTGTCGGAAAAGTCCGAGATTATCTGCAACCCAAATAAAAAGACGCCAATGGCGTCATAGTAACCAATTCAAGCGTTTATCTATTCTACAAGGCCAATGTGATGCGTAGATATCCCCGAAGTAGTTATCACACCACGTCGTCACTGTGATATAACATCTAGTAAAAAAATATAGAAAATACAAGGTCTTCGTATTCTTCTTATTTGCTAATTAAATCGCAATTTACGTTTCCTAAATAATCCTAGTTACCATCTCTAATCCCAGACACAGGATTAACCTAATGCAGAGCCCACAACAAACTGTAACCAAAATAATTTATGTCCACGTATAGAATTTACATTCTGTTTGCTGAAAGTCAACACACTTTGTTAGCCGCTGCCTTCGGGCTGTTTTGTAGCGGAGAAAAAGGCAGAGAGTGAAAACTCCACTCCGAACATCTTTTCTAAAATCATTTTAAACTTAATACATCAGAGCCTAAGTATATAATGTATGTTTTAAGCTTGGACCCGAAAGCTTTTTTGAAATGAAATTTGTGTATAAACTACAGAATACCTGGGCATTGTTGGGCGACTGCCTCGATTTCATTACATTGCCGATTTAAAACAACACGCGCACGTGTATTCGTAATTATAGGCGTCAATGGAATTACAAAACAGGTCACGTGACCCGACCATGAATCTGTAGTTGAATTATAATGCAATAACAGAATGCTGTGCTGTGGGACTTCTGCGAGCTGCGACGATAGGCTCGTGAAACCCAACTTGTTTTTGAAAGTCTGACTGTGGCGATCTAGGTATACCGCGTTTCCGTGTGGAGTTTCTGGATCTTCCATCGGACGCGTCCCCCGGGTGGCGGATAGGGGAACGCCCTCCAGATATGGGGGGTACCGGCTTCGGCCGGCGCGGACCAAAAACAGAGGGAGGGGGACGTCCAGTGGCTTGCGCTGCTGGATGTCCCGCGGGGTCCACCATGGGCCCCGCACCCGTAACCCCACATTGAGCGGGGCCGGGGGCCTTCGGGCCGCGAGGAGACAACCTCTATAAAAAACACACGGTGGGGGCCCTCTCTATGTCCCTCTGTTCAGCAGAAGGCATGGAAGAGGGCTGAAGGGGCGGGGAGGGACTTTGCGGGAGGTAAGCCAGGGACCAGGGACTGGGCACCCCATATGGTCTCTGGCCGAGGGGTGTTTTGTTGGGAGGGCATTTGATGGGCCGAGGATCCGGGCAGAGGGCCACAACGGGTCCTCGGTAGTTGGAGGCTTGTGGAGCTCGCGCCTCTCCGCCGGGAGAGCCGGTGGCGCGGGGGACGCTGCGCGGACCTTGCGCCGCTGGTTGAGGGAGGGTCACAGACGGCAGGTTGGGGGACCTGCCGTCTGAAATCGTGACGGGAGAAGGGGGTGGGGGGCCCATGCCCCTTCTCCAGTGAGGGTGGGCCCGACTCCTTGCGAGTCGGGTCGACGTCGCCGGGGCGCCGCTGTCGCATTCGCGTTGACCACTTGCGAGATCCGGCGGCGCCCCGTTGCACGAGCGACAGGACGGCCCCCGGGGTGTTTTAGGAGGTATGCCTCTCCTATTATTAGGAGAGGAGAGTCCGACACACGGCCGTCAACCTCCCCCAAGGGTGGCGGTTATGGTGCAAAGCATTTCACCCCGTTAACAAAAAAAAAGGTATACTGCGTTGCAACGACCGCAATTTATTTATTTTATTATTTATTTATTCACTAAAAATAATGCGATATTACAATAGCATTAGTGTGCCAAACTGCTAATGCAGTTTATCGGCAAGCTCTTGGTAACAGTTCTTATTTACTTACTTAACTAACATTACATTCTGCACAACTAACATTATCGATAATATAGTTCGCCACGGTCTTTGTGTGTATCTGGGCTTCGGAAGAGCTTTGCGCTGTTGCGGTTGGAGTTGTGTGCCGATTTAGGGACCGTGGGCTTGACTGATGCTTTGGGCAATTCATGGTCAAAGGAATGGCGGTGCAGCGTGGCAATGCTGCCAGCGTGCTAGGAACCTTTGGTCCGGTTGTTTTCCAGGGAGGTTTGTTAGATTAGGTTGGGTTTTTTTGTGTGTGTCTAAGCTATTGTTCTGTAGAGGAAACATTTGGTGAATATTGTGCACGTGTTTTTAGTAATTAATTAATACAATTTCATATGTAAACTTTGACTCGGCAAACGTAGTGTAGGACGCGCGCCGACCATCTGCGAAATGGTGCAGACAGATGCTGGATGCGGCAAGCTGAAGACAGGGCGCTATGGCGCTCATTAGGGGAGCCCTAGGTCCAGCAGTTGACTAGTATAGCCTGATTATACTCTGTAGTTTAGCAAATTTTAATGTGTTTTTACGATTTTTATCCTGTATTTACCTATGACGACGAGGTCGATGTCGCTGGTGGGCAGGTAGAGGCCGGTGCGGAAGGAGCCGAAAACCTCGACGCGCGCCTGTGGCCACAGCGCCAGGATCGCGCTGCGGATGCGTGCCACAACCGTCGAGCGCACCAGGTGCTCGGTCTCGCTCGGCGACATGTACATGTAGAAGTGCTCGATCTCCTCGTGTAGCCTGGAAAGCACAGAGGAAAACTTACTATGATGTTACTAGCATACGCAATAGTGTCACTAGAGACGTTGTCGACTGAACGAGGATGTAGTGACTAGAATTCGGAAAGGAATGTTGCGTTGGTTTGGACATTTGAACGTTAAGTATGCTGTCCCGCTCATACAATGTTTTTTTTTAATAATTGTAATAAAACAAATCTTTTGATGATCATGGTCTGATGGATAATAAAACTGCGGATATTCATGGCATACTTTTCTTATCCTTTACTAAGTTTTCGATTGAAAACTTGGATTAATTTTGGAAAACCACTTTTCTTTATTAAAAACTATGTACGCTTCACGTAAGAACAATCTTAAGATTTTTTTTATGAATAGAGGACTGTGCCGTGAATTGTATGAACTATAATGTAGATAGTTACGCTTCGCGGATGTATTCTCGGTAACATCTCTCGAGTTTGTGTATGCGGATCTTTTTTGCGATTAGCATGGGGTCAGACGTCTGCGGCGAGTGCAAGTTGACCAGTGTCAGTAGTGGCTCGTGCCTTACGCAACTTCACGCCTTCGCGCGGCGGGGGCGGTGCAGTCGGCGCTAAGAATACCCCAAGGCGCCCGAGCGACACGCGCTAATTATAGCGGCACTTCTGCAACTCTTCATTACATTCATACAGAAAAAGACAAGGTTGTCCATCCTAGACTACGAAGACATAAACATTTACATACAGGCACACATTGCTTCTAGCCCCACACTCGGATACCCTGTGGCGTGGGAACCAAAACCAGCGACATCACAAACGTGTAAACATCCAAGACCTGGGTTTTTTGTCCCCAGCCGGGATGCGAACCCGGGACCCCTGGCATAGTAGGCAGATGCGCAACCGCTGCGTCACAGAGGTCGTCGAAAGACGACAGGAGACCTGGTAAGACTTCCTCGAACGGCACGTAACATGTGGGATCAAACATTGTCTTTGCCTATCTCGAACTTCTTCAAACACGCGACATGATGATACTTCAGCATCATCTTCAGCCCGTCGATAACCACTGTTGGTCAAGGGCCTCTTCATGCAAGCGCCAGTCGCTTCTGATTTGCGCTGTTCTCCAGTTTATCCCTACTGCTTTGTCGATGTCGTCGCGCCGACTCCGGGCTGGGGTTCGGCCCACACGTCGACGTCCGGTCCTCAGTTGTCACTCTAGTAGTTTTCGACTCCATCTTTCATCCTCTCTGGGACAAACATGACCTGCCCATTTCCACTTAGGAGAACCGACCCATCTTGCTATGTCGGTTACTTTAGTTCGCCTCCTGATCTCATTGTTCCGCAGGCGATCTTTGATGGAAATATCGAGCGTCGCCCTCTCTATTTATCTCTCATTTACTTCGGTATATCGTAATTAAGTGTTAATAAGCGACCCTATTCATCCCGTTAAACAGGGCGCAAGAGAAATCAAAATATGGAGGAATACTTCTAGATTAATTTTATATTTAACTAGCTTTCGCCCGCGACTCCGTCCGCGTGGACTTTAGTTCAAAATGTTGCAACCCCGTTCACTCCCGTTAAGGGTTAAATTTAGAAAAACCGTGAAACACGTGTTCAATCAATTGTGTTGAAGAGTATTTATTTCAAGTTTCAAGAAAATCTGACAACATTTTTTTATACCTCCATACAAACTTTAACACCGCCGTTTACCCCTTTAGAGGGTGAGTTTCAAAAAATCCTTTCTTAGTGCTCCCCTAGGCTCCCTAAAGAACTCCCATGCCAAATTTCAACCCCCTAGGTTCAGTAGTTTGGGCCCTGCGTTGATTCTAAGTCAGTCAGTCAGTCAGCTTCTCCTTTTATATATATAGATAATACAATTTTATATAAAAAAATGTAATGTTATAGGTATGTCGTAGGATGATTTTAATACGTACATGGAATTTTCTCAAAAATCTAAGGAAAATGCGAAAACACGAATAATTAGACAACGTATTATTATCGTTGTAATTCTTTATTGCGCCAATAAGTGCACAAGGGCGTGCTTAATGCAGGAAGCATTATCTTCCACCAAATCTAGCAATGGTCTTGCGAGTTCCATCAATATTACTGAAAAAAGATAGGATTTTTGCAAAAGCGAGAGCAGCGTGTCTCGCGGGAGTCGTATATTGTAAACTGTAACATAACATAACAGGCGCCGCGCGGCCACTGACTCGCCCTCCAAGGTCGCATGCCCAAGTGTGCGATTCTTGCATTTTTATCACACCTTGCGCGGTGAAAAACTGACTCTATCTCGAAGGCGATAAAGTTCAACAGATTGTGTCGGCGATTGTCGTTGGTTAATTTAACGCGCAGTTTTGAGCAGACCGAAGTCAATCAAAGTGTCTTTTTGGGGCACTGGGTGTTTATAATAACCAGCAAATTTTCCCAAATACGAGTATTACTTAATAGGTTTGTCTATTGTGGTTAGCGGACCTGCCTACTATGAGAGAGGACCCGGGATTGTACCTGACTGGGGATAAAAAAAACCCCATGTGTTGGATATACATGTATACATGTTTGTGGTGTTGCTGTTCTGTATCCCACAAAACAAGGTATCCTAGTGTAGGGCCAGAAGCAATGTATGTGCCTGTATGTAAATGTTTGTTTATTTGTCACAAACATTTAGACGGCTCAATGAGTTTCTATGTTTCACATGTCCTGAGGATAATCATATCAAGGAAGAATAACAAATAATATCTCATATCATTTATGTGAATTCCACTCAAGCAAGAGTGAGGGCACAGCTATTTCTTGTGGTTAACTTGTTACCACACTACAGGTTTGTTTGCTGTGTGTTACTTGTCATCATCATCATCATCATCATCATCATCGTGTTACTTGTACTGTATAATAATAACAAAACACTCAATTAAGAAGTATTATACAACACAATACAAATAAACTTTGTTTCTCTATCCACAAATTAGGTACAGGGGCATTCCATGGGAAATGGGAACATGAGTTATTTTCTTAAATTGATATAATTATAACCAATTTTTTCTTAACGCAATGTATATTAGTTGTAAAAATTATGTAGAAAAAAACAAGATTAAGTATTTTTTTTCACTATGAAAGTTGTTGTTTATTGTGAACGAGTGGTACGATTATTTTGCACCATATTGGCGACAATGTTTTCGGCTATTTTAATTATTATTTTCAACCAAACATCGACTGAGAGTGATTCGAATTTCTTGAATTTTAATTTGGACTAAAAATACCGCAGAAAAGGTAAGAATTTTACTCAAAAACCCATAAATACAATGAGCAAGGAGCATGTCCCACCAGTCACACAAAAACACACAAAAGTTGTAATAAAACCTCAAAATGCGTAAAAATTGGGTAATTGTTTAATTGTTTAGCATGTTTTTCTGGTGCAATGTTTTGAAGGGTGGGAAAGAGGAGGTTTTTATTTTTGTCCCACCAGTCACATTTCCCTGTAGAATTTCTACTTTCCATATTTCCCTGTAGAAACTAAACTTGGTGCTAATTTTTAGTTTCTTATGTAGTTCATTTAATCATTTAATAGCATAGTAAAAGACATCTGGCTATGTATACTATTTGGGCTAAAATATTAAGTGACAGTGCAGAAGGCGGAGGCGAGGTATTTTTGAGTATCCCACCAGTCACACTCCTTTAACCACTGGAATGTCACCGAACTATTTATTAAGTAATATTTTTCGATAGTGAAGTTTCAAAGCCTGTTCATAATCTATGGTAAAATAACTATTTCATCATTATATTAAATCAAAATACCAAGTTATAGGTCTAAACATAAGGGATTCTGGAGTAAACAGTCCCACCAGTCACAATGGAATGCCCCTACAATAGATGTGATACAATATGGCTCAATGGAGTACATAATTTGTAAAAAATAATTGGGTCCCAAACTAGATCAGAGATCTTAGAATGCCAGGCCTCCCAAAAACGAGGACAAACAAAGTGTGAAACATACTGTAGACACCACGTCAAGACCAACAGAGAAATTATCGAAACACAAAAAATAAACAACAAAACCGGGTACTCACACAATATAATAAGAAGATTACGTAAAATCTAACCAAGGAATAGATCAATATAACTAACTATAAACTTGTTTGAAATGAAAACTAAATCTAACATTAAACTTGCTTTCGGACCATTCAACTTTCTATATTTACAGATAATCAATATCACTCAATAATACACACCTTCATATTCACACTTGCATCCAAGAGGGGTAGGCAGGGACTAGTCACTTGCCACAGTGGCATTGTCTATTGCTACAACACTTAAACTTGACAAACCAATATTAATCAACATTGTGTGCACACTGGTTTGGAATACATTTTTTTAATCTTACCCTTCAATATCACTCACATTCTTATGGAGTTTTCATCACATCTTGAATTATCTTAGTCAACTAAGTAATTACTACCCAGTTAAGGCAAAAAGGCATGCAACAGTTTTCTCCTAGATTCTCCAAATTCTATAGGTAGAAAATGTATGCATAATACTGGGTGACATTTTCACTGGTACAATAAATTTTACCATATCATTGGTATCGATAATAGATTACATTTATCCAATAAAATTACCATATATTTTTTTTTCATTTTCATTAATTTATCCTTCATCCAATTTGTAACTCATGGGCACCCATTACAAGGTGTCATCGCAGTGCGAGGCAGAGGGGGGCGGGGTGGGGTGAGTGAGCGGGCGGCGGGCTGGCCGGCCGGCGCACGATTTGGCCGGTCAGTCCGCGCGCATTGACCTAAGTGAGGGCACGTGCGCCGTTTCCGCACTTCCTGCAGTCGAAAATTACGCGCGCAACACGATGTTTACGAACCGCGAGTATTACGAACTGGTTCGTAGTTACTTTCTCAGTGGGGAAAATACAGCTGCAGCTCGGCGGGTATACGCTGAAGAAAGTTTGCCCCGCCTGATAAATGCCGGTTTTATTGAACCTCAAATACTCAACACCAGGACATTCATGAGAGTGACGCAGCATTTGCTAGACTACGGACAGTTCACTGCACCAGCGCACGCTCAAGGCCGAGGAGGGAGACCTCCCTTGGCCGTGGAGATCGAGGAACAGATATTCGCGTTCTTCGAGGAAGACCCCAGAAGGAGCACCAATGACGCGGCACGCACGGCGCACTTCGGCGTTAGCCAGTACGTGGTGTGGAAATTCATACCACTACCAACCAGTGCAAGCTATCTACGCCGGTGACGGTCCTAAGCCCGTGCAAGTATGAAGGAAGAATTGAAATCAAGTAAGATTTTTTTTGCTACGTCATACCTACTGGCTGCGCCGCCGCCGCCGCTTCTTTTCCTTCCCGCAAGCCGCGCGCAGTTGCCAGTTCGTGCGTTTAGTTGTGCTCATGCGTAATGAGTCCATATTTCTCTAAGATTTACGGATAAGTTCAGACATTGGTATTTTTGTTTTTTTGTACCAACGGGGTAGTAACAAAAAATGTTGATAATTGTATTTTTGACTTAGTATTACCTTGTTGATTTATTGTACCGGTGAAAATGTCACCCTGTATAAAGAGGTCCAGGCCCTTGCCCTATGTTAATAATATGCACAATTGCACATTATATTTGAGTGGAATAATTAAATCAAATTTTAATTTTGTTTACTCAGGAAACCAACCAGTTGTAGAATTTAACTTAATTCTTACAATAGACAAGCTAAATAAGCATAATGTTATACATTTCCCAATCCCTGCCTTTGGAATTGTTTTGACAGTTGCAAAGAAGTGTAAACAACACAAAAAGCCCATATACTTCAAGTAAATAGCAAACTCGAAGATCTGAAGTTTCTTTGAATAGACTTTTTTGTGGATAATTAATTATAAGACTTATATAGTTACCAAATATAACCCAATGAGAGCCGACAACGGTAAATACTAGGCAATACATTGTAATGAATGAATTAACACAAATTCAACTTGATATTTGAAAGCTTTTTTTAATTTGATTTGATTTTGATGACTGATCCAAAAGTACAAACACAAACCAAGGAGAATAGAATGTAGTAGTGCTAGCTGTGGGTAGAACTGGCAGCTTTCCAGCCAGCCCATAATTATGTACTGTTAGTCTATTGGGGTACATAGTCCCACTGCCACTTGGCTGGGTTCACCATTCAAAGTTCAAAGACCTGAAGTGTGTGTTCTAATAGCTTCTAATATTTTTTAGCCATAAAACACACGCCAGGATGCCCTATCCTACAAGAAATAGGTCATTAAATGTTTAAGTAGGTCAGATGCAGCAGTCTATCAGTGACTATAAAAATAATGTAAACATTGGCTGTTGCTGTGTTTTAGTAACTATTTAGAATCAAGGGGAGGGAAGTGGGGGCGGAGCGCCAAGCACGCGGTCGTACCGTGCCACGGGACTGCAGCCCAGAGGCGTTCGCGGCTACGACCAGACCACGCGCCAACACCTCAGTGACAGATCCAATAGAACAGCATGTGACACTTTGACAGAACGAGTTGTCGGTCGACCAGACACTTACCCCAGTATCCCAGGCTTGTAATCGTAGTTGGGTATCCTCCAGGGGCAGCCCCCGTACTCTCCGATGAGGGCATCGTGATTCTTGTTCAGATTAAATGTAGAGGCGCGGTTGTCGTTGGTTTTCCTCCGCGCGGGGTTGAAGTAATTATTATTTCTAGTTTCACCATTCACATCATTTATTGGTATAAAGTCTTGAGCTTTAATCACATTAGGGTTGGAGTTTTCTATATTTTTGAGGTTCATTTTGTCAATATCACTTTGCGTATCCCAGATCCGCTGCCAGAGGCGCTTCGCGGGTCCTTCCTGCTCGGGCTGATACCACGCGACGGCGGGATCCATTCAGCCTGAGCTAAGTTAGACTATATGAGATGATACATGCTGAGGTTTTCACGTACAGAAAACCTTCGAGAAAATTATCACAACACAAAAATAAGTCACACCACACTTTGAACATGGATGGAGGACAGACACGCGTAAATCTGACAGATCAACAACTAGCTAGAGGGCGCCATGTTTCCAAAACTTCCAAAGGACATGTGGAACAAGTTAAGTACTTTATAACGTTACTTCGTTCAATAAAATATTAATAGTTACAAAAATAAATTCAAATATTTTCTTATATTTTTTTGCGTGCATTTTTATATTTAAGTATGTTTTCATGTTTTAAACAAATAATTATTTTTATAAGTGATGAAAGTGGTGAAATAATTCTGTTCGGAAACTTGAAATACAAAAACTGTCTTTAGGTTGACTCTGTTGGTTTCTGTGGTGATGTCGTCGTAGCGCTTACAGCTTAGCTCTCAGAAGAAGTTAGTCCTTCTTCTGAGGCTTAGCTACAATAAAATCAAAAATATCTGTGCTCACTTAAAGTGCATTGAGTCAAGGATATCACAAAAAAAAGTTAAACTTTAAGTAAAATTGTCATTGTTGCTAAATTTCCAATATTTTCTATTCGATGGAATGTGGGTTTCAGAACAATAGATAGCGCGCCAAAATAAAAATGTTGACAGAAAATACGTTCCATCAAACAAAAAAATTTTAGAAACTATCCATGACAGCAGGATGAAGATACACTTTTTTTCAGGCGAAACAGAGATGGCACGACTAGAATTGAAAGAAACTACTTATGACGGAACGCGAACGCGGCTAAATAAACTGTCAATCAATGAAGACTTTAAGAGTGTCAACAAACGAATACTATTTGTATTTTCGTGGATTTCAGTGTATAATCATGATTATTGTACTAGTTCACCTAAGTATTTATTTATGAACAATATAATAAAACTGGTTACTGTTCCTAGACATATACTTACTATCAGGAATTTGAATAAATCTGATGCTCGCTTTACTTCGCGGTATTTGAAGCTTTACTCTATCTCAACGAGACCTCGAGTATTATTTTCCGGCAGAGATATGTCGCAACGGAGCATCACATCGTTTTTTACGAAAACTCCAAAGAAGAGTATAGAAAGTGTAGAAAATAAAGTAGATGAGGTTAGAATCGGAGTTTCTTATAACCTTAACTTTCCTGTGATTTATGATAGGAAACTAATTCAACTTTGAATTGAATCTACAGGAAAAGACACCGCCTCCAAATAAATCCAATGATGTTAATGAGAAAGTAAGTTTTGAGTTTTTTAAATCCTTGTTGACCCTACAACCTACACTTTATGTAAGTTTTCTATATATTACTAATATTTCACAGAGATCATCTAAGAGGCAAAGGATTGAAAGCAGCGGTAGTGAGTCTCAGTCCCCTATAAAGCCAGTCGCTCAGCCCTCGCCGAAGACCCCTGAGGTAAGCGATGTGGACCATGTCTCAGCACAAGTTCAATTACTTAATCTCATCAGCCCTTTGACTCCCACTGCAGTATGTCATTTCCGTACCACATCTACTTAACTAGTACAATCCAAAATGTAAATTTTTTGGTTTAAGTATTGTCTATCAGTTTCAAAATCTAATTGCAGAAAAAAAGGCCAAAAAGACAAAGGATAGAAAGCTCAGGCAGTGAGTCGTCACCATCACCTTCACCTGCTAAGTCCCCGGAAGCCAAACTCAAACAGGAAGCCCAGAACAGCACTCTCAAAACTTACTCATCACCTAAGACCAAAAAGACTAAAACAAAGCCTGAAAAGGTTCCACTTGTAGAAAAGAATGTCAAAGTGAAACAAGAAAGGGCAGAAGAGGAGAAACCACCCAGTAATGGAAAGAGCTCTTCTTTTAAGAGTCCAGGTAAATACAGAAGCTGATTTTGTTCCCATTTCATGTTGTTTTGGCGTCATGGAGCATATATGGGATTAATTAATGTTATTATTATTTATTACATTTTTTATTCATTATTTCTGGATCATGGCAGATGGCAGTCCCTGGTCTCTGCCTACCCCTCTCTGATACAGGCGTGAGCTTATGTATGTATGTATGTATGTGGAATTAAGCCGAAAATTGCAACTCAACCTTTGCAATAGCTGCACTTTTGGATCCAAGAAAAGTTTTCGCATTTCTAGAGAGTGCTAGATCTTTTCACAATTTGTACAAATCCTCTTGCAGTTCATACATGTACAAAGAGCAAAATATAGCAGTATAAATTAAGTGATCATTTTATAATGAGAAGTGGCATCTAAGATTGTAGAATATTTCAATACACAAAACCAGTACCAAAGTGCATGTTTAGCAATAAAACTATTTTCTTCCTATTCTAGAAAATAAGAAAGAGGTCAGCAAGAGAAACAGCACAGGCAGCAAGAGTCCGGCGAGTAAGAAACAGGAGACCTCTGTGAAGACAGAGAAGGTTGATGTGGTGACTAACGGCAAGGGCAGTGCAGGGACAAATGATCATGACGAAAAAGAGAATGGAGCTCTTGTTGCAGGTGTGTAGTTGTATGCCACATGCAACCCAGTCACACACTTAATTAACCATTTGTTTCGATTAACAGGGACCATGAACATAATTAACTAAAGAAGGGTACAGTACGGTCAATGTTAGTAAGTGATAAAAATATTCTTAAAGTATTGTTCAGTATATGGACCATTTAACTGGTTGATATAGTAATTTGATATTCAATTAAAAGAGTTGATTTGACTGGTGGGCCGTCGGGCAGCCAGGGTGCTATGACACAAAAATCACTTTTGTAAGAATAGTGATCACTGTTGATAGTAGGTACTCATGGGATCATGCTAGGTTAAGTTAGGTAAGTACCACTCCGTGCGGAGTTTCTGGTCTTCCATCGGACTCGTCCCCCGGGTGGCGGATAGGGGAACGCCCTCCAGATATGGGGGGTACCGCCTCCGGCCGGCGCGGACCAAAACCAGAGGGAGAGGGACGTCCAGTGGCTTGCGCTGCTGGATGTCCCGCGGGGTCCACCATGGGCCCCGCACCCGTAACCCCACATTGAGCGGGGCCGGGGGCCTTCGGGCCGCGAGGAGACAACCTCTATAAAAAACACACGGTGGGGGTCCTCTCTACGTCCCTCTGTCCAGCAGAGGGCATGGAAGAGGGCTGGAGGGGCGCGAGATCCACAAGCTGGGCCTAAGGGAGGGGGATACTGCAGGCGGTAAGCCAGGGCCCAGGGACTGGGCACCCCATATGGTCTCTGGCCGAGGGGTGTTCTTTTGGGAGGGGTTTTTAGATGGGCAGAGGGCCACAACGGGTCCTCGGTAGCTGGAGGCTTGGGGAGCTCGCGCCTCTCCGCCGGGAGAGCCGGTGGCGCGGGGGACGCTGCGCGGACCTTGCGCCGCCGGTTGAGGGAGGGTCACAGACGGCAGGTTGGGGGACCTGCCGTCCGATATCGTGACGGGAGAAGGGGGTGGGGGGCCCATGCCCCTTCTCCAGTGAGGGTGGGCCCGACTCCTTGCGAGTCGGGTCGACGTCGCCGGGGCGCCGCTGTCGCATTCGCGTTGTGGTTACACCACTTGCAAGATCCGGCGGCGCCCCATTGCACGAGCGACAGGACGGCCCCCGGGGTGTTTTAGAAGGTATGCCTCTCCTATTATTAGGAGAGGAGAGTCCGACACACAGTCGTCGCCCTCCCCCAAGGGTGGCGGTTATGGTGCACAAAGCATTTCACCCCGTTAACAAAAAAAAAAGGTAAGTACGACTAATTCTTCTACAAAATACACACCCAAAATCAAGCTGCCTTCAGGCTGCTAACATTTTACAGTGACATTACACTATAAATTTCTGATAAGAGATAAGCTTATCTATACGGGATGTCCCAAAAATAAAAATGACATGTCATAGTGACACTGGAGGTAGACCTTTTTTTTTTTTTTTTTGTTAACGGGGTGAAATGCTTTGTGCACCATAACCGCCACCCTTGGGGGAGGGTGACGGCCGTGTGTCGGACTCTCCTCTCCTAATAATAGGAGAGGCATACCTCCTAAAACACCCCGGGGGCCGTCCTGTCGCTCGTGCAATGGGGCGCCGCCGGATCTCGCAAGTGGTACCACAGTGCGAATGCTACAGCGGCGCCCCGGCGACGTCAACCCGACTCGCAAGGAGTCGGGCCCACCCTCACTGGAGAAGGGGCATGGGCCCCCCACCCCCTTCTCCCGTCACGATGTCGGACGGCAGGTCCCCCAACCTGCCGTCTGTGACCCTCCCTCAACCTCCTCTATGCCCTCTGCTGAACAGAGGGACATAGAGGAGGGCCCCCACCGTGTGTTTTTTATAGAGGTTGTCTCCTCGCGGCCCGAAGGCCCCCGGCCCCACTCAGTGTGGGGTTACGGGTGCGGGGCCCATAGTGGACCCTGCGGGACATCCAGCAGCGCAAGCCACTGGACGTCCCCCTCCCTCTGGTTTTGGTCCGCGCCGGCCGAAGCCGGTACCCCCCATATCTGGAGGGCGTTCCCCTATCCGCCACCCGGGGGACGCGTCCGATGGAAGACCAGAAACTCCACACGGACTGGAGGTAGACCTGCTCAAAAGGCATCAAACCAACCTAACATGACGTCCGTAAAAGTTGCACGGTTTTTGAGATATGGCCAATTTAAACTTTCAATTTAATTTTCACTTTTATAACAACCAGCTTTGCCACTGGGAAGATTTTACCTTTTTGTCACTTTCACTTTAGAGGAGGAGTACAATCCAGCAAAGGCCAAATACCATCCCGTGAAAGACGCATGCTGGGCCAAAGGCCAGCCGGTGCCTTACCTGGCCCTGGCTAAGACCCTGGAGACCATCGAAGCCACGTCGGCTCGCCTTCGCATCATAGAGACGCTGAGCAACTTCCTGCGCTCTGTCATGGTGCTAACGCCCGAGGACTTGCTGCCCAGTGTCTACCTGTGTCTCAACCAGCTCGCGCCCGCCCACCACAGTGTGGAGCTTGGTGAGTGGACAGTTGATCCTTGAACTCTTATGCTAATGCATAAAAGTGTTTCATATTTATGTATTGTTTTATGTATGTGTATTATATATAAAAATATTTTGTTTAATGCAACGACTACACGTAAGTTAGCTACTTTATCTTTTTTCAGACAACCATTGTCTGAAAAATTATTTTAAGTAAGAAGGCCGGCAATTTTTACTGTACTATGTTATTATCATCATGTGTAATAGGGAATGGATGAAAATATCAGAAGTGCTTGATATTTTTTTTGGTGATAGGAATAACCTTCCTTAACGCGTGAAAAAAGTTTAAATTTTTTTGGCCCCGTAGTAAATTTTTAAATATACTTAATATTTTTCCATTCGTCGTTCTGGGCTTAGTACGGCATATCAGACATATTCCTTAGCCGCTACGTATGAAAAAAAAATCCACCTTGAAAAGCTGTCAATGTCACCACAGATTTTTTTTTTAATACGTAGCGGACCAAGGAATATGTCTGTTAAGCCGTACTGAGCCCAGAACTACGAATGGAAAAATATTAAGATTATTTAAAAATTAACTACGAAGCCAAAAAAATTGAAACTTTTTTCTCGCGTTGAGGAAGGTTATTCCTATCACCGAAAAAAATATCAAGCACTTCTGATATTTTCATCCATTCCCTATTCCTTTTGTACATACAATGAAGAGTATTATATCTGCCTATTATATCTATCTATTATAATTATCTGCTTTCATGGGCGTCAAAGCAAGAAAACGCAACTAATTCTCCTGCTTTCTCGCGGTAACTTCCAAATGTTGTATTTGTATGAATTAGAATATGAACTAAAACTTTCGTAAGCAGTAGACATTATTAACTTTATTCCGGATACAGTCAGAGACGAGCAACCGACACCGCGAGCTCCGTCTCTACTCACTATGATCGAGCTCTGCGAATCAGAGTGAAAGTTGGTCTGACTCTTTCGATAAAACATCAACTAGGGAAGTGTATCCGGAATAAAATTAATAGTGATAATATATGTTGTTATTGTAGAAAAACCAAGAAACGTTTAACACCGTATATTTTACTGGTTGTAACAAATACTAGGTGACTGCTGATTAGATTTGATATTTTTTTAATGCCCAGAAAGATGTTTTTAAAGAAAAGTTAAATTGCTTGTACAACGAGATGCGAGTGTAAGGTTCCTTAGGAATTAGACGCGTGGGCCGACGACATTGAAAGCGTTTAGGAAACATTGGACGAGACTAGCGCTGGACTTGCGCTGGGTTGGCGCGAAAGACAAGAGGCCTATGCCCTGTGTCGTGGGTACTAGAAAAAGCGACATAAAAAGTAAAACTTGTTTATTGCCAATGAATTATGTTACATGCATGTGGATTGTGGATTGATAATTATCAATCTTAGTTTAAATTTACAACAGAATTGAAATTTACACTAGATAATGCCTGTATCGTGAGCGACTATATTTTTTTATTTTTCTCACATCACAAACATCTAATCATCCAAGACCTGCGGTTTGTTTTTTTTTTTTTTCTATCCCACCCGGGACTTCTCGCACGGTAGGCGGATGCGCTAACCGCTGCGCCAAAAAGGTCGTCAAAAGAGTACAGGTGTCGCACGGTAGGTTAGGTAGGGGTGCGATCCGTAGTAAAAGAGGGGTATCCAGGGGCAATGAAGTATATGGTTTATTTATATGGCAAAATAAAGGCACATCATAATGTGCCTTTCGAATATTTGTGAAATGATTGTCAGATTTATAATAATGATTTAGGTATCTAAGGAGATTAGAGCAATCCGGTAACGTACTAGCAGACGTGTAGTAACGATAATAAAATGTAGAATGATGACGTTTACGTCCACTTAGTTTGGAGGCTGAGGAATATCTGTGCAAATACGTCCGGACAATGCGGCGAATGTCATAAAATAGTTAAATTTGGAATTGTCGATGGCCGAAAATGATAAAAAGAAGCAACGAGGCGATTACCTCGTTACACAGGGCTGACTTTGGTGTTGGCGCGCCCGGCAGGCATAGCGGAGACGTACCTTATGAAGGCGGTGGGGCAGAGCACGGGGCGCTCGCTGGCGCACACGCGCGCGGCGCTGCAGCGCTGCGGGGACCTGGGGCTGGTGGCCGAGCAGGCGCGCGCCGCGCAGCGCACCATGTTCGCGCAGCGCGCGCTCACCACAAGGCACGTCTTCGGCTCGCTCAAGGACATCGCCAGTATGACTGGTCAGTCTACTTCGTCAATCTTTATTGTACACCAGTATAGGTAATAGTAGTATGGTCACCGTTTACGACTAACGCTAGTGGCATTTTTCCGAGCGGTCCCGTGCTTCGCAAGGCACGTTAAGCAGTTGGTGCCGGCTGCCGTCGATGGATGGCAGTCGTTAAGCCAAGTCAGAGGCCTTAGGGCGGCTTGAAAATTTCTGACAGTAAGACCAGCCACTAGTCTTACAAGCCTCCACCAATCCGGACTGGGCCCCCGTGGTGGAGTATGGGCTATACCTCCCTCAGGGAAGAGATCCGTGCCCCTCGGTGGGGACATAATGGGTGGATGATGATGATAGGTAGTATGACGACGCGAGTCGCGCGCCACAACGTCAAAAGTCGCGACTTTCCAGTACATTAACTGTAAAATTCTGACGTTTTAGCGCCACAAAAGGCGTGACTCGCGTCATCATTCCTATGCGCAAAGGTTAATTGACAGTGTGAAAAAAACAGTAGTATTTATACGTATTCGTATGAATTATGAGTCTTAAAACATAACAACATAACATAACATTTAAATTCAATGCATTTACATACAAGCACACATTGCTTCTGGCCCCACACTAGAATACCCTGTGTCGTGGGACCCAGAAACAGCGACGTCACGAACATGTAAACATCCAAGACCTGGGTTTCTTTTTTTTTGTCCCCAGCCGGGATTCGAACCCGGGACCGCCTTAATGCAAACTGATTATTTATAAAAAAACACAGGATAAATAGTACATTGTTCACCGAGAGGAGAAAGTGACCGATTACCGTCGAGGGTGTCGTTTGAAGCCCGAGCCGTAGGCGAGGGCTTTAAAACACCTGAGATCGGGAATCGCAGTTTCTCTCGAGTGATACATAGTGCTTTATACTACACCTACAAGGAAAATAAAAAACGAAATCTTTACTAATTGAAATTTATATTGAAATTGTTGCTAGTGGCCAGTGTCGTTTTGCGAACTTGGAGATAAAAACTCACTCTAAAAACTTTTTGGCTTTTGATATTTAGGTTACCGGCGCATAGTCTTACCCAAAATTAAAAAAGAAAAACCACGTAAGAAATGGATTTTCATACACTTTTCTCTCCCGCTCAGATGCGTTTTCTCCCCGCATATTTGCTCGATATGCAATGACGTACTTTCTACCGTAAATTTGATAAAGTATCAAGGTACTTTCCAAGCAGGTGTAGTATAAATATTAATTATTTATCTGCAGCCATTGCCATGGTATCTAAAACAGCCTGGATTGGCCGGTTCTATGATGACGTCACAGTTCAGTAAAAATGGCTTCTGTCGTTCATTGAATGTCGTTCTTACGTTCATTGGTTTGTTTACTGACATGTGATGTAATAATTCCTGTGCGACGCCATATTGCTCAAGATAGCGTTTTTGCGGGTTGTTTCGAAAGTAAATTTTCGTTTGCCTTTTTTAGAAGAAATACTGAAAAAATACGAAATACGGATTAGAAGAAGTAAATTATATTTGACCACTTTTATTTATATTTCAGGCCAAGCGTCAGTAAACAAGAAGATTGCCAAAATTCAGAGCCTGTACGTCGCCTGCCGACATTCCGAAGCGAGGTATCTTATCAGGTAATACCTACTTTAGTTTAATTTTTAGCTTAATATTGACCAGATCATTAAAATCTTTCTAAATGTCAATCATATTTTGTTTAACATATTACAGGCTCAGCTTAGTCTGAGACTCTGCAACCTTTGTTATCAAATATTATTGTTCGTTAATTTAAAACTCTGTCTATCTATCTATTTCTGTTTTTGTCTACAACATTTATGATATTTATTAATCAGACACAACCAACAGATGTTAGATACATCACTTAAGGTAACATTGTGTAGATATGTTCTAGTCTAACATCCAATTACAGGTGTGCAACCACTCTCTTGGCTTAAAGTAAATCATTTCTGAAATAACATACCTAGCATACAATAACAATTTTTTTTTTTAATTAAACTTTTTCAAACGCTTTTTAAACTTATTTAAACACTTTAATATTGACGCCGGCAGTCATCTATGCTTCGTTCCTTGTGAAGACAGAGATGTATATTTTAAATGCGGAAATAACAATAAAATGTAAAGTTCAACTGATACCGTCTGGCAGGTCGCTCGCCGGCAAGCTGCGGATCGGGCTGGCGGAGCAGTCCGTGCTGCAAGCCGTGGCGCTGGCCTGCGCCCGGACGCCGCCCGGCCAGCCCGGCCAGCCCGGCCAGCCCGGCCAGCCCGGCGTGCTCGACGCCTCTAAGGGCGTCCCAGAGGACGAGTTCAAGGTATGCTCCACTCCACCTGCAGTAGACCTGTCTTTCCCCTGTATATGGCAAAGCTGATTATTTGATGCCGATAATAGGTGGTCTCCAAAGATGTTGCTTGCACTGATCAGTAAAGTCCCTTCTTTTCAAATAAATATGGAGACTTTTTTTTACACTTTGTAATCGCCCGTAGCCCGGGCTGCCTGAGTGATCTTAAACGATCACTGTTAAGCAACATACGGCGCGTTCAGTCCATGGATGGGTCACCGTCTATGACTAACATTAGTGGCATTTTTCCGAGCGGTTCCGTGCTTCGCAAGGCACGTTAAGCAGTGGTGCCGGCTGCCGTTGATAGATGGCAATCGTTAAGCCAAGTCTGAGGCTTTAGGGCGGCTTGAAAACTTCTGACAGTAAGACCAGCCACTCTTACAAGCTTCCACCAATCCGGACTTGGCCCCCGTGGTGGAGTATGGCCTATACCTTACTCAGGGGAGAGACCCGTGCCCCTTGGTGCGGACATAATGGGTTGACGATGATGATGATGATGATTCTTCTCAAAGTAGGGCACGTGCAGTCTCATAGGGAGATGGAGAGAAATGAAATGAAAAAAACTTTATTGTAAAACGGTTACAAAAAATGGTTACTGGCTCCCAAACTAGGATTCCCTGTGCTATGGGTAGCCAGGCTTCTTCCAAAATACATAACAATATAGGTAGTGTTTTACAATAATAACTACTTACAAACTAAAAGTGGATATTATACCTGTGTAGCAGTACAGGAAACAACACAAAAACAATCAGCTTATTCACGCCGAACACAATTTAGTTTTTGGTGTGAACAATCCAATGTAATAGACACTTAACAAACACTGAGCGATTCTGTCTATAAGAAATCGTACATTCGGGTAGGGAACTACAGTTCTCATCCTGACTGCCGACAACGGCTGCGGGAGACTCCCACGCACGCCCGCCGCGGGCGTATATTGCTTACAGTGGGTTTGTCGGCACCCATTGCATATTATTTTTTAAATTTATTTATTAATAGCAAACTAATAGCAATAATAACAAACTTCGCCAAACTGCTGTGCAGTTTCTTGGCGTTGCGATCTTATAACTTAAGGTTTCCATTAAGTATTTTGCAGCTACATGTACAGTGCCACCATCTTATCTGTTCAGTTGATAGCGGCGCTAGTGGAGAATTCAGTAGTAACATTTAAGAAATTTACCTGGAAAAATGAGAATATTTTAACCCGTCTTTCAATTTTAATGAAAGTATGTCTATAGATCTTAGTAAGTGAATAAATAAAACAAAAAATGGGAAACTGGATTTACAATTAATTAGTTAGTTACAATTTTGCCCACCTGAACAGATAACTTGGTGGCGCTGTACCTAATAATGAAAATACTTATTTGGGTAAGGCCCTTAAAAAATGTACAGTAACATACGTGAAATTGTAACTCGTAGTAACACACTGGAAGATCGCAACAGCCGGCTGCTATACCTAATCATGTTTTTCCCGGTTGGGTATAGCAGCTGGGTGTTGTGATTTCCCAGTGTGTTACTATGAGTTACAAATTCACGTGTGTTACGGTACATTTTTTCAGAGCCTTACCCATTTGTTTTCTTGTACCCAAAAATAAGTTGCTAACCTATCTGAAATTGACGTAGATCAGCTAACCGAGCCTCGAACACAATATTCAAGACCCCAGCTTACGGATGCGTCCGTTGTTTGTCCAGGCGCGCGTGGACGAACACGCGCTGACGATCAAAAGCACGTACTGCGCGTGCCCCGACTACGGCCAGCTGCTGGCCGCGCTGCTGGCGCACGGCGTGGCCGCGCTGCCCCGACACTGCCGCATGGCGCCCGGCACGCCGCTCAAGCCCATGCTGGCGCAGCCCTCGCGCGGAGTCGGAGACCTCTTCACCAGGTACCGGGACAGCCCTGCGCGGACTGCGGGCTCTCCCCACTACGAGCTAATGCCGGGCGCCCGGAGATAGGCTGGCTGGAGTAAGCTCACAGCCCTGCTACGTACAATGGCCCAACTATGAGGCCAAGTGCGGAAATCCTAAGTCGAACTAACTAACTAACCGGGCGCCTGGCCCCGCACTGCCGCATGGCCAAGCCCGTGCTGGCGCAGCCCTCGCGGGGAGTCGGAGACCTCTTCACCAGGTAGATAGATAGATAGATAAGACATTTATTTGCGCTTTGCAATACACACACACATAAAGCATAACACGATGATCATCATCATAGCAATATAGAATGTAAATGGTTTGGCGAGAGCGGCAATTGGGTGGACTGTATTTGCGACCAAATTGGCAACACCAGGAAGGTGCTCGTTGGAAAACCGGGAGGGACGTACCTTGGTTTAACGCCCCGCGGACGACGAAGGACGATCGCGGCAGCGTAGGTGGGCGCCGGATGGTCCTGGCCTCTGGTAGTCCAAAAGGGTGGTGCACAGCGTAGAATATCTTGGAAAAACTGAATGTGACTTTCGTGTTCAATTAAAAAAAAACGTCTGTTGAATTTTATAAATATGTCACTGTCACTGTCACTTCAAATTTGGTCGGTTTTCGGCCAGGAGTCCAGAGCAAGTGCTGGCTGGACAGACCCGCGGAATCCACGAAGGGAGAAACCAAAGTTTGCATCCACTCCTAAGCCTCCACGAGCCCCTCTCAAAGTTCACCATGTGATCGCAACCAACAGCCCGTGCCAATAGGAATAACCTTCCTTAACGCGGTAAAAAAGTTTCAATTTTTTTGGCTTTGTCCATTCCTAGTTCTGGGCTTTAAAAATTAACTACGGGGCCAAAAAAATTGAAACTTTTTTACCGCGTTAAGGAAGGTTATTCCTATCACCAAAAAAAATATCAAGCACTTCTGATATTTTCATCCATTCCCTATTGCCAATCAGGCGTAACCAGTAAATAAATCATAAAAATAAGGTAAGGTACCACTAGTTGTTCACCAAAAAAAGACGCGATGTTACCGCTACAAAATATATAGGTTAACTCGGTAAATTAATTTTTTTATATGAATAAAAACTCATGTGACAAAAATCCTTATCACATCGAAGACATTAAAATTTAATTACTCATAAGAGCGAAGTCTAAATAAAAACTCCTACGTAGCACACACAATTTTAACTTGGAAGTAAAACGGGGATATTTAGATTTTACGTACTAGCAACACTCGGGTATTGACAGACTTTTTGGATTGTATTGAGATGTCAACGTGACAATATATATATTTTTTGCATTGAATTAAATAACAGACTTTAGCTGGCTCAGCCTTGCGTGGAGTGCGGAGTCTCCCAACTATGAGCTGATGCTGGGCTCGTTGTCCTACAGTCTGAGACCTCTTCACCAAGTACTGGACTGTGGGGTCTATTTACCAGGTAACTCCAGCTAGCTCGGTCTCGCACGGCGTATGAGACTTCTTCAGCAGATAACTCTAGCTGGCTCGACCTCGTGCTGTGTCCGGGACTCTTCATTCGGTAACTC
This sequence comes from Yponomeuta plumbellus, assembly GCA_947310845.1. Lineage (NCBI taxonomy): Eukaryota > Metazoa > Arthropoda > Insecta > Lepidoptera > Yponomeutidae > Yponomeuta > Yponomeuta plumbellus. Next base: position 345,780 of record OX371214.1, on the reverse strand, counting down.
TAGGTGGTTCGGCCTCTCCAGGTTTGCGGGATTTCTTCACCATCTTAGCTGGCTCAGGTTTTCGCTGAGTGCGGGATGAACCAATGGCGAGCTGCCGCAGGGCGGCCGGCGCGCCAATCAAGCCCTGTCGCTGGCACAGCCCTCGTGAGGAGTACACCAGTGGGCTCATTATGTAATTTTCGCAACGGATATTCATACGTCTTAAAAAGTCACGTCAACACAAAAACCGACGTCGTACGGAGTACTGTCTCGCTCTAACATAGGGTCTTAAAAGAAGATAGTGCTATACAATAGTAGTGGTATACATGACTTTTTAAGACGTATGAATATCCGTTGCGAAAATTACATAATGAGCCCACAGGTCCTTCTAATAGTTCCGGCCTCTACATTAGGTACATCTAGCTGGCTTGGCTCGATTCAGACCCACTGTACCCCTGGCCATACCCCTGGCCATACCCCTGGCCATACCCCTGGCCATACCCCTGGCCATACCCCTGGTGTTACGACGGGGCTTTTAAAGTTAAACGGTACCACCGAGTGTAGGTCACTAGTGGTGACCTACATATTTCAAATATAATAGAACAAAAAATATATTAGCTACCTGCAACCTTGAAAGTTTTTATTACTGTCAGCTCGACATGTCGACATCACATCACTATTAGTCAGTGATATCGTTTAACTTTAAAAACCCACTGTACCACCAGGGGAATGGTCAGGGCTACGGTGGGTCTGAAGCGGCTTGGCTTACTTGGCTTGACCGACGACGTATTACGCAAGCAGATTTATTACAATTCACCTCTCTTTCCCCCTTGTCAGCAAAAGTAAGCAAAGTAGAGCTTTGCTTACTTTTGCTGACCCCCAATGCTCACGAAAACATTTGTATATGCATTTTTCTTTTATTGTATTCTGATTTTCTTATCGATTCATGAGCACGGTTCTAAGCGAGTGTCTAAACATCACACTAATATTATAAACGTGAAAGTTTGTGTGTGTGTTTATATGTTTGTCAGTCTTTAGCGCTGAAACGGCTGGACGGATTTTAATAAAATTTGGTATGGAGTTAGCCGATACCCTGGATTAAAACATAGGCTACGTTTTACCGCGGGGAAATATCTTATTCCTACGGGAAAATCGATGAACCGCGGGTAACACCGCGGGGCACAGCTAGTATTAAATAAAAATGTAATAGTCTCGTCTGACTAAAGTGTTCAGACGGACGCCCTCCTGCTGAGGAGTCAAATGGCCGCAGGTCAGGTTATTATTAGTCTCTCCCCTGAGGAAGGTATAGGGTATAGGCTATACTCCACCACGGGGGCCGAGTGGTATTGGTATCAGAATGTATGGGCTGAGTCTGGTGTATCCGCAGGTTCGAGGGCGTGCGCTTCACGTGCGAATGGAAGTACGACGGCGAGCGCGCGCAGTTGCACGTGCCGGCGCGCGAAGACAACGACGGGCCCGACCTGGCCAACGCCGCCATCTTCAGCCGGAACCAGGTCTGGACTCGTTTTTGCACGCATGCTTCAAAAGGCTATTTGACAGTGTGAAAAAACTGTATTATTTATACGTATTCGTATAAATAAGGTGTCTTAAAATCGCTTTAAGGCTTTTCGAGCCTAAGCGCACACTAGCGACACGCGACAGGCGACAGCTCGGCGACTAGACGCGACGACAGGCTACGGCCGTCAATTTTCATGCATTTTGTTCGAATCTCCGCACACGTGGCGTCAGAGTCGACGACAAGACGCCAGAAGCAAATGACAACGTCGCGTCTGACGCGGCGACAAGTCGCCCTGTTTACGATGGCTCTAACTAAAAAAAATTTTTGATGTGTAAAAAAACACAAGATAAAATTTGATAATTTGTGTCTACCGCCATTGTATCGAAAACGGCCTGGATTAGCCGATTCTATGACGACGTTACATGCTAGTAAAAATGGCGTCTGTCATTCATTCTTTCTTACGATCATTGGTTGGTTTACCGGGAAGTGACGTCATAATCCTGTGCGAAGCCATATTGCCTAAAATAGCGTTTTGACGGCTTATTTGAAAAGTAAATTTTCGTTTGCCTTTTTTAGAAGAAATACACGAAAGAACTTAAAATTACCACTTGGTGAGGACTACATGAACACAAACAAACATTATGAGATAGCTTTCAGAAATCTAAATAGCCTATTGCATTAAAATGTGAAATTTACTTTGCTAAATTCCGCCAAAATCCCACGTGCAAAAGCACCATGCGGTTAGTTAATGCACCGCCCTCCCTCCCACTTTGTCAAGCAGAAGCAAGACACGAACACACCACCGACCCCAATACTTGTGTGAGACGACGCGTTTCGCCTCTAACACGAGGCATGGCTCACAAGTGCTTGTGAGATTTTTAAAGAATTTAGTACAGTAAATTTCACAGTATTTCGGCAAAGTAACGCCTAATTATAAACAATTTTTCAAAATTCTTTATCTAGCATAAACATTATAAATGGTAAAAAACCAAAACACGGTCATGGTTTATACATGGACATACACTAATATACATTATCAGCCTAAAAAAATGTAAAACACTTATCTAAACTTTTAGCATAAAATGAGAATGATGAAAAGACAGTATGTAATAAAAAAAGACTTACATACATGAATGGTTTTTGTATGTTAACTTTGGGTAGTTCACATTTCTTTGCCATAACCTGTTATTACACGCCTGCTTCGGCGTATTTTGCTTACTGCGGCCGTATGATTCATACGCCCAAAATTATCTTGTGCACAAACTGGATCACTAAAGAGCCGTTCTTGGTTTGTACAAATGCCCTCAGTCTGAGTGTATAATTTCCACGTTTGTGATGACTTTGCCTGGTTACCATAGCTCAGTACTTCAAAGATTAAGTTCAAATCAAGCGACTTAAGTGAATATACGCTTCAATTAAGTCCAAACGTTGGTGATTTTGCTGAAAGGGAGACGGGCGGAACATTTGCTTAGGCTGACTTGAAAATAACAATAGGAAACCATTGTTATTTTCAAGGTCAGAACTGAAGAGGTAAAAGCCGCGTATCCACTAGGCAAATTTGGCGCGCAACACGTGCCACTCAACATGTTCGGCAACGTTGCACAACAGCGCGCGACGTTGCCAGCGGGCGCGCAACATGACGCCCGCCTAGTTTCGCTTCGCAACAAATGTCCCGCGCTGTCGCTCGACATATTGCGCGCCAAATGTTGCTTAATGGATACGAGCCTCAACGGGGCCTCCCATACAACAGACATGATTTTTTTGTCGTTTTTATAGATAATGGTACGGAATCTTTCGTGCTCGAGTCCCGCTCGCACTCGGCTGGTTTTTTATATTATATATTTTTGGTAAGCAGGAGAACAACACAAGTAAATACCCGGACGTCCTGCGCCGCTTGCCCGGGCTTTTGAAGGAGGGCGTGGCCAGCTGCGTGCTGGACGCCGAGGCCGTCGCATACGACGTCGCCAACAAGCAGATTCTGCCCTTCCAGGTTAGATACGCGGTTGTGGTTACATCGATAGCTTGATGGAATTAGTTTAGATATTTTTGATCATGACGTTACAAGATCCAGACGTTTCGCCACTAGGGATAAATGAATGAAACTCAAAATTTCCGAAATCGGTGTCTCGAAGTGGTAAATATTTTCAAAATAAATTATAATATGAACGGAATTATCGTTTTTATCATAGTCAACATTGAAGCTTGTAAAAAAAACTGTCACTGCTCAGTCAGTGCTTTTGTTTTGACGTTTGACATTTCGGTTTAGTATTTTCGCAGGTCTTAAATATGCAAGTGTTCTGTGCCGCAGATCCTGTCGACGCGCAAGCGCAAGGACGCGCAGGAGTCGGAGATCAAGGTGCAGGTGTGCGTGTTTGTATTCGACCTGCTCTACCTCAACGGCGCCGCGCTGGCCGCGCGCCCGCTGGCCGAGCGCCGCGCGCTGCTCAGGGAACACTTCCACGAGGTCCCCGGTGAGCCCTGCGCTATATCTTAACATAACATTTACATACAAGCGCATATATTACTTCAGACCCCACACTAGGATACCCTGTTTCGTTGGAACTAGAAACAGCGACATCACAAGCATGTAAACATCTAAGATATGGGTTTTATTTTTCCCCAGCCGGGATTCGAACCGAACCCGCACTATATAATATAATTATTGTTAATATTATTCTGTAAGCATGTTTGTGGCAATAAATAATTCATGGACAATGAGGACAAAAAAAAACTTTGATGTTTACATGTTTGTGATTCGGTTCCCACGGCACAGGGTATCCTAGTACGGAGCCCGAAGCAACGTATGCAGGCGCATACGTTACTTCTGGCCTCATACTAGGATAAAACAACTTTTTTACATTTACATACAGGCGTATGCAAATGTAAAAAAAAGGTTTATTAATTAATTCATTTAATTCAGAGCTGATGACCGATGAGGCCGAAAAGTTCTTGAATGGAGACTATATATCGGCAAGCTCAGCGTAGGACGACCAGCCACAAGATGGACAGAGAATCTCATCCAAGGGGCAGGAAGACGCTGGTAGCGAGCCGCTTCCAACCGGTCTTTTTGGAAATCCATGGAGGAGGCCTATGTCCAGCAGTGGACACTTATAGCTGAATGAATGAATAAAATTAATAAATTATACAGGCGAATGGCAGTTTGCGACCTGGAAGGACTGCAACACGGAGGACGAGGTGCAGCAGTTCCTGGAGGACGCCGTGAAGGGCTCCTGCGAGGGGCTCATGGTGAAGACTCTGGAGGGCGAGCGCTCCACGTACGAGATCGCGCGCCGCAGCCACAACTGGCTCAAGGTGGGGCCTCTAGCGTGCCCCTGCATTAGCGACTTCCATTCTCCAACTGTCTAAAGTCTGCTTTTTAATTCAATGCAAAAAAACCTGTTACGTTGACATACAAGCCAAAAGTTGTCAGTGTCCGAGTGTTGCTAGTACGTAAAAACCAAAATATGTAATCCCATTTTTCTTCCAAGTAAAAACGGTGTGTGCTACGTAGATGTATTTTTAGACTTGGCTCTTATGAGTAATTAAATTTTAATGTCTTTGATGTGATAAGGATTTTGGTTACATGTCCAAACAGTCTTCTATTAACGTTAAAAAAAATACCGAGTAAACCCATATATTTCATAGCGGTACCACCGAGTCTTTTTTTGCATCGACTTCAAAAAAACGGACTTTAATTAGTATGAAATTAGTCAGTGTAGCGAGCACATGTCTGCTCTGTGCGCGGACTATAAATTCCAACATTACTATATCGCACAATCATTCAATCCTATTACTTATGAATCTATCTAATTAGCCCTGAAATAGGGCTTACTGTAATGTTGGCCATAGGCCCTTTGTGGTTTCTTAGACCTTTTTCACGCCAATCCATCCGGTCCAGTGCAGCCAGTCCCGTCCCAGGTTTCCCAGCCGCTTTCACAATGCCGCGGCCCATCGTTAGCCTAAGCTTATAAATGTAATTCTACTGTCTCGGCAGCTGAAGAAAGACTATGTGGAAGGCGTGGGCGACACCCTGGACGTGGTGCCGATCGGCGGGTACCGCGGCCGCGGCAAGCGCGCTGGTGTATTCGGCGGCTTCTTGCTGGCCTGCCGCGAGCCCGACGCTGACCAGCTGCAGAGCATCTGCAAGATCGGCACCGGCTTCTCGGACGAAGCGCTGCAGACCCTCAGCGCCGCCCTGCAAGAGCACGTCATCGACGCGCCCAAACCCTACTACAGGTACTGACTTGGCTTACTTTGAGCTCAAGGTTGACCAACTACAGGGCATCTGCAAGACCGGCTTCTCGGACAAAGCGCTGCAGGCCCTCAGCGCCGCCCTGCAAGAGCACGTCATCGACGCGCCCAAGCCCTACTACAGGTACTATTTGGTTTACTTGGGGCTCAAGGTTGGCCGGCTGCAGAGTGTCTGCAAGATCGGCAGCGCAGCCCTTCAAGAGCGTTCGAAGTTAAGGTCGCTGTACGCCTGGCCATACGAATCGTTTGTGCAAGGTTATGTGTTTGTTTTGGTAAAATATAATTTATTATTTAAATTACAAAGTATTTGTGTGTTGGCATGAGTTTATTTTTTATAAGTTGGTTATATTTATTTTTGTTTCTATTTGAAATAAAAAAAAATAAGGAAATTTTATTCACACATAGGCACATTACTTCTGGGCCCACATTAGGATACCCTGTGTCGTGGGAACCAGGAACATCGACGTGGCAAACACTTTATGAACACCGACTAAAATAGTCTGTGGTGGAGTTTCGACAAGGAAGAGACGTAACAATTACAAGATTAAATAAACTGCATGTACCTAACGAGATCATCAGAGGATTAATGTTTTTATAACCATGGCCGTTAGTGTATGTAGAACTGGTAGATAGATCCAGTCCATTAAAGAGTTTGAATGTAATGTAATATTTACCATGAACATTTGTAAAACGTGGGCCCAGTTCTAGTGATCGGTGCCTCCGCCTACCCCCTCGGGGATAACGGGCGTGAGTTTATTTATTTATTTTATCGTTATTTGTAAATATTTTGCGTTTTTGCCGGTGTGCAGGAAAGAATATGTGAGTTGTTAACCAAAAAGGGACCTCAAGGGAAAATAATTGATTTCGAGAAAATCGCGTTTGAAGTTTCGTGTCTCTACAGGTTTCGGCTCGTGCTCGGCTCACAAAAACAATCATAAAAAAATAATTACGGCACCAAAAATAATGATTCTGGTTAGATCAAAACAAAGCTAAAATACCACAGATTAAAAATTTCAAATAAAAAAAATAACGGTTTCCAATCCCTCCAGGTCCCTTTTTGGTCAACCACTCACATATTGTTACGTTGTGTTATTCGGGCGGGCGTGTCGTGCGCGCAGGTTCGACGCGTCGCACGCGCCGGACGCGTGGTTCGCGGCGGCGGCCGTGTGGGAGGTGCGCTGCGCCGACCTGTCGCTGTCGCCCGCGCACCGCGCCGCCATCGGGCTCGTGGCGCCCGACAAGGGCATCTCGCTGCGCTTCCCCCGGTGAGCCCCCGCACTACACTGCAGTTTGTCCAACATTACAACAAACCGGAACTGAACGTTTACTTTATCGAGGAATCTAAACATTTACAGTTTGTCCAAAAAGAGTAGAAACCGGAAGTGAAAGTTTACTAATTGTTTTAAGTCAAAACATTTACTATATTTATTGAAGCTTAAGTTTTAAATTTATATAATGCTTGTAAGCGCAAGATATTATCAAACACACTAAAAGTCTGAGCAAAACCGTACTCTTTAATTTCTTCTTTTCGCAGACAAAAACTATACTCCGCCTCGCTATCGCGTACTTCGGCCGTGCGTCGGTCACCAGGCTAACCCTCCGTTTCTCGCACAGTAACAACCTGTTAATCTACTGTTAACAGCTGTCAGTGTGCCAAAATGCATACGAAAAAAACATTTGACAGCTGTTAACAGTAGATTAACACATCTTAGCGTACGAGAAACCGGGGGTGTTACAGTTGAAATTTTCACAGATGATGTATTTATGTTGTCAGTGTAACAACAAATACTAAAAAGCAAAATACAATTAATATTTAAAAAGGCAATTTTTCAACTTTATGTGGGGTTATAAAAAAACCGGTAGCCCGTACCGGCAAGTCCGTACGAGTACGTACTGATCGGTACCGATATGACGGTCCCAACTATTCTCTATATGCCCTTAAAAAATCGCAGTAGTTCCATCATGGAACTCTGCATTGGTACTACTGCGGATGATTGCGACGTAGGCCTCCCTCGTGGTGTTCCAAGCTTCCCTTGTCCTCCGCGACCTGGTTACATCGATCCCCGGCACCGTAACTATGTCGCGTCAGAGCGGACACTTGCGGGCGGCACGATTCGGCGACCCCCCGAATGTGAGACCAACATTCGACCTACCACTCTAAAATACCCATTGCATTGCATGCATTGGTTTTCAAAGTCCGAGAAGCCTTCTAGCCTAGTTTTGAAAGCTCAAAGGGGCCGTTCAAGTATTACGTAAGCACTTTAGCAGGGTGGGCTTTGCTTTGCTTATTTTTGATGACATGGGGGTGGAGGGGTCTAGATGGTGATTACGTCAGCAGTAGTCATTTACTTTTTTACACATATTGTCAGCAAATAATATTATTGTTAATATTTAGGTACTCGCTTAGAACCTAGTAGGGGAATTACTGCTGCTCATGACTCAATAAAAAAATCAGAATACTTTAGAAGCAAAATGCATATACCAATAATCACGTGAGCATGGGGGGGGGTCAGAGCTTTGCTTACTTTTGCTGACAAGCGGGAGGGGGGGAGGTGAATAATAAAGTTGTAAAAATCTGCTTACGTAATACTTGAACCAGGCCCTCAGACCAGGTGGGAGGACGATCTGCGAAAAACTGCAGGCAGATGCTGGATGCGGCAAGCCGAAGACAGGGCGCTATGGCGCTCATTAGGGAAGGGCTATGTCCAGCAGTGGACTAATATAGCCTGATGATGATGATGAATACTTGAACGGCCCCAAACCGACATGATCATAAACGATAGCATCGGCCGGCAGGTTTGTCCGGGTGCGCGAGGACAAGACCCCAGACGAGGCGACGACGGCGCAGCAGGTGGCGTCGCTGTACCTGGCGCAGGACCAGGTCAAGAACCAGGTCACCAGCTCCACCGCCGCACAGGATGACTTCTACTAGCTCGGGAAGCTGGCCTCTTACTGCATTAAGCACGAATAGTACGACGGCACGGGTTAAGAGCAAAACACAGCAATACGGTCGCGGTGGTGGTGGCCGTCCATGTCCATATAAAATACTACTAGTGTAAATGACGTACGTATGGGCAGCACCGACACCACGACTGCATTAGTGTGTTTTATACCTTACAATTAATGTACTGGTAGTGTTGTTATACTATCCGTTCAGGAGTACGCTCGTCCAGCCACATATAAATCCGCTTTGTTGCCGGCCCAATGTTATTTATTTTATCATGTATTCAATTCATACTGGTGCTTCATAAAGTCTTTAATAATATGGGTTGTAATGATTACAAATGTCTCTGAATTGAAGTCATGTGAAACGAATTATGTATTCTAGGCCGTGAAGGGCGTAAGACTGACATTTAGCTACAATTTAATGGTCTCCTGCAAATTGGCAAATTAATGTGTTCCTGATGAAGTTATTTACTTATGTAGCTTACTTATCATGAGTTGTACAGAATTTCTCTGTTATTTCGTGTAAGGTTTTAATATCGCAATAAAATTAGAATGTTAATTTTCAATGGCTCACATATCTATTATTTCAGTTTCTTTTTGGTTTCTGGTTTGTAGTGGTGTTGGGGAATGGAGGGGTAGCATGACAGTGAAGAGGCCTATGTTCAACAGTGGCTACATTCATGGGCTGCGTAGATACCACCCAGAAGAATCAAATGGCATTATTAAAAAATGCGAAAGCAGCACCTTGCTTGCTGTCTGTTATCGCTCCAATGGTCCACATGAATCACACTTGTGATTCTAAGACCACATGTATTTTGGTAGCTACTAAGGTTTTAGTCGTGGCCCTCACTTTCTCAACACCTCTCAAGTTACCAGAAAAATCGGGTGTTGTGGTCTCATTATTTTGTCCTGTTAAAGATAATGGGTCCCGTTATTTATCATCAATGGGTCCACGAGAGCTAAACTATTTCTCGTAGTCCCGTTAGTAAAAATGATGCCTCCTGTATAAGAATCGATATAGGCTTGTTGCGTTGTTGATGATGAATAATAAGTCCTGACTGTTTCCCTAATAAAATGTCTGTGCCATGCAGTGGGACATAAGAGGCTGTTAAGTATTAAGTAAAAACACCAGTTTAAATACATAAACTATAATATTCAATAATTTCCTATAAAGTAACAAAACATGAAGTAAGCATTCCACTAGTGATGTCCCTCATCATGGCCGTGCTCCTCGTGGCCATGCCCGTGCCCTCCGCCCCCGAGCATCTTGTCGGCCCCCACCACCACTACGGTCAAAGCCAAGCCCAGGCCAAAGCCACGGAAGAAGAAGTTTCTGACTCGCTGTAGGCGAGTACCAAACCCGGGGTGATACCGCCACGCCTCATTCCTAAAACATATACAACAAATCAACGTAAAAATATCTGTTGTAATTTTCCATACCACCATTGAACTTGAAATTATGGTACTATACGTGAGCCATTACAAACGTGCGAAACGAGTCATTAAAATGCGAGTGAGAGTTCCGATTTGCCTGATATGCCTCTACGTGTGAGAGAGAGGTCTGATACAAATGTTTGACTCGGTTCGCACGTTTGTAATGGCTCAAGTATGTTTTACTTCAATCTCTACAAATACCACCACTTTCTAGCATGTATCTAGGTGTAAAAGTATCAGGACAACATAAATTTGTAAGGGGTAAATATTTCTTAAAAAAAATATAAAACACCTATTGGAACCAGTGATAGTGATAAGGAAGTTATCATAGTAGGTACCGACCAATATTTCAAGTTCCATGCATAGTGGAACTAATGTTGATAAAATTTATCATTAGTTCCATCATGGTACTAGTATCGTAGGCAGGTCGTGTCTACAAAGGTTTGTTTTATTGAATAAAATATTTTAATTTGTGCGCTTGGTTAGCCACAAAAGGATTGTGACAATTTCATTACTGTATGATTGGTTAAATTACAATGACAGTTGAAGTATAATTCCAACAATAAATTAATGTATGACAAACTTATCAATTAATGTTTTTTTTTTTCTAATTTTTAACAAGGCTTTTACTGCCATTGAGCAGTCATGTCAGCCTCATGGTATTTAGCGAAGAGGAGCTATTGAGATGCCTGACCCCGCCATGGCTTCATTAATCTAAAAGAAGCATGAGCGAAGTCATACATCGCAACAGCTCCCGTAGAAAGTGGATTGGACTATAAAATATTTAATTCCCCTCCATGTAGGTTGGAATGAAACATTCTTCTTCTTAATTGATTGTTCAGAACACATTCCAGCAAGAAATGCATGTGATCCTCTATAACTCCGCATTTCTCACACATTGAGGAGGGCTTCTTGCCCATTAGGAAGTAAAATTTGTTTACTGGAATGTGCCCTGAACGAAGCCTAAATGCTTGAATAAGCCTAGATCTACATAAATTGGAACAATCAAACCATGGCACCAGATTTGGTCTACATTGGATAGTTCTGTACCAGAGACCAATACCCTTTTCAGCATGCTCTCCAAAATGATACTCCCACTTTTCCAGGATTTTTCTTTTGAAATATGATGTGATTTCACTAGAATAGGGTAGTGACACTAATACAGAACCATCCATTACAAAAGAAGTAAAAGCATGTATCCAGTATGAGTAGGGGCACAGCACGAAGAACTGATGGCCGATGGGGGCCGAAATGTTCTTAAATGGAGACCACACATCGGCAAGCGCAGCGTAGGACAACCAGCCATATGATGGACAGACAATCTCATACAAGTGGCAGGGAGACGCTGGATGCAAGCCGGTTCCAACCGGTCTTTTTGGAAATCCATGGAGGAGGCCTATGTCCAGCAGTAGACTTCTTGTGGCTGAATGATGATTTATTTATTTATTTTATTGTATTTTTAAGTAAGTAAGTAAATTATTTAACGAAAACTTACAGCTAAAAGTAACAAAACGACGAATTTAGTAGACAACAAAAAGCTAATTACAAGTTTTCACAAGTAGAGACTAATTAGTCATTTGCATTGAACTCATTCGTGAACAGAACTCTTTAGAAATTAATTCATTCCTCTTATCAGCTAGCAATTGAATTAACGCATATCTCGCCTCACCCAAACCAGAATGATTATGAACACCTCTATGAAAGTATGAACCCTATCTTACCCTACTGAGCTACAGTCGTAAGTTTAAGGCCTTATTTCTTTAAGTTCACAGATTTAAGATAAGAATTTTTTTACTGCCCACGACGAAAATCACTAACAGACTTATTGATTTGCCATGTATGAGCATGAGGATCATGTCTATGCGTCTTGTTTTCGGGATATCATAATCCATGGTCTGACTGACCTGATCCAGGGGTCCTTCAGTCCCTTCTCGGCGAGCGCCTTCTCCAGTTCCTCGAGCTTCTGGATGCCTTTGGTGGAGAATTCCGTGTAGTCCGGTACGCGGTACGGGGGCTCGCCGTGCCCATGTCCCATGGCTGGAGATACCACAAGTCATAATACAAAACAAAATAATAACCTAACCTCAAACGTTACATAATAATTTATGGTGAGACGTACAAATTTCACATACGTGAGTATAAATAATAATCAAATGCAAATAGATTGATATTTACCGTAGGCAATGGTTTTTTTCGGAAGGAAATTAAAATCGAAGCAGACGAGCTCCAATTTTTTTGACAGATAAATTAAGTCACAGACTAAGTAGAGAGAGAGAGATATTGATGGTTTGTAAGGTTCCGTAGTCGACTATTAAGGTCAGAGCACACTAAAAACGACTCTACTCCAACACCGCTCTAAACTAAGACGACTGCTCGCAGTGCACGCGGCGACAGCTAGCAGGCACCCAGCAGTCCACGTGGCGACAGCTAGCAGACGGCCAGCTTTCCACCCGCCGACCGCTTTCGCTTTTCGCGATAGACACAGTTCGTGATCGGTTTCCATTGAAGAAACTCTTATTTTTTACTTTGTACCGATTCACAACGCGCGATTATTAACTAGCAATTATTGCTATTGCACTTGAGGATGAAGAGAGAAGCGCAAGAAATAACATACGGAGATTTTGGTTGCATAAAATGACCGACCCTGCTGACCGACTGAGCGGCGACTGCAAGCAGTGAGCGCGCGGACACCGCGCCGACCGCTCTTCTATAACGTGCGGCCAGCGAGGCGTCAACTACCGAGCAGTCTGACGGCGATAAGCTCGCTGACAGCTGTCTGCTAATTTATGATGCCAATGTATAGTATATCCTATGAGCAATATTTAAAGCCCATATTTGAATTATATTATTTTTGCCGGGTGGGAGCAGAGTCGTGTAAGTGGGCTATGACCTTAAGGAATATGAACATACAGGCAATCAATCACCAAGTTGTCTCTTTACTTAGTCTGTGGTCAAGTTGCAGATGTTTACCTAGGCTTAAGGACTCTCTATCCAATAGCCAATAAACGTTTTAAAAAAAAGATGTTTTCTTTTCTTGTGGTTGTTATACATGCATGCGTACTTCACTTCACTCTTCACTGCACTGGCATTGGCTAACTTTAGATTATTTATATACAAAGTGGCCGGCCCCGACCAATCGTGGAGTTGTGTTGCTTACGTTTGTTTTGTAGACTCATCGACTCATTGGCTGTGTGCTCTGCTCTGCTCATTTGGATTTCCAGCGGCGCGCGGAACCGTGTTATCGATATCGAGCTTCGAGAGTTCGAGCAGCGAGCTACTTAGCCTCTTTGTGAAGACTGCGAGAAAGACGGTCGTTGTTTTTTGTTAAAATTCGATCGTAACTACTGTGCGGTATTTATTACCTACATTAAACCTTTCGAGGATCTCTGTGCAACTCTGTTGTTTTATACAGCAACTGCATTTATTTATAATATCTGCGAGAAGACCCTGCGCCGAGTGTAAACAAAATATAATAAATTGTGACAAAAAGATCGTGGGATGTGTGGTGTCTGCGATGCCGCCTGGTAGCGGGTCGGCATGAGGATGCTGAGTCGCGGCAGCGCGCTGCTTGCGCTGCTTGCAGCGCTGGCGAGCGTGCCGCGAGCCGCCGTCGCCGAGCCCGACGAATCCCCAGCAGGTAGTGAACTCGAATAAGCCTTTACCTGACGCGATAAAATAAACAACCCTGGGAGCGTCATAGAGAAATAGTGAAAAGATTTTGATGCGCCGCTCAACGTTCCTGTGTAATTCAGGCTTTGAAGCGACCCAGCGCATTTACGTATTTTAGGACGCCGAAACGCCGGTAACATGTGGCGTACAGATGTTCGTCTTGCGATCTATTATTTACTGAAGCTACCTTGTTCTGTCTATTCATCCGAATGAAATTTTAGGGGCAAAGGTGTGTGATAGGCAGCCTACCTTTAAATCTAGCCCTCTCTTAGGCATTCCTAGACTTAGTCCTCTTCTCTATCTCGGCGCCCATTCCAGACCATTGCCACTCTAGTACACATACAATATTTATTAGGTAATAGTAGTATAATATAAGATCTATTTGTAATTTAGTGGGCTCAGAGAGCTAATCAAATTTAAATATATTTACAATAAAATCAAAATCCTATAACAAAAATATTGAAGAAGCTAATAAAAAAGTATTTGCCTCTCACACAACCTGGGTTAGTAGGTATGTGTGAGAAAGAGCGCCTTCATTATCATCTATCTTCTGCACGGCAACTTTGGGCCTTATAAACAGAAAATCGTCTAAAGGTGCCCGGGAGGGCAGTACCCTTTGACACCACTGATAGGCTCCTAATTGAATACTCAAGCCTTTGTTTACTGAGGTCCTTTGGACCTACTTATCTCTGTCTGCTTGAGATAGGTGGCCAGTTGTTTTGGCTCTTAGTGATTAATAACTTTTACTAACAATGTAACTTTATTTTTAGTTTTCTGCTGAAATTAAAATAGTTGCAATAGTACCTACAATGGTAAAATAGTTTAAATTTTTCAAGTAATTCTAGAACTTATCTTTTTGGTGACTAACTGAATACCCTTATTCTTTTTGTTCAACACAAAACAACCAAGATACCTAATAATAGTTGTTTGTGATTTGTATCTCTGCTGTTAATGTCAACTATCCCTGATTAAAATGCTAGTTGTACAACCTACACAGGTACAGTTGACAGCCATGATCAACCTGCCTGCTACCTACCCAACCATGTATCAACTCTGCAAACTCTGTTCACAGTCTTGGGTAAAGCAGTTATTTACAAATTTATTAACCTCCATGCTATTAATAGATGGGTAAATTAGTAATTTAATTATAACTACCAAGGTGTCTGGGTCGTTAACATTTACATACAGGCACTACATTGCCTTTGGCCCCACAATAGGATGTGTCGTGGGAACCAGAAACAGCGACGTCACAAATATGTAAACATCCAAGACCTGGAGTTTTTTTTTTACTCTCCCCAGCCGGGGATCAAACCCAAGAGAATTTTACGTTGTGAATTCATTCACTCAGTGACATACTGCGTAATTATTTGGCCTCTCACATACAAACTTATTGGTATCAGAGATTATCATCACTGATGTTGAAACAAGAACTACTTAAAATCGTACTTAAGGGGGTCTGGGCAATACCCCAAATCTGGGAAAAAAACCGGATAAGAGCGAGTTACGCATTACGCTCGCCTACCGAGGCTTAGGTACTCGCCGTTTTTTCCGAACTTTTCCCGAAATTCAAAGATTTTTTTTTAATGATTTAATTACAAATGTATAGTTTTAGATTTTTCGCTGTATGGGCCGGTTTATGAATAGAGAATTTTACTAAGTACCTAAATACTTAAGTAACGTTCTGTTGAGCTGTTTTCTAGAAAGTGGCCTTAGTGTGTCTAAAGTGAATCTAAATTCAATGCCTGTATGTGTAGTAAGACATTTTTTTTTTTTAATTTCACATACTTTATTCATAAACATAAAAAAAAATACATTACAAACACAATCAAAATTCACACACAGCTTCGTCAAAAATAAGTTCCCATGACGCTAGCAGCGTTCCCCCGCTGCACCGCTAGAGAAATTCTCTGCATTAAGTATGCCCCGGAACGATGATCATACCCACGACTCCTCAGGCGTCGACCGATTTCCCTAACGAAACCTCTTCCGTCTTCCCCCTAAACTCCCATTGTCTCGACAGCCAGTGGAACAAACAAATAATTTTGTAAAAGCTGGCTGTACTTTCTGACCTTCAATTTAGCAGCTGCCTCAGCAGCGGCACCCGCAGAAGCAGCTGTCAAACCTACATTGGAAGGCGCAAAAGTACATACGCACGTAGCGTCCCACAAAAGGCTCCGACCCCTCTCCCACGGCACCATGGTGAGACCGTCTGGACGCTTACCATCACTGCGGCATAGGCCCGGCGGTTCAAGAACTGCAGGGACGTCAGCCGAAATCAGCGCTCTCCGGACGATATCATTTATCGCATGGTGTCGTGAGATACCCGCACTTCGCACGCAGTGAAGCCCGTGGCGACCCAGGCGATCCACTTCCACCCCACAGACACAGAAGTGTGGCTCGCAAATCATACACCCAAGGCGAAGTGCCACCGCCACGCGTAAGGAATTGTTATCCAACAACGTCCCCAACTGTGGCGATGGCAGTGCCTGTAACCACAAACCGGAGTCTGGGCGGGAAACCGCCCGCAAGCGCGCTTGCTCAGCACCGGAACTACGTACAAGAAGCGTCTCCAGAGTTGTCCGACACAACTCTTCATCCCAGGCGCGCTGGCGTACTGGCTCTTCAGGCACCGCGCTTCCAGGACACGCAGCCTGCCATAGCAGTAAAGCCTCCGCCGCATGAGGAATGCTAAACCCGTCACCATCAACGTGCAGAATGCGAATGACAAGTTCTAACACCCCATGCGACGAAGCCAAAAAAGCCGGCAACCGCGTGTCCCCCAAACGACGAACGCCAAGCCCACCGTGCCTTATAAGTAGCGCCGCCTGAGCCCATTGATCACCGGACAAGCTGATATTTAGGACTCCTTCGAGAAGTTCCTTAAGCACCTCGTCATAGAGCTGAGTCTCCCGACTATATAACCAGACTGGGGCCGTCCGTAACGTGTAAGTCAGCCTCGGCATTGACAAACAACTGCGCAATATAGACAGGGCAACATGGGACGAAAGCTGACTGAGATGTGGCTTAGTTTCCGCCAACGCTTTCATTTTTGTTAAAACTACTAAAGGCACTCCCTCCGGAAAAACCGGTGCACCGAGAAGCATAAGCGTAGATTTGTCCAACATTTTCACTCCCGGCACCAAAGCGGTAAACCGGTCTTGTATGTCTGGAGTCAATTGACCAGCGCAAGCGAAAAGCTCGCACTTGTGTGGATTCACACGAAGACCCATGGAACGTAAGCTGCGAACCAGGATCTCCACATCTCCCAAGACATCATCTACACTACCACCTATAGTGCCATCATCTAAACTATACTAAACTAACACTACATCTTGTATCGCCAGGCTAAAAATCAATGGACCCAGAGGGGTCACCCTGCTGAGCTCCTACCTGGGACAAAATCGGCCTTGCATAGCACTGGTGAAGAAAGGGAAAGAGGGAGGGAGCATGATCCTTAACTTTGCTTAAAATGATGTCTCGCTCAACCATATTAAAGGTATTCTCCAAGTCAACTTTAAAAATGACGTCATCCGACCCAACTCTGGAGTAGGCAAATGACCGGGTAGCATGAATGGCGGCCTCACACCCCAGAGGTACCCCAAAAACCGAGCTGCCGTGGCTGTAAATAGGCTGACGCTTCGTCCTTGACAGCACAGCAGCCAAGCTTGGCCACAAGACGGCGGAGCACACTACCCACAGCAATGGGCCGGATGCCACCATCTTTTTTTCTCAATGGACACAATGACGCACCATACAGGAAAGGGCACACCTCTCTATTTACCATACCCTTTAGCATGAAGTTCGCCAAAGTGCACAGCGAACGCAAAAGAGATGCCCCATTGTCCCCAGCAGCCGGCGACGTCAACTCCTTGAGGTGCTCCGGACGAATCCCGTCAAGGCCACCTGCCGAACCATTAGTAAATGATGCAATTGCTCTCGACACGTCCGCCACCTCTACGGTCAAAAATTCATTGGTTAGATTCGGTTCTGCAGGAAAGTCCAAATCTCGACTAGGAGCAGGGTGCTTAAGCCGAAGAGCCTCTACCGTAGCATCACATTCAACTGTCAATGAACTGTCCGATAATAAAATCCGAACTGCCCCAATATTACATGTCAAATTTCATCATTCTTGGTCAACGGGAAGATGCGGGAAGTACACTATGAGTTTTGATTCCTGCGAGTGTCGAAATGTACTTTTTTTTACGGCGGCATAAACGGGCGTATCTTTTTTTTACGTTTACTTACAAGTTAGGTTTTTTCACAGCTTTAAGGGACTGTAGACTTGAGTAGATATTTGGTTTTTATTTCAACTCGATACATCCACGAGTTCCCGCGATAATGGGTCTTGACAGACAGTCAGACCGGCAACCAAGTGAACAGGGTTCCGTTTTTCCTTATGAGCTACGGAACCCGAAAGGGGCCAAATCCGCCCCACCACAGCTTACAACTGCTTGTGTATAAATGAATTAGTAATCATACCCTGGTAGATTTATTAATATGCTGGACAAAGTGATTTGTCTCTTTATTTATTGCAAAGCTAACTGGCTGGGAGCAAGTGTTTGGCTGGAGTTTCACCACGAAAGGTGTCGTAGCGCGCCCACACGGCGCTGATTTACTGTTTGCAACATTACAGTGCTTGGTACATTCCCAGCCACGAAGTCATGTACACATGTTTGTTTTCATGTACGTTTAAAACACGATCTAAGTAAATTCAAATCTGTCTACAATAAACTGATCCGAAGTTCCAGATCATCTGTAGTTTGAGATCAAACTACAGATGATCTGGAACTTCGGATCTTCTGCTGCTTCTTTAGAAGTATTGTACTTTTACTTAATACAGTTTCCTCCGTTAAATTTTTAGAACATAAAAGAATAAGTTATAAAGTAGCGATAGTTACTAAAATCAATCGATCATTGTAGAAACTCGCGCCTGTACTTTGGAGGGCTAGGATTAGGTACAATCGAATAAACAATCAATGACACTGGGCCACTGCGCGCTGTGTGTGCTTGATTAACAGTTTGCGATGTAAGTATATTATGTTCCTTATACTCGGCGCCCGTTGTGCGTATGCCAACGCGCATTTGTAATTGCATAAGTCCACGCCTGTATCCCAGAGGGGTAGGCAGAGACCAGAGATTGCACTTGTCACGACTCTGACAGATCGTTTTGAGTCTATGAATGGCCATTCATTAGTCATTTGGCCTTGCATTTGTAATTAATTAATTACAATTAAACTGAATATTGTGAAATCTTTGAAAACTGAATATTGTTTTTCCGTGTGAATTCAGTGACCAAATTACATGAAAAATTTATTCCGTTACCGTCACGTCGGGTATATTATTTATTTATTTAATGTAATAAATAAATAATATACTCGACGTGACATCGCACAATGCGTCGCACGCGCACGCGCTGACGATACCGCAACTTTGGTAGCGCGTGTTGGCGCTAAATATTGTTATTCAATTGTTCTAACATTATTATTGTATATGAGCAGCACAGGCTCTCTAAGAGAGAGAGAGAGTCCATACTCTCAAGCCCGCATGCCAACCGCGCTGAGCTATTTAATAGTTCAGACCCTATTATTATGATTAAATCTTTATTGCACAAAAGATAGTGTACTAAAGGTCGACTTAATGTCAATGACATTTTTACTAATCAACCTGCAGGAGGTACAGGAGAGGTAAAAATTTATAGCAAAAGAAAGATAAAATACTCAAAACATTACAATACAATATTATATAATTTAAAAAAAAGAACGTGGGCATAGTTCTAGTGATTGGTGTCTCTGCCTACCTCCTCGGGGATAACGAGCGTGAGTTTATTTTTTTTATTCTTTTTAAAGAAGACGATATTTTTTATTATGCCAACATGACACATCACAGAAACAAAATAAACACACAAGTAACATAATATATGCAACGCAACAGAAAAAAAAACAAATAATATTTTTTTATCGAACTATCACCAATGCCTAAATGTAGAGCAAGTTTGTGTGTACGAAGACCGGCCGCGGCCTTCGAAGGTCGTTTACCCAAACCCGTCAGCGCCCGAGCACTCGGCAAGGCCGCTCGACGTGCTGAAACACTGGCGCTAACTCACTATGGGACAGTTTATTAATTAAGAATTCCGCTAAGCAACTACTAAACTGTAGTACTGTCTCGTCAAATTTCTCAGAAAAGAGCGCGTATTTAAGTATTTAGTGAAATTCTCAAGTCAGAAATCGGCCGTTTATCGTATTCAATCCTTGTAAGTCGGCCCCTATTCGTTCACTGATTCTGATTTTTAAGGACCAAATTTGAAGAAGTCTGACAAACTCCTGTTCCTGACAAAACCTGTCTTACAACTACTGAAATTTGAGACTGATATGATACCTGATCTAACACTCAACATTCGACCACTGCTGCTGTTACAAATATGCCCATTCCACCACCAAGTCCTATCCAATACAACGAGGTGGTAGATAGATAGAATATTCTTTCTTGGTACTTCGCTGCGATTTGTCTAACTGGCGATAGATTGCAGCCTCAGGTGGAAGGTATGTAACATGAGATCCGCATGGCCGAAGCTGCGGTCTGCACCGCAGTCCCTACCGGCCGCACTCCGGCCTGCTTCCTAGTATTTAGCTACTTATGTTCACCCACTAAATAAGACGCATTTAGCTCGGCGACTCTACACGTAGCATTGCTCCTTGTTTCATGACATCATTATTGTGGCCTTGTCAGACGAAGGGCTGTACGGTCAAAACAATACATTTTCGTAAAATTGTTGCATCTTTGACCGAAAGCGATTGGCACAGTATTACCTATAGTATCTATGTTTAAGGTACTACATGATTCTTAGTAGGCTATTTTGGAATCGAGTGCAGCGCTGCTATTTTGAACAACATCCGGCATCAAACATCGATATAATTTTACAATGTGTAGTGCTTACGAAAGTTTTAGTTAAAAAAAGATACACTTTTAGTTTAGTTCCTAAAACCGGCTAATTACGAGTCGAACTGAGGTAGTATCTGGTATTGGTACGGAACCGTACCTCATACCTGAACACATTCTTCCTGACTCAGGTCTATACAATATTCTACCTTAGGCTAACAGTCTAGCTGTTGCCATTATTAATATCGAGAAAAACGGCAAAAAAATCACGTTTGTTTTCTGGGAACCCCCTTGAATATTTATATTATTCCGTTTTTAGTATTTGGTGTTCTAGCGACAACATAAATATATCATCTGTGAAAATTTCAACAGTCCAGCTATCACGATTCTTGAGATACAGCCTGGTGACACTCAGACAGACAGTGAAGTGTTAGCAATAGGGTCTCTTACTCCTTCGGGTAGGAACCCTGAAAATGGCTAACTGTCGGCCTGGGCCTCGATTCTGTTAGTACATTATAGTACGATGACAGATACACGGTCACGTAACCTCACGTGTTTTTTATACCATTGACGCCTAGAGTTTTTTAGACTTGAAGCGGCAATGAAACTAAATCGGCGGGTTCATGCAGTTGTCGTTGTAGTACAATGCATTAACAGAATCTAGGTCCGGGATAGAAACCCGTTGTGCTGTGAGTGAGTGAGAGCGCGGACATGACATATGTTAGGTACTCTCCCGAGGGCGCGGGAACCGGTCGGAACACTCCGGGGCCTCGGCAGGACTGAGTAGGACAGTAGGAGGGACAGAAGACCCAAATCGTCGGTCTCATGTCGTTGTTGCGTGTTTTCCTATGAGGCAGCTTATACACTACCGATCGATAAAAACTATTTTTAAAGGAAATACTGTTCTTAGATCAGGATTGTGGGATTGTCACCTATAGGCGGTCCCTGGTTTCTGCTTACCTCTTTGACGTATAAGCGCGTGTTTATGTATGTATGTGTATACTTTTAACGAAACAGATCTTTGCTGTGGTGTAACGATGCCATAATATAGTATCCTGAACCTATTCATTCGCGGAACAACTTATGTAATTCCATATTTATCTGGTATTTCATATATCTATCCCTAGGTTGTCTGGAAGAGATCGCTTTTAGCGATAAGACCGCCAATTGTATACGGCAAAACTTAGTTATATAAGTCTTATAATGTATTTGTTTGTTTTTCTGGTGTGTACAATAAAGAGTTCTAATCTAATCTAATGAACCTCTGAGATGGAGTTTTGTTTCGTAGCCTGTAATTACACATAATTTATTAATCTGTTGTCCTCCTTGTGCCTAAAAATATAGTCCCTTCAGAATTTGCAGTTCGACAACTCTCTGTGAAAAAGACGACAAACAATGAATAACAAATAATGGTGTAGTAGTCAATATTCTATTTAGTGCTATATCGTAGCACAGCATATGCGTCGTCGTGTTCGGTAGCGAAATCAATCAATGTTATCTATTAGGGACAATTAACCACTCGTTCAGCTACTGACAGAGGGGTGAGGGCGATGCGAGCCGTCTTTAATGCACACAACTCGACATAAGACGGAACGAGCATTTTAATCTGATTCGAAGCTACTCTGTGTCTGTGTTCCAAAACAAATGTTCCGGTTCGATCTAGTAGTATCAACCTATGATCCCGACTGCCGAATTGTGGAGGGTGACATAGCTTGTACGGCATCTGCGATGTTGTTGAAACATCGGGAATTAAGCTAATTAACTTAACCTGATGATAAAGCCGATTCTCTCTCTCTCTCTCTCTCTCTCTCTCTCTCTCTCTCTCTCTCTCTCTCTCTCTGAGATCCCTACAGACGGATGTATATGGCCGCATTATTATTTTAGCATAACATTTACATACAGGCACATACATTCCTTTGGCCCCACAATAGGATACCCTGTTATGACTTTACATAACAAACAAACGCCTTACCTAACAGCGTACAAGCTCAAACTCAACCTGCAGCACCTAATGATAAAGCGATCTCGGTAGATTGGGGCGAGCGGCGTGCGCACGCGACTCATGTTTCGTTTCCTGCGTCCAATAAAGCTCTATTAGCCTTTGCGTGTCATCGCTCCGGGAATGCCTCTAGTAAACAATTGACTTCATTTAATTTGACACCAAGTAAAGAAGAAATTTCCCACTATCATTTTACTGCTACTATGTTACTTTTAAACAAGTTTGTCAAATCGTCGACTCGATCCTCGCAGTACATCGGACACTAAGAAGAGCTGTTTGACTGTACTTGCGAGACTTCTCGAATCAAACGGAATGACGCCACCCTCGGTGCAAACCCCTGCCGTTCAATTAGATGTAATCTGTCTCCACATAGGCCCCTCGACCCGTGCACTCGACACAAAACGCAAATGACAATATAATATACAGAAGGATGGATTCACTAATAGGCCTGATCGGAACAGTTGAGGCGTTGGTTTAGGTTAAGAATGGACTACTTATATGTTATACATACATAAGTCACACCTGTATCCCAGAGGGGTAGGCAGAGACCAGGGACTGACACCTGCCACGATCCTGACAAATCACTTTCGCTTCATCGACATTCCTTCATTAGTTATGCTATAACCTGATAATAACTTCCACACAACACAATCATTTGGCTGGTTTCAAACTAGGATACCCTGTGCTATGGTGACCAGCCGAGGACATCACAAATATGTATGTAAGTAAATACACCCAGACTGAGGCCATTTGTACAAATGTACTGCGATCCCTAGTGGGAGTCAAACCCACGTCCTCTGTCTTGTTATACCCAGAACCTCTGGCAATGTGGAGTTATAAATAACTCTTTTGTGTTGATGAGTCTTTTCCCTAACCTTCCTCGTCAAGCACCATCCGGTCATCTATCGCTGTGCGCATCTAGGTCTTCTATAATATGATAGAATTTGGTGTTGTGCGATCCCTCTGTACACACAGCAGTAACAATGCACTTGACGGTATGGGGCGGATCTCGCTGCGTCTGCGGGCGGTTCAGGGCCGAGCGACCTCGCCGTGGATAAGCCGCGTACTGTTTCTCAGTGTCAATCGTGATATGAGAAAGAAACTTCATTTGTAAGTAAATATAAATTAATTTGTTTTGCCATATCAATTAACCTACGACCTATTCTTAGAAATATCTATATTAATAATTTCGTTCGGGTCTACGGTAGACTCGAACGATATGCACACCAAATGAAAGAGCGTAAAAAAATAGTTGATCTGAGTCGACAACATATGGGCGGAAAATTCGTATTATCGAGCAGCATCAATATAAAAATTATTAAATTCAATAATGGCGTTGCTAAGTAAACATGTCAATGTCATCATTGTTGTGTTAGTGTCACAAGTTTTCATTGTGAACTGTTATGGCCGGTTTACATTATTTTAGTGTTTAGGAGAGTGCTATAATACAATTAGAGAGGGAAGTGCATTAGTACATTACTAGACGTTCGAGTGAACGTTTATATTTCTTCCAGTAGAGTGTCACTTCGTCGACGTCGCGAAATATGCGCTATCCTACTCAAAATACTATGAGTTTTAATGGAACACATAAGTAAGTTTGATAATTCGAGTTAATGAAAACAACACGCACCCGTAACGGGTCACTTGCGCACTCTCCTAAAGTTCTCACTAAATTTTTTGTTTATACACAGATAAGTAACGATGATAGTAACGCGCTCAGGTGTCACTGGATAGAACAATAGAAACCAATTTTATTTTGATTCTAATTGAAAGGCCACTAGAACCGTACTATACCGTAACACGTACTAAAGCAAGTGGCGCTTACACGTTTCTACAAAATCACTCTCCTTAAGAAAGAAAGAAAGAAAGAAAGAGAGAGAGAGAAAGAAAGAAAGAAAGAAAGAAAGAAAATTTATTTATTTGATACTCAAAACAAAAAAACACACACACACAGAATGCGTACATACAATAATAAAAAAATAACACAGAAAGCATAAAAAGCGTAAAAATAAATAAACTGTACAACATGAAAATAATAATTTACATTTACATATTTACATTTACATACAGGCACATACATTGCTTCTGGCCCCACACTAGGATACCCTGTGTCGTGGGAACCAGAAACAGCGACGTCACAAACATGTAAATATCCAAGACCTAGGATATTTTTTGGTCCCCAGCCGGGATTCGAACCCGGGACCTCTCGCGTGGTATTCAGATGCGCTAACCACTACGCCACAGAGGTCGTTAAAGGTTGAGCCCCCAAAATGGGCCCGATTCAGCATAATGTTGCAACAGAGTGTAAAGTAAAGCACTCTCCTAAACACTAAGATAATCTAAACCGGCCCTTTGATCTAATTTGTTAACTCCATGGTGTGTGGAATACCGTGGCATCCAAAAAGGTTATTATAATCTGTGCCAACTGAGAAGGTGTAGTAAGTAATCTGTGGTGTTTTTCATTGGCGGGAGCTCAGAAGAAGGTCCTTCTTCTGAGGGCGGGAGGGAAGACAATAATTGACATTGAGTTTTGGAAGGGTCTGAAAAATAATTGAAAAAGGAAATCAAAGTCATAAATTGATCTTTATTGTTTTGCTTAGTTAGGTACCAATAAACTTATTGAAATGAAAAAGCCACTAGATAAGAAAAGTACCAAAAATTAAAATGATGAAGAAAAACATGTGATCAATACAAAACTAAAAGCTGTAAAGCCAAAGAGAGGGATCTGTTTTTAGTTGATTAGCCAAGTGGATTCTACGTCTCATACGTCACTAGATTCACTAGCTGTTAAGTTTATGAAGGAAGCTCATTTAGTAATTTGTGATGAGGTACCCATGACAAAGTTATGATAAGTATCCGATTTTCGCCTTGCATTCCTTCGTGAGTAGCCAGAACATGTCCAAAAGAGCAAGATTGGCTATCCGTAATAGTGTGCTGGTTCCAATACTGATGTAAGCATGGTAGCCAGATTTGGGTATGGCAGAAGTCAGAAGAATCATGAAAGTAGGATTAGTGCAGTACAAATGAGATCCTTAAGAAATATGTGTGGTGTTACTTTGGATGACAGAATACGCAATAGTGTGATCAGAGACCGAGGATGTAGAGAAAGAGGATGTAGTGAGTGACTAGAATTGAAAAAAGGAATGTTGCGTTGGTTTGGAGATGTGGAGAGGATGAACGAAGAAAGACTGACAAAGCAAATATATCGGGCGAATGTGAGTGGAAGGGCCGGTAAGGGACGCCCCAGTTGGACCTACTTCGACCAAATAGGGGATGTATTAGCAAAGGGTAAGATTAAAAGTACCCGAAACCGATGTGGGTACATGCAACGACTAATGGATGTCGATGAAGCGAAAGTGATATGTCAGGATAGTGGCAGGTGACAGTCCGTGGTCTCTGCCTACCCCTCTGGGATACAGGTGTGAGCTTATGTATCTGAATGTATTAAGAGATTTATATCTACTGGTGGTTGATAAATACAGAGGCGTCACCATATAATAAAACATAGTGGAATATAATTTTGCGTCTACATTTTACCCGAGCGAAGCCGGGTTTTCGTCTAGTACATAAATAAAATCAAACATATCGGTAAAGCCGTTTCAGAGGAGTTCGAGAACAAACACTGTCACGAGATTTATACATGTTTTTATATGTAAATAATCTAGATTCTGTCTGCTGAATGTTTTTCAGTATCTGGTGTTGTAAGAATCGTTAAATATAAGCATAATAACAGCTCACTAAATTGTGTTTTGGTTATATCAGTTTTAAAGAGAGCAGAGCTGTAGGCGAAGATCGTCTCTACAATAACAAGTGCAAGCCTCTCCCCTCGTTAGCAAACGTAAACCAAATACTAACGTCTGATATAAATTTGTGCAATACTGTCTCTCTTTCTAACCGATAGTCATAATCAAAAATACACTTTTCTATTAGTAAAGGCCGCAAATAATAACAAGAGAACAAAGACTCTACTGAACAACAAGGGGTGAAGGAGAGTCAAATCAAAGATCATGGTGAATCGTGTTGTTGGTTGGTTAATTGTACGACGCCGCTTACAACACGTTATCATCGAGTAGATTATACAATATAGGTAATTAGGCATACTCGTCGTCTAATTTACCTCTAGAAAGAAACCAAATTCAGGGAAATGTAAATCAGACTTTCTTTGTCTTCGTCCATGCAACTCTTATGGACTGATTTCAACAAATGTGTCAGATACAAACAAGTGTAGGTACCTATCTGATCCACTTGTTTGGTCTCGATCACATCCAATCTTGTTTTATGATTATATAGTTAGTTGTTTTAAGTATCAACATGGACTTAATTTGGGTATCAATCACTTTATTCCGTGTAAGAGTCCTACATAAACTTAGTATATCTACCTACGCAAAAATAAAAACACCCCCAAGTTTGACTTATATTGTCTACTAAACTGCAGAAGTGATACACGTGACGGCTTGCGTCTCTACAAAGCGTCTTTTTTTGTATAGTGAAAGAGTGCACAAAGATAGCGAGCCTATTCATTCCCGGCTTCCTAGCTGCAGCCTTACTGTGTGGCTTTAAGAGTGAGTTCCAGCTGCTTACAGACACAAAGGAGCGCACAGTACTGAAGCTATGAATGGGCCTTTTCAGCAGATAACATACAACGTGCCTGGAATCCGGCGGTGCTCATTAATTTTTGAACTTGCCTACCCACTTCAGTTTATTAAGTGAAGTGCATATACCTAACAATTAACCTTCACCACTATCAAGACCGCTTGAAAATCATAAATAAAAAAAAGTTATGCTAGTAAAGCTATAGGGTTTTAAACTAGGCGTAAATCCGTTCAATTTCTTGTGGCTGTAGGTATTGGTAATTTGCATGGTGAAATGCAATGGAAAACTACATTTAGGAATTTGTAGAACCGGTTTAGCAATCCGGTCTTTTTATTTATTTAAAATTAGTTCGTACGAACGAATATAGAAACTCGAGGTAAAACATGGCATTCAACAAAATTAAACTTAGTACATTTTTTTGGTCCGGATTAACTTACGTTTATTTTTATCAGAAGAGTCCGACCAGGTCCGAACGTAAGTAAATCCGGACCAAAAATTTACAATGTGTAGTGCTTACGAAAGTTTTAGGTAAAAAAAATAATTTAAACTTTAGTGATGGATGCACGACCACATTTCTAAAGCCATGCATACCTCTAAAACACTCTATATAGTTGTGAAGCTGGGCAGTCGAAGCGGCGATGACTGGCGAATATGAAGTCGGGCAAAGGGACGATAGGGGCCATCTGGCTGCCTTCTTGAAAAGAGCTGAAGGCGTGTTTATGATGAACTCTTTCTTCAGGAATAGTCAGGATACAGGAAGTGGACCTGGATGAGTCTACACGGCACCACAAAAACGAAATAGACTTCATCTTGTCGACGAAAAGGCAGATATTCAACGATGTTTCTGTGATCAACGCAGTTAACAGGCACCGATCTTCGTATGGTACTAGGCAATTTCAGTATCAAGCTCAAACTCGAGCGCGCAAAACTGATCAAGTCTATGCTTTGACCAGGCCGGCTGCCGGCCCAAATCCAAAACCCCTAGAGCTTTCAAATTGATCTTCCAAACCGTTTCGACGGCCTAGACATTGGCGAAAATGAGGACAGTATCAATAACAGGTTCCTAAAAATTGTCTATACGGTCGGGCCCAAGTTTTATAAAACCCATCGTTCTAATAGAACTAAAAAGTTCCCTGACCTCAGAAAAAGTTCTGAAGTTCGTCCGCGAACGACGTAGGGTGGGTAAGCATCAACAAGATGGTCTGACGACCGTTATGGTGACAAGGAGTCGCTCAATGCGGGCGGCATAAGACCAGGAAACTTGGTAGGTAAACCATGCGGAAGGTCTGTTTCCCGCAGTAGCGTCAAATGGCTGATGATGACGATGATCAATGATTTACATGTTCCCTTTCTGAATATTTTATGTTACGCAGGAGCTGCATGTACAGTGCAACATACTTAGTTGTAACATAATGATGTCCTTTTCATTCTAAGCACGCTTGTCGCTGCGGTAAGAAAACGGCTTCATTTATATGCACATAGTTAATCCACGGCATAAATAATGCTGTGTCAATAAGCGCAGGTTGTATCTAGGCGTTAATCGCTATTAAATTAATCAAAAGCTATAAAATGAATGAACATTAAAACAGAATGTTTCTACGGCTAATCAACTCGTAGGGCTTTTTTATCACTACACTTCACGTTGACTTATCTATGACTTGACTGGACACTCGGAGACATGCTAAGAGTAGAGTTTTTACTTTTGCTGCCTTCATGATAAACTCGAGCTGTAGGCCAATTGCACACTTTTATAGTGATCTTCAATAATGATGAATAATGATTCTTCTAGACATTAACGTTTACATACAGATCTTAGTGTGGGGCCAGAAGCAATGT
This sequence comes from Yponomeuta plumbellus, assembly GCA_947310845.1. Lineage (NCBI taxonomy): Eukaryota > Metazoa > Arthropoda > Insecta > Lepidoptera > Yponomeutidae > Yponomeuta > Yponomeuta plumbellus. The sequence goes on along the minus strand of OX371214.1, from coordinate 316,678 downwards.
ATGTAGGTACCTACATTGCTTCTGGCCCCACACTAAGATACCCTGTGCCGTGGGAACCAGAAACATCGACAGAACGAACATCTAAGACCTGGGGTTTTTTGCCCTCAAGTGATTCTAACTTCCAACCCGGGACCTTTCGCATGGTAGGCAGATGCGCTAACCGCTGCTCCACAGAGGTTGTCAAAGAAGCAATTTGCCTAGAGGTCTGTTGGTTGGTTCCAGACTTTCCCCCGTTGGAGGGCGAGGGCGCGTCGGCGACGGCGGCGCCGTGCTCGGCGGATCAGTGGCGCTGCGGCGACGGCGCGCGCTGCATCCCCGCCGCCTGGCGCTGCGACGGCCGCCCGCACTGCGCCGACGCCTCCGATGAGCTGCTCTGCGGTAACGGCGGAATCACAATCTTCTATCATTTGTGTCTTTCACTAGGGCCGATTCATGCAGGCAGAATGACCGTCAAATACCGAGTAAATTAATTACAAGACATATTCAACAATGATGGATTTCGGCAACATTTATTTTTAGTAGGTACTAAAATGGACAGTCGCTCCATTAAAGTAAGTTTCGACAACCCTCAGAAACACAGTACAGTCCGTTAGCTTTTAGAATATACCTCGGGCTCTAGAGTAGGCTTCGGTTTTCGCCGAAAGCACACGAGTGTTATACCTACTACAGTCCGTTTTTTAATTCGATGCAAAAAAAATGACTCTGTGTTATCGTTATAAAATGTATAGGTTTACTCGGTAGATTTTTTTTACCGTGAATAGAAGACTTGTGTGATCAAAATCCTTAACACATCAAAGACATTAAAGTTAAATTCTTCATAAGATTTCAATTTTTACTTGGATGTAAAATGGGGTAATTTGGTTTTTGCATACTAGCAACATTCAGACATTGGATTGTATTGAGATGTCAACGTGACTGTTTTATTTGTTTGCATTGAAATAAAAAACAGACTTTACTTCCTGCTTCCTTCCTCTTCTTAAGTGTCATATTAGTTCCGATATCTAGACTCGCGACAGCGAGTGCAGCCAAGTTCGAGAAAAAAGGAACTGGCGACGCAGCAGCCGTGTGTAATATTACAGGAATCACTTCGAGCTACTTTTGACCCCTTCACAACTCTACAACTATTTAACCTACGTATATGAAATTTGGCACATTTCTTAAAGTCCATTAGCTTGCCTAGAATCCGAAGTTTCATCAATGTTGCTCAAACAGTCATAGATATATTAACTTTTAAAAACCGGCATTTTTATGACTGACTGACTGACTGACTCACTTATAGATCAAAAACCTAACCCACTTCTAGATGACCTAGAAACTTGATATTTGGCATCAAGGTAGACTATTAGGCATATACAAAGGAAAAAATCTAAAAACTGAAAATTATTGATATTAACATGCTCATAGTATTTAGTTCCAAATTCTGCCAATAAATGGCGCATTTTAATTCTATATCGCGGTATGGTTTTGTCTCAACCGATTCTACATAATATCTGTAAACGACTTCCTATGCACGTTTCTCTGAATATTTAATTCGATTCAATACAAATATTCCTAAAAACTATAAACATGCACAAAATCCACTAAATGTTTCGTCGACAATACTGATACAATAAAATATGCAATTAAGGCACACAGAAAAAAAAAACAACAAAAAAAAATCCTACCTAACCTAACAAACCTCCCCGGAACGCACCTGGACCAAAGGTCCCGAGTACGCTGGCAGCATTGCCACGCTGCACCGCCAAAGAAATTATGTGGCCAAGAAATGCCCCAGAACGGCAGTCAAGCCCGCGGTCCCTCAAACGGCGCCCCAACTCCCTAACAAAAATCTTCTCTGAATTGTAAATGAGTTTCTGAAAAGTCGTTTATTCGTAGCCGATTTCTAACCCATCGGTTATCGGTTCCTTGGCAATAAATAACGATGTATTTATTAGTGATCAATACCAATCATCTCTATACAAAAAGCAGTGATATCCCATCAAAAACATAAATGTGAATAATATGAGAGCCAAGTTCAATAGGTATTAAGAACAGACGTCGTTATCGACGCCGACAAAAGAATTGAGATCTATATGGGTGCTGCCAAGTTCTCTGAAGAAAATCATGAAATTTAATTACAAGATCACTAGATATGTAAATTGTTATTCAAGCATAAGATTTAATTACATTGAGCCCTATGACATTGTAAAGAATTTTAAATTGTTAAATCTTAAAAAAACCGAGGACGTATGGGGTATGTCAGTAACAATAGTTAGTTCAGTGATAAATATCCTAGCTTTGCCGTTAGCACAGATTTTCAATAAATGCGTAGATGAAGGAGTATTTCCAGACCTCATGAAATATAGTAGGTTAGTACCCTTATTTAAAAGCGGTGATAAACAAGATCCAACAAATTTTAGACCCGTTTCAGTCCTACCAGTATTAAGTAAAATATTTGAAAGAATTATCTTAGATCAATTACTTATTCATTTCAATAATTACGAACTCCTCCATAGTCAGCACTTCGGTTTCATTAAAGGGCGGAATACAACAGACGCTGGAGTCGTGTTAGTTAAACATATTTTCAGTGCGTGGGAGGATCATAATGATGCGATAGGAGTATTTTGTGATCTGTCAAAGGCATTCGATTGTGTAGACCACAAAACATTACATACTCTCAAAGTTAAAACACTATGGAATAAAAAAATTAAGGCTAGATCTTTTAAAATCATATTTAGAAGGAAGGGTTCAAAAAGCAGAAATAAATCGTATTAAATCGTCAGGCTCACTTGTAAAAATGGGAGTCCCGCAGGGATCTATCTTAGGGCCGTTCCTTTTCCTAGTCTATGTAAATGATTTACCGTTTTTGGTACAAAAAATGTGTGAGATAGTGCTATATGCTGATGACACGTCACTTGTTTTTAAAATAAAGAGACAGGGAAATAATCTTGACGAAGCAAATAATGCTCTCTCGCACGTTCTAGATTGGTTTACAGTAAATAATCTATTGTTAAATTCAAAAAAGACAAAATGTATGAAATTTACCCTACCTAACGTAAAATTAGTTGAAAACAACATTGTAATTGAAAATGATAAACTAGAAGCGGTGGTGGCGTAGTGGGGTTGACCCTTACTTCTCGATCATGAGGGTCTGGGTTCGAACCACGCATGTACTAATGACTTTTAGTTACGTACATTTGTTTGTACAGCAACACCATTCGCTGATAAATTGTGCCCGGATAACGGCGACAGGCTTGCCACTTGTCACGTTTGGGACCTAATAAACTCGGCAAAACGTGGGTCCAGTTCTAGAGACTGGTGCCTCTGCCTACCCCTTCGGGGATAACGGGCGTGAGTTTATTTATTTATTTTTTATTTTTATTATGTCCTATGGTATAATACTATGGGGCCGGGCAGCAGACATTGAGACTATCTTCATCTTGCAGAAGAGAGCGATCCGATTTATTTACAAGCTAGGTAGTAGGGACTCGCTAAGAGATTTTTTCAAAGAAACTAACATCTTAACAGTTGCAAGCCAATACATTTATGAAAATATTATGTACGTTCGGAAAAATATTAAGGACTTCGAAACTCTTGGTAGCCATCATAACATTAATACTAGGAATAAACATAAATTGTCATTTCCACGATTTAGACTTGCAAAAGTTAATACTTCCTTTATGGGGCACTGTATAAGGTTCTACAACAAGATACCCCAAGATATATTAGAGTTACTCCCAACGCGATTTAAGAATGGTGTTAAGCACACTCTTTGCAAAAAAGCTTATTATAAAATCAACGATTATTTAGAAGACAAGGACGTATGGCATTAAATAGTAGTTTAATATTAAATTAAATCAGAGGATAAATGTGTCTAGTGTTCAACACATCCAAGATATTATTTTGTATGTTTTATTTGTATTAGCTTTAAGGTGATTTGAGAAAAGATGGTCAGAGTGGAGTTTTTTTGTCGCTGCCTTTTTCTCCACTACAGACGGCCCCAAGGCAGCGGCTAACGTTATACATAACTGTATGTACATTGACATTCAACAAGCAGAATGTAAATTCTTTACGTTGAAATAAATTCTTGATTCTTGATTCTGATTCTTGACTTGGCTAGTTTTTACGTACAGGCTAAATAATATTTATTTAATGAACTCTACTTCGTTTAGTCATACGGAGGTTAGTGTACTTTCTGTTTGTATTGTACTTATGCTGTTAGGCTGATATCATACCTATGTGACTTTTCTGAAATTTGGTTTGTGGATAAAAACTAGCAGTCAAATCTTGAGATTGAATTACAATTTACATCTCAGTGATCTTGTAACTAAAATTTCATGATTTTCTTCAGAGAACTTGGCAGCACCCATATAGATCTCAATTCTTTTGTCGGCGAAGTCGATAACGACGTCTGTTCTTAATACCTATTGAACTTGGGTCTCATATTATTCACATTTATGTTTTTGATGGGATTTCTATTACACGAATAAAACCAATTCTATCCGATAGTAACCGAGGTGTATTCTAAAAGCTAACAGACGGTTATCACCACTGCTTTGCTTTCCAAGGCAAGCATGAAACTTATAAATGAGGTGACTTTCGAGAACTCACACTCCATGCGCCCTTGAGTGGCACTAAATCAAATAATAAGTACATTGTTGTGTTTAGTAATGTTTTAAAAGTTGTAACCATCTGCAGAGGCACGCGGGTCGTGCACGGAGGGGCAGTTCCGGTGCGTGAGCAGCGGGCGCTGCGTGCCGGCCGCCTGGCGCTGCGACGGGGACCTGGACTGCGGCCGCCATGACCACAGCGACGAAGATGCCTTCCTATGTGAGCACACACCCACACACACACGCACACAAACACAGACATATTTACTGAAAGGGTCGTACTTATCGTGCCTGCTTTTTATACTTCGCGCTCCCCGACTCCTAGACAGGTGGGAGGACGAGTGAACCTGATGATCTGAAAGATCTTTTAACACCACCATTTCAATAAAACGTCTTTTTTATTCTATCTCTCCCTCTCTCTCTATCTCTTTTCCTTGCGTTTAATCCCACATGATGATGGGGTCAGGCTGCCTTATCTTCTCCCTCCACTTTGCACCCATCGCACTCTATGAGGTCTTTCCAGGATAGCCACCTGGTTTTCGATCTTCCTCTGAATCTTCGTCCGGGAACGGACAGACAAGACGTAGCGCTTCGTTTCCAACTAGTCACGGGGTCTAGTCAGTCTTCTTCTAAGACGTCTTTTTAACGTTATTGAAAATTCAATACACTATTTACCTATGATTTTATGAATATCTAATGTCATTTGTACGGCAGGTGCACGCGAACACAAGTGCTTCGGCAACACGGCGCGCTGCGCGACGCCGGCGGGCGGCAGCTTCCCGTGCGTGCCCGTGGCAGCCTTCTGCGACGGGCACCGCGACTGCTTCGACGGCAGCGACGAGTGGGACATCTGCGACAACTGTGAGTCGGGGAGCCTTAAAATGTGTAGGATATTCTGCCTACTATGGACAGCAACACTCATCATCTCACCCGGGTCACCGTCTATGACTAACGCTAGTGGCATTTTTTCCGAGCGATTCCGTGCTTCGCAAGGTACGTTAAGCAGTTGGTGCCGGCTGCCGTCGACAGATGGCAGTCGTTAAGCCAAGTCAGAGGCCTTAAGGCGGCTTGAAAACTTCTGACAGTAAGACCAGCCACTAGTCTTACAAGCCTCCACCAATCCGGACTTGGCCCCCGTGGTGGAGTATGGCCTATACCGTCCTCAGGGAAGAGACCCGTACCCCTCGGTGGGGACATAATGGGTTGATGATGAATGTTTACATACCCCACAATCAATTACCTCTAATTTCATGGTGACAAATGCGCCTAATTAATATGATGGTACCAACTTCAAAGGATAATTGACGTATTTACGTACAAAGATAAATATATTTCCCAAACCGACGAGTCCGAAACCGACGTGCGTGCATGCAACGAGTAAAAATAATGTCGATGAAGCGACAGTGGTTTGTCAGGATCGTGGCAGGTGGCAGTCACTGGTCTCTGCCTACCTACCCCTGTGGGATAGAGGGTTGAGCTTATGTATGTATATTTCACAAAATTGTGGCCCTCGTTTGTTCCAGTGAACGCGACGAAGTGCGGCGAGCTGCAGTGCGCTTCGGGCTGCAAGCCGACGCACGACGGGCCGGCCTGCGTGTGCCGCGCCGGCTACGAGCCGCGCGACGGGCTCTGCGTCGGTGAGTGCCCTTTTACAGACACCTTCGCACCGAGAGAAGAAGGAACGTTTTTTTCAAGAAACTGAAAAATGTATGTGTAGAACAGAAAATTATCTTTACGTTGGAGATGAAACAAAATTAAGAGGCAAAAAAAAAACTCGACGAAGATATTCAATTCATAATGCAATCTAGGGGTCAACTCATCCAGGAGTAACAATTTTTAATTTTGAAAGTTTTTTACATATCTCTTGCTCTGTAAGTAGTCACTTACTTGCCTGAATGCCGGGGTGTATGGATATCATTACAGCATAGGTTTCAAAACATACCATGTAATGTTAACACACAGACCTAGTTAACATTACAACATAGGTTTTGGAATTTGAAAAAAGAACTGTCATACTCATATGTACTGCAAGAAGATTATTTTTTAAAAGTTAATATTTTTTTTCTCGGTATCGATTATTTACTCGAATCGGAATCGAGACAATTTATACCTATTAGAATTTATGAAGATTTTATTTTAAATATCGAACTATTTTACGTTTCGCAGTCACATCGTATGTTAATTGAAATCGATTTAAAAATCAAACTGGCCAGCACGATTTGACGCGCTTGCGTGCCATAAAATCGTGAAGAGTAAAAAAGTCAGTCGACTAGCTAGGCGCGAAAGCAATTTTTTTTCGTGTTTTAAAACCTGGTTTAAACTATTAAACCTGCTTTCTTGTTTTTTTACTTACCTTACAATCGATATGTAAAGCAGAGTGTTTACCTCGGGTGTAAGCATCAATTGCATACTCGAGCTAATTAGCGCCAAAAACCTCGTATGCAATTGATGTCATACAGCCCTTGGTTAACAATCTGCTATTAATCAAGATAAAACTATTTTGGAAAGAATAAATGTGGATGTTCTCCATGTAATGTATGAATTGTGAAACTAACAACTGTGACGTTCATAAAGCCAACATATAGTTTTTTTGTGAATAAAATATTTGAATTTGATTAGAGCAATAGGTGCTAAAGAAGAAAATGTTGCTAAGGCAATAATGACCTACGAAGATTTTAACATGAATATTGAAGAAACTGTCCTGCCTTTACCACATTGTGTTAATATTTTACGTGTGTGGAATGTTTTTGTATCAAAAAACTCTTGGTGACTGTACCACAGGATACATAATAGTACAATACGATTAAAATCAGTTAACACTTCGGCTTTTCTCGGATATCATCGCCTAAATCCGGAGACGGAAATGACACGAAATACATTACCGCGATTTCTTTTCGGTAGCATTCAATTTGAAGTATCATAAACGCAATGTATAGCACCTGCTAAGATGACATTACTAACCGGTAGACTTAGGAAATTTATTATGCAGAAGAGACATGAATTTGACTGATCTGAGAGCTTGTCGTTTTCCTTCAAAATTTTTAACACGCTGCTTTTCGAAACTCCGGTTGCTTCAGAAATCCTGTTCAATTTTTTTTTAATGATATTTACTTTCCTCTTTTTTAAACAGTTATTTTCTAAAATAGTTATATACATTATTTACAATTTCACGAGATTGAGCAACAATTTTTTTACCACGCTTTTGTTGAAGCCATGATACATAACTATTGTAAGTTAATTGTTATAAAATTTGATAGAATCGAATATTTTCACGAATGAAATTAGCGTTCATAACATAAATGTATCAGATACGTCAAACTGTTTTTATTGACACTAAGAAGGCATACTGTCAAAATAGTCAATTATTTTTGAAAAAGGGACTCTATCAGCGATACAATTAGGTGCAATTCAGATCGCACGGCGCTAAAAAAGCTAGGTACGCTATATTCACCTACATGTTGCTTCTCTTTCTACCGCGTAACTGTTACCTCTTCTGGCGCCTGAATTCCTACCTATGTGCCACTCCGGAGTGGTCGCCGCATGTACTTACGCGTTCGATACCGATACGCGTAGTGAAACAGGGCCTCGATTCTGCTACTGCATTACAGTACAATTACAGATACACGGTCGGGTCACGTGACGTGTTTTTTCATACCTTTGACGCCTAGATTGCTTGATTTGAGTGCGCGCGTAGACTTGAAGCGGCAATGAAACTAAATCGCCATGGTCATGCAGTTGTCATTGTACTACAATGCATTAACAGAATCCAGGCCCAGGCCTGGTAGGAGTAATGTTTTTGTAGCACAAAGCTAAGCATTTGTAATGGTGACTGTACAGACACGGACGAGTGCGAGCAGGAAGCGGCGTGCCCGCAGCTGTGCCGCAACGCAGTCGGCAGCTTCGGCTGCGCCTGCGCCGCCGGCTACGCGCCGCAGCCCGGCGGGGACTGCGAGCCCATCAACGGTCACTTCTGTTACACTATAAAAAATTATCACACTAATATTATAAAGGCGAAAGTTTGTGAGTGTGTATGTTTGTTACTTCTTCACGTCTAAACGGCTGGAGCGATTTTAGTAAAATTTGCTATGGAGTGAGCTGACACCCTGGATTAACACATAGGCTACGTTTTATTGCGGAAAAATATCTTATTCCCATGGGAAAATCGATGAACCGCGGGTAACACCGCGGGGCACAGCTAGTGAATAATATTTTCATCGTGCTGACATCGATCAAAGTGCACTTTGCTGTCGGCCAAATTGCTCTTCGATCTAAGCTCGTGTAAATCGCGGGTTGAGGAAGCAAAGTGACCGTTGCGTGCCGCCCCCGCAGATCCCGCGTCGGAGCCGCTGGCGCTGGTGGTGGTGACGGAGCGGGACGTGCGCTTCCTGGAGAGCCGCGGGGCGGGGGCCGAGGGGGAGGGGGCGGGCCGCGAGCGCCGCGTGCCCGCGCTCAACGTGCGTGCCATGGACTTCCACTACACCAACCGGTCAGTCGCTCGCTCGCTGACTCTGTGTAGACACCAACCGGTCAGTCACACACTCGCTCACTCTGTGTAGACACCTACCGGCCAATCACTGGCTCACTCTGGGTAGTCACCTACCTGGCAGTCACTCGCTCACTCTGTGTAGACACCAACCGGTCAGTCACACACTCGCTCACTCTGTGTAGACACCTACCGGCCAATCACTGGCTCACTCTGGGTAGACACCTACCTGGCAGTCACTCGCTCACTCTGGGTAGATACCAACCGGTCAGTCACTCGTCCACTCTATTTATACATCAATTGGTCAGTGCGTGCTCACGCCCTCTCTATATGGGGAAATTAACCGTTTAGTGCGTGTTCAATTGTTAACTCAATGTTGACTCTAAAAGGTCAGTCATTCACTCGCTCACACTGTCCAGAAACCAACCGTTCCCAAGAATGACATTTGAGACCGCGGAAAATGTCCCTTAGAGCCAGTACAGACATGGCGGATTCCGCGCGGATGCAAATCGCGCGGTTAGACCGCGTGGATCTTATTTTCATTAGCGCCTATTAATTCGTTCATACCTGTCCTGCTTCTTCGATTTCCATTATTGGAGTCACTCACTGTCACTCTATGCGGATTACTACACTCCGCATTCACATCCGCGCCTGTCTGAACACTTGCGTTTAGAACCGTGCGATTCGCATTCGTACGGATTCCGCGATGTGTGAACCAAGGATTCTCCTTGGTGTGAACTAACGCTTAATTACTACTTCAATTTCTAAAAGTTTTGAGCTTGTTTTCATTAGAGTTATTTCCAATATTTTTCGCATGCCAAGAAAAAGAAAAGAAAAAGTATTGTAGTGGAAATCTAGGTATTCTGTGCAGATCGATTTGCTATGTGCACCACAACCTGAGCCGCGCCAGCATCGTGTGCCTGCACGCGCCCGGCCTCGCCAGCCGCACCGTGCTGGGGGCTCCAGACCTCTTCCCTGACATTACCTGTAAGTGTTCCGTGCAGTGGCCCCTGTTATCGAGTAACTATGACATTCATCATCGATCCATTTTGTCTCCACCGAAGGGCACGGGTCACTTCCCTGAGGAAGGTATAGGCCGTACTCCACCACGGGGGCCGAGTCCGGTTTGGTGGAGGCTTGTAAGCTAGTGGCTGGTCTTACTGTCAGAAGTTTTCAAGCCGCCCGAAGGTCTCCGACTTGACTTAACGAGTACCATCTATCGACGGCAGCCGGCACCGACTGCTTGATGTGCCTCGCGAAGCACGGAACCGCTCCGCAAAATGTTACTAGCGTTAATCATGGACGGTGACCCATCCATGGACTGAACGCCCCGTATGTTGCTTAACATTAGTGATCGTTTAAGATCACTCAGGCAGCCCAGGCTACGAGCGATACGCTATGACATTAGTAAACTCGAAATTAAAGTATGGAGAAGATTAGTAACTTTGTAGAGGTTAATGTATTGACTTGTGTGTTTGATTTTAGCCGTGTCGCACCTGGCCATCGACTGGATCGCGAACAACTGGTACTTGGCGGACGAGGCGCGCGAGGTGGTGTACGTGTGTGAACACTCGCTGCAGCACTGCCGCCTGCTGCTGGAGCGGGGGCTGCGCAAGCTGCGCGCGCTGGCGCTGGATCCCACTAGAGGGTGAGGGCTCCATACACCAAGAATCAAGAATCAAGAATTTATTTCAACGTAAAGAATTTACATTCTGCTTGTTGAATGTCAATGTACATACAGTTATGTATAATGTTAGCCGCTGCCTTGGGGCCGTCTGTAGTGGAGAAAAAGGCAGCGAAAAAAAAACTCCACTCTGACCATCTTTTCTCAAATCACCTTAAAGCTAATACAAATAAAACATACAAAATAATATCTTGGATGTGTTGAACACTAGACACATTTATCCTCTGATTTAATTTAATATTAAACTACTATTTAATGCCATACGTCCTTGTCTTCTAAATAATCGTTGATTTTATAATAAGCTTTTTTGCAAAGAGTGTGCTTAACACAATTCCTAAATCGCGTTGGGGGTAACTCTAATATATCTTGGGGTATCTTGTTGTAGAACCTTATACAGTGCCCCATAAAGGAAGTATTAACTTTTGCAAGTCTAAAGTGTTACAAGTGCAACACATCATTACTCTTCAGATAATATGCTGGCTCGGCGGGCACACGCGCTGCGGCGCTGCTGCTTGAAGTCTGCGCAAGCCGCCCTGTCAAGAGTAATAGATCTTATGCAAGGAAACTTGTATTGTGCCAAAGTATTTTTAATTTGTTGGGTGGACAAGTGTGTAAGCGCGCCTAAAGTCACGCTATGATCTGGTACGGCTCTTACGGTTGCTTATAGGATTAGCCATTGTCTTGTAACCGGTTAGCTAAATGGGGTAGCTAGGTGGGGCGCTATCGGCTAGAAATGAAAGCATTCGATTGCTAATAAACTATCACTATATTAAACAGAATAACGATAGAAATGATTTGATGAAAATGAGTACGCGCGGCGCGGCTGATTGGCAGTTGCGGACTAAAGTATGTTTCTGCGCTAGTTAGGTGAATTGTTGGAAATGTTGACTGGTCAGAAGATGTGCCGTTGCACCGTACAAAATGTCTATAATTACTACTATACATTTACTATGCATTACTATACATTTTATTTAGTTAGTTGAGCACTAGGTTGAAGTGTGTGTAAAGCAGCAAGGTGGCACGTTGCAGGGAGATGTTTTGGTGCGTGTGGGGCGCCTCGCCCCCCCGCATCGGGCGCGCCGGCCTGGCGGGGGAGCCCCGCATCGGGCGCGCCGGCCTGGCGGGGGAGCCCCGCGCGCCGCTCGCGCTGCCCGCGCTCGTATACCCCGCCGCGCTCGCTCTCGGTACGCCACACGCACGCACGCGCACACACACACACATACTTGTACACGTTTTTGCAATTAAAAAAAAACTATTTTTATAAAAAGCATTACCGTTATTTGTGTTTAATCTATTAGATATAACTTTTACAAAAAATGATCACTTGACTTGGTTTGAATTAAGATACTCTGTGCTATGGTTAATTAAGCAATCATCGTTCCGGGGCATACTTGATGCAGAGAATTTATCTGGCGGTGCAGCGGGGGAACGCTGCTAGCGTTACGGGAACTTTTGGGTCGGGTGTGTCCCGGGGCGATATCTTTGATTGACTTTTGCCTTTTTTTATATTTTTTTTTTTCATTTTATTTTTGACGAAGCTTTGTTTGAATTTTGATTGTGTTCGTAATTTTTTTTTTAATGTGTAATAAATAATTTTACTAAGCAAGGATATCACAAACATCGAAAAACATCCAGACTGAAGCCATTTGTGTTGCGGTTTCCAGCACTTTAACGCTTTCCACCGCAGTGGACCGTCGTTCCCATGTCGCGTGTAACGTGTAGAGCTCGGTTGCGCAGACTTGGCGCGCGCGCGCGTGGTGTGGGCGGACGCGTACCTGGCGCACGTGCAGGCGGCCGACTACGGCGGCGGGCGGCGCGCCACGCTGCGCGCGCGCAGCCGCGCCGACCGCACGCTGCAGCTCGACACCTTCCGCCGCCGGCTCTACCTGCCCGTGAGTGCACTGCACGCGCTGCTGGATAGACCCATCGCAAACAGGGTTCTCATTTGCTCCTGGCGTCTTGTCTGACGCCGAGTGTGCGGAGATTCGAACAAAATATATGAAGGCTGTCGCCTGTCGCGTCTCGCTAGTGTGCGCCTAGGCATAAGCAGCGTCAGACCGAGAAGCTGCAGCTTATGGCGCCGCCCTGCATTTTGTAGTATAATAATAACAACATTAAAAGCTACGTTATATTCACCTACATGTTGCCTCTCTTTCTACCGCGTAACTCTTACCTCTTCTGGCGCTTGAATTCCTACCTATTTGCCACTCCGGAGTGGTCGCCGCATGTACTTACGCGTTCGATATCGACATGAGTAGTGAAACTTGCTTTAGCATGCTAATTTGGTTCTCTTTGGTTCTCTGTCGGAAGAACATTTCGAATTCGATCTTTCAGAGAAACACCGAGTATAGCCCTTTCCATAGCACGATGGGCGACTTTAAATTTGTGGACCAGCCCCACCGTGAGTGTCCACGTTTCAAACCAAACGTTATCATTAAGTAGCTTTCGCCCGCAACTCCGTCCGCGTGGACTTTAGTTCAAAATATTGCAACCCCGTTCACTCCCTTAAGGGTTAAATTTAGAAAAACGGTGAAACCGTGTTCATTCAATTGTGTTGAAGAGTATTTATTTTAAGTTCCAAGAAAATTAGACAACATTATTTACACCTCCCCATACAAATTTTAGCAACCCTTTTCGTCCCCTTAGGAATTAAAATTAAAAAAGATGCGGTCTTATTCCTTGCCTACATTATGTGCAAAATTTCAGCTTCCAGGTCCAACGGCTTGGGCTGGGCGTTGATGAGTGAGTGAATCAGTCAGTCAGGACTTTGAATTTTATTTATATAGAAGATAGAATAAATAATGTGGTGTATCCAGGTGTGGGAGAACAGCAGTCTGCTGCTGGGTGACCGCGCCGTGCAGTTGGACGCGCGCCCCACCGCCGTGCGCGTGTTCCACCGCCAGCGGCAGCCACTAGGTAAGCTTCCTACTCCCCGCTTGCGCCGATACATTGTGCCACACACCACATTCACACCCATCCCCTTGGGAAGTCGCTAACCTAGATTATCTCATTAAGACCCTTTTTATTGCAACTTTAGTTTTTTGAATCCTAGACTCTGTAAGGTGCTTGGTGTTCCAGGTGGAAACGTCTCAGCCGTACTCACAGCGACACGTTCACTCATTCACGACACGACATTCATTCACTCTATTTTTCGTCAATAAGGTGTAAAAAAAATTTTTTTTTTCATAAGTATATTTAATATAAAAAAAATATTCTCTTTCTTTGATTGGAAGGAAAACGAAAGCATTGGACGGGCTTTTAAGGGACACTGTCATATCTCTGTACACTAAATAACTGTTGCTTTTAAATTACTGGTGTCCAATAAAGATTATTTTATCTATTAAGTCTCAATTCTTTTACAGAAGTTATGTGATAGTACCCTGAGAACACTGTGGAACACAGCAGCCATTTATAGGAAACAAAAACATAGAACATAAAACTCGCGTAAGCACTACACATCATTAACATTATTCCGGATGCACTTACCTACTTGATTTTTATTCCGGATGCACTTACCTACTTGATTTTTTATCGGAAGAGTCCGACCAGGTTTCGCTCTTATTCGCAGGACTTAATGATGGTGAGCAGAGACGGAGCTCGCGATGTCTCTGAGTGAAACATCATCTTGCCTCGCTTATGTTTGACGTAGTTCATTCCAAATGTCCTGACTATATTTTTGAAAAATTAAAGTTTTCTCGGTTTGCCACTATGCACCCCAGATCACCACGGCCGCCACTCGAGGTTCATCGACACCGCACAGCGGCTTTCACTGGCAATTTCCGCTACCACGCAACCAAGTGCTGGAACAATATACCTCCCCCGATAAGGCAAATGCCATCAAAACTCAGTTTTAAAAAACAATTTAAGCTCCACTTGCTTAGTCTGCAAAAGTTGACGTAGGTGGCAATCTCATAACAGTGAAACTGCTTCTAGTTTTATTATTTTTACAAATTACAATTGATAACATTTATATTATATTTATGCATGAATTAAAATATTAGTCGTAAATATCACTCCACTACAATGTCCAACACTAATACACTTACTGGCTAAATTAATTGAATGTAAATATTAATATTATGAATAATAATATGAATAATATTATGAATAATAATATGAATACATAATAATATGATTATAATTAATTTTATGTACAGAGCGACGTTGATTTGTTTTCCTGCTATGGGTTAACTTGTATTCGTATTGGTTATTGTTAATTCCGTTCTCACATTCCTTGGCCGTAGCTGAAAATCAGCAAAATATTTGCTTTAGTGAAAGCAATATTTATAATGCTGAGATACGGCCCTTTTGTGCTGCTGTTGCACACGCACATATGGCCCGGCAGAGCCTTAATATAGTTTAAGTGATTTGATGGAAGTAATTGGAGAATTTTATATCAACTATTATAATTTTAATTGAATGTCATTCGAAATTTATTGTTACTATTTTAATTAATTATTTATCACGATTGAATTTGAATGTAATTTGATAATTCTATTTTTATTTAATATTGTGATTTAATTCAATGCTATTTGTGTAATCTGATAATTCTATTTTATTCATTGTTATGATTTATTTTACATTCTATATTGTTATGATGATCATTGTGTTATGCTTTATGTGTGTTTCAAAGCGCAAATAAATGTTTTATCTATCTTTTTTATCTAAACATTAAGTAAATGTATGCGGAATAAATAAATAACATAGATGATGTGCGCGCTTGTGCGTTGCAGTGGAGCACCCGTGCGCGCGCGACAAGGGCGGCTGCGCGCACATCTGCGTGACGTCATACCGCGCGGGCGCGGCGCACGCGCACTGCCTCTGCCGGCACGGGTACCGCCTCGCCGGCGCCGGCGACTGCGTGCGTGAGTACCGCACTACGAAACTATTTATCCGGATCATATTATTGGATCACTGTGTGTCTGTAACATTTTTTTTTTCCATGATCGTGTAAACACTATAGTATAAAATAATAATGTTAATATAGCTCTTTCTTCTTCAGTAATTTCATTCCCAGGAGACTGTAGGTCCACTGATTATCAAATAATGCAAGCGTGTAGGTATATGTCAAGATAATGCTATGAAAGATATGACTTTCATACATAATTTTTAGTGCACAAAATGTGTAGTATTTGCATTTGCAAAGTCAGAGGTCGCGTTGCCAATAATATTTATTTCTGTACTTAAAAAAAACTGTTAAGTAAAAAAAACTCCTACTTTAAGTAAAAAGACTGTTACCTAACCTAAATAAAAATTTAGAAAACCTACGGCTAAAGAACGAGTGTGTATGATAGTAATGGTGTGTGGGCGTGTGCGTGTGTGCGCAGGCGCGGAGCTGCCGCGCTACCTGGTGGTGGCGCGCGGGGCGCCCCCCATGCTGCAGAGCGTGGCGCTGGACGCGCGCCGCGCCGGCTGGGAGCCCGCCGCGCCCGCCACGCGCCTCGCGCGCGCCACCGCCCTCGCTGTGGACGCGCGCGCCGGCTGGCTCTACTACTGCGACGTGCACAGGTGAGCGCCCCGCCCCGCCCCGCCCCGCCCCGCCACGCGCCTCGCGCGCGCCACCGCCCTCGCTGTGGACGCGCGCGCCGGCTGGCTCTACTACTGCGACGTGCACAGGTGAGCGCACAACTGATCTAATGTCACACTACTCAAAAACAAAAAAGGATACCACTAACCTGATATCCCCAAACATTATCTGTTTAGGGCGAGCAGCAGTAATTGCACTTACCTATATTGGTATTGACAAGGCGATGTCCGTGCGCAGGTACGAGATCGTCCGGCAGAAGCTGGACGGCAGCGCGCGCGAGGTGTTCGCCGCGGACGACATCGACAACTGCGAGGGGCTCGCGCTCGACGGCGACGGTGCGTGCGCCGCTTACGTCCGATACTTGGATTTTGGATTTATTCTATTTCACTGTCGCCTTTCATTCATAATAAAATAATAAAAAAAAATTACTGGTAATGGTGTATTCAAAAACATTACCAGTAAAAGAAAAACTGTAATCTAAAGAAGAATTCATCGTTGAGGCTTTTGTTTAATTATATGAATTATTGGCACAGCGATCTCTACTAGTGATATAGTGAATACCGTAAACTAAGTGTGTTGTGTGCGCAGCGGGCAACCTGTACTGGTCGGACGACGCGCTGGGGACGATCTCCGTGGCGCGGCTGGACGCGCCGCACGTGCGCCGCACGCTGCTGGCCGCGCCCGGCTCGCACCCGCGCGCGCTCGCGCTGGCGCCCGGCCCTGGCGCCGGCCCTGGCGCCGGCCCTGGCGCCGGCCCTGGCGCCGGCCCTGGCGCCGGCCCTGGCGCCCCCGGCCCCGCCCTGTACTGGGCCTCGTGGGCCGCGCGCGCCGCCATACTGTCGGCGGACCTCGCCGGCGGGAACGTCACCACGCTCGTCGACACCGACCTGCACTGGCCCAACGGCCTGACGCTGCACGGGGACTACCTCTACTGGTGAGGACTTAAAGCAACGCGAAGAAGGACGAAGAACCCCGCTGTGGCGAGGCCGAAGTCGGTGGCCGAAATCATACGTGTTCTGGCGTAGAATTAACAGCGCAAAAGCCAGATGGGACAAACTTGCGAGGTCAAAGGCCGAGCTCCGCGAAGCGGGCATGACCTCCCTTCAAGTCAAGGCCGAAGGCGCATAATTTCCGTGCTCTGGCGTAAAAGTAACAAAGCAAGAGCCAAAATGGACACGAGGAACCTCGCCACAGCTGAAGCCCGAGCTCCGTTCAGGTCGAGGCCAAAAGCCTCATCCATCCTACATCATCATCCTATGCGTCAAATTTTAACAAAAAGTGTCTAGCGAGGACGTAGGCTGAGCGTCGCGAAGAGCGAAGCTCGTAGGGGCTGGGGGTTGGCCCGCGTAAGCGAACTCCCTGTTACTATTATAATTTTACATCTCTCATATTCGGTAAGTAGGTCCTTATTACCCCCAAATGGGGCCTGTAGGTGACCAATTAGCGCTCTAGGTTAATAATGTAGCTAGAAAAGCCCTAGGGCGGTAAGTAATTTAAAAAAAACTCTTCACTCTTTCAAAAAGTTCACTTACATCTAACCATCATACTGGCAATAGACATCATGCATTCAGCCCAATGACAAAAGAGGTCGCTTCGCTATTCAGCCTTGTCTTCGTATGAGTATAATAGTCATCAATTTTAAATATCGAACGGCGAAACTAAATTTCGTTCTTGAAAAAAAAAAGAAAAAGTAAAGATGAATATAGGCGGGAATAGAAAACTTTTAATTTAAATATTGTTTGTTTTTGGGATTTTTTTTTTATAATTACGTGTTAATTAGGAAAAAAACATAAGTTCTGCAAGTGATGAAGCTGCACTCCCGATTCAATGAAAATGGAAGCTGAAACAGCAATTAACAATATTTTGCCTGAAAGTTCTAAAGAGAGATATTTGAAAACTTACGACGAGTTCATGAAGTGGCGAAAAGGAAAACGAGTAAATGTTTTATTCTTGTAATGCCAGTTTTTTTCTACTTACCTCATAATCGAGATGTAAAGCAGAGTAGTTAGCTCGGGTGTAAGCATCAATTGCACCCTCGAACTATAGGCGCCCTCGCTGCGCTCGTGCGCCTAAATATCTCGGGCTGCGATTGATGCCTTACAGCCCTTGGCTACTAATCTACTATTATTGAAGTGCGTGGTGCTTCCATTGCAGGTGCGACACGTACCTGAATAAAATCGAGCGCCTCCAGCTGCCGCGCGGCCGCCGCGAGCTGCTGCTGGCCGACGCGGCCGCCGCGCCGCTGCCCAAGCCCTACGGGCTCGCCGTCTACGACGGTCGGTGCCGCATGCCGCCGCCTCGGGACATACTATTTCTGTTTTTAATTTTTGATTTATTTTTCTCAATTTTTGTTCCTTCAAAAAGGAAATAGTTTTATTCAATGGTCCTATGAAACGCTTTTAAAATAGACTATGATGGCAACACTTTGCGTGAATGGAGATGGTCGAGTGAATGATGACGATTAGTAAAAGATTGATTTATTTTATTTTGTAATTTTGTAAGCAAATTAAGTGCATTTGTCTTGTGTCTGTTTGCTTACACTTTTTTGATGCCAAAGTGCAATATTTTTTACATTGGTGTGCTGCGTTTTTTTTATACATTCAAGAAATAAATAGAGTCTACCAGAAATTTACTTCAATATAAACAATTTACATTCTGTTTTCGACTTAAAATCTTCGTAAGCACGATACATTATTAACTTCCTTCCTTATTCACTTACTTGCTTTTTTGTCGTCAGAGCAAGAAAGCAAGCAAGTGAACTTAATAATACATTTTGTTAAACATCGTTGTTTCTGATAAACACACATTGATCATGGGTTTGGGTAGATTCATAAAGTTGAGACACTCACTAGTGTTATTTAAGTCCGTGATCTCAATTAGAAAGTCCATAGAATGTGTGTCCACTTATTTGTATTGTGATCGAGTTATGTCATCTGGTGACGCAGACGCGGTGGTGTGGTCGGAGCACGGCACGGGGCGCATCCGGCGGCTGCGCGTGGGCGGGGGCGGCGGGGGCGGCGGGGGCGGCGGGGGCGGCGGGGGCGGCACGGCCCAGGTGTCGGTGCTGGCGGAGCTGCCGCCGCCGCTGTACGAGCTGCGGCTGGTGGACGCCGCGCCGCCGCCGCGCGCCTCGCCCTGCGCGGTACGGCGCCCGCGACCGCTTTATTTTATTATGCTAGGTTGAAGCTACGTGTCCTCAAATATACGTAACACGAGGGCATCAACTAGATACACAGAAAGCCTTAAGCACAACCAGGAGTAACAATTACGAAAGTAAAAATAACTAAGTAGTGTCATTAACAATTGGCGGTCTTATCGCTTTGAACGAATAATGTCTACTAACTTATTTTCTCATGTATATTGTTATGCGTAATAATTATACTATAATGTTATAAAAATGGAACGTACACCAGACCAGCTGTGTTTGAAACTGCACTAATATACTGAACTTTTCCAAATGAAGAAAACTTGAAAAATGTAACTGGCCAGGTGAACAACGGCGGGTGCGCGGAGCTGTGCGTGGGCGCGGGCACGGCGGCGGGCCGCGTGTGCCTGTGCGGGGACGGGCGGGGGCCCGGCGGGGGCGGGGGCGGGGACGGGCCCGGCCCGTGCGTCAACGCCACCGCGGCGCCGCCGCGCGACCCCTGCGCCGCCGACCGCAAGTTCCACTGCGGGCACGGGTGAGGCCTCGCCTTCGGCTAGCCGTTCCGTTGCTCTAACGTCGCCCATTCATGCATGCAAACTATTTCATAAACGTTGAAACTGATATCAAAATAAATTACGTATTAGCACTCCGAATACATTATAACTACTCGAATATTGTCAATCTTGTTTGATTAGTTTTTTAAGTGACTACTATGTTCCTACATCGCGGTAGGGTTGTATCTCTTTTGAGACTATATTAAGGACGTTTTAGTTTTGCTAAATATCCTTGATCAACAAAGCAGAAGTAATACATTGTGGTCTTTGAATACGTGCAAGTAAACAAATATAAAATTTCATATATAGCAATCCGAGTTAAACATTACAATCATAGCAATTTGAGAATAGCGTAACAAGTATAGCAACCCTAGTAACACGGAGCCCCCCCGCCCCCTGCCGGCAGACGCTGCATCGAGGCGCAGTACGTGTGCGACGGCGACGCGGACTGCGCGGACGCGCGCGACGAGGACGCGTCCCCGCGCGGGCCCTGCGGTCGGTCGCCGCCGCTTGCCGGCTTGCCTGCACTACACTACTCTACCACTACACTACACATTATACACCTTTTATTTATTTATGTTTATACACAATCTGCAGTAACGATAATAAAACAACCTATATACACCCCGCCGCCCACCTACAATCCACTATATTACGCTTATAATATAAGAAGAAATCTTACAAAAATATTATTGTTTTTAATGACACAGGGTATCCTAGTGTGGGGCCAGAAGCAATGTATGTGCTTGTATGTAAATGTTTGTTTTTTTCTTTTTATTTAGGATACCAACAGTTTGTTGTAACATTTCTTCTTTGTGTACAATTCCTTTAATTAGCTTCCTCCTTCAACTTCCATATAATTAGCTTCCAAGGTCACGTACGACCGTTGGTTTACACGTGACCTTCAATAGCCTCTACATTTCTTACAACCTACTCGTATGTAACGGACCAATTATTTTGCTTATCTCTAGCCACGCCCATTGGGCAATGACATGCGATTACTGATTGCTATTTACCTACTATATATTTGTTTCTGTAGGAGTTCGCCTCGTAGGACTGAGTATAGTTTAAACTTAATATGTTGCAGCCAACGTAACGTGCAAGGAAGACCAGTTCAAGTGCGACGCAAACAGATGCATATCGAAGCGATTTGTATGCGACGGATTTAATGGTAATCTATGTTTACAAGAAGTTTCAATACGTTTTTGCCTCAACTTATAACCAATAATTATAAAGTTTGTTCCGTATCTGTAAAGTTCAAGATGTTTCACTAAAGTCTTCAGTTTAATTTAAGTCCCTAATTAGTATAATTATACGGCAACTTGCATGTCAGTTTTACGTGATTTGGATGGTAAAAGTTGTGTTTTTCAGTAATTGTATTTACACGGGCCCGTTTCGTTGTGTCTGTTTTTTAAATTTGTAAAGGCGACAGATGTGACTTTACTATGTAATTATTAGGCCGTTTAACATGATAGATATGCATTTTCATACAAGTTGCCGGCCGCCGCTCGCATGTATTTGGCCATTACAGCAATTTAGAAGAAGAAGAAGAAGAAAAACATGTAGTATACCAACAAGATAAATGTAAAATCTAGCGTCGCACATTTTGCTTACGCGCTTAACCTATTTTTAACTACCTTAGTATGGTCTTTAGGCTCGTTAAGCAGTTTACAATATTAGGTAATCTTGTACAATTAAGTTAGTCTATCGTATACTGTACTAGTATACTGCCTCCACCAATCCGGGCTTGGCCCTCGTGGTGGAGTATGGCCTATACCATCCTCAGGGAAGAGACCCGTGCCTCTCGGTGGGGACATAATGGGTTGATGATGATACTGTACGAGAGAGAGGAACGGTCAATATTCTACCTATCTGTAGATTTACCAATATATAGATAGTATAGAATAGTAGAATAACTACTACTGTTGGTGTGAGTTTCTTTTACTTCTACGTCACGTACACTCAACTCAAGTGTAGCAGTACTGTAACTCCCTACTACGAGCCCAGTACTCTACAACACATTACAGAAACAAAATAAAAAGACAAGTAACATAATATACGTAGCGGAATAGAAAAAAAAAACAAATAAATAAAAACAAAACCATAGATATAGTCTGTGGTATGTCCACGTTGCCATAAAAAGCAACTGTCTTAAAGTTGTCAACGAAGAATGTTGCTAAACCAACGGTACAATTCCCGAGCATGTTTGAGGAAGCCGAATGTTGTTGTCAGACTGCACGGACGGCGCGGACGAGGCGGGCGCGGCGTGCGGCGCGTGCGGCGCGGCGCAGTGGGCGTGCGCGCGCTCGCGGCGCTGCGTGCCGGCCGCGTGGCGCTGCGACGGCGCCGCCGACTGCGGGCCCGCCGACTCCAGCGACGAGGCGCACTGCCGTGAGTGCCGCCGCCGCCGCCATACGGCCCAAACCCTCGGCCCACTCAATACTTTACTGAATAAAAAAAAGACAGAGTAAAGTTTACTCTGTCTTTTTTTTATAAGCCATTTTTTTATTTATTGCAAAAAAAACTGTCACGATGACATACCAATACTGTACGGGATAGCGACGTACTGTACGACATACACCTTTTTAGGTCGCTGTATTTTTTGCACCGTGCACAGTCAAGCTCAAAGGCCTTGCTGCCGCGCCAGACGGTTGGCTTTTGCCTCTCATAAACATCAAACATGTAACTGTGCTAACTGTGATAACTAACTACTTTCTTTACCCACCATTGCTATACAACCTACAACATCTGCTGTGCGTAAGAGTTGAGTTGCACACGCTCTCCTCTGCTCGTACAAATACAAACCAAAGGATGTCAAGGTCTGAGTGTTGCTAGTACTTAAAAACTAAATAACCACATTTTACTCTGAAGATATCGAATCATTTTATTGTAGTGAAGAGTATAAATACATTATATTAAATCAAAACATTTATTTGTCATATAAACATAGGTAACGATTTCAGGTCTTGTGAATAATTTGGATATCCATCATGGATGGATACTTTGAAAAGTTTATTTATTAGGAAAGGCAATAAATCAACTGTCGCTCGCAGATATTGTCGATTTTTAGATGACACATAAAAACTCGTGAACCTAGAATGGTGTACCCGCACGGTGTCAGTCGGTACTGTAACCTTCTCTGCAGCGGCGCCGGGCGCGTGCCCCGTCGGCACCTTCAGCTGCGACGCGCTGGCGGCGGGGCGCATGCTGCCCGCGGGGGGCGTGGCGGGGGCGGGGGCGGGGGATGCGGGGGGCGCGGGGGGCTGCGTGCCGTGGGAGTACTACTGCGACGGGCACGCCGACTGCGCCGACGCCTCCGACGAACGCTCCTGCCCGCCGAACCCCGACAGGTACGAGTAGCACCCCTGTACTTACAGCTGCTAGGTTTACCTCTCACATTGCGACCTTGGAAAAGACTAATTGATAGTAGCAGCTGCATCCAATAATAATAACTTCCACACAACACAATCGCTTGACCCGGTCCCAAACTAGGGTACCCTGTGCTATGGTAACCAGGCAAGGACATTACAAACATGGAAAAACACACAGACTGAGGCTCTTTCTACAAATTTACAGCGTAATAATTTTTTGTTGTATAATAATTTTTGCTGTGCCAATAATAACTGCAGTTTTTGTAATTGATTTCCAGTGTGTAGTAAAGAATGTTATTATTTTTGGAATTCGCTTCGTTTGTTGCAGGCAGGAGGAGGCCACGGACCGCAGTTTGTGCGAACACCACGAGTTTCAGTGTGAAAATGGAGAATGTATCCGATTGGTAATTAACATAACATAAACATTTACATAAAGGCACATACATTGCTTTTGGCTTCACACCAGGATACCTTGTGTCGTGGGAACCAGAAACAGCGACGTCACAAGCATGTAAATATGGAAGACCTGGTGTTTTTTTTGTTCCCAGCTGGGGTTCGAACCCCGAATTTAGAAATATTTAAACAAATTTAATTGGATTGTGTAAGTATCCTTCCCTCAAAGAGCTTAATCACCACGCATGCCCACTGCGGTTTGGCGATTTCAAGTGCATAACCTAATTGGATTACACATTGGTAATATGATCTTACGATCCATATTTATTGATAATAGCCAAAATATTTCAATTCACGTCATATTTAAGATAATTTAAAATTATTTTAAGATGTTATGTTATTTGTACATTTTATTTGAGTAATTATCCCAAATACTCGTACCTACAACTTTTCACACGTTGTAAATCCTCAAGCAGCAGTACTTGATCCAAAAAACAACATCTTATATCTTTCATCTTGTTAAATCAATATTATGGTGAAAGTCTAACACAATGTGCGAGAGATAAAACCCATCAGCCAACACGCGATTGTCGTGTAGGAATTCCGGTGCGACACGCGTGTGGACTGCCTGGACGGGTCGGACGAGTCCGCCTGCAACGGCACGCGGGCTGGCAGCAGCACGGGCGCGCCGCCGGTGGCGGGGGCGGCATGCACAGCGCCCGCGCTGGCTTGTGACGGCGGGCGGCGCTGCGTGCCGCTGGCGCAGCAGTGCGACGGCGCGGCGGACTGCGCGGACGGCGCGGACGAGGCGGGCCGCTGCGGGGAGCCGCTGTGCCGGCCCGCGCCCTGCTCGCACCACTGCCGGCCCGCGCCCGCGGGGCCCGTCTGCCTCTGCCCGCCCGACATGCAGGTCACTCTCACATGATGATATCTTTTTTTATTTTCTTTTAGCTTCTGACACGTCACCGAGTAACGAAGATTTTCAATCATCTCTGTTCATTTCCCTTCTCTTGCAAGGTGAAATAGTTCGGCAGTACTTGTGAATCCGGTCCACTTTCACAGGTTTTTTTATAGGCTATTTTTTTTGTCAACCGTCAATAGTTAATGGATCTCTTTATTATCTGCTCTATATCTAATTCTTGCAATACCACACCTCATTTCACGAAACGAGGTTCCAAAATAATAGCCCATCGGTTAATGCACGTGATTTTTAAAATTCACTGTCCTACACATGATTTCGCCTCATGGAATAGAGTATAAATATGAACGCGTGTACACGTGTTGCAGTTCATGTGAACGCAACAGATTGAGGCTAAAAACTAAAACTTTTATAAACACTACACATTGTCAACTTTTAGTCCGGATTTACTTACGGGTGTTGTTATATCGGAAGAATCCGACCAGGTTTCGCTCCGATTCGCAGAGCTTAATCATGGTGAGCAGAGACGGAGCTCGCGTCGTCGGTTGCTCGTCTCACACTGCGGGCAAGCGCGCGGCGCGCCCGCGCCGAGATGGGTGGGGCGGGCGCCGGCACCGGCTGCGGGGGACTCCCGCTGGCTTGCGACGCGGCGCCTGCTGCTTTCCCGTCGTCAATGTCGCTGGGCATGACGGCACAGACACAGCTCACGACGTCTTCGTTCTTGCAGTGTCGATCTCGATATTCACTTTCACTGTGTTTTCGTAGAACCGGTTTCCAGGCCGGCAGGCCGGTAGAGCCCATCCACTGTCTCTATTGAAATTCTCCGTCTCCGTGCCCTGATCAACCGAGCTCTCCGGCTGTGTGACCCACAATACGTGGAGGATGAGCTACGCCATGTCAGAGGGGTACTGGAGGACAATGGCTACAAATGGAGACAGAGTATGCGCGTAGCCACTTCGACGCCAGCGCAGCGTAGAGTCGCTACGGCGGAGCGAGTACCAAGTTTCTTGCCCTTTGTGAAAGGAATTACGGATAAGGTCGGTTTGTTGTTGCGCAGGCAATACAACATCAAGACGATCTATCGCCCCCCAGCAAGAATCCGACAGTTACTGCGCTCGCGGAAGGATAGCGACCCACTGAATGTCCCCGGAGTGTATATGATATCGTGTGACTGTGGCAAATGCTACATAGGTGAGACACAGCGAAATATCTCAGTCAGAATTTCGGAGCACATACGCTGTATGAAAAACCGAAAAATCGATGGCTCGGCGGTAGCAGAACACGCATTGACCCAGGACACTCGTCACTTTATCCGCTTCGATAAGGCACAAGTATTGTCCAAAGACAAGTTTTTTGTGCCACGAAAAATGCGCGAGGCTATTGAAATAAGTCGCCACCCGAATTTCAATAGAGACAGTGGATGGGCTCTACCGGCCTGCCGGCCTGGAAACCGGTTCTACGAAAACACAGTGAAAGTGAATATCGAGATCGACACTGCAAGAACGAAGACGTCGTGAGCTGTGTCTGTGCCGTCATGCCCAGCGACATTGACGACGGGAAAGCAGCAGGCGCCGCGTCGCAAGCCAGCGGGAGTCCCCCGCAGCCGGTGCCGGCGCCCGCCCCACCCATCTCGGCGCGGGCGCGCCGCGCGCTTGCCCGCAGTGTGAGACGAGCAACCGACGACGCGAGCTCCGTCTCTGCTCACCATGATTAAGCTCTGCGAATCGGAGCGAAACCTGGTCGGACTCTTCCGATATAACAACACCCGTAAGTAAATCCGGACTAAAAGTTGACAATGTGTTGTGCTTACGAAAGTTTTAGTTCAAAAACACTACACATGGTAACGTAAAGTCCGGATTAAGTAGGTAAGTTGATCCGGAGCATATGTTACTCGGCTAGAGATGTTAGTAGCGCATCGCGAGCGAGCGCGCCATGAGAATACGTGCTGCCCGCAGCTGCTGGTGGACAACGTGACTTGCGCGGCGGCGGCGGCGGCGGCGGGGGCGGGGGCGGGAGCGGCGGGGGCGTGCGCGCGCTGGGGCGTGTGCGCGCAGCGCTGCGAGGCGCACAAGCGCGGCCACAAGTGCACTTGCTACGCCGGGTACCGCCTCGCCGCCGACGGGTTCTCCTGCAAAAGCACGGGTCAGTAACTCTTCATTTACACGCTTATTAACATTCAGTAATCTGTGAGGAAGGAAAACATTTGACCACAGAGCGAGCTATATTTGCATTTTTATATTAATAATATTTTTTTACATAACACTATTCATCTGTAGGGTAAACTCTTTTAAAAACAAACGGCACCCAGCTTTCCCTGTGCCGCGATACATTTTAATCTCTGTCTCGCACGGACACCGTGTGATGAAATAAGACCGGAAATAAGAGAAATGGGTATCTTATATTGAGGGATACATTGAACAGGATCATAAACTATTAGAAGTTTATAACATTTTTGTGACTTGGGGCAATAAAGGCCTGAAAGACAAAAATAAAGTTCTGTCCCGGCGCGCAGACCCGACGCGGCCGCTGCTGATCTTCAGCAGCCGGCACGAGATCCGCGGGGTGGAGCTGGCGGCGGGGGGCGGCGGGGGCTTAGGCGGGGGCGGCGGCGGGAGCGGGGGGGAGCCGTCGCGCGCGCTGCTGTCGGGGCTAAAGAACGCCGTGGCGCTGGACTGGCGCATCGACCCCGACACCAACCAGGTATGCTCCACGCCCGCACCGCACCACACAGTGTCGCCTTATTTGATTTAGTCCTACCAACACGAGAATGTGTTTTCGTAACATATATATCGAAATGTTTCTGCGTCCTTCTGTAGGATTTACTTTACTTCACAATATGTTTTATTTGTTTAGTAGAAATGTTCGTTTTGCCTGAAAGATTTGTGACTATGTGAAAGTTTCCAATCCGGATTTATCTATTTGCAGTTATGTTGGAAGGTAGAGATCAGATTTTTCTTTAATGTGTATTTTGTACCTATTAACTACCACAAACGATTACAGCAAATCGATCATAATGAAACTGTGTTTCAGTCAACATTTTCAACGTTAAAAATTGCAAAAAAGACGGATGACCAAGATAACAATCGCGTAACTTCGCAGACGGAGGTGTACTGGACGGACGTGGTGGAGGACGGCATCTTCCGAGCGCGGCTGGTGGGGCCGGGGGCGGGGGGCGGCGGGGGTGGCGAGGGCGCGGGGGGCGTGGCGCTGGCGGGGGCGGCGCGCGTGCTGCGCGGGGGGCTGGCGGCGGCCGAGGGGCTGGCCGTGGACTGGCGCGCGCACAACCTCTACTGGGCCGACAGCGCCGCGCAGCAGATCGAGGTGCGACCGAGCTTACTATACTATACCCTGCCCTGACAATCGACCTCTTCCTTTCGACGTACCACAAAGTCTGCACGCTCGTTTAGCCTTTACATTACGTGCACCAAATCCTGAACGATCGTCTGACTCACATTCTATACTAATTCAGTAAGACGATTGGAATAGCACCGCATTTGGTGCTCATAATTACATCCTTGGTCCGATGACAATACATGAACAGGTAGAAATACTGTAGCTGACCTTTCTTATTCAATGTTAATCTCTTTTTTATTGAATTTAATTTTCACATTCACTCGATACAACCGAACGTCAGAGAATATAATGTGAGTGACATACAAACACTTGCCATTTGGAACACAATTACTATGGAAAGTTTTTGCTGATGGTTTAGTGGAGGTTTTGTGGAATATCTCTGTGGAATAGTTCTCTTGACAAAACTTGAACGAATTGGCATAAGAGGAAATGAACTTAGGATTTTTAAAAGTTACCTTAGTGAAAGATACCAACGAGTAAAGCTTGGTGACTACTTCAGTGAAGACTTGTTACTCACTCACGGTGTAACACAGGGCAGTATCCTTGGACCCTCGTTATTTCTCATTTACATTAACGATCTGTTAGAACTCAGTCACTACAATGGAAAAATAACATCATACGCAGACGATACTGCACTTACATTTGCAGGAAAAAATTGGGACGAGGCTTATTACACTGCTCAGCTTGGATTTGACCGTGTTACAAACTGGCTACAAAATAATATCCTTACCCTAAATATAGATAAGTCCAAATATATAGCTTTCTCAATTCGTAACCAATCACAACCTAGTAAAAACTTCAAAATTTTAGGACATTCCTGTGCAGACCTACGCTCATCAGAATGCCACTGTTCGCAATTAGAAAAGGTGGACGTCATTAAGTATTTGGGTATAATTATTGACCAAAATCTGAACTTTAACAATCACATTGAACTAGTTAGCACACGACTAAGAAAATTAATATATGTATTCAAAACCTTGCGACATGTTTTGGATCCAACACGCCTTAAGCAAATTTATCTGGCACTCTGTCAATCTCTTGTTACATATGGTATAACGTCTTGGGGTGGCGCGTCCAAAACCAGTCTCAAGAAACTTGAAATAGCTCAAAGAGCAGTCCTAAAGGTCTGTACGTTTAAACCGTTTCGCTATCCTACTACTAAATTATACGAGTTTTGCGAGGTTCTGTCAGTTCGACAACTATTTCTGCTGGATATTATACTAAAACAACATAAAAAAATTACCTTCGACCCATGCATTATGTCCAAACGAAGAAACTACAGGGTTTGTGAATATGAGCGCCGCTTTTATACTTCTTTTAGTCAAAGATTTGCCGAATTTTTAGGACCTCATATTTACAACAAAGTAAACAAACAAATTAACATCTACCATAGAAACAGCACAGATTGCAAACATGAAGTTCTTAAGTGGCTACAGCATCTCACATATGATGAAACTGAAAGCCTACTCGCTATACTAAAGTAACTCTTAAATTAAAATAATATAACTATTCTATTACTAAAAAATTATATGTATTAAACACATCCTCTCACACACACTCATTCACAACACTTACATACACTCACATACACTACACAAAAAGAGGAACTCACTCACCAAACACACTACACATACATAACTAGTTTCATACTACTTTGTTTTGTTTAAATGAAATAACTTAATCCTAGGATATATATATATATATATATATATATATTTAATAGTTTAGTAAATTCATTGAAACTATTATTGTCAAATAGAACTGAATATTATGTACAATTTCAAGGTCAATTTAAATAAATTGTCACTTCGGTGGGGAATTGGCACTGATTGCTGTAACACAGGTTTTTAACCTAGCACAGCGTCAGAAGCTAATCGTTAATCTTGTGTAAACCATTTGTAACATTCTGTTGTAAAAGCTCTGTACTAATGTTTTTGCCCAATAAATATTCTATTCTATTCTACCTGCCAGTTCTCAACATGCAGAGGAGAGCGTGTGCAACTCAACTCTGTCCCACAGCAAATGTTGTGAGTTGTAGGGCGGTGGTGGATGAAGAAAGTAGATTGTTGATGTTAGTCTTCATGATGTTTATTGTGCACAGTTACAAGTTTGAAGACGTGTATGTTGTTATTCAGAGGTAGCGAGGCCCGTGAGCTCGACTGTGCGCGGTGCACAGTCAGCAATACGGCGACCTAGAAAGGTGTCCGGAGCTAGCCCGTATAATATTTGTGTCAAAATAATGCTGTTACAAATAAATGAAGTTTAAGCATTGACAGGGGACTAGAAACTTCTAAGAAATTACAGTCACAACTTTCTGCAAATGAAGTAAGCAAATTTCATTCAATCAACGGATCTGACGAAGTTTTCCGATGAACGTTGGCTGATAGCGATCGCGTGCGTCGGCGATGTCGCGTAGTGGAGCGGGCCCCAAGGTGTGTATGCGCAGGTGTCGCGGCTGGACGGGCGCTGGCGGCGCACGCTGGCGGCGGGCGGCGTGGCGGCGCCGCGCGCGCTGGCGGCGGACCCGGCGGCGGCGCTGCTGTTCTGGAGCGACTGGGAGCACGCCGCGCCGCGCATCGAGCGCGCCAGCCTCGCCGGCACCGCCCGCCGCCTGGTCAGTGCCCTGCTCGCGCCTTGCGACCACCCTCGCCGCCTACTTGCCCACTTCTTAGCTCCGGGCCGACCGGTGACTCGGGCCCGGTTTCTGAGTTGACGACTTTAACTAAGTAAATACTTAACTGTAGTATTGTCTCGTCACATTTCTCAGAAAAGAGCGTGACGTGACGTTTCTTAAGTATTTACTTTGTGCAAATTATCAATTCAGAAATCGGCCCTTAGTACCGAATTCACGCACTTGGCTTTTTGTCGTGTAAGTTCGACCAGGAGTCGCTCTAATTCGCAGAGCTTTATTTAAGGCGAGTACGACTTCCACTTTCAAACATATTTTGTCACATATTTGAGACATACTAGGTAAATGTCGATGATTGTACTTCATAGACATTAGGTACAATGATTCCCGTACTAATTTCGATTTCATAGATATCTTTTATGTGAATTAAAATTAAAATAGGGTCTAAAATGCTGGATACCAAAATATGTAGTTTTGTTTATTACATTTTACAGTGTATTTTATTCATGTGTGGTGTATTCATCTAAGTAGACACCAAATAATTACTTTTTTAATAAACATACCTAATGCCTATGATTCAAACTTTCTCCCTTTCGGGGTCCATCTTAAATCCCTTGGTTTAAAATGGATGCCGTGTTAAATCCTTTGACTGGATTTAAGAAGACTCCTGTAGTGTCCTTTATCCAATTATTTTGTTAAATAATTAACTTATTATATGTAATGAAGCAGCTAAGTATTGAATCAAATAACCTCGATGCGAGGATGGAGAATTCCTCCATTGTGTTTATTAGTTGCGATGAATGAGGAGGAGCTAAGACGGCTGGGCCGCTCGGGCGCAGGTGGTGCGCGTGGACCAGGTGGCGGGCGGCGCGGCGGGCGCGTGGCCCAACGGCGTGGCGCTGGACGCGCGGGCGCGGCGCGTGTACTGGGCGGACGCGCGCGCCGACTCGCTGCACTGCGCCACGTACGAGGGCGCGGACGCGCGCCGCGTGCTGGACTCGGCGGCCGCGCTGGCGCACCCGTTCGCGCTGGCCGTGTTCGAGCGCCGCCTCTACTGGACGGACTGGCGCTCCAACAGCGTGCTCAGCGCAGACAAGTTCACCGGCGCCGGCGTGCGCCGCCTGCAGCGCGCGCTCACGCAGCCCTTCGACATCAAGGTGCGCCGCCCGGTGCCTCTAATGGTTGCTTGACACGATGCGGGTTCTCGAGAAATGCTTCTTGAATGCGTTTGCATGTCGTGTAGACGGTTCTAGAAAGCTCGCGCGCGGACGAGTTCATGCATTATAAGTTGACGTACGAGGCGTCTCACACGGGTACGAAAAAGTTTTCTTTTAGTATTTCTTGTGGTTTTTGGTTCTTTACGGAACGATGACTAAGTGAACTGATTTACAAATGATTAAAAGTTTGTCGAACTACATATATGAAGACAACCCATGCTTGTGGAAATCAATTTATGTTTTTAATTTTCTTTCTGATCAAACTTCGCGTAATAAACTCTTAAAATTACACCAACACATAGCTACAGACACACACATCTTCGTCTAAGACTCCATTTTTGCAACTAAAAAGTCAAAGACACACAGATGAGCACGACCGAGATGTGGAATAGTGTAAACTCATTGACGAACGTTTCTCGTTCGAGAAGGCGGCGTGATCGCAGTGTCAATAGCCCTAAAGCGTTCTAAGCAAACCGTTCGCGGCCGCCCCGGCAGGTGATCCACCCGAGCCGGCAGCAGTGGGCGGGGCCGGAGCCCTGCGCGGGCGGCGGCGGCTGCTCGCACCTGTGCCTGCTGTCCGCGCCTGCGGAGCGCCTGTGCGCGTGTCCGCACGTCATGCGCCTCTCCGCCGACAATCGCACATGCGAGCGTAAGTACTCACCGCGCGTGCTGCCTGCGCCGGCGCAGCGGGTGTAAGAGACCCCCTACCCTAGCGTTTTTCAAGCCTCATCGTCATTCTAGCGACCATACGGCGTCGACGTTGTTGTTTTTAGTAAGCTCGTAAGATACCTCAAGATACCTCGCAGCGCCCTCGCTCATTCATGAGCGTATTAATTCTGTTGAACTATTGGTACTAAAGGACAAGCAGGCGACCCTTATTCTAAGCGTACATAATTAAATACGTAGAATAAGCGACATAATTGCAATATCCAAATACATCACACCGCATTGAATATATAAGGCCTCTGCCTCGAATCTTGCGGGCAGTGATACGGCGGCGGCGGCGGCAGGTGGACGCGGGTAAACTCATTTGATTTTACGCATAAGAACCTGCCGTTCCCGCCGCCGCCGCCGCCGACGCTGGCACGACGACGACGCTCTAAAAACGCTAGTGTCGGGTGGTCCCTAAACATGTCCGCACTTGCGAGCGGAATGACCGTGTTAACCTGTGTAAAATCGGCAATCGGCAGCGCACGAGCAGGTGCTGCTGATCGGGCGCGCGGGCTCGCTGCGCGGCGTGGAGCTGGCGGCGCCGGCGCGGCTCACCGTGCCGAGCGTGGCGGGCGCGGCGCTGGCGCAGCCCGCGGCGCTGGCCTTCCACGCGCGCGCGCGCACGCTCTACTGGGCCGACGCCGTGCGCGCTGAGCTGCGCGCCACCGGTACGGCTGGCGCCCTCGCACTACAATATTACTTTCCTTTATTTCGAGGAACGTGTGCAAGACGAAATTGAGTGTTTCTAATAGCTTTATTCGTGAGAACGTGTATGGGTCGATCGCCCGGAAGGCACCGAGGCGAGCGTTCGAGTTAAATCACGGATCGTTACCGGGGCAAAAATTTGTCTAAAATACGCAAAACATTTCAAATTGTATTGCATGAATTAAAGTACGAAACAAGCTTGTCGTGTTATATTTGGATGATGTAAACGGCGGCGCCGGCGCAGGGCTGACGACGGGCCCGCCGCGCGTGCTGGTGGACTCGGGGCTGCGCGGGCTGCGCGCGCTGGCGCTGGACTGGGCGCGCGGCCTGCTGTACTGCGCGGGCGCCGCGCGCCTGCGCGTGTCCCGCCTCGCCGGCGACGCCAGCGCCATCCTCTTCCGCGACCTGCACAACGTCACCGCCATCGCCGTCCATCCGCTGCGGTCAGTCTGCACATGCACCTACGTTGTACACTTACTTTAATGGTACGGCCACACTGTCGCGATAACGCGAAAATTTGCGTTGTCGCGACATGTCTGCCCAAAAAATTCGTCCTATCGCGAATCATCACTGCGAATACGAACACCCTTCGCGCCGTTGTCGGTAAAATGCCGCACATCGAAGGGTTATATCGCGACAAATTTCGAGCGGTTGGCTACACTTCGCGCGTTATTTGACAGCGAGACTCCGATTAGTTTGGACGTGTTTTAACTATGGCTCGGAGCAATTAGAAGATAACTGTATTCATACAAAATTATGAATCTGAACCAGTTTTATGGAACCCCCAAGACCACAAACCACAAGAAAAACCTCTTTTTAACATTTATATTTTTGTACAAATAATAATGATGCAATAAATAATTATTTGCCGCCATGTGATACAGAGCACCTGCCTCTTCCATGTTTTCCGCAAAATAAATTTAGCAACGTTCTAGAGTGTCGCGACGTAGCGAAGGTTTATTTAATGTGGCCAAGCCGTTCGCCGTAGAGGGAACACGAAGTTTTGTCGCATCGACGCGAACACGAATCTTCGCCTTCGAGTGTGGCCGTAGCATAAGAAGTTCGACACAAGGTTCATACTGTCGACGAACACGCTCGCATGTGCAAGTTTTGACGTGTGCGGCAGGGGCACGCTGTACTGGGCGCACTCGCCGCCGGGCGGCGCGCTGCTGGAGGCCAGCTGCGGCGGCGGCGCGGCGCGGCGCGTGCTGCTCGCGCGGCGTGACGCGCCGCACCTGGGCGACGTCACCGGTACTCGAAACAAATCCTAGTCTTTGGGACTATTCTCTTGTAAATTGTACCTATTGTATATTAATTATAGTTGGATTCATAATCCCACGCATGTACTACGACCGTAGGTTGTACCTGAGCAAGAATCAGGAATTACCGCGAACCTGACCGTTCACTTTCGCTCCATCGACATTCATTACTTATTGCATGCACCACGCCGGTTTCGGGAAGATTTCTTGGAAATAATTTAACACATAAATTACGCTTTATACAGGGCTACAGGGATAGTCGTACACAATAGCAAAGGAGGTTATTATTTAGGTTATTTCTGATGGATTTTATTCTATTATATAGGGTCCGAAAGTTAACCGTTATGGAGATATTGACTGTTAAAGATTAAAAAAAATTTTTTTTTTTTCACTTTTTGATTGATTTTTTTCTCAGAGAATAGAGCTCATAAAGTGGTTTTTTCAGTGTATTTAATTAAAAGGCATGTCAATGGATAAAACATATCAGCAAAAGCTGCACCTACTACTAACAGCTTTTCAAAACTGCTCGGCAACGGTTAGAATTAAATAATTTTTCTCTAAATATTTTTCACATTGAAGCTCTTAAAAAAAAATTACGTATGGAACTTATTCTGCAAATAATTTTAAAAACTTCTACGACTCTAACTATTCAAAAAGGTATAACATTTAATAGGTATGTGCATAGTTTTAATATTGTGTGACTTTCCCTGTAGCCCTGTATAAAACCTACGGTCGAACAATAGTAAAGCAATTCATTCAATTCGCGCTGTGCTGCAGGTATGACTGTGGACGTGAATTCATCTTGCCTGTACTGGGTCAACCTGGCCTCCGCCACCATACAATACATGGATCTGGACACCGAGCGAGTTACCACAGTGAGTGTTTTTAGATACTGTTTGTTAATTTTTTTTGAAAATATATGCTTCAAATTTTAATAATTATTTACGGCAATCCCCGAGTCGCAGCGAGCTGCATTCTTCGCGATTTGACATTTGGTCTCGCTGCTATTCGTTCATGCAACATAGTTGCATGACTTGGTTCCAAACGAGTATACTCTGTGTTATGGTAAACTTCACCTTCGAGCGCGTTCTAGGTTCGAGCGCTGTAAAGTAGAAACCGAGACGAAAACGCTTATCATACCTACATGTACTTACTGCGTATAATTATTTGTAATCATCATCATCACTCAGCCACAAGAAGTCCACTGCTGGACATAGGCCTCCTCCATGGATTTCCAAAAAGACCGGTTGGAAGCGGCTAATTATTTGTAATTTTGTTAAATAAATATTTACAGCCCATGAAAGAAACAGGACAGTCAAGTTATTAGAACCGTTATAGAAACGAGGTCCACCGTTGGGCACGTTACGGTCGATCACGGCAATATCGACCGCACCCAGTTGTTCCCCTGCCGCCTTCTCAGTGAAGCATATAGTGATCGCGATCGGTTGCGGGGCAGGTGGGGCTGGGCGCGGGCGCGCGGCCCACGGCGCTGGAGGTGTACGGCGCGCAGCTGTACTGGGCCGACGCGGCCTCCGCCTCGCTGCGGCGCTGCGCCGCGCCCGCCTGCCGCCATCACACCGTGCTGCTCAACAACACAGGTGTTTCATCACTTCTCACACTAAATAATTGAAGACGTGAGTGGATCAAAGTGATAAGTAAATTGAAGTTAAAGTTTTACTACAATTTTTTTCCACACAGAAAACACTGAAAACTGAAATACGACATACCTTCATCCACTCACCTCTTCAATTCTCCATAGAAAGGCTTGAGCGTAGACGTACACACACAACCTCACTCCGTTGCCCGTAAGTACACGCCGCCAAACGCACACACGGCCGAATATCGTGTGTTTTCGTGAGGCTTCAGACGGACGGCGCCACGGCGCCACGGCGACACTGCGCTGCTCAGTAACACGGCGGGACCGCCAGCTGCCGCTGGGGTTCTCACTTGGTACAGAGAATCTCAACATCACTGGCTTGTTCGTGCGATGAATATGAATATGATGGCCACTGAATGCAAAGGGATGAAATTAAAATATGTATACGAAAAGCAAATACAGCGCTCCTACAGAAGAGCATATTCTGTATGGGGCCTGTTATTTACAATAAGTTACCCAGAGACATTCGAGAGTTGGACTTTGCCTCTTTCAAACACAAACTCAAATTATTATTATATAAAAAATGTTATTATAATATAAATGAATACTTGACTGAAAAATAATTATTATAGATTGTGTGGCTCTGCCGATGCCGTGACACAGCAAATTGACATTTTTTAATTAATTAATTTAATTTAATTAACATGACATTTAAATTTTTTGGACATACCTTTATATCTTTATACTTTATATAATTTAATTTAATTATTTATTTTTGACAATAATGATGTTGATACTATGACTATAACTACTTAGTACTTGAAGTGACATTTTGTATTATTCAGTATGGTAACTGCATGATTGTAATGTTTTTAAATTTTCCATATTTGTACCTACGCCTCAAATGGCAAAACATGCTGCTGTTATACCATCAGATGATTACCCATGTTTTACAAATAAAATTCTTTGTCTTTGTCTTTGACTGATGGCCGTGGCACATTTGTACAAATGGCTTCAGTCTTGCTGTCTACTTACTTTACTGGTATTCTAGTTTGGGTAGTCCTAAACCACCACCACCACAATGGTATCACCAGTATGTGATTTTGATGTGTGAAATTTATTTATTCATTTTCCTAAGTAAAGTGAGCGAAACACTGTGCTGTTTAGCTCTACTGTCGTATCGTTGCTGACATCTAGACTATAGCTAGGTAAGTTAGTATGGTTTAATGTTATGTACCATACAAATTGGATGAAAACTCGTATGAACGTATGTGGCATAGTATATACAGCTTAGTTCTTTGTATATGTGTGTGGCTTATGTATTTATTAAAGAGATGTCGCTTGGTTTATTTTTTCTGTTCGTATAGATCAAGGAGAATTAATTCTCCTTGGTATAGATATACAATTCTGTAGTACGGTGTTAAGTACTAACGAAGACAGAGGGCCCTGCCTCACCGGGACACCACGGTTAAAGACAAAGACAAAGGATATTTATTTGTGAAGCATGAGTTCATGAATAGGATGGTTAAAAAGATATTAGTTCTGTACATGCTCTGCCTAATGAGGCGTACAAATGATGAAAAAGGCACCACCAAGTAATAATTCAAATTAAAAATTTCCAGAATATTAAAATAGGATGTCAATTTAAAATACAATTAATGGATATAATAGAAATAGGAAAAAAAAATTAAAATATAAGTATGAATTATTATAACATGTCACATTGTCTAAAAAGAACCGAATAAATGTCAATTTAAAATACAAATTATATTAGAATGTCAGTCAATATCTTAGCTGAAATTGTCATCTATCATGAATTCTGTAATATTATAGTACATTTTATGTTCTAACAGACACTTCAATTTGGTTTTAAAATTACTCGTACTTAATTCTCGCATTTCCTTCGGTATTTTATTATAAATTACTGGTCCCATACAAAATATGCTTTTGTGTAACAGCGCAGTATTAGCTTTTCTGACACAGACTCTACTTTTGTCTCGCTGTGTGCGATTGCTGACCACTGAGAGTGGCGGGAACAGATTAGGGTTCGTTTTGACGAAGACAGCCACTTCGTAAATGTAAATACAGGGCAATGTAAGTATTTTAAATTTTTCAAAATACGGTTTACAGCTGTCTGTGGTTTTCAGACCAAACATTGCTCTTATGCACCTTTTTTGCACCTTAAAGACACAGTCTTTGTCCGTCGAGTTGCCCCAAAAGATTACACCGTATCTTAATATTGAAGCAACCATTCCATGATAAGCAGTCCGAAGTGCTTCTGGCTTTATTTTGGTCGAAAGTTTGTGTAGCGCGAAAGACGAAGAGCTAACTCTTTTACATACTGTCACAACATGTGCTTTCCAATTTAGTTTATTATCTATCGTTAGCCCTAAAAAATTTGTCACTACTACTTCTTCTATTTTTTGGTCATTTTTGAATTTTAAGGTCAGATGGTATAATTCTCTGACTGAAGTGCATTCGTTTTGTTTTGCTCAGATTAACTTTAAGATTATTATTATCTAGCCATGTTATTATTAATTTTAGAGCTTCGTTAATATTACTTTCGTAATTATTTGGGTCAAATGCATCACTATTTATAGTAACTATCGTCAGCAAAAAGGGACATTGGATAAGCTGTAGACCTGGGTAAATCGTTTATATATATTATGAAAAGGAGCGGACCGAGGACGCTTCCTTGAGGAACGCCGTAATTAATTGTGCGTCCATTAGAAATGTAGGACTCTTTTTTTTTTTGTTCGAATGTGAATTTCTGATATTTCTGTGTATTGTACTCGGTCAGTGAGATAAGATTTTATAAGTTCGGTCACATTACCTTACATTACTTGGATACGGTCGCTGGTGACGGTTACGTCACCAGCGACCGTATCCAAGCAGTTAATATTGAAATGTATGGTGCCTAACTCACTTGGGGACTGTCTGGCTACGTCGCCATCCATACAAACTGCTTGGATGCGTGGCTGGCGACGTCGCCATGGCGTCCAGTGAGGCAGTGCAGTAACCCGGCGCGTCCGGCAGAGGGCGTGGTGTCGCTGCGCGTGTACGACGCGGCGGCGCAGGCGGGCGGGGAGGGGGCGGCGCGCGCCTGCGCGGCCGCGGCCTGCGCGCACCTGTGCGTGCCCGCGCCGCCGCCTGCGCACGTCGCCTGCGCCTGCGCACAAGGGTACACCGCGCAAGGGAAACATTGCATACGTGAGTAATAAGCAGCCTCAGCGGATTTGCTATCTTCAGTATTGTGGTTAATTAAAAAGTTAAATTCGTATTAGTGTAAATTTAGCCGTAATCACAGAGTACCAATATAATAGAGTAGTCACTCTACTTTGAACACAGCGCCACCTGACGCAAATTCAATGAACTAATAATTATCATATACTTAAGCAAATGTACTATGGAACAGTTTCTATAGGCCTCTCTCTATTATATTCTATATTTATTAGAAAGGGAGCCAAGGGTTTAAAAAAAATAAATTTTAAATCTTTTTTATAGTGAATATGTACTTGCTAAATATTTTATAGAATCCGTACAATTTGCCTCTTGTCTGGAGCCATACAACAAATTGATATCTTTGCACCAATTATAAGTTCCATTTTATTGTGATGAAGTATTACTCATTCTATGAGTGGTGTCAGCTTTTTCATCATCACTTCGTGTCCTTCTTCAGCCTTTTTAAACCTGTCGATAGTAAAATATTTTAATTAAAGACTAGAATACATATTTAGAGTCTTAATAAAATAAAAGTGTATAAATACTTCCTAAAAACTTCCTCAAACCTCTTATAAAACGACTGTTTCGTACAAAGCTGCACTTTATAAAGCCGGGTCTGCTGTGCCATGTTAGCGTGTTAGCAAACACCTAACATGTTAGGCCACGCCTATAATAACATGTTAGGTGTTTGCTAACACGCTAACATGGCGCAGCGGACCTGGCCTTAGGATTAAGAGGTTCAGTTAAGGTTTTATGTAATGGTCTCTTTATTAATAAGACCGTTAAGCAATAAATGCAAATTTTAATTTTGCTGGCTTTCAAATAGTTGAGGATAAGGGTGCACAAACACTCTTGTGGACAAGAGGAAACAATTGTCAGGCACTAACCATCCCTTATAAGATCTTTATTTTTTATTTTTACGACATTATAAGTAATATAAAACTTACTTTATATAGTAAATAATCAATTTAACTGTTACCTGCTAGTTCCAAGGTAGGGACTGCATCAACACTAGTCTTGAATTCCATGTTTTGAACTTTGGTTCGAAGTGCTTATGGCACACACACCCATGCATTTTTATAAACTTGCTGGTTTTCGATTGACTATATTATGTTCCCGCCAGTCAGTGTGAACTCGCCAAGAGTCAAGATCGAAATCTAGGTGGGTAGGTCTTTTTCAGGATTTGGAAAACGATGCAGAGGTACATGGTCATCACCTGTAAACAACGAATAATACCGTTAGTATCCATTAGTATGAGTATGTTAGTTTCTGATGAACTACAAATTTTCGGAACTTACGTGTTCTTTCCCGAACACAGCATTTCCATGAAGTCGCCATCGCAAAAGTTGAAGTCCAACGAAGTCCGTGATCATGTGCCAGTGTCGAGTGTCCAAAGTCGTTTGCAGGGGTCAGAATGTAAAATACGGTGTACGGAGTCCAAAATAGTCGGAAAATTACCAGAAAGAAAATACAGAAAACCACAAGTCGCGAAGATCGCAAAATTCAAACAGAAATAAAATATGACAACCTGTCATGGCGGTTGAAAAAAGGCGTTCCGTTAGACAAACTGTAAGGTTGAGGCTTTCGTATCGAATATTTATCTAGCATCTCTAGGGTCTGAAATATGTATGTCGTAAAATATCAATTAGTTTGCTGTGTATGGTAAAAGTTTGCGTGTACCGAAATCTCCATAAGAGTTGTTTTTGCAAAGTAACGCCACCTGTCGTGCAACTGCAATACCAAAATTAGAGAACACGCCCTCTGAATGTGTCAAAATGAACTAATTTCGGAATAGCCACAGAACAAATTTTTTTTTGTTCTGTGGGAATAGCTTTGTCAATAGAAATAGGAATGTAGGGACTGAAATGCCCGTGGCCGTAATGATCCGTTGGTGTCGGGCAGCCGTGGACGAGGTCCTGATCTACTCGCTGAGCTGGGAGCTGCGTGGCATCGCGCTGGGCGCCGACGGGATGCCGGCGGCGGGGGCGGGGGCGGGGGCGGGCAATGTGACGGCGGACGAGGACGACGCCGATGACGAACTGTTGCCGCCCTTGGCCGAGCTGGGCATGGCCGCCGCCCTCGACTATGACGCTGGTAAGTGGGTGCCGTTTGGTAAATTTCTGCTCTATTCATGGTAGAAAATACTTATTGTGCTCTTATTATCTGAAAATATTATTTTTAACCAAAAATTTATTGTCACTTTTAAGTATTTATATATAAAAAATACGTTTTTTCTTAACTGAATGAAACGTTGTTTATTTATGAAGTTTGTATTTTAATCGTGCTTGAATGGTTGCAGCAATAAATTAATATTGTTTAAGTGCGGTGCACCGCTTACTCTTGCCGTGTTCCCCGAAATATTAATATTAGTTATTCAATTTATCGCTCGAAGACATACACAGGAATAAACTTTAAAAAGTGTCTTCTATAATTGTTCGGGCACGCGGCGTGATTAAGCCCATAGGTAATTTTTCAATAAGAGGTCTGTGCCACTTAAGTGGGTTGAGCGTGCCGTTCAGTCGTTCAGACGTGTCCGCGTGTGCAGAGGAGGGCTGGATCTACTGGGCCGACCCGGAGGCGGGTGCCGTCATGCGCGTGCGCCGCGACGGCAGCGAGCGGGGCCCGGCGGTGGGGGCGGGGGCGGGGGGGGCGGGCAGCGCGCCGGCGGCGCTGGCGCTGGACCGCGGCGCGCGCGTGCTGTACTGGAGCGAGCCGCAGCGGCGCGTGCTGCTGGCCGCGCGGCTGGGCGGCGGCGCCGCGCTCGTGCTGCTCGACACAGACCCCGTGCCCGTCACTTGTGAGTCTACGACACTCCTGCTTTGTATTGACACTTGACAATACTTGACTTTCCGCGCTGTTTTGATTAGATTGATTTAGTTCATTTTAAGTTGTGATGAGCTATGGAAGTGTCTATTCCGTTTGATTTTGTTGCCAATGCCGGGGTGCAAATATTGTATTCGTAAAACATTAGTAAATTTAAGTTATTGATACAAACCATGGATTGCCAAACGCAACGCTCATTAGCTCGCTGAACTAAAAAAGTGAACAGGCTTGCTGAAAACGGAAGGAAGTGGCTTGCGTTCGAGTAAGCCTATGTTTTAAACGAGTGAGTGTTAGGTATAGTCTCGTCTGACACGGGACGTCGGCGAAGTTGAACTGTTCAATCAGTGCACTGAATGTATGAATCGATGAATTGTTTGAAAAGTTCAACCGGTGTTGCAAATGAGTTGTGAATCCCGCGAGCGAGCGGTGTGCCGCGGGCACTGCGCACGGTAACGTGGGCTGCGTGTGCCGCAGCGCTGGCGCTGGACGCGGCGGCGGGCTGGCTGCTGCTGGCGGGCGGCGCGCTGCTGCAGCGCTGCCGGCCGGACGGCTCGGCCCGCCAGCTGCTGCACAGCGGCGAGCTGCACCACCTCGCGCTCGACACGACCAACCAGGTACTACAGGGGGAAACTACTAATAGGCTTTGACCGATTTCTGAAAACCGTTTCATATTTTTTGTTGGTGTTCATGGAGTCCTCAGAAAATGGTCATTTTAGTCTATCTCGTCTAAAAAAAGGTAACGAAAACTTACTTTTTAAATTAGCAGCCAAAAAGGCAATAGGTCGTCGCACAGGAATTATGACGTCATTTGCCAGTAAACCGATCAATGAACGTAACAAAGAATGAATGACAGACACCATTTTTAATGATATGGGACGTCATTATAGGATCGGTCGATCCAGGCTGTTCTCGATACAATGGCTGCAGATACATAATTATCAAATTCTATCTTTTATTTGTAAAAATAATAATTGTTTTTTTTAGTTAAAATGCTTTAAAGCGGTTTTAAGACTCACAATTTACACGAATACGCATAAATAATACTGTTTTTTTCACATTGACTTTATTACGTCGTGCAAAGGAATGCTGAAGAAATAATAATATTTTTTTTATTACTTATCTACGGAAGGAATATATGAAAGTTATAAAACTAGTTGGTGAGCCAATTACAAGTTTTCCCATAAAGCCAAAACCTGATGTGTTTTACGAGCCAGCCCCCCGTGTGCGCGGCAGATGGTGTACTGGTCGGACGGGCGCTCGCAGTCGATCTGGCGCGCGCCGTACGCCGGCGCTGCTGGGGGCGGCGGGGGCGGGGGCGGGGGCGGGGGCGGGGGCGGGGGCGGGGGCGGGGGCGGGGGCGCTGCCGAGCTGGTGCTGAGGCGCGCGGGGCTGCGGCCGGCCGCGCTGCGCGTGCACGCCGGCACGCTCTACTGGCTCGACACGTCAGTGCAAGCACGCGCATCATTATCCTACATATACCTACATACTATTCGCACAGCGACTGACCTACAATTCAATACACACTTTGAAAAGACTCATCAACATTATGTCCTC
The DNA here is from genome assembly GCA_947310845.1 of Yponomeuta plumbellus. Lineage (NCBI taxonomy): Eukaryota > Metazoa > Arthropoda > Insecta > Lepidoptera > Yponomeutidae > Yponomeuta > Yponomeuta plumbellus. Next base: position 272,942 of record OX371214.1, on the reverse strand, counting down.
GCCGAGGGACCCGGGTCTCTTCCCTGAGGAAGGTATAGGCCCTACTCCACCACGGGGGCCGAGTCCGGATTGGTGGAAGCTTGAGAGACTAGTGGCTGATCTTACTGTCAGAAGTTTTCGAGCCGCCTTAAGGCCTCTGACTTGGCTTAATTAGTGCCATCTGACGACGGCAGCCGGTACCAACTGCTTAACGTGCTTAATCTTAATGTATAACATGAAGATTACTACTTTATAATTCCCTATTTAATTTAAGCTTATAGTGTGACCGGCTGCTTGATTTAGGATTCTCAACTGTACCTAATGGCATTTAGATCGTTGATTTGTTTTAGAGGTTCGGAAATCAATGAGATGTTAAAATAAAATTCTTAAATACTCTGTACGAGTACTCAAACTGTTCGAGCAGAGGAGATCGTGTGCAGCCTTCACTCTGCTTACCAGATGTTGTTTGTTAGACGATGACGAAAGAAGACCTCTTCATGATTATTTTATCTTCCTTCTTCACAGACTTGACCTTGAAAATAACATTCTTAGTCCTGACCTTAACTTTACATGGTTATTTTCAACCCTGGAAGGTTAAAACACCTAAGACGCTTCAACATTTTGCTAACTCTTTTCATTCTGTCATAGACTCCCTCGATCTTCTAGTCTCGTCACTCGAAAAAGTACTGTGTAATAATGCTTATTAATTATAAAATAATGATTGTATTACATAGAATCAATAACCGAACCTAAACAATAATCGACACCTATCTTATTGTGAATACGCTCTGTTTAACTATGTCATTCAAATCTCGCCCCGATTCACACGTCACTGCCGAACCCATTATGTAAAGGTACCTTTGCATGCTTACCAAGGCGCGACAAGCAGCCACAAGCCCCAAGCGTCCACAAATCTCATGTGAAATTTGGAAATCGTTTACGTGCTTGTGAATGCGTGAGTGTGCTACAAACATCTAAGAATGCCAGTCGCCGAAATTGTATCCGCTATTGCTTTTGGCTTAACGTACTTTTTGTTTGGAATACAAACTAAAATAAAAGAAAAGGAAAGCTTGACGACCACGAAGATGGTGGAAGCTGAATATTCATAAAAATCTCATTGATTCAGTCATTTTTAAAACACATGCGCTCGCCGCGAGATAACATTAGCTACTAAACACGCACCAACATGTGAACGCGTGGCAAGCGCTTGCCTCAAACGCCCTTTGATCTGTGTCAAAAAACCGACACCGGACCGGATCGGATACAAGCTCACGCAAGTTGACGCAACCCGTCGCAAGCCAAGCCAAACGCCTCGTTTCCACGCTTGCACTTGTGGCCGTTTGTCGCGCCTCGGCAAGCATGGAAAGGCACCTTTAGATGCTGACGAATATGGTGTGCGCAGCATGACGCAGGGCGGCGCGCTGCTGGCGGCGCCGCTGGCGGCCGCGGGGCAGTACCGCGTGCTGCGCCGCGGGCTCGGAGACAACCTCAAGGATCTTGTCGTGAGTCGCACCGCCACTACCCTTGCAGTTTACTTTTCGTTTAACGCTTATAACTTGTCATTGTTCATTGTTCACTTTATAAAAGTTTATAATGTCTAGTACTTACGAAAGTTTTAATAATAACTTGTCCATTATATTTGTGCAAGAATTCTATTTCATCTTCATCATTAACGCCCACTACAGGACATTGGTCTCCCCCTGGGTTTCCCAAGTTTTCCAGAAGCTCAATGCGAAAGAACTATAATAAAATGAATAAAGTAAATCTCGAAAAATCAAATCCAATGCTTTCACGCTCAATCTATAATTCTATACTAGTATTGTAAAGTGGATAAGTTTGTGTGTCCTCTATGTAATCTCCGAAAGTATGTAATATATCTGATTTCGTAAATTCTTTGAACAGTGTTTAGAATGAAACTTCAAGCTAATCCGTCGCATTATTATGATAACTTTTTTTATTATCAAATAGTGAATTTAAATGAGAATATGTAGGAATATATTTTGTTTGCGACATACAGGATTTTATTCCTTTTTTCCCCTCATATCATCTTCCTACTCATTCCTTTTTTCTCACTCTTCATGGTCATGTTAGTCAACCCGAATTGGGTATTTGACAGGATGTCAAATGAGTTACTTTTAAATCGGAGTTTTGTATGAAAATACTTGCTTGTGACGTCACATTTCAGAGCACTCTTTTTATGTTTAGGTGTTCTGGTGTGTGTAGTAAGCAAAGACGGGTGTAGTAGGTACTTAGCTGCAGTAGGGAAGCGGCGTAATAAATCCAACACTTCACAGCAAGTTCAGTCTTTAATGCACAAGCACAGAACAGAAGTATTAAGAAGGAGTACAGAGCACAGCAGAGAGTCACAAGCACAGAAGATGATTTAGAGCTTAGCAACACAGAGTTTTATGCAGAGAAATAACAAGCGTCGAATACAGTAGTGCAAAAGCGGGCAGCGTGTGCCTAGCGTCGCGTATAGATTCTGACTGGCTGGTCTTGAGGAGCGCGGCCAGCGCGTCATCACGCGGTATGGGCGTGCGGCGGCCGGTTTTCACACAGTGGGGTGATCGGCAAGAGCGCGGTTCCATGAGACCTGACAACCAGCTGATTCACAATAATAACGGATACGTTATTATCTTATGTTCTAGTGTGAATGCAATTTGTGACTGTTTCTTATTATGAAATATTAATATGTAAGTAATATGTAAATAATAAATAATGATAAATGTGTACATAGTATTTTATACGTGTTTAAGATTTAGTTTTAAGTTATATATTAATATATATTTTGAAGTTTATTGTACATTACATTATTATATTGTATTTAATACAAAATACTCATACAATAATGTATAGTTATGTGGATATAGCCCACATCACTCCCCCCCAGAGACCAGGTTAGGGTCGATAATAATCCGGGAAACGGACGCGTCTCCCAGAGCGAGTAATTTTATGAGGTTGAAGTGGTGTCGGTGAAGATATGTTAGTGTGTGTGTCAGTGCTAGTGTTTGGTATTGTGTAAGTGTTGTTCGTAAGTGTATGGGTGTGAGTGTTCTTTAGCAAATCTTCCTCCTCCGAAAGCACGAACGCTGGTTTAAGACGGTCGATACTGACAGTGACAGGCCGTGTCTTGACAAGTATTTTAAATACTTTGTCACTTCTCTCTAACACTTTGTATGGACCAGAATAAGCTGGTTGGAAAGTCACGCGCGAAGCGTCTTCTCGCAGGAAGACGTGTTCGGCAGTGGCTAGCTCTTTAAAAACAAACACTTTATGTTTGCTATGTCGGGAAGCTGGAACTGGTTTAAGTTTTTCAGCGAACGAGCGTAAGCGCGCTGTAAGTTCTGACAAGTCAGATGTAGTGGGCGTACTCGGATTGAAAAATTCGCCGGGAAGTCTTAAAGGTTCGCCGTATAGCAATTCTGCTGAAGAAGTCTGTAAGTCTTCTTTAAAAGCACTGCGGATACCAAGTAGCACAAAAGGTAGCACTTCTATCCAATTTTGCTGGGCATGACAGGTGATGGACGCTTTGAGTTGTCTGTGAAAGCGCTCCACAAGGCCGTTGCATGCCGGGTGGTACGCGGTAGTGCGCTTATGATGAAAACCGATGGTTTTCGCGAGATACTTAAACAGCGCGGACTCAAACTGTGCGCCGCGATCTGTCACAATATCTATGGGACAACCGAATCGGGATATCCAGCCTGATATTAAAGCCTTTGCAACCGTTTCAGCGCTTATATCGGATATTGGCATAACCTCAGGCCACCGCGTAAATCGGTCGATGGCTGTCAGGCAGTATTTATATCCTTGAGATACTGGCAAGGGACCGATGAGGTCAATGTGAATGTGCTTGAATCTCGCGCGAGGCAGATCGAAAGTACCTAACGGTGCAGATACATGTCGAGTGACCTTTACGCGCTGGCACGACAAACAAGATCGAACCCATTCGCGACAGTCCTTTCTTACACCGGGCCATACAAACCTTCCAGCAACAAGTTGTGCAGTAGCTGTGGCACCGGGGTGGCTAAGGGAATGTAGACTGTGAAATACCTGTCTGCGGAAATTCTCAGTGACGAAAGGCCTGGGGGTCGGTGTGCTGACATCGCAGTACAAGGGTGCCCGACTTCCAGGGTAATCTATTTTTTGAAGACGGAGTGATGATCCGCCAGACAGATGATGAGCCAGTTCTGAGTCTGTCTCTTGAGCCTGGGCGAGGCTGGTGAGACAAACTGGAGTGCTCAGTTCCTCGACGCGAGATAAGGTATCGGCTACCACGTTGTTCTTGCCGGAGATGTGCCTTATATCGGTCGTGAACTGAGATATGTAGTCCAGATGTCTGAACTGCCTAGGCGAGCAATTATGTTTCCGCTCGTGGAAAGCATAACAGATCGGCTTGTGGTCCGTGTAAATAGTAAAATGCCTAGCCTCCAGCATGTGCCGAAAGTACTTTATTGCCTCGTAAATCGCGAGAAGCTCGCGATCGTACGGTGAGTACTTTTGTTGAGACGGGCTGAATTTACGGGAGAAAAATGCTAGAGGTTCCCACACGTCGTCCTTTAGCTGTTGGAGGACGGCCCCCATAGCCAGGTCTGACGCATCTGTAACTAACGCTAGCTTAGCTCGGCAATCTGGGTGTGCCAAAAGGGCTGCGTTAGAGAGGTTTTCTTTGGTGTCTGAGAAAGCCTTCAGAGCGTCACCAGCCAGGTTTATTGGGGTTGAGCCTTTTACTGCCCCCATAAGCAAGGCGTTCAAAGGTGCTTGGGTTAGGGCGGCATTCGGCATGAATCGCCTGTAAAAATTGGCCATACCTAAAAACCGCCTAAGTGACCTGACGTCCTTTGGTGTGGGAAAATCGCGTATGACTTGGACTTTTTGTTCCAGTGGTTTGGTTCCGCTCTCTGAGATGCGATAACCTAGAAAAGTTACCTCAGGAGCCCCGAAAACACACTTGGACACGTTGACGACCATACCGTAGTCCCGGAGCCTGGAAAATACCTGTCTTAGGTGTGCTTCATGCTGAAGATGGTCTCTGCTGAAGATTAGGAAGTCATCTAAATAGCAGTAGACAAAGTCCAGCCCCCGAGTCACCTCGTCTACAAAACGCTGAAATGTTTGGGCAGCATTTCGAAGGCCAAACGTCATGTACGGAAATTCAAACATACCGAAGGGCGTGGTGATGGCGGTCTTCGGTATGTCCTCCACGTGGACGGGTATCTGGTTGTAAGCCTTTTCAAGGTCGATTGTGCTGAAGACCTTACAACCAGATACATTATGGGTAAAATCATGTATATGACGTATAGGATACATGTCGGGGATTGTCCGTGCGTTGAGCTGCCTGTAGTCACCGCAGGGGCGCCAGCCGTTCTCTTTCTTCGGCGCCAGGTGCAGTGGAGAAGACCACGGGCTGTCAGAAGGCCTAGCTGTACCGTTCGCTAACATAGCATCGAACTCAGCCTTCGCCAGTTTTAGCTTGTCCGGAGCTAAACGTCTTGGTGGCGAAGAAACTGGAGGACCTGAAGTAGTGCGTATGTGGTGCTGTGTATTGTGTGGGCTGGAGCGTTGTGTACCAGCTGGTCGTGTAATTTCAGGGAACTCGTGTGACAGTAAACGGTGGTAACGTGAATCGCCAGTCAGAACCTTGACAGAAAGAACATTATTACATGTATGCGCCAGTGAAGCTGAGGCAGAAAGAGTGGTCGTACTATCTACAAGCTTTTTATTCTGACAATCTACTATCAAATTGTAAAAACACAAAAAGTCTACACCAATAATTGGCTTAGTAACGTCCGCCACGACAAAACGCCATGGATAAGTGCGACGCAAACCTAAGTCCAAGTCGAAGTGCGTGTAACCGTAAGTGGAGATTGTAGTCCCGTTGGCTGCGGCAAGTTGGTAGCTCGTTGCCGCGCGGCGCTCTCGAAGCTGGCTGCGAGGAAAAACACAGAGGTCGCTACCTGTGTCGACCAAAAACCGTGTGTTTGTAGTGCGGTCAGTTACGAAGAGGCGACCTGGGGAGGTGAGGCAATCGTTCGTCGCCATTACCGACTGCCTGTGGTGTTTTCCGCCTTGTAGTCGCATGGCTTCTGGCATCTCTTCGCGTCTGAGCCGAATTTCTTGTGGTACCAGCAGACTGGGTAACGCCGGTAGCTTGAGGCCGATCTCGACGCTGAACGCGAAGGTGTACGACGCTGGTGTTGATGTGTCGACCGAGTAGTGCTGCGCGAGGATCGCGTGTGCTGGTCGAGTTTCACTGCGAGGCACTCAACCATCTGACGGAGCTCGCTGATTTCGCTGGCAATGCTGCAGCTTGGTGTTGAACCAGAAAATGAAGCAGATGCTACTTGTGCGGGTGCCGTTATCTCCTGGATGCGATCTGCCAGGTCTGCCAATAGCTCTAGGGAATGCGTAGGCTGGGAAGCTAGCACTGTCTGGATATTCTGAGGTAGGCGACTAGTCCAAATGGATTGGATGAATTCCTTGGGAACATTTGGTCCAGCTAGGTCTTGCAAGTGTCGAAGAAACTGCGATGCTTTGCGATCTCCCAGCTCCTCGTGAGTCAGCAGTTGCCTGACCTTCTTCTCGTGCGAGGCGGTAAGGCGCTTAATTAGTTCGCCCTTGATCGTCTTGTAGCGATTTTGAGACGGGGGACTTATAACAATGTCTTTCACTGCCTTAGTGTGAGCCATGTCGAGGTTAGCGATAACGTGGCTGAATTTCATTGCATCATCTGTTATGCCATAAGTCTCGAATTGTGCTTCCAAAAGCGCAAACCAAATTTCGGGATCATCCGGTGAAAATGTCGGAACCTTCAAGTTATATGTCTTAATTTCGTAGGACTCACGATTTTGTACAGTGGAAACGCGCTTTTTCTGCTGTCGCCTGGTGGCAACATTTTCGCTTCCGCCTTTGTGCGACTCGATGGCGGTTGCGGAATCACTGCTTTCGCTCATGGTAATGGGATGTCCAATGAGGGTCACCAGTTTAGGTGTTCTGGTGTGTGTAGTAAGCAAAGACGGGTGTAGTAGGTACTTAGCTGCAGTAGGGAAGCGGCGTAATAAATCCAACACTTCACAGCAAGTTCAGTCTTTAATGCACAAGCACAGAACAGAAGTATTAAGAAGGAGTACAGAGCACAGCAGAGAGTCACAAGCACAGAAGATGATTTAGAGCTTAGCAACACAGAGTTTTATGCAGAGAAATAACAAGCGTCGAATACAGTAGTGCAAAAGCGGGCAGCGTGTGCCTAGCGTCGCGTATAGATTCTGACTGGCTGGTCTTGAGGAGCGCGGCCAGCGCGTCATCACGCGGTATGGGCGTGCGGCGGCCGGTTTTCACACAGTGGGGTGATCGGCAAGAGCGCGGTTCCATGAGACCTGACAACCAGCTGATTCACAATAATAACGGATACGTTATTATCTTATGTTCTAGTGTGAATGCAATTTGTGACTGTTTCTTATTATGAAATATTAATATGTAAGTAATATGTAAATAATAAATAATGATAAATGTGTACATAGTATTTTATACGTGTTTAAGATTTAGTTTTAAGTTATATATTAATATATATTTTGAAGTTTATTGTACATTACATTATTATATTGTATTTAATACAAAATACTCATACAATAATGTATAGTTATGTGGATATAGCCCACACAGGGAAGAGCGGGTCATCATGCTCTTCCACTATAAAGGGAAATTTCCCGCCAGGCAGATCGTATGCCTGGGGACGGCCGGTCCAACTGTAATCCGTTGGACGTTGTATTTAATAGTAAGTCGTGTGTAAACTTTGATTGCGCGATGCAGAAATGCTGGAGTTTATAGTGCGCGCGCAGAGTTGACATGTGCTCGCCACATCACTCCCCTTCAAGACCGTAGCTACGCATAGCTAGGTCTGATAGGATTCGAAGTCTGTGCTCTAAAGCTTGCAAGTGCCAGGAGACGCTGTGTCAGTGAGTCGACTAGCGGTTGAGGGGTGTTCGGCGGCTAACAGTCACTTCACCGGCGACAATACCTATGGAGACCGCGCATGTGGTAGGAACCGGTGAAGGCTGTTGTACCACTGGCAGCGCGTGCTGCTGTGTGGCTGCCGTGCCGAGGGGTAGGGAGAAATCACCATCAGAACCAGCAGTCGGTGCGTTGACTGTAGTGGAACTGATGAAGTGAGAGGGAAGAGGATGAATATGACAAGTATGTACATGCTGGCTTGCTTGAGACTGATTGTGTGTGGAGTGTGCTGCGAGAGCGAAGGAAGGTTGACAGTGTTCTGTCAGGGGTCACCACTATAGGGAAGAGCGGGTCATCATGCTCTTCCACTATAAAGGGAAATTTCCCGCCAGGCAGATCGTATGCCTGGGGACGGCCGGTCCAACTGTAATCCGTTGGACGTTGTATTTAATAGTAAGTCGTGTGTAAACTTTGATTGCGCGATGCAGAAATGCTGGAGTTTATAGTGCGCGCGCAGAGTTGACATGTGCTCGCCACATTATGTTTCATCTGTTTAAAAATTGTAGGTAATAACTAGTAAATGACCTACGGAGCCGAGACATGGACACTCACGAAAGGGTTGGCCCACCAGTTTAAAGTCGCTCAGCGAGCTATGGAGAGAGCTATGCTCGGAGTTTCTCTGAAGGATAGGATTCGTAACGAATACATCCGACAGAGAACCAAAGTTATCGACATAGCTCAGAGAATTAGCAAGCTGAAGTGGCAGTGGGCTGGCCATATTTCGCGAAGAACCGACAACCGCTGGGGTAAACGTGTTCTTGAGTGGAGGTAAACGTAGTGTAGGATGCCCTCTAACCAGGTGGGATGACGATCTGCGAAAAACTGCAGGCAGATGCTGGATGCGGCAAGCTGAAGACAGGGCGCTATGGCGCTCATTAGGGGAGGGCTATGTCCAGCAGTGGACTAATATAGCCTGATGATGATGATGATGATTAAAGGAATACATTTTCCGAATCATTTTGTAATTTTTGTTTTAATCGAGCATCTCAAATAATTTATTGTTGATAGTGTCAAATATGTATTCAGACACATCGCCATACAGCACGCCTCAATCGCTTGCTTGTCGGCAGATATGGTCGAGCGCAGAGCAGGCGGCGGCGGGGGCGGCGGAGGGCGCGGAGGGGGCGGGCGGGGAGTGCGCGGGGGGCGGCGGCTGCGCGGGGCTGTGCCTGCGCGGGGAGGGGGGGCGCGCGCAGTGCCGCTGCCCGCATGGACAGCTCGCGCCCGACGGGAAAAACTGCACGCGTACGTGCACACCTTGAGGATTCATCATCAATTTAATCCTTTGAGTCTGAACTGACTGCCCTTTTATTCTCGTTTTCGGATATTAATTTTATTCTTTCTCAGTCATGTGATTCAGTCACGTTCGGAAACTCATGACCATGTACTCTATATCAGATTCACAGACTAACAAAATTATGAATAATGATTAAGGAAGTAATTTCTGAATGACGAGAGCCTGTGTGTCCGGCAGCGTACAAGGAGTTCCTGATGTTCTCGACGGTGACGCGCATCGAGAGCGCGCGCCTGGACGACGACGCGCAGCTTAACGCGCCCGCGCCGCCCATCGAGGACAAGTCAGTACACTCAAGCTGCATCTGCAATCACCTCCAGAAGTGACCTAACTCAAAATTTGAGACTTTTGGGAAATGAAGAAAATGTATTCGGCGCTCTGAGCGAGTTCCTCAAGAAAAAACAGACCGAAATATTCCTCCATCTCTCTCTGATCAAATGAAATCGTTTTTTTTTAATATAGGCATGAACGAGTATACCTTTTTGAGTCATTCTGAGTACTTAACTCATTTTACACAAATTTTGAGTTAGGTTACTTTAGTTCTGGAGGTGATATCCATTCGGGTCCCAAATATTTTCATTCTTATTTTCACGCTTCAACGTTTCAAATATCGCTGCATCAAAATCGACACAAAGATTTTGTTGAGCCCGTGTGAACAAATTGCTAAATGAAGATGACCCCCTCCTCCTCCCCCAGGGAGATGATGCGCAACGTGATCGGGCTGGCGTACGACTACAACGCGTCGCGGCTGTTCTACTCGGACATCCAGCGCGGCGCCATCCTGTCCGTGCGCTTCGACGGCTCGCGGCAGGAGCTGCTCATACCGCGTGAGTGCGCGCTGCCGGCTGCCGGCTGCTGGCTCAGACACAGACACAATGCAATGTCCATGAGTTGTACTTTATAAACCCTACTCTATGCCTGCTAACTATTAAGAAAGCTAAACTCCGTTCTGTGTGTGGGACTATCTAGGGTGGTGGGTTGCGCTTTGTTTACTTCTGTGCTTTTTACGGGGCTCGGCTTTCTGTTTCGCTAAGTTTGTATTGGATTGAGGATTGAGGTCGATCGGTTCGCTTCACCTGAACTGCCGGCTTCAGTAATTAATTACCCTCTAGTCAAAGAAAAAAATTGTCCTTTGAGATGTTTTTATTACTACATAACATTTTCACATATTCAAATATTATTTAGCTAATAGTATATTATTACTCTCACTGTCACAATTACTTTCATAATGATGTTTCATAAATATGAGGGTTTCATTGTAGACACGCGGGCCCATGACCTCTAGTGACTGTGCAGTATTTGACGGACGCGTGTGTGTGTGTGCGCGCAGAGACGGGGGCGGTGGAGGGCATGGTGTACGCGGCGCGCGAGGCCGCGCTGTACTGGACGTGCGCGAGCACGGCGCGCATCATGCGCGCGCACGTGCCGGGCGTGGACGCCGCGCCGCCCGCCGCGCGTGCCGCCGTGCCGCGCGCGCTGCTGCAGCTGCCGCCCGCGGCGCGCCCGCGCGGCATCGCGCACGAGCCCTGCGAGAGGTGCGCCGCGTCACTCTTGCGCTTTACCTTGATGGATTTCAATTTTAATTTCGACTACTTTAATCCGGTTGATTTCATCATAAACAGCGTACTAAAAAAGCAAAAGTCTTGTCCGTGAAATGTCTCTGTGAATTAGATTTTACATTAGAACTAGGTAGGTCATGTTGTTCTAAAAAAGAAATGTGAAATTACACCTACTTTGTCAACGTTCCGTACGCTAGCTGGGTGTACTGGAGCAACTGGCAGGCGTCTGCGCCGAGCATCCAGCGCGCGCGCACGAGCGAGCCGCGCGCGCAGACCGTCATCGGCACGCACATCCTCATGCCCAACGGCGTGGCGCTCGACGTGCGCGCGCGCGCGCTCTACTGGGCCGACGCGCGCCTCGACAAGATCGAGCGCGCGCACTACGACGGCAGCCATCGCCGGGTGAGTGCCGCGTGATTGTAGTAATTGAGGCAGATCTGATGATGAAATTTCAGAGATATTGAAGTAACTTTTTAAAGGAGCCGGGGATCTCTGGGCCCAATTGTAATAAGCTGAAATATGGTTTAAAAAAAGCGGTATTTTTTTCTGTTTCAAAATATAAAAAATCTGCTCAATACACTCTCATTGAATGATGGATTCAATCAAAGTGAACAAAATCTACGGAATAAATTATTATAATGTCAATAGTTTACAATAAAACAGAATATTAACTTTAAAATCGATTCTCGTACATATTCTCGTTTACAGATCGATTTATTCCTTTTTATGTTTGTCAAATGTATTTAATCTGTGCTGACAGTGACAGCTCCCGGATTTTCAATCTATGATCATGATGGGTCACTATATTGCACGGACCGAGAATTTACGGCACGAGAATGTACAACCCGGGAATTCGTGCCCAAATGACCATCTATAACTAACGCTAGTGGGATTTTTCCGAGCGGTTCCGTGATTCGCAAGGCAAGTTAAGCAGTTGGTGCCAGCTGCCGTCAATAGATAGAAGTCGTGAAGCCAAGTCAGAGGCCTTAGGGCAGCTTGAAAACTTCCGACAGTAAGACCAGCCACTAGTCTTACAAGGCTCCACCTATCCGGACTAGGCCCCCGTGGTGGAGTATGCCCTATAGGTATAAGACCGAGGGGCACGGGCTTTTCACTGAGAAAGATTCCTCAGGGAAAAGCCCCGTGCCCCTCAGTGGGTTTATAATGGGTTGATGTATCGCTCCTCTACATCTAAACTCTGATCATTTGGATTGACTTGTCTAGTGTAAGATCCAGCCAGATCAGGACGTCAATCTATTGCGACTCATAGCCTCGATAATGTCACGCACTAGATTGAGCGTGTAATGGCTGCGAAGTGAATGATTTACGCTTCATAGAAACGAGGCACCACTCTGTCGTGTCTATGGTTGTACACGGATTCTCGCCCGTACCAATTTTATACAGCCTGATATGATAACGCGCGACCCGAGAACGTACGGACGGGAATCCGTGTACATGTGCACGGATTCCGTGGCTGTACATTACCGGGGCGTACTGTTATGGGGTCCGTGCCGCAGGTCTTTTTAAAAAAAACTCTTTATTACACACACACAGGTTTATTGGTAAAAGACAAGTTTACAGTACCGCGGCTATGGGCTGACTAACTCACATGGCTTGGAAATACTATATAAATGGAATTGAAAATGCTAGCGTTAGCTAAATCTAAGTAATAAAGTAGTTTATAACAGCTCCCCCAACAAGACGAAGGTTATCGTTAAGATAAACGAAGGGTAGAACTGAAAACAGTACACAATACAAAGTAAGGGGTGGTTATGTGGTAAGTGCTACCGTGTAAGTATACAAAAATAAGAAAACTTAGTACTTATAATAAAACCCAAAAACCCAAAACTTAAAAATTACTAAGATTTCTAGAGGATGACCTCTGAAACGCTATTTTCTTATCACTAGTAGATAGAACCTCTGGAAGGCTCTTGACAGACTTCTTGTCGCATTCTTCATCATCAGTAAAGTCAGTTAATTCAATTGAATTATTAATTTTATTTTGATCCTTTTTCATTTTTTTATTATAACACTGGTTAAAGATCTGAATGCAACAGGAAGTATTACCATTAGTAGCAGCAAAACATTTTTTATAAGTCTTATAAGTGGCATACCCGAAAATAACAGCGAGAATAATATAAGTAGCGGTTAAGTAGTAAGATCCATATTTAACAAGATGAGATTGGCTTTGTGCCTGGTTTATTTGATTTTCCAAGTAATCTAATTTATGGGATACCACATTTAATGACTCTAAATTAACATGAGATAAGCGTATAGGAACTAGCTTATCAATTGTGTTATTAATGATTTTTCGGTTACAGCAATCATTTTCAGTTATATCAAAATCAATAGACAGTTGTTCAGGAAGGGTTGACGTATAAACATGGGTGCCTGAGAGCTGCAAGGTCTGAAAATATGCTATACATTCCTTTTCAAGAGATAATATTCCTGTACCTGATAGTGTATAATCATACATCTTGTTTTGACATTTAACAGTAAGTTTACTAGGTTTTGACTGAACATAAATCCATTTTCCATCATGAAGCTTTTGCCACAAGTTAATACTACCATATAGTAACTTAGAGTTGCATATTTCAGGAAGTGACAAGGTGACTTCAGTTAACAGTTTAGTCTCGCAGGACGGATTATTAATAGTCGATAAAACAGATACAGAGGGACATATTAGATAATCAAAATTAACAGTTTTACATTCATTAACATTATCAAGTAGGGAGTAACTCAATCTGTCATCCGATACGGCAAGGTATGGTTTGGTAGGGTAAATAAGAGCATAAGTCCGAAAGCTTGTATCGTGAGGGGTAGGTAGAGCTACCATTTTATAGACATTAAATTTCAAAAGTTTAATTAAAGGTATTTGCAGTACAAAAATCAACTTCATATTATAGTAATAAGATGTCAACTTGGAAAGATCAATAATATTGTGAATGTTATCTTGAGTCAAGGGGGTTGGAAAATCTACATTTTTCCGTATCGATTTGCTGTTACTGGATAGTTCTCTGAATAACCTAGTGGGGGTGAGAACATAAGGGTGTAAAATATTTGCCTTAGAGAATAAGATAGCATTCAAAATTGTATCTAAGATGTTAGAAATAGCTAGCAACGAGCTTTCCATAACATTAACTAATCCATTAATTTTAGCAACATTTATAAAATTATTACTGACCTGATTGTTTTCGGTCAAGACTGAGTAAAGTTTATCTATCTGTTTATTAATCCTATTTTCATTATCGTTAAGTTTACGAATAGAACTATTAAAATTATTAATCGTCGATTGGACAACGTGGATGTTGTCCTTCATCAAAGAAAACATTTCATTTTCATTCTGTTGGCAAGCTGAAATAGCAGCTTCGTACTTGCGGGCATCATCTGCATCTAGGGTTCCGAAAAAGAATTTCAAAATTTCACCGCCGAACTCTAGGGATCTTTTAAAACGAGTCGGAGGCTCTAAAGAGATGATATGGAGTAGAGAATCAGATTTCAATACGTTGGCATTGAGCAGAATTTCTAAAGGACTAAAAGTATCCTTACAATCAACGTTATAGGCTAAATTTTGAGCTTGTTTACATAGAGAAGAAATCGTAGTCATAGATGCTTGAATTTTATCCAGATAAGGCTTGATTTGTGAGACCTCGACGTGAGTAACTACATTCCAGTAGTCATCGTAAAAGTATGCTACGGAAGTCGGGTCAAAATAGATTCCAGGACTATGAGCTATGTCTTGGACTACGGGTTCTGATGTAGAACCTTGAAAATGGAGGAACCTGAAACAAATGACAAATGAAACTTTCAAGCAGGTTTCAATTCATTAACGTGATATTTCACGTGTTTGCGATTTACGCAAATGGTGACATTTTTCTTGTCGTGGACCTTAACAATTTTATAGGGTCCCTTCCAGATGGGAGACAAGGCTTTCCGAAGCCTGTGATGCTGTTTGAGATATACTAAATCGCCAGTTTTATATGTAATATCCTTAGTAGAACTGTCATAATAATTTTTAGAAGATTCTTTACTTCTCTGAATGTTTTCGAGGGCCCGTTGTCTACTGTATTTCATTCTATGCTGTAGAGCCCTAATGTACTCGTGATAAGTAGTACCGTTATCGGAGTCATAGACACTACTGGGGATAGATGGTTGATAACCGTAAAGTAACTCGAAAGGAGTAAACTGCGTTGTGCAGTGAGGAGTAGTATTGTAGGATAATATAGCTGTAGCTAAATAGCAATGCCAGTCATCGTGATTTTCGTTAACAAACGATTTAAGGTACTCCTTAAGGGTAGCGTGGCTGCGTTCTAGCGCGCCATTGGTTTGGGGATGATACGGAGTCGAATAAAGGGACTTGATCTTTAGAATTTGTGTAAGTTGCTTAAACAACTCAGAAGTAAAACATGTACCTTGATCGGACAGGATCATTTTGGCAAAGCCAAAGAGGGAGAAAAAGTGGATGAGATTACGCGCAACTTCATCTGTAGTAGACCCAATCATAGGGTAAGCGCTTGAGAATTTTGTCAGATCATCTTGAAGTGTCAAGATGAAACGGAACTTTTGCAGTCCAGCCTCAGGTAAAGGACCAACAATATCCAAGGCTAATCGTTCAAAAGGTTTGGTGCTAGAAGATGTAATAACCATGGGAGCCTTGTTACATTTTCGTAAAGGTTTATTAATCTTACAGAGGCTGCAGTCTTTTACAAATTGCTCAATGTTGGAGCGCATGCCTTTCCAATAGTAAGTGGCCCTAATTCTGTTAAACATCCTCTGAATGCCTGGGTGACCAGCAATAGTGGTACCGTGATTTTCTTTCAAAATGCGTGGAACCTCGGCAGGTGAGGGGTAAATAATCTGATTTTTGTAAATATGAATTTTGATATTTGTGCCATGAAACACGAAAGAGATAATGTTGTAGACCTTCGTATAAATCAATTTTGTAAACGGTTCTGAAAAGTCTGAAATTGCTAAGTCGCTCTGATCTTCAGCAATAACAACATCACGTAATTTCATTAAAAGGTCGTAAATGACACTATATGAGGTTTCATCATAGTGATGTACTTTAGTAAATAAAAAGTAGATCTTTTTATTAGCAGAATGAGCGGCCAGCACAGTCTCGGGCTCGCGTTCGGCTGATAGCAAGTCAGCAGAATTGTCTACTGTGGACAATATTTGTTCGCAACTTGGCATAGAGTTATCAAAGTCTAGAGAAGTCGGGCAAGCGACTAATTTATGTTTGGTCAAATGTAAAGGTTCAAGGTGTTCTTCAATTTGAGTGTCATTGGACACGGACTTGGTGAACTGTTTTTTGAAGTACAGTTTATAAGAGCATTTATTCAATTTTGAATGTGTGATGGCGTTGACAGGGTTACGGGAAAGAGCATCTGCGTTAGCATTTACTCTGCCAGGTTTATAGACGATTTCGTAATCGTATTCTTCTAATTTTAAACGCCAACGAAGAAGACGGCCTCCAGGATCTTTAGCATTAAATAGCCAGACTAAGGGACGGTGGTCAGTTACAATTTTGAACCTATATCCATAGAGATAAGGTCGGAAGGTGTTAACTCCGAAAAGAATAGCTAGAAGTTCTTTCTCTGTAGTAGAGTAGTTTCCTTCGGCTTTGTTCAAAGTTCTAGACGCATAGGCGATGGGCTTATCGTTGCCGATTTCGCCTTGAGAAAGGATCGCGCCTACAGCGTAATTTGAGCTATCAGTTGTGACCACGAAAGTTTGGGAAAAGTCGGGGTATTGTAGTAAAGGAGCCGTAATCAATTTTTCTTTAAGAGAATTGAACGCAATTTCTTGTTCCTTGGACCATACGAAAGGAATATCCCTTTTTAATAGGCTTGTTAATGGCTTTGTAATCTTAGAGAAGTTCTCTATAAAACGTCGGTAGTAGCCAGTTAAACCAAGAAAAGACTTTATGTCTTTGGAATTTTTGGGAACAGGGAATTCTGAAATGGCCTTGATTTTGTCGGGGTTAGGTGATACGCCCTTATCGGTAATTATGTGGCCTAGGTATGAGACTTCGCGTCTGAGGAACTCACATTTATCGGGTTGCATTTTTAAGTTAAACTCCCGAAATTTGTCGAAAACGAGTTTCAGTTTTTTGATGTGAGAATCAAGGTCGTGGGAATAGACGATACAGTCGTCTAGGTAGACATAACAATGTAGACCCTGTAAACCGGATAGAACGGTGTTCATTAACCTTTGAAAGGTAGAAGGAGCATTCTTTAGACCGAATGGCATCCTAACAAATTCGTAGTGGCCTGAAGTGCCATTTGAGTTAGTGACAGTAAATCCTGTTTTTGCTGAATCAGCTGGGTTGAGACAAATTTGATGGAAACCTGACACAAGGTCAAGGGTAGAAAAGTATTTGGAATGTCCCAACTGGTCGAGAATGTCTGTAATTAAAGGGATGGGGTAAACCTCATTAACTGTAACGTCATTAAGACGACGATAGTCAATAACAACGCGCCACTTTTGTTTGCCAGAGGCGTCCATTTTTTTGGGAACCACCCAAACGGGTGCACTCCAAGGTGAAATTGAGGGCCTAATGATGTTTTGACTAAGCATTTTCTGCATCTGGTTTTCGACCTCTTGCTTATGAACCTCGGGAAAACGGTAGGATTTCACGTGTATCGGAGGGGCGTCACCTGTATTGATGGAATGCTGAATTGCATTTGTACACGTTAGTGGATCGCCTTCTAGGTAGAAAATGTCTGTGTACTGAGTACAACAGTCCAGAAGAACCTTTCTTTCTTCGGGATTTAAATGGTCGTGACGAATAAGGTCTAGAACGCGTCGTTTTCTATCTGAGGTAGCTTCATGGGAAGCAGAGAAGACATTCTGAGATGAACTCTGAGGAGATTCGTCGACAGAGAAATCCATGGGGGTAAGTCGAACTGAAAAATCTTTCACTTCAATTGGTTTTTCCAATGTGTTCAAAATAGAGACATTAACTCTATAGTTCGGCTTAACTTTTACGATACAGTTCGCTAGGTATACACCTTCACAGAACGTATGGTCAAGAATCAGCGCTTCGCGCAACGATTCCAATTCCGAAATGTCATTAGATACAAGACATTCAATAATAGCTTCAGATCTAGCAGGTATGAGAAAGCTAGGATTGCTCAGCGAAAATGGAATGGAAGAGTTTTGCATCTGCAATGTTTTAGTGGAGTATTTAATATCCATTTTAAAGTAGTCTAGAAAATCACTACCGATAATGCCGTCGAATGGCAAGCGCACAGAGTCGCTAATCGCGTGGACATTGAAGTTCAGCGGTACTAGATTTTGTTTGGAAAGTCGGTAGGATAGGTCAAGGTTAAGGGACCCGAGAGACTCTACATGAGAATCATCTTCATTAAGACCTTTGATTTTAATAGTTTGAGGTCCCAGTTCGGGATGCTTTTGTAAACTTGAGAATTTCACAATTGAAATTGAAGCACCCGAATCAATTAAAAAACACAGAGGCTTCTGTGAACAGCTTGTCTGTAAAAACACGTGAGGAAGCGAAACCCTAGGGTTGAGATTAAGAACAGTGTAAACTGTGCTTTCTTCACATGTAGAATCTCTAGGGGGGAGGCCCGAAAAACTCAAGTTACCTTGAGGGGAGAGATTCGTTGACTCATTGAGAGTGTTGGAACTAGCCTTGGAAAGAAACTCATTTTTGAGTAAAGGCGTAGTAGTAGAGCTAGTCTTAGGAAGAAACTCCTTAGCGAGTAAAGACTTAGCGTTAGATTTTTTTGAGCTAGCCCTGGGAATAAATTCCTTTTTGGGCGAAGGGTTAGCGAAACTGGCCTTGGACAGAAACTCGGGGAGTAAAGGCGCAGATGTATTAGAAAACGTGTCTTTTACAATAGGGGGTGAGGGTCCCGGCAGACACGGAACCGGAACCGATTTTAGTTTAAATCGGTTTCCTCTGAGTGTGGTGTAACAGTGTGAACACTGGCTTTAGGAGACGGCGATGATTCAGTCTCCTGACCGTTTTTACGTTTTAATTTAAAACACTCAGTGATGAGGTGCCCAACCTTTTTGCAGTAGGCACAACTTTTATTTTTGTCAAATTTTGAGGCAGAGGGCCTATTTTGAGATGGAGGGGAGTTAATCGCATGAACGCGATGACCTTCATTAGATTGCTTTTTCTTTTTAAAACAGTCGGAAACGGCGTGTCCGTTTTGATGGCAAAAAGAGCACTGTAAAGATGCTCGTTGAGACATCCGGGAAAGATTGAAGATCTTTTCTTCTTCAATTGCATGTGTGATAGCTTCAGACAGAGTTTTGGGGTTACGGCATCTCACTATATGCGCGAATTTGTTATTCATCCCTAACATAAACGTATTAAGGGCCAAATCTTCCATCGCGGCAAGCCTACCCACAAGCTCTTTTTGTTCAACACAGCTATAATGGATGTCAGATTGGAGTCTCGTTAAACACGACTCTATTCGCAAAGAATATTGCGTCACACTCTCGTCGGCTTTTTGGCGGCAATTTTGTAAATCTACTAATAGATGCGTGGAGTGCTTTGTTTCACCGAAAGTGGTTTTCAAAAAAGCTTTCAGATCGCTCCAGCTTTCGAATTGTTTCAAACAACATGCAAGTTGCGCCTTGCCTTCAAGCTGTGATACAATATATTTTATGAGTACATCCTGTTGTTCGGGAGTGGCGAGATTAATTGCGTTCTCGCAATTGGTTAAAAAGGCGGGGAGGCTTTCACGATCCCCACTGTAAGGTCGGATGAACTTTGTTAAAACTGAAAGCGTAATAGTGGCCATTTTTTCCTTGGGGACCTTCGCTTTTGATTGTGAAGAAGAGTTATCTGAGGTCTCGACGTCGGAGGTTGCCTCTACGGATTCCTCCTCCTTTTTACTTTTAGGCTTAACCATGAATAAAGTTTTAAAAACTCAGAGCAACAGGATATACGACAAACACAATAATAAGGTAAAATCAATTTGTAAAAGTATATAAAAACGTGTAAAATTAATATTTGTATAAGGTAAGTATCAATATAAAATGTTCGCCGTAAAATATCAAAATAGCACGTAAAATTCCGGACAAACACGGTAAGTTCACAAAACTTGCAGGACAAGTAAAGTTAAAAGTAAAACGAAACAACTCACAGGAGAACAGCAACCAGGAACATCTCGGAAAATCCAGGATGTGGAAAGTGACCCGAAGTACCAATAATGCAGCATGCAGTCACGTTGTAGCGATGACGCAATTGCAGGTACAGTAGGTGGCGTCGAGTATCCGGCGACACAGGAGCGTCGTATTTCTACGGAAAAAAGCTCGCGAAGTCACGTAGCGCAGTTTGCGAAACTGGTGCTGATTAGTTTATAGAAGAGTTGTATGAAGAATAGGAAGGTGAGTCAACTCGATGAACCGGTGGTAGGTAATGGTGTCTTGTCTTTTCTTCTGATGCGGGCTCGCGTAAAACACGGAGACTGACCGTCGACCAGGATGCTGTGATGTTAGCGCAGGCTCACGCTCGAGAGCAGAGACTTATTGTCGACCAACTGGACCGATGATGCTGCGGGCTACGCGCAAGGGCGGAGACTTAACGTCGGGCAACACGGTACTGAATTTTCACTTTAAACAAGACCCTTCTTGATGCGACAGGGACCGCGAGTTCTTTTAGATGCCAGATCTCACGCGAAGCAAGATTGTCCTTCTGGCATCCCACTTCTGACACCACTTGTTATGGGGTCCGTGCCGCAGGTCTTTTTAAAAAAAACTCTTTATTACACACACACAGGTTTATTGGTAAAAGACAAGTTTACAGTACCGCGGCTATGGGCTGACTAACTCACATGGCTTGGAAATACTATATAAATGGAATTGAAAATGCTAGCGTTAGCTAAATCTAAGTAATAAAGTAGTTTATAACAGTACGTTCTCAGGATGTGCATTCGCGGTACGTACATTATCGTCTCCCATCATGATCACCGGACCTACCTACCTACTCGTCTTGTATCGGTTATCGTTTGCGTATTTTAATTATATTCCTCGACCAGTGCTTTCGCTCTACGGACTTCTAGTATATTGTTTAACTTGTAGGTACGACTGTGGCATACCGACTTATCAATGTAATACACTGGGCCGACGAGTTTTAGAGGATGAAATGACACAAATCCTTGTCTTGTCCTGTCTTTTAATCTATTTGTGAGTTTCATTACATTTTCCCACTCCATACAATAAGAACTACAATTAATGTAATAAATAACTGTCTATCATATGATCATAGTTATAAAATCAGCTGTTAAGTACCTATAGGTTATTGTCAATTTGTTGCATAGCCTCACTTTTCCTAAATCTCTTTTAACTTTGCTCTCAGATTGCTAAAATCCGCAAAATTTTCAAAGATGGTTTGACAATATATAAGCTGTTTATTGACACCACTCTCGTCTTTTTACATCTGGGCCCAAGAATGTATGGAAGCGTTTCCGTCTCCTTTAAAAGTACACTTTTGTAAAATTACACTACATATTTGAGTATATTTTATATTGACTCGTGCATTTAATTTTGCTTTCAAAAAACATAATTTGACGTAGTCGTAGTGGTATTCACAAGAAATTGTAAACATATATTTTTTTAATATGAATATTTTTAAATGTTTAGTGTTGTAATGTTTTGAAGTCGGGTTAAATCTACTACTACTAAACTTCTATTTAGCTATTTTGTAATAGAGTTTAAATTCAATTAAAAAAAAACACATTTGAAGTTGCCTTTATTATGGAATGCCTTTCTTGAATGGTGCAAACACCCCCGCCGCCCGGCACCCTGGCCCACTACCCCCGTCACAGTCCGTACAATGCGCGGCGCGTGCGCAGATCGTGTCGACGGCGCACGCGGCGCACCCGTTCGCGCTGGCGGCGTGGCGCGGCGCCGTGTACTGGAGCGACTGGGTGGCGCGGCGCGTGTGGCGCGCGGACGCGGCGGGCGGGGCGCGCGCGCTGTGGGCCGCGGCCGGAGCCGGCGCCGGCGCCGCGCGCCCCATGGCGCTGGCCGCCGTCGAGCCTCCGCCCGCGTGCGCCGCCGCGGACCCGTGCGCCGCCGCGCACGCCGGCTGCGCGCACGCGTGCCGCGTCTCCGCCGACGGGCACGCCGTCTGCGAGTGCCCGCCCGGCATGCAGCTCGCTAGCGACGGTCCGTGCCACGCTTTACTTATTAGCTTGTGTCACTTTACTAAGACCTGCAGCATATTTATGTAGATAGCCAGAATTGTAGCTGTAGTTTAAATGGATGGTACAGAAAAATAATACACGAAAGTACCAGTTGTAAATTTTACATCACAAAATAGGAGAAGAAAGAACACGTGCATGAGGAGAATAGATTTAAAAAGTTAACAAGTATTGATGAGCATATTTTCTTGTAAAATGAAGCTGTGAAGTTAGAGGTTACGCTGTTTACACATTACGCTGCAGCGGCAGCGGCACCGCCGGACTTGCTTACAGACTTGGTACGGACTTGCCGCCCGCCGCACACTGTTCCACTATGTATGGGAGCGTCGGCCAATATTATTTTTCATTCTTAACTCCCATATTAGAGCATTTTAATATTAATTAAGTGTAATTTAGTTTTATTACGTTATTATTTTCAATAATTAAAACTAAAATAAACAAAAATTTATTACTCGATACTATAATGCTATTAAATTAAGTTCTCATTAAGTATATTATTTAAAAAAAACTAAACCAATATTATTAATAGTCATTCCACTAAATATGTACGTACTTAATTAATCAAAGTCTGTACTATTCTCATCAGCTGTGTCATTTTGACTGCTATAATCTACTCCTGGTACACGTTCTAATAACTTCATTACTTCTAGTGGAATGTTTTTATACTTCTATTTGGAGGGTTTAAGCAAACTTTGAATATTTAATAAGGGTCGAGGACATATGCAAAGTGGTCTGTTTTTACTTATTTTACTCAACCGTAATTTGAATGAAGACATGAAGTTACTCAGCTTTTGCTTCATTTGCTGTATTTTTTCTTCTGGGCAACGTGTTTTTCCTATTACGTATTCGTAAAATCGTACTATTTCACTATCATTTGATCCTGGTTCAAGACCAAACAGAAAATCGACTAAATCGCGCCTGGTTATAGCAACCGTATCTAAAAAGAAAAAAAAAGCTTTGATAAGCTTTTTTTTATTGATAAATTAAACTGCCAAAACATACGTAAGCTCATCCATGAACCCCAATTTGGGTGTGTAAACAAATAAAATTTACATTAACAAAAAATATTGAGTTAACTAAAATTCTGTTTTTAGACTTAAGTTGTATGACCGCCGGAAAATGCCAGCAAAAGTATTTGTAGAATTATAATTAACACCCCTAGTGCTACAAATCGTCTTAATAAACTAGGGCATAGAAATGTGTAGAACCTATTTGAAACTCTGGATAAATATTTGACAGAGTAATGAAATATTAGCTCCGTGAATTGGCTCAAAAAGTAAGTGTCATATTTTAATTAAAGCAAATTTGTGGATTGTATATTTAAGTACATATGTTAAGCTGTATATTCCACTTTGAATTATGTTAATCACTTCAGTAAAACACACACAATAGAGTTATCAACGACAGCGTATCGAATGCAACGAAATTAAGGGATGTCGAAGCGTAACTTTGAGACCAACGAATACTTCCAACAAAAAAAACATACCTGCCCTCAATATTCTAAATTGTATGCAGCAACTATTTAAGTTCCGAGTTATGTAACCAAAAACGTGATAATAATAGTTTTTTATTATGACTTCTGGCCGGTGCTCCCATACATACTGGAACAGTGTGCGCCGCGGCGGCGTAGTATGTAAGCCTCCATACAAATCCAAGGGGGACTAGCGCAGCGGCGCCGCGGTGGTGGCGGTGCCGCTGCCGCTGCGGCGCCATGTGTAATATGATATTATGGTTGTAGTTGCATAGGTTAAGCTCTACGCATATAAATAAAGCGTTGGATCGCACGTGGCGTGTCGTGAGACGCGCGCGCGTGTCCAGTGCAGTGCTTAGCGTGACGTGTGCGTGCGTGCAGGGCGCGCGTGCGCGCCGACGGGCGTTATGTGCGGCGCGGGGCAGTGGGCGTGCGCGGAGGGCGGCTGCGTGCCGGCCGCGCTCGTGTGCGACGGCGTGCCGCACTGCGCCGCCGGGCCCGCCGCCAGCGACGAGGCGCTCTACTACTGCTGTCAGTACACACACACACACACACACACACACACACACACATACTGCTTAATACACTCTTGCTGTGTTATCTTCTCTACTAAATTATGCGTGCATAGTTATTTCATACATAGACTGCCATAATGCAAGGTTTTCTTTTACACTATTAAAAAAAAAAGTAGTTCCCAAAAACTCCGTCAATGGCGCTGAATGAGTAATTTAACTCAAGATTGAACATAATTGATGACCAAACACTGATGAATGTATTTGTTTGTAACACGGTCTGTCCAGTGTTAAAATGTACTTTGGCTTGCACCCATTGCGCTTTATGACTTTCATCTTAATGCTTGCTTTAGTTTTTTCCGAAAAGCACGGTCTTCTCTTGTGTTTCTTTTGGGACATTTTCTTTTTAAAACTTTAAAAATATGGTTTTTTCTTTAGTATTATTCAATTTAATTGTGTCATGTGATGCACTGATTAAAATGTGGCCTTCCAATTGAAATAACAAAAAAATTATGTGACGTTCCGTACCTTGCGGTAACTCACCTAGCTCAGCGCCATCTATCCAGCTACTAGGGAAGAATAAAAAAATAATCCCTCATTAACATTATCTTCGAAATATTGGTACCTACATTAATCGCTTTGTCCATCAAAAGAGGTCGCCGAAATATGTTTCATCGATCTCTCTCGGTGGAGATCAGATATGCTGTGCGCCGTTACGGCTATCGTGACAAGCGAAGTGTGTGTCGAGCTGCGGTCGGTGGGTTGCAGCGTCCCGCGCGTGCCCGGGCGACGCGGTGGCGTGCGGCGCGGGCGGGCGCTGCGCGGCGGCGGCGGCGGCGTGCGACGGCCGCCGCGACTGCGACGACGGCGCCGACGAGCGCGGCTGCGCCTGCGCGCCCGGCGCGCTGTCCTGCGCCGGCGCCTGCGTGCCGCTGGCCGCGCGCTGCGACGGCGCACTCGACTGCGACAATGGCGCCGACGAGCGGTTCTGCCCCGATGTCTCCTGCGCCACTCTAGGTGCTACACCGGTTTTTTTATTGTATTCAGGAGTATTTTACTTAAAGTACATAGAAAAAAAATACACTAAACCTTGAGATCCATAACTTCACCAAAAAACTTTACATTTCTAGAATAGTATACCTACAAGAAAATATTACATTAAAAATATCGTCAGATCCCACCCATCGGACGCGTCGCCACCCCGAATTTAATAGCCATAAAATATTTAAGCCGCGTTTTCATGGTATTTGTGCGCTCTGACCGAGTGCGCCATCAGTAAACGCATGCTTCTGATTGGCCATTTTAGTGTCGTGACGTTTTTTTTACACTTATCAATGTATTTTTTGACTCATCAAATGATTTGATTCAAAAGCGGTGGTTTGCACTGTTCTTCGAAGTTGTATACATTTTATTTATCTACATCAAGAACTCTACATTTTTTTAATTTTTATTTAAAAATTATACCTAGATGGAATGAAAGAAATATTTAAAAAAATGGTGAAACGAGCCTTACACCGTTACATGTACACATATACAATTATTATGACTATTATTATAACGTAGTGAGGACATAGATGCGTTAAATCATTATTGCAATGCATTATTACTGCAATCATCTGTACAAGCATGATTCGATTAAATAAGCGCATTTTATTATTTCTCTTACAGGAGATATCTAAAAATTGATAAACGCTATATAGAAAAACCGTCCAATCAGAAGCATTGGTTTACTCGGGTGGCGCCTACGGTCCTAGCGTACTAAGGCCGTGAAAATTTGGACAATTGTTTTAAAATAAAACTGATTTAAATGAATTTTAGTTTTTAACCAAACGGCATGTATGAATAGCGATGTTCCCGGCAGGCGGGCTCGCGCTGCCGTGCGGCGGCGGCGGCGGCTGCTTCCTGCCCGAATGGCGCTGCGACAACCACACCGACTGCGCCAATGGCGCCGACGAAACCGACTGCCACACCACTACTACTACTGGTTTCTATTCTTATTTTGATCTCATTCTTCTTTATATTTTTTTGTCATCGTTCATTAATTTTTGGTTCGTTCATTAAGGTTTGAAAATTAAAAAAAAATAAAGTTAGTATAAATTTGACAGAATCGCCCGAGGCTTGGGACTCGAGTTCGGCAGAGATCTGGGACGTGGAGGGCGAGTTTGCGGAATGCGGGCCCGAGCAGTTCCAGTGCGGCGGCGCCGGCGCCGGCGCCGGCAACGGCAGCGCGCCCGGCGACTCTGCGGGAGCCGGCGCCGGCGCGGCCGAGTGCGTGCCGGCCGCGTGGCGCTGCGACGGCGTGCGCGACTGCAGCGACGGCAGCGACGAGCACGAACGCTGCTCGGGTAATTTCATCAATAGTATATGCATAAACAATGTCTCGGGTTAGCTGGTGGAGAGTCGCCGGTTGCGGCCGGCGCATGACCGGCCGACTTGCAAAACCATGACAGAGGCTTATCTCCTGCAGTGGGCGTCATATAAACATAAACATAAACATTTATATACAGGCACACACATATGGCTGATTATAATGATACAATATGTTAAGTTTAAAAGAAAAAAATATATCCTGTGGTTTGAGTGGAAAAAATCAGATAGTTAAAGTTTTTCCTTTCCACCTGCAAGTATTCCAGACGTGGTCTACGCAGTGACAGCATAAGAGGGCATTATTCGACAGAGTCTGTGGAGGTGTCGTGCGCGGCGGAGGAGTTCCGGTGCGGGCCGCGCGGGCCGTGCGTGCCTGCGCGCGCGCGCTGCGACGGGCACGCGCACTGCCCGCGCGCGCAGGACGAGCGCCACTGCGCCTGCGCGCCCGGCACGCTGCGCTGCGCGCACGACGGCCTCTGCCTCGACGCGGTGCGTGAGCGCAGCTTCCCTTTGGGATCCTTTTGAAAGTTTCTTGTGATTTCTTTTAAAGTGGTTCTAAACAGCAATTTGAATACTTCTCCTTTTTGCGTCATCTCAAATATACGAGCAGAGTAGAGCGCGAGCGATTCGACTCTGTCCCATAGTAGATGTTGTAAATTGTAGGGCGGTGGTGGATGAAGAACATCGATTGTGATGTTTCAAATGTTCATGATGTTTTCAGATGTTTATACAATAAACACAGTTACGTGTTTTACGTATGTTGTTATTGAGATATTAAAACAGACAATTTGACGCAGGCAACAAATTTCGTAAGTCAACGGAGCATAATATTCATCGATACGGCTACCTAAAAGGGTGTACGGAAATAACAATAGTTTGTACGTGTGCGCAGAGCCTGTACTGCGACGGCGACGCGGACTGCGCCGACGGGTCGGACGAGCCGGCGGGGTGCGCGGAGGGGGCGGAAGGGGGCGGCCCCCCGCTGCCCCCGCTGCCGGCGGGCGCGCCCCCCGCGGGCTGCGCGGGCGGCGCGCGCTGCTCGGGCCGCTGCGTGCCGCGCGCGCTGTTGTGCGACGGCCGCGACCACTGCCAGGACGGCGGCGCCGGCTCCGACGAGGACCCCGAAGTCTGCGGTACGTGCGCCCCGATACACCGACCATGCTGTGGCGAATTCTCTGATAGCTGCTAATGCTAATTTGTGTTCGCTTCGCTCTCCAACCGAGAAACGATCGCGTTGGATCGTTTCTAAAACAGGTTTAAGGTTATAGCCCACCTACACGACTCCGCTACCACCTGACAAAAACAATACCATTCAAATATGGGCCTTAAATACCGCTGTCTAGATATACTCTACATTGGCATCATAAGTATGCATTAAAGTTTTCTTATTCTTATTCTTAGTCTAAATTAGCTGACAGCGAGCTGTCCGCCAATTCACGCTGCTAATGCAAAATACATCCAAAGAGCAACATTTAAAACCCATATTTGAATGACACTACTCTTGCCGGGTGGGAGCAGAGTCGTGTAAGTGGGCTATGACCTTATAACTGCTAATGCACCTTTCGTGATACAGCGATGTCGTACGGCCGCGCGGCGCCGGGCGGCATGCGCGCGGCGGACGGGGCCGCGGGGGCGGGGGCGGGGGCGGGGGCGGGGGCGGGGGCGGGCGCGCGCTGCGCGGGCGGCGAGTGGCGCTGCCGCAACATGGCGTGCGTGCCGCGCGCCGCGCTGTGCGACGCGCGCGACGACTGCGGCGACTTCAGCGACGAGGTATCTACAATATACATACACACGCACCCGGCCCGGCAGATACCACAAAAGTAGTTTTTTTTTTGTTGTTCAATTTAATTCATTATCCCTACATTCAACGGTTCGACAATTCGACGACTTTCAAATATAAATATCAGTCAAACTTTAGCCTATATCGTTTCGACTAGTCCTACATAATGCTTTGTCCAGAGCACTAATTCGCCGCGAATTATCTCGCGCGTCGGCTCAGGGCAACCTCGACTCTCACCGCGTCAGTGGGCCGTGTCGCCGGCGGCTGTGGCATATTCATTAAATTTTGTCGTGGCCGCACACCGTTTACCGCATCGCGGGTGGCTGCGGTCAAGGAGGAGCGGGAGTAAATGTTTGAGCTATTTACATATGTCAGCGCGTGGGCATGCGTGGTGATTAAGCGCACGCTCTCTCTGTGAGAAGACAACAGCTCACTAAGTTCGACTTCTGTGGGGCGGTCGGTCGGCAGGAGCTGTGCGGAGCCGCGGGCGAGGGCTTGCGCTGCGCGGGCGGCGCGGGCGGCGCGGGCGGCGCGGGCGGCGCGGGCGGCGCGGGCGGCGCGGGCGGCGCGGGCGGCGCGGGCGGCGCGGGCGGCGCGTGCGCGCAGGGCTGCACGGAGCTGCGCGCCGGGCGCGCGTGCTGGTGCCGCGCCGGGTACCGGCTGCGCGCCGACGCGCGCGGTTGTGCCGACGTCGACGAGTGCCGCGAGGACGACCCCTGCGACCACCACTGCCGGTCGGTGCACCTCGCCTGCGGCCGCCTTGTACACGCACGTCTCTTCGCCATGAAAATATACGGTTGATTCGCCGTATGCGGGCACATTTTTACCGACATCTGAACTATAAATTGTCTGTAAAGGCTCTGCCTCGTTGGGACGCTATGGCTACATCGTCACCTTTGTATCCGAGCAGGTAATTTGTTGGTAAGATATGTTGAAGTATGAAGTAGGAAAGCGAAGAGCGACGGCAAGAAAAAGGTTATAAGCCGAGATGAAATGGAGCGCATTATTTAAAATACGACGGATTATATTGAAGGAGCAAAATTAATATTATGTAAGAACACAGATGTATGTAATGACTACGTAAATTATATAAAGCAAAAAAAAGGCGCGCGAGCGTTTCAGTTAGAATTTTTTTATTTTTTTATTTATTCAGTTAGGAGAATCATCAGCTTATAAAATGAATCTAGTGGAATAAAAATAGGTAACTATGAGCTGATAACAGATTCTCGCCTATAGACACAACTTAACTAAAAAAATGTGTGGACTTCATGCTTTGTCTAACAAATAACTTACACTAACTGTAGACAATCTAATATTAACAATGATTTTACAATTATATTGTTATATTTAACCTGTGATATTTATCCACCCGCAAAGAAAGGCGCACTGATTAAGCGTCTTAGGATGTGGACCCCTGTATTGAACAATTCTATGTCATGATGTGCAGTAATTTTATTAAATTTGTCACTCGCTCGCACAATAAAACTATTTTGTCGAAAGTTTGTGGAACATTTAGGCACTGCTAACGGGGGTTTGTGTCGGGCTCGGCCCGGAATCCTTAAGTGAAGTCTACCGAGTAGCTCAGAAGAGTCGATACTAGATGTTGCAATCTTATGCAAATACACTGTATCAGCTACCTCTCGTCTAAGCCTTAGAGTTAAAAAATGAAATCTCCTACACATATCGTCATAGTTCCTGGTGTCGTAAGGTATCTTAAGACGAAAGCACAAAAACTTAATAAATTTTCTTTGGATGGATTCGATTCTGTTTATGTAGGTACTGTATTGGGGACTCCATACTTGGGATGCGTATTCCAAGATAGATCTGACTAGGGTGCAGTATAGTATTTTGAGTGTCTTGGCCTGCTTAAAATCTTTAGACATGCGCATAATGAAACCTAGAGATTTGTATGCTCGCGAGATTATATTGTTGATATGGTCGTCAAACAAAAGTTTAGAGTCATGGAGTACACCTAAGTCACGAACAGGGTTATCTTTTATTAGAGAAAATCCGCGCATCTGGTAGTTGTAGGTAATTGTTTTAATCTTACGCGTGAACGTTACTACTGAGCACTTGCTAGGATTCAACTCCAAGCTATTATTGACACAATACGAGCCAAGGCTTTCAAGATCGTGCTGCAGCTCTTCGGCATCATCTAATGATGATATCAATGAAAAAATCTTCATATCGTCGGCAAAACAAAGCAACTGGGACGAACTGAGGCTTAAGTGAACATCGTTTATTAGAATTGTGAAAAGAAGTGGACCGTGCAAAGAGCTCTGGGGAACTCCGCTAGGTACACTAACCCAGCTAGAAATATAATTATTCACCACAACAGCCTGGGTTCGATTCTCGATATACGAGGAAAACCAGCGAAGCAAATCTCCCCTGATGCCAATGTATTCCAGCTTATATAATAGCTGTTTGTGGGAAATCCTGTCGAACGCCTTACTATAGTCAGTGTAGACCACATCAACTTGGTGACCACTGTCCATAGCTGAAGTTAAAAAATCATTAGACAATACGAGGTTAGACACTGTAGATCTGCCCGGTAGAAATCCATGCTGTGAGTTGCTAAGTGACTGTTTTATGACCGCGTAGACCTGGGAGTGTATTACTTTCTCGAAAACCTTAGAAACTATACATAGTTTAGATATCGGTCTGTAGTTGATAATTTCTATTTTGGAGCCCTTTTTATGTACGGGGGTGACAAAGGCTTTTTTCCAGATATTTGGAACGGTGCAAGTATCCAGGGACTTTTTGAATAGTAGGCGAATCGGTTCGACTATTGTATCAGCGCACCCTATTAGAAATCGTGCTGGCAATTCGTCTGGCCCAGCAGATTTGCAGGGGTCTAGCTTTAGCAGGAGGAGATGTAGAGACTCTACGCTTAGCTCGATGCTGGAAATATCAGAAGCTGTCGCTGGATATTGCTCGTATAAAGATGTAGCATGAACTCGTGAGTCATTGTCTAGGAACGTAGACTTAAAGAAGTTAGAGAAAGCTTTGCAAATGTCATCACCCGTGTTGTATATTTCACCGCCTAGAGTCAGACTGCTGTCAAATTCCCAGAACTTCTTTGGGTTGGTACCAATAGACTCCTCGACAGTTGCTATGTAATGTTCGTAGCATTTATGCTCTAGTTATTTAGCCCTCTTGCGCAATAGTTTATAGGATTGTTGGTCCCATGAGTTTTTATAAGTCCTATATTTACGATAGTATTTATATTGTTCTTTAATATTTTTCTTGAGTGCCGGAGAATACCACCTCGGATAGTGACTAACATTGCAATTTTTTGTGGGAATATATTTCTTACGCAGTTTGTGAAATGTGGAATAGAAGAAATCTACACAGCTCTCAAGGGATCTTGATAAGAACTTTGACTCCCAATCGATATTTTTAATGTCTTGATTAAGAGCTTTGTAGTCGCCTTTATTGAAAAGATATTTAATAAAAGGGGCCGGCTTTAAAATGTCACGAACTGCAAAACTAATATCAAGTATTAAAGCACCATGGTGCAAATCGATAGGGACCAACGGAGTGTCACATGTGCATACAGATAGATCGTTATTTGATAAAACAAGATCCAAAATATTACCATATTTGTTAAGTACCCCATTATATTACTTGAGATTAAGAACGTCGATTTTGTCTATTAAAAGTGATTCGTCATAGGAACTAAAATTAGTTGGTGAAAACCAATTGTCACTTTTAATCCATTCGATGCCGCTCAAGTTAAAGTCGCCTACAATCAAAAATGTATCAAATGAGTGAATGCGGCGATACCACGACTGAAGCTCGTCGGTCGTGTCGATCAATCGGCGGGCGGGTGCTGGATAAAAATTTGCTGGATGCGGTCATGGGCGCATAAACTGAGCGGATACGGAGTTGTTTCACCAGTACATTATGGTAACTAACTCGGCGACGGCAATTTCGCATTTTTTTTTTTCAATATAAACTCCTTGGATACGTAGCTAGTGACATCGCCATGGCGTTCCAATAAGGTAGCGCACTAAGACAGCAGTTTCAATGTAGGTAATATTCGTAACGTAGCTCTTGTGTGTACGCAACCGACTAATGAAGCAAAAATTTTGTCTATTATTTCCTATTTTAGTTGTGTATTTATATTTAATTTGCTTACAGTAACACCATCGGAAGCTTTGTGTGTTCTTGTGCTCAAGGCTACAAACTAATGGACGACGGAATCAGCTGTATTCCCATATCAGGTAAGTACAGGTCTAGGTAGGTTACAAATAGCGATCTATATCTATCTTATTCTACACTCCAATAAAGAAAGAAATAAATAAATAAATAGATCCTATACACATCAATAAGGATATTAAGTAACATCTTTTTATTGTCGTTTAGCTACCAGTAGAAGGTAGATGGCTGGTTGATTACCGCTAAAGTGTGAGTGTGTCCGCAGAGGTGCCGGCATCGCTGATCTTCACGAACCGCTACTACATCCGGCGCGCCGAGCTGACCCCGCCCCTCGACGGGCCGGCCCCGCCCCCCGGCGAGCCGGCCCCGCCCCCCGCCGTCCACACCGCCCTGCTCGTGCACAACCTCACCAACGCCGTGGCGCTCGACTTCCACTGGGAGACGTAAGTTCAGTTCTCTCCAGACAGCCCAGGGGTTGGAGGACGCGTAACCCAAGTGCGCTTGTGCCGCAGCGGCTGTCTGTACTGGAGCGACGTGACGCGGCCGGGCTCCAGCATCAAGCGGATGTGCCGGCCCGCCGCCGCGCCCGCGCCCGCGCCCGCCTCCGCGAACGCGCCGCTCGGCAGCCTGCCCGCGCACCGCCCGGACGACTTCCAGCTGCTGCATTCTGCCACGCTGCAGGTACTGAAGGAACAAGGGTTGATTTATTTATTCAAATTGGAGAATCATCAGCTTATAACATTATTCTAGTAGAATAATAATAGGTCCCTAACTAAGAGCTAATAACAACGTAACCAAAAAAGTTTAGTTTTATCTTCCATACAATACAATCAAAGTCAATGGGAATGTCCTGGTCCCAAACAAAAAAAAAACCTTGTGCTTTGGTAACCGAATCAGGCAAGGGTATTACAAAGTGGCCCTTAGTAAAAAACAAAGCCGTACCCTACGGCTTGGTAATCGGCAGACGTGATACCGCGAGTCATAACGAACGATTGTGTTTTGTAAAACGACCAATAGTAGAAAGTTATTATCGGTGCGTGCGATGTGTGACGTTTCCGTGAGCGTGTGTGCGTGTGTGCGCAGAACCCGGACGGGCTGGCGGTGGAGTGGGTGTCGGGCAACCTGTACTGGTGCGACAAGGGCGCCGACACCATCGAGGTGTCGCGGCTGGACGGCGCGCGCCGCCGCGTGCTGCTGCGGCACGGGCTGCGCGAGCCGCGCGCGCTGGCGCTGCTGCCGGCCCGGGGGTACGTGCCGCTTGGGGGCAGGGGGCGCGGCGGGACGGCGCGCGCTGGCGCTGCTGCCG
Organism: Yponomeuta plumbellus; assembly: GCA_947310845.1. Classification (NCBI taxonomy): domain Eukaryota; kingdom Metazoa; phylum Arthropoda; class Insecta; order Lepidoptera; family Yponomeutidae; genus Yponomeuta; species Yponomeuta plumbellus. The sequence continues at coordinate 239,320 of OX371214.1, read as the reverse complement.
GCCCGGGGGTACGTGCCGCTTGGGGGCAGGGGGCGCGGCGGGACGGCGCGCGCTGGCGCTGCTGCCGGCCCGGGGGTACGTGCCGCTTGGGGGCAGGGGGCGCGGCGGGACGGCGCGCGCTGGCGCTGCTGCCGGCCCGGGGGTACGTGCCGCTTGGGGGCAGGGGGCGCGGCGGGACGGCGCGCGCTGGCGCTGCTGCCGGCCCGGGGGTACGTGCCGCTTGGGGGCAGGGGGCGCGGCGGGACGGCGCGCGCTGGCGCTGCTGCCGGCCCGGGGGTACGTGCCGCTTGGGGGCAGGGGGCGCGGCGGGACGGCGCGCGCTGGCGCTGCTGCCGGCCCGGGGGTACGTGCCGCTTGGGGGCAGGGGGCGCGGCGGGACGGCGCGCGCCGCCGCGTGCTGCTGCGGCACGGGCTGCGCGAGCCGCGCGCGCTGGCGCTGCTGCCGGCCCGGGGGTACGTGCCGCTTGGGGGCAGGGGGCGCGGCGGGACGGCGCGCGCTGGCGCTGCTGCCGGCCCGGGGGTACGTGCCGCTTGGGGGCAGGGGGCGCGGCGGGACGGCGCGCGCTGGCGCTGCTGCCGGCCCGGGGGTACGTGCCGCTTGGGGGCAGGGGGCGCGGCGGGACGGCGCGCGCTGGCGCTGCTGCCGGCCCGGGGGTACGTGCCGCTTGGGGGCAGGGGGCGCGGCGGGACGGCGCGCGCTGGCGCTGCTGCCGGCCCGGGGGTACGTGCCGCTCGGGGGCAGGGGGCGCGGCGGGACGGCGCGCGCTGGCGCTGCTGCCGGCCCGGGGGTACGTGCCGCTTGGGGGCAGGGGGCGCGGCGGGACGGCGCGCGCTGGCGCTGCTGCCGGCCCGGGGGTACGTGCCGCTCGGGGGCAGGGGGCGCGGCGGGACGGCGCGCGCTGGCGCTGCTGCCGGCCCGGGGGTACGTGCCGCTCGGGGGCAGGGGGCGCGGCGGGACGGCGCGCGCTGGCGCTGCTGCCGGCCCGGGGGTACGTGCCGCTCGGGGGCAGGGGGCGCGGCGGGACGGCGCGCGCTGGCGCTGCTGCCGGCCCGGGGGTACGTGCCGCTCGGGGGCAGGGGGCGCGGCGGGACGGCGCGCGCTGGCGCTGCTGCCGGCCCGGGGGTACGTGCCGCTCGGGGGCAGGGGGCGCGGCGGGACGGCGCGCGCTGGCGCTGCTGCCGGCCCGGGGGTACGTGCCGCTCGGGGGCAGGGGGCGCGGCGGGACGGCGCGCGCTGGCGCTGCTGCCGGCCCGGGGGTACGTGCCGCTCGGGGGCAGGGGGCGCGGCGGGACGGCGCGCGCCGCCGCGTGCTGCTGCGGCACGGGCTGCGCGAGCGCGCTTCATTTCTCACTAATACGGTCACTCGATCTGTGACTGCTCACCGCCGGACGTAAGCCTCCCTCTCCCTCGACGAGCCGCGTCACTTTTTTCCGTCTTCGACCATCCTCAGGGTACCGTAGATCGCCGAACCCGGTGGGTGGTATACGCTGCGCACGATCCAATCGCAGTCGGTAAGCACACTGCAGCACGACGGTCGTACGGAATCGTGCAACGTGTGGGCGACGGGCGTTGGCACGACGATGTGTGTGTGCGCAGATGGCTGTACTGGTCGGACTGGGGCGCGGAGGCGCACATCGGGCGCGCCGGGCTAGACGGCAGCGCGCCGCGGCGGCTCATCGCGCGCGGGCTGGGCTGGCCCAACGCGCTCACGCTGGCGCCGGCCGCCAACGAGCTCTACTTCGCCGACGCGCGCGAGGACTACATCGCCGTCGCCGACCTCGACGGGAACAACGTGCGCGTGCTCTTCTCTAGAGGTCAGCGCTTACTTGTTGGCTAGACATGCCCCATCCAGTTGAATTGCTTCTCTTCTCCAATCCCGACCTTGAAAATGACGGTCTTCGAAACTGAGGAGGTTAACATTGTGACCCCGTTATCCAAATAGACCACCTCAATACCTATCGAGTGCATTTATGGAACGACAATTGGATTTCAGCTATTCCGATCATTTTCGTCAAACTTTCGTCAGACTACTTGAATACAATTCGACACTCTCTAATTAAATTTTGTGGTTTTTCTTTGCTCCCTAGCTAATAGGCTATTTGACCGATTTCAGAAAGCCATCTCATATTATTTGTTGATGTTCATGGAGTCCTCAAAAAGTAAAATTAAATAAAATTATTTCGTGTATTTCTTCTAAAAAAGGCACACGAAAATTTACTTTTCAAATAAGTCGCCAAAACGCTATCTTAGGCAATATGGCGTCGCTCAGGAATTTAACGTAACTTCCCGATAAACTAACCATTGAACGTAAGAAAGAATGAATGACAGACGCCATTTTTACTGCCATGTAACGTTATTATAGAATCGGCCAATCGAGGCCGTTTTTGATACAATGGCGGCAGATACAAATTATCAAATTTTATACCGTGTTTTTTTACAAATCATAATTATTATTTTTTTAGTTAAAATGCCTTATAGCGGTTTTAAGACACATAATGCATACGAATACGTATAAATAATATTGTTTTTTCACACTGTCAAATAGCCTATTGTAGGAGGTAGGTACAATACGATTAAAATCAGTTAACAATTCGGCTTTTCTCGGATATCATCGCCTAAATCCGGAGACGGAAATGACACAAAATACATTACCGCGTTTTCTTTTAGGTAGCATTCAATTTGAAGTATCATAAACGCAATGTATAGCACCTGCCAAGATGACATTACTAACCGGTAGACCTAAGAAATTTATTATGCAGAAGCGACATGAATTTGAACATTCATTATTTGTTAAAGATATTTACTTTCTTCTTTTTTAAATAAATTAGCTTCTTTTTTAAAATACTTATAAACATTATTTACAATTTCACGAGATTGAGCAACAATTTTTTACCACGCTTTAAATTTGTTGAAGCCATGATACATAACTATTGTAAGTTAATTGTGATAAAATTTGATAGAATCGAATATTTTCACGAATTAAATTACCGTTCATAACCAATTAATCATAAATGTATAATATACGTCAAACTGTTTTTATTGACACTAAGAAGGCAGACTGTTCCAATTATTTTTCTTATTTCAATATAAAGGTTGTGTTAGTTTTGAGCTACGAAAGAGGTTTTGTTGCTCATATCGTTCTTATATTGTATTCAAAAAGACAAAGAGGAATATAATTAAAAGGTAATATCTGTAAATTGATAACTCTATGTGAGAGACGAGGGATTCACGACAATTACCGAGGTTGGCCGAATTGTTAACTGATTTTAATCGTATTGTACCTAGTTATGACACTTTTCATTGATGATACGAATAAGAAACTCGGAGTGACTGTCGCGACACGTGTGCAGAGCGGCAGAGCTGGGTGCAGCTGCACCACGTGTTCGCGCTGGCGGCGTGGGGCGGCCGCCTCTACTGGAGCGACTGGGAGACGCGCGCCGTCGAGTCGTGCCGGCGGCGCGCGCTGCCGCCGCGGCTGGCCGGCCACGGCCACGGCCACGGCCACGGCCACGGCCACGGCCACGGCAACGGCAGCGACGAAGCGGCGGCGTGGCGCTGCCGCACGCTGCTGCACGCCGTGCACAAGCCCATGGACCTGCGCCTCTTCCACCCCAGCCGGCAGCCGCCCGAGCCCGGTCTGTACCGCTACTGATTAAACTACTCCAAAACAAGTACATTTGTTTCTAAATAACTTTAGATGGCAGAATTCAAGTACTCCCAATTCTAGAACAGTCATATCAATGCGCATTTGTTTAGTCACAGAAAAGCCTGTCTCCGTAGAAGGCTTACCACTTTACAATAGACTAGCAAAACCGTGTTGTCCATTCGTAACCATATACATAACAACTTATTGTAGTCTACAACTAGAGAATTGAATGCTTTGAAAAGCTGCTTTTTAAAATCTACTATCTCTGTAGAAATACTCGAATGAGAATACAGAAATACTCGGGGACCGAATATAAACTTATGTCACAAAAACTTATTCATTAACAACCCATTATGTCTCCACTGAGAGGCACAGGTCCCTTCCCTGAAGAACGTATAGGTAATACTCCAACACAGAGGCCAAGTCCGAATCGATGGAGACTTGGAAGACTAGTGGCTGGTCTTACTGTTAGAAATTTTCATCCGCCCTAAGGCTTCTGATTTGGCTTAACGGTAATCTATTGACGGTAGCCGGCACCGATTGCTTAGCGTGCCTTGCGAAGTAAAGAACCGCTCGGAAAAATGCCACTAGCGTTAGTTATTGAACGGTCACTCATTCATGCACTGAACGCGCTGTACGGGCTAAGCACCGTGCATCGCTGCGTGTGCTGACTTAGCATTGTCCAGCACACCGCTACCGCCCGCCAGTCGGCTCGAGCCACTCGCCCAATACACACTAATATTTAACTAAACAATGTAATTCTGTATCGTGAATAAACTACCATGAAGAGTTAAACGACTTCTTCTTCTTCCACCACCGTCCAACAAACAACATCTGCTGTGCGACAGAGCGAGGGCTGCACACGCTCTCCCCTGCTCGTACATAATGGGTTGGGAGCATGCGCGGGCTAAGCACCGTGCATCGCTGCGTGTGCTGACTTGGCATTGTCCAGCACACCGCTACCGCCCGCCCGCCAGTCGGCTCGAGCCACTCGCCCAATACACACTTATATACTAAACCATGTCATTCTGTATCGTAAATAAACTACAAGGAAGATATAAACTTCGACTTCTTCTTCTTCCACCACCGTCCAACAAACAACATCTGCTGTGCGACAGAGCGAGGGCTGCACACGCTCTCCCCTGCTCGTACACGCGCTCTATGTTGCATAACCTTCGTGATCGTCTAAGATCACTCAGGCAGCCGGGGCTGCGAGCGCTTCGTGGCGATAAATGTGTTTTGGTGGTCTGTTACTTGTTTTGGGCTAAGTTGTTGTGACAGCAAGTGATCCGCCCGCAGAGCTGTCGGCGCAGTGCGCGGCGCTACGCTGCGAGGGGCTGTGCCTGCTGTCACCGGTGGAGGGGGCGGGGGCGGGGTCGGGGGCGGGGGGCGGCGCGCGCGCGGCGTGCGCGTGTCCGGAGCACTTCGCGCTGCAGGGCGACGGGCGCACGTGCGCGCCGCGCTGCGAGCCCGCGCACTTCGTGTGCCGCTCCACGCTCAAGTGCATCCCCTTCTGGTGGCGCTGCGACACGCAGGTACGCCGTGCCCGCGCCCGCGCCGCTTCGCCCCTCGATACATACGACTTCATATTATTACTTTTGATCCGTTAAATTACTGACTCACCGCTGACTGTTCCATAGAAGAAGAAAATCAACAAAAAATTCGTTCCGACAGCCATAGTTAAACAGCATAGATGAAACAAAAGTGTTGTAAAGAAGAAACGCTTGCAGGCTTGTATGTTTGTGTGCGGGGGGTAATCTCCTAAAGTACTTTTTCTCAAATCACGTTAAATCTAAAGCTGGCTTCCCACGGTCCGCGATATCGCGGACGGACGCGGACCAGCTCGGACGACACACCATGGGAAGGGTCTCGGTCCGCGGTAGCACAGACAGACGGCAGGTCAGTTGGAAGAGCCTCTCGTGGTGCGTGGCTGTCCGTGGTCATCTGCCGTCCGCGATATCGCGGACCATGGGAAGTCAGCGTAAGTTGGTATCGCTATCCATCAATGAAAAACCTATTGAGTAAGAGAGTGTGTGTGGTTGTTTGCGCGCAGGACGACTGCGGCGACGGGTCGGACGAGGAGGGCGCGTGCGGCGCGTTCGCGTGCGCGCCCGGCCAGCTGCAGTGCGGCGCGCGCTGCGTGCACCCCGCGCACGTGTGCGACGGCGAGCCGCACTGCGCGCGCGCAGAGGACGAGGCGCACTGCGCTGACTTCAGCTGCCTCGGTACGCCCGCCTCCGCGCAGCTTTATTCCGACCGAACACTCGGGAACCATCTTTAAATGAGAAAAGCAGACATGGAACCAGACTATATTCTGTTAATTATTAAAATTTGGAACATTTATAGATATACGGTTACGCCCGTAAACCACAAGTTGTCATTTTAGATAAAAAGGAAAATTAACCTTCAGTCACACTAAATGAATTTTAGATTAACATGACAGATAAATGTTTCAACAATACTGGTTCATACAGTTTTTGAATTCACGTTTGTCAACAACTTAATTCTATTCCGCCACTAATCCCAAAACCGATTATTTATGTATGAAAATAATTAGGTAATACGATTTTGTAAATAAAATGAACATTATTCGAGTGAACGTGATGAAGCCGGCAATGTTTTCGATTTCATTTATTTTTCTAATAATTTTACGGAGCGTAGTGCTCGTAAGATCGTTTCGGGTGCTAATCATCTGGCACTGCGAACATTGATCTGGCGCATCGCACCGCAGGCGACTGTAGCCCTTGTGTGTAACTGTGATGTGTGCGCCGCAGCGGGACAGCTGAAGTGCGCGGGCAACGCGAGCGCGGCGGCGGGCGCGGGCGCGGGCGCGGGCGCGGGCGTGGGCGCGCGCTGCATCGCGCAGGCGCGGCGCTGCGACGGCGCGCGCGACTGCGCCAACGGGGAGGACGAGGCCGACTGCCCGCCGCGCACCTGCCAGCCGCACGAGGTGCGCCCGCCTGCCACTAAACTGTTAGCTAGGGGTAGCCATAGTCCAGGGACTACCACCTGTCGCGATCCTCGTTTCATCGTAATTTATTAGTCGTTGCATGCATGTCTGACGGTGTCTTTTTTTGTTGAATTTAGTACACAATAAAGAACTTAAAAGCCTAAACTTACACAGGATCGCGATCAGTACACTATTTGTCTCTCGCATAAGTACCTACTTAAGGTAGGCGACACTTTTGTCCTTTATAAGTTACATGACTTATGGTTTCATCCAAGATATGAAGTTAAAGAGTAATATTTATTTATTTTGAGATTTAAAGACGTGCATTTTTTGGAAATACAAGCTAGTAAAATAATGTGGGGTGGGTATGACGCCGTCACAATTTTTTTTCTGCGATAATGTAGCGTCATCCGATACCAGTCGCTTGGATCGAACGGCCCATCAGATGTAATGTAATGTGACATGCGCATGCGCAGTTCCTTTGCGGGTCGGGCGCGTGCGTGTCGCTGGTGTGGACGTGCGACGGCGACCGCGACTGCGCGGACGGGGACGACGAGGGCGCGTGGTGCGCGACGCGCGAGTGCCCCGCCGGGCACCTGCGCTGCGCGGGCGGCCGCTGCGTGCCCCGCGCCTGGCTGTGCGACGGGCAGCCCGACTGCCCGGCGCGCGAGGACGAGCGCGGCTGCGACGCGGCCGCGCGCGCGCCCTGCGACCCCACCTACTTCCGCTGCGACTCCGGCGACTGCGTGCCCGGCCGCTGGCGCTGCGACTACGAGGTGCGTGGCCCGCATCACTTACGTTAAATTATTTGAATGTAGCGGTATAACATAGCGGTGATGTCGGCTGATGCACCAGGACGACTGCGGCGACGGCAGCGACGAGCGCGCGTGCGCGCCGCGCAACTGCTCGGAGAGCGAGATGCGCTGCGCCAGCGGCGAGTGCGTGCGCGCCGCGCTGCGCTGCGACGGCGTGCGCCACTGCGCGGCCGGGGACGACGAGGCCCACTGCGCGCCCGCCTGCGCGCCCGCCTGCGCGCCCGCCTGCGCGCCCGCCACGCGCGCCTGCGCCGACGCGCAGCAATGCGTGCGCGAGTCAGTATACGATCTACTTGACAGCCTTTTGTTTTTTATATTTACTGTACTGACAGTTTTCTATTTAAAATACAGAGAAAATATATTACGTCTAAACCTCGAGATCCACAACTTATTATTGTAAAGTGCACGTCCAACGCTTAATAGTTATACAATTGCATTGTAAAAAATAATAATGTCAATCATGACATTAAATTGTCCATCCATCGTTCCGGCAGCGAGTGGTGGTGCGACGGGGTGGCGGACTGCGGCGACGGGTCGGACGAGGCGCAGTGCGCGGGCGGCGGCGGCGGCGGCGGCGGCGGCGGCGGCGCGATGCGGGCGTGCGCGGGGGGCGGCTTCCGCTGCGGGGGGGGCTGCCTGCCGGCCGCGTGGCGCTGCGACGCGCGCGCAGACTGCGCCGGCGCAGCGGACGAGGACCCCGCGCTGTGCGCCGACGTCGCCTGCGCGCCGGGGATGCTGAGGTCTCTTCGTTTGTCAACTTACTTTCAACTGAATCGTATATATTACATTATTAGCAATACCCGCAACTACGTTCGCGTCAACAAATTGTAATGATGTAAACGATTTGTTATGGGTGGTTATTGAAACGGCGTTTATGTTCAGTAGCGTTGTGTATTTAACTGTCGAGGATAGAGCATGTTACATACTTATTACGACTATGAATGTGTGGGTGAGGTGTCACCACGCAAAATCACCTATGTCCACCCTGAAAATCAATTCCAAATACTACTGAAGGATTTTTTGAAGTCGGATAAGTGATTGCTGAGATTACCCCTTACCTACACACAAACTTACAATTACAAACTTTTCTTTAAAATATAAGTATACCTAGATTCATTATTATTTTCCTAGTTATAATAACTAAATAAAATCACGGTCAAAACGTTTTTAAATTACATCGACATCCTCCAAGTTCAGTTTTAAATTATCTGGTCTATAAGTCGTTACTACGTCGTCTATACGTCGACAAAGCTGACACCCGTGCCGTGCCCGCAGGTGCGCGGATCACACGTGCGTGCCGCGCGGCGCACTGTGCGACGGCGTGCGCGACTGCGCCGGCGCCGACGACGAGGCGCCCGACCTCTGTAAGCGCCGCACGGCCCGACTTACTTGCATTTTAATCGTTTGAATGACTACACTGTGTATACATACGGCATCGTTGACCGATAGGTTACGAGATGGCATCGGAGTCTACGCAGGAGCTGGGAGTGTGCGCGCCGGGAGAACGGTTGTGCGCCGGGACGCTCTGTGTTCCCGATAACGTCACATGTGAAGAAGGTACGTTTAGAACTTTCACACGACACATTCTAAACTAACTCTTGTTTTTTAATACTGTCGAGAAATGTATGGCGTACATTCGGTCCGGCAGGCGAGGGCGAGCGCTCGTGCACGTGGGCCGCGTGCTCGCAGCTGTGCCTGCCGCGCGCCGGGCACGCGCACACGTGCAAGTGCGCGGCGGGCTGGCGCGCGCGGGGCGGGGGCGGGGGCGGGGGCGGGGGCGGGGGCGAGTGCGCGGCGGGGGGGCCGCCCCCCGCGCTGCTGCTGGCGGGCGGCGCCGCCGTGCTGCTGGCCGCCCTGCACCACAAGGCCGAGCGGGACCACACGCTGCTGCACCGACACGCGCCGGACCACAGGTTCGTACGCCCATACACGACGCCGTTATTTCTGTAACTGTCAGTCTAATAGGTCGACCTCCTACAGGGTGCGCATCACGTGCGTGACGGGAGGAGAGCTGAACGGCACCTGGTGGGCGTGGTGGGGCGACGAGGAGGGTGAGCGCATCTACCGCGCGAACGCCACAGCGGGCGTGCGCGGGGGCGAGGCGGGCGCGGGCGGCGGGGCGACGGTGGTGGTGGAGGGCGCGGGGGCGGTGCGCGGGCTGGCGCTGTTGCGGGGCGCGGGGGGCGCGGGGGGCGCGCGGCTGGTGTGGGCGGCGCGGCGCGGGGGGCGCGGGGGGCTGTACGCGGCGGACGCGGACGGCGCGCGGCGCGTGGCGCTTTACGAGCACGCCGACTGCTATCCGGACGACGTGGTGGTGCTGGCCGCCACGAGGGAGATGTTTTGGACCGAGCGCGCGCGCGGCGGCATCATGCGCGCCAGTCTATCCGGACTCGGTTAGTGCACTTTCACTATACAATGTTGTCTACTGCACGTTATACGAATGACCTTTTAACGTGGCGGACGTGTTCATGTTTACTCAAAGGTATACCTAGTCAAAATGCGCTTCTGACTTTTGAACCGACTGACGTTTGTCTAGTTTATCGATTTTTCAAAGGTCTTCATACTAAGTATAATCTTATCACTAACCGATCGTGGTGGATGCTAACATATGGCCGTATGCGCGCAGGCGCACGTGCGCTGGTGTCGAGGCGCGTGCGGCGCGGCGGCGCGCTGGCGCTGGACGCGCCGGCGCAGCGGCTGTACGCGCTGGACACGTACTACGGCGCGCTGGAGGCGGTGCGGCGCGGGGGCGGGGGCCGCGCGCTGCTGGCGCAGCTCACGCGCGCCGGCGCCGCGCCGCCGCCGCCCTACAACAGCAGCGCGCGCGCCGCCGCCGCGCCGGCCGCCTGCGCGCGCGCCGCCGTCTGGGAGGACTGGCTGCTGTGCGCCGGCCGCCGCGGCCTGCTGCGCCTGCGCAAGCGCGCGCCCGCCGCCCCCGCCGCCCCCACCACCCCCGCGCCCGACCCGCGGCGTTCGCTCCCGCTGGACGCGATCGCCGTGCTGCATCCTCTGCAACACCAAATAGGTACTTTACTTAAAAAGTTTTCATGTAAACCAGCTTAAGGTGCATATTATGTGACTTTAAACTTAACTTAAGGTGAAAAAAATGTTTGAATTCTCAATTAAAGCTGTTTAAATAATCTCAAGTGGCAGAATGTGTTGCTTTGTAATTAGTTTAAACCATTAATGTAGAGCGGTCCTAAAGCGAATCCATCCTCCCGCAGACGAGAGCCCGTGCGCGGGCGCGCAGTCGCCGTGCGACGGCAGCGCAGTGTGCGCGCCGTGCGCCGAGCGCGCCGCCGGGTTCGCCTGCCTGTGCGCCGCCGGACTCGCGCCCGACACCGACGAGCCGGACGTGAGTACACCCTCCGCGCTGCTCACGCTAATTAGCTTACAATTGAACTGCTCGCTCGAGGCCGTCGAACAGCCACAATTCAATGTCCATATGCGGGCCGCTGCGCCCGCAGTTGAGTTTGCGACATGGGAAATACAAATATAATACGGACGAGAAAATAAGCAGTATATTGAAAACTATTGACAGATAACAAAAAGAAAACTAAAAATGGAAAATTCAAATTAAAAATATTAAAAATAAAAAGAAATAATATCCTCTATAGAGAGCCGCTACAGTCCACGATCCACAAATAAATTCAATGAAAAATCACAAAATCGTCTTTGTCCTAACACCCACTAGAGTACACGTCGCTGCCTGCCAGTGACGAGCGAAAGCGAGAATAAAAGCTCGGCGGGCTCGGCGGGCGCGTGCCCGGGCTCGTGCGGCGCGGGCACGTGCGGGCCGGCGGGCGCGTGCGCGTGCCCGCCGCTGTTCGCGGGCGCGCGCTGCGAGCACTACCGCTGCGCCAAGCACTGCAGCGCCGACGCCGTCTGCGCGCTCGACGAGCGCGCCGCGCCCGGCACGGACGGACTGCGCCCGCTCAAGGTAACACACGGCACGAAAGACATTATTGTTTATGTATCTGTACGAGCAGAGGAGAGCGTGTGCAACTCGACTCTGTCGCACAGCAGATGTTGTAGGTTGCATGGCGGTGGTGGTTGAAGAAAGTAGATTGGAGATGTTACGTCTTCATGAACTTTATTTCTTACTGTGCACAGTTACATTGTTGAAGACGTACGATGTTAGTGAAAGATCGAATTCAACCGTCTGGCGCAGGCGACGAGGCCCGTGAGCTCGACTATGCGCGGTGCACAGTCAGCGATACGGCGACCTAGTAAGGTGTTCGGTGCTACCCCGTATATACCTACAGTAACAAAAAAAAATCCTCAATTTTCTAAATTACAATTGGTCGTTGTGGTTCTTTGTTTGGTTGACATACTCGTATAATGTTGTGTACGCAGTGCATATGTCACCCCGGTTTCACCGGTACACTGTGCGAGACCGCCATCGCAACGAGCGACGTGCCGCCCGCGGCCGACGCCGCGACACCCGCCGGCGCCGCGGCGGCCGCCGTGACCGCTGGCACCGTGACCGCTAGCGGCGTGACCGCCGACAGCGTGACCGCGGGTGAGGGCGCGGCGTGCGCGCGCGTGCGCTGCGAGAACGGCGGGCGCTGCCGCCAGCAGCGGAACTACGTGCACTGCGAGTGCCCACCCGGATACGACGGTAAACATTCTGATCAAGATTTTCAGTTCAGTTTGTTCGATGGCCCTTGAATAATTAAATTTGAAAAAGAACCGCATATATGGAGTAACGTGTCCCATATTCCCCCGGCAGGCAGCCGCTGCGAGCAGTGCAGCGACGCGGCGGCGTGCCCGCGCGGGGAGGTGTGCCGGCGGGCGGGGGCGGGGGCGGGGGCGGGGGCGGGGGCGGGGGCGGGGGGGGCGCCGCGCTGCGAGCCCGCCGCCGAGCCCTGCCGCGGCTACTGCCTACACCAGGTGAGTGCGGGGCGGGGCGGGGCGGGGGGAACTAAAGAAGTAGTGCAAGTCGGGCTAAATTACACTAAGTGGCGCAAAAAGGGCATTCTCGTGTGGATCTTCCGTGAGTCGGCACGCGTTTCGCAACTTACATTAACACACTATTTCTATTAAGAACTTCTGTGACTGTCAACCTTTTGGCCGCGGACCTGGTGTATAAGTCATTCGACATGCTTAGCTGTGCGCGTTGCTCGGAAACCTTCAACGATGGTGCGGAGTGTACGACGTGTCAAAAAAATTACGACTTCCAGTGTGCTGGTATTTCCGAATCGGGTTATCGTAAGCTGGGCCCTGGTAAACGGGCTACTTGGAAGTGTCCAACTTGTAAATTGCTACCCGCACGAAGTGATGACAAGATTGATACAATCCTGAGCGAGCTCCTCGAATTGAAGAAACAATTAGCTACATTGCCCTCCCTCATCGATGAAATGAAATCAATCAAGGATGAAGTCTCGGAACTGAAGAAGTCTTGCGAGTACTCCAGTGCTACGGTGGACGATTTTGCAAAGCGACTCGATGTCTTGGAAGGCAAAATCCCGAATTACAATCAATTACTAGCTGATCATGCTGCCAGCAACGAGGAACTTTCTCGTCTCAAACGAGAACTGGCTGCTAGAGACCAATGGTTCCGTTCTAACAACGTTGAGATCAAAGGAGTGCCGCTAAAAAACAACGAAAACCTCTTCTCTGTTTTGGAAAACATAACTAATGCCATTGGTTACAGCTTTCCCAAGAACTGCATCAACTATATTTCTAGAGTACCTATGCACAATTCTAAAGAGAAATATATCATCGCCAGTTTCACGAATCGGTATGTAAAAGAGGAGTTTGTGGCAGCAGCAAAAGCCAAAAAGGAATTGTCTGTGGACGAGATCGGATTTCAGAATTCCAAACAGCGTGTTTTCGTTAATGACCACCTCAGCCCAGAATACAAGCAACTGTTGACGAAAACTAAAGCCCTGGCTAAGGAAAGGAACTACCGCTTTGTATGGGTTAAATTCGGTAAAATCCATGTCCGGAAAGACACCGATGAAAAAACGCGTGTTTTTATTATTAACGACTCCTCTGATTTAAACAAACTTGTTTAAAATGGTTTTCAATGTTTGCAAGTAATTGTTACATACCGTATTTGCGCTACTATAAAATAAAAATAGTGCTCTGCTATTTGCTCCTAAGTTCGGAGAGGTTGGGCGCCCCTGACAATCTCTTATCGGAAGGACGCCGCTTTTGTTTGCTTAATCGGTCTATCCGATGCATCGGTCCATGGGCCTTTGTATTGACAAATCATGCCTGTGGTTGTCTATTTGCACCTTTCTATCTCATGCTATTTTGCATATATCACCCGCTCACTCGCACATGTACGGACATCAAACTATGTCTGTTATTTTTTGAAGTTATAACTTTACACTTTGCTAATTGCTACACTGTTCCGTTAGGTTGTGAAGTTTATCGACTAGTTATTAGTCATACAAGATGTTGCTTACTATTATATAGCTATATTATCGCTATTTATAGGCTTAAAAGAGAGTAGTACGGGGGTAAATAAGCTAAATATCTATTACCAGAATGTCCGCGGGTTACGATCCAAGACGACTATATTTTACCGTAACTTATGTTCCGCCTCGTATGACGTAATTGTTCTGACGGAAACTTGGCTACTTGATGGGATTAGGGACTCGGAACTTTTTGACGGGCGCTATGTGATTTGGCGGCGGGATCGGGACTACGAGTCGACTGGTCAGGCGCGGGGTGGAGGGGTCCTTATAGCTACTCATAGAAACTTAACAATTCTACCGCAAGGTACATTCCAGTCATCAGCGGAGGACCTATGGATAACTATTAATATGTTTAATAGTCAGTCCCGGGCACGTTTTAAACTAAATTTATGTGTTGTGTATTTATGCCGGCAAAATCTAGGTAACTCATTTTCAACTCAATTGTCAAACTTCTTAAATAAATTAAATAATAACGTTTTAAGTAACTCATTTGATACATTTTTGATTGTAGGCGACTTTAACTTGAGCGGCATCGAATGGATTAAAAGTGACAATTGTTTTTCACCATCTAATTTTAGTTCCTATGACGAATCACTTTTAATAGACGAAATCAACGTTCTTAATCTCAAGCAATATAATGGGGTACTTAACAAATATGGTAAAATTTTGGTTCTGGTTTTATCAAATAACGATCTATCTGTATGCACATGTGACACCCCGTTGGTCCCTATCGATTTGCACCATGGTGCTTTATTACTTGATGTTAGTTTTGCAGTTCGTGACATTTTAAAGCGGGCCCCTTTTATTAAATATCTTTTCAATAAAGGCGACTACAAAGCTCTTAATCAAAACATTAAAAATATTGATTGGGAGTCAGAGTTCTTATCAAGATCCCTTGAGAGCTGTGTAGATTTCTTCTATTCCACATTTCACACACTGCGTAAGAAATATATTCCCACAAAAAATTGCAATGTTAGTCACTATCCGAGGTGGTATTCTCCGGCACTCAAGAAAAATATTAAAGAACAATATAAATACTATCGTAAATATAGGACTTATAAAAACTCATGGGACCAACAATCCTATAAACTATTGCGCAAGAGGGCTAAAGAACTAGAGCATAAATGCTATGAACACTACATAGCAACTGTCGAAGAGTCTATTGGTACCAACCCGAAGAACTTCTGGGAATTTGTAAAAAACAGGTCTACGTCTAATGCCATGCCCAGCAGTCTGACTCTAGGCGATGAAATATACAACACGGGTGATGACATTTGCAAAGCTTTCTCTAACTTCTTTAAGTCTACGTTCCTAGACAATGACTCACGAGTTCATGCTACATCTTTATACGAGCAGTATCCAGCGACAGTTTCTGATATTTCCAGCATCGAGCTAAGCGTCGAGTCTCTACGTCTCCTCCTGCTAAAGTTAGACCCCTGCAAATCTGCTGGGCCAGACGAATTGCCAGCACGATTTCTAATAGGGTGCGCTGATACAATAGTCGAACCGATTCGCCTACTATTCAAAAAGTCCCTGGATACTTGCACCGTTCCAAATATCTAGAAAAAAGCCTTTGTCACCCCCGTACATAAAAAGGGCTCCAAAATAGAAATTATCAACTACAGACCGATATCTAAACTATGTATAGTTTCTAAGGTTTTCGAGAAAGTAATACACTCCCAGGTTTACGCGGCCATAAAACAGTCACTTAGCAACTCACAGCATGGATTTCTACCGGGCAGATCTACGGTGTCTAACCTCGTATTGTTTAATGATTTTTTAACTTCAGCTATGGACAGTGGTCACCAAGTTGATGTGGTCTACACTGACTATAGTAAGGCGTTCGACAGGATTTCCCACAAACAGCTATTATATAAGCTGGAATACATTGGCATCAGGGGAGATTTGCTGCGCTGGTTTTCCTCGTATATCGAGAATCGAACCCAGGCTGTTGTGGTGAATAATTATATTTCTAGCTGGGTTAGTATACCTAGCGGAGTTCCCCAAGGCTCTTTGCTCGGTCCACTTCTTTTCACAATTCTAATAAACGATGTTCACTTAAGCCTCAGTTCGTCCCAGTTGCTTTGTTTTGCCGACGATATGAAGATTTTTTCATTGATATCATCATTAGATGATGCCGAAAAGCTACAGCACGATCTTGAAAGCCTTGGTTCGTATTGTGTCAATAATAGCTTGGAGTTGAATCCTAGCAAGTGCTCAGTAGTAACGTTCACGCGTAAGATTAAAACAATTACCTACAACTACCAGATGCGCGGATTTTCTCTAATAAAAGATAACACTGTTCGTGACTTAGGTGTACTCCATGACTCTAAACTTTTGTTTGACGACCATATCAACAATATAATCTCGCGAGCATACAAATCTCTAGGTTTCATTATGCGCATGTCTAAAGATTTTAAGCAGGCCAAGACACTCAAAATACTATACTGCACCCTAGTCAGATCTATCTTGGAATACGCATCCCAAGTATGGAGTCCCCAATACAGTACCTACATAAACAGAATCGAATCCATCCAAAGAAAATTTATTAAGTTTTTGTGCTTTCGTCTTAAGATACCTTACGACTCCAGGAACTATGACGATATGTGTAGGAGATTTCATTTTTTAACTCTAAGGCTTAGACGAGAGGTAGCTGATACAGTGTATTTGCATAAGATTGCAACATCTAGTATCGACTCTTCTGAGCTACTCGGTAGACTTCACTTAAGGGTTCCGGGCCGAGCCCGACACAAACCCCCCTTAGCAGTGCCTAAATGTTCTACAAACTTTCGACAAAATAGTTTTATTGTGCGAGCGAGTGACAAATTTAATAAAATTATTGCACATCATGACATAGATTTGTTCAATACAGGGGTCCACACCCTAAGACGCTTAATCAGTGCGCCTTTCTTTGCGGGTGGATAAATATCACAGGTTAAATATAACAATATAATTGTAAAATCATTGGTAATATTAGATTGTCTACAGTTAGTGTAAGTTATGTGTTAGACAAAGCATGAAGTCCACACATTTTTTTTAGTTAAGTTGTGTCTATAGGCGAGAATCTGTTATTAGCTCATAGTTACCTATTTTTATTCCACTAGATTAATTTTATAAGCTGATGATTCTCCTAACTGAATAAATAAATAAATAAATAAAAATAAAAAATAAAAGTAAATAAACTCACGCCCGTTATCCCCGAAGGGGTAGGCAGAGGCACCAGTCTCTAGAACTGGACCCACGTTTTGCCGAGTTTATTAGGTCCCAAACGTGACAAGTGGCAAGCCTGTCGCCGTTATCCGGGCACGTTTATCAGCGAATGATGTTGCTGTACAAACAAATGTACGTAACTAAAAGTCATTGGTACATGCGTGGTTCGAACCCAGACCCTCATGGTCGAGAAGCAAGGGTGAACCCCACTACGCCACCACCGCTTTATTTATAAGCGCTATTTATAAATAAATAAATAAAAAATAAATATGAAAAATCTAAGTAGGACCTAAGTTAAGAAACAGGATGAGTTAATCAGTGGAACATGACGTGCTAATCAATTAATAAAATGTCCAGGGCACGTGCCACGTGTCGGAGGGGCGCGCGCAGTGCGCGTGCGCAGCGGGGCGGCGCGGCGCGCGCTGCGAGCTGCCCCCCGCCGCCCCCGCCGCCCCCGCCGCCCCCGCCGCCTCCGCCGCCCCCTGCACTCCCACCGGAAACTGCAACGGTCAGTATAATATTTCATTACCCTAGGTATAGGCAGCATCACGAGATATGAGCGCTCGACGAAACTGGTAAGTGTCTTGTCTGCGCAGGTATACAATTGCGCACAAAACTTGTAATGCTGAACTGAAATACTGAACTAAAGCGATCGTTATAATGTGACTAAACTAAAAGGTTGAAACTATTTTTCGCTGATGTTGCACTCGTTTTATTGTTCAAATGGTTTTCTTTTACATAATTTTTAACAGTCTTTACAATGGAGCTAGTGTAGAGTGTGTGAAAAATAATCTCCATCCAACGTGCAAACAAAAGTTACTTGTATTGATGAATATTTCGGCCCCGTTGAGTTTAACAGTAAGTTCCCGAATCAATTACTGAAAATTAAAATTTTGTCATTGTAATAAGGTATATTAGAATATAAAGAATAAATCCGTGCATGGCGTGAAGAACTTGATAAGTCCAAAATGGCAATTTTACAGGGCAGCGATTTTAAAGTTTGAGATTTTCTCCAAAATCCGTTTTCATCTTGAACTCATCTTTAAAGCTTGATTAATGGATAATTTTATGTGATCTTTCTAATTATTTAACGTATTCTCGTAAAATCTGCTTATTTTTAAAGATATTAGACTTATCAACATACTACCCAGAGACTTATCAACTTATTCCCCATACATTAGTGTTCAAACCAGTGAAAATACTTTAATTTAATTCCTAAAAATCAGTTTTTCAGTGTAATTGAAATGTCTAAATTGCTTTATGAGTAACTTTAGATGTTTTTTCAAATGTATATATGCTTTTCTTTCTTAGTATCCTATTATTCATAATAATTGACTTATCAACATGTTCACCGATGATTTATGTTGATAAGTCATCGGTTGCACAAGTTGTATTCACTATAGAGTTGGGGATCAATAATACACATATAATATGTCTATTATTATATTATGGAAATAAAACTGCAATGCGTTGCTCTGAAATGAGGAATATTATTTTATTTCCCAAAAATAATACAAGAATTCTAAAAATAATTACACAGAACTAAACTTAATAACTTACCTGAAATGAGAAACAACATTTTCAGCTAATATTTCGTCAATTAAAACAATATTTCTTCACTTTTAAAATAACATATTTTCGCAATCTGCTTTTATATTTTCAATGTCAATAAATCAAGACATGGACAAACATGACACCCATAGATAATAAAAGTAGTTTAAATAAAGTACTAACCTCTTTATTTACACACATTTATCGTTTTAACTAAAAAAATGTAATAAAAATGGTCATAATGAAATTTTAATCATTCGGGAATGCAAGCGCATTTTTTGTTATACCTAATTATAAGAGTAAATGAAAAATTAGAACGACTTTTGTTCTGAGTGTCATATTGAACTTCGAAATTCTCTAACAACTATTGTTTTGTCGAACGTGCGTTCTGTCTAGGCATTGTAATAGACGAACCAGAGTCTTGTCGAAGTAATCGCTTTGTCGAAGTTGGAGAATGTCGAAGTTCAAAATGACTCTTTTTTTTCCGATACTGTCCTTATTAGGTATATTGTATGTAACCATTAAGGTAATATTTAAAGTCCATATTTGAATTATATTATTTTTGCCGGGTGGGAGCAGAGTCGTGGAAGTGGGCTATGACCTTTAGGTTGCCAGAGGAAAGCTTCTCCCTGCTCATTTTCAGAGAAAAGGGCCCTTTTTTAGTTTTTAACTTTGAGTATAAGTAGATAAAACAATATATTAATTGCTAACGTTTTAGTGTTAAAGTAGGTATAAATTGACATATAAAGTTACGTTTGTTTTATCGGTAGTTGAATATACGTAGATAAAGCGATATATTCGTTCAGTCGCTTTGATATCTTGATTTGTCAATTTACGTACGCTAGGTCGGTTTTTGAGTATATTATTATTATTATTATTATTTATTTATTTATTTCAGGCAAAGCCCATATAGTATAAGTTGATATAAGGAAATATTACAATATTATAAAAATTGTTGTGACTCATCGCGTAGATATCTCGTTTTATTAATTAAAATACGTAAATTATGGACATATTCATATACTGTCACAGGCAATATCTCTAAAAGTAACGAAGATATCGAGCTGTCAATTTTTTTCCTATAAAACCAATACCGTAGGAAACCATTGCGACGATAAAAAATATATCATGTAAGTCGAGTTATCAAGTTCTTCACGCCATGCACGGAAATATTATGTTAGAATAATTATTCTATCTATGCATAGCTAGAATAATACTCGTTATATCATGGCATTTATTACTCTCAAAAACATCGTTACCAAACATTCCCTCTATTAAGTCATATTTTGATATAAAAGAAGAAGGCTTACGTTTGAATAAAACTTATTTTAATACATTTTGTTTCGGGATCTTTATCACATCATCATCATCATCAACCCATTATGTCCCCACCAAGAGGCACGGGTCTCTTCCCTAAGGAAGGCATAGGCCATACTCCACCACGGGGGCCAAGTCCGGATTGGTGGAGGCTTGTAAGACTAGTGGCTGGTCTTACTGTCAGAAGTTTTCAAGCCGCCCTAAGGCCTCTGACTTGGCTTAACGACTGCCATCTGTCGACGGCAGCCGGCACCAACTGCTTAACGTGCCTTGCGAAGCACGGAACCGCTCGGAAAAATGCCACTAGCGTTAGTTATAGACGGTGACCCATCCATGGACTGAACGCGCCGTATGTTGCTTAACCTTAGTGATCGTTTAAGATCACAACGAAACAAAAAAAACGAGCAGCGACTGTACCTACAGAACTAATGGCCATAATGGCATAAAAAGCGCAGGAAACGAATGACGGCTGATCTGCCAATCACGCGCCCGCGCTCGCGCTTGCCGGCGGTCACCGTCTCTCCGTCGCGCCTCACGTCCCCCAGCCAAAGGGAACCAAAAAAATATTTCTCCGCATTCAGCTGTCAGCGGCGGGTAGCATACTTGCCGACTGACTTGTCCCCGAATCCTCGTATGTTAGGAATAAAAATACAAGATAGCCTCGTAAGTCCCCGAGTATTAAAAAAGTGCGTTCGCGCGTTGTTCGTCTTCATTTTCAAGGTAAAGACTTAGGAGGTGTTGTCAGTTGCTACTTCAGTATACCACAAGAACAGATTGTTAACGCACGATGTACGAGCAGAGGAGAGCGTGTGCAACTCAACTCTGTCGCACAGCAGATGTTGTAGGTTGCAGGGCGGTGGTGGTTGAAGAAAGTAGATTGGAGATGTTAGGTTTTCATATTTTATTTGTTACTGTGCACAGTTACTACATGTTTGATGTTATTGAGAGGCAAAAGCCAACTATTACATTGTTGAAGACGTAAGATGTTATTGAGAGGCAAAAGCCAACTGTCTCGCGCAGGCAACAAGCCCGTGAGCTCGACTGTGCGCGGTGCACAGTCAGCAATACGGCGACCTAGATAGATGTACGGTGCTAGCCCGTACACACGATGTAAAGGGAGTTAAATTCTTCGAACAACATCGTAAAGAAGAAAGAACATTAAGCCCTACTCTAACAAAAAAATAGGCTTAAAAACTTAATATTTCGTAAACGGATCCCTAAGCCTAGGCGCACACTAGTGACAGGCGACAGCTCGGCGAGTAGACGCGACGACAGGCTACGGCCGTCAATTTTCATTATTTTGTTCGAATCTCCGCACACTTGGCGTCAGAGTCGCGGAGTCGCGACGACAAGACGCTAGAAGCAAATGACAATGTCGCGTCTGACGCGGTGACTTACCGCGACGACAAGTCGCCCTGTTTGCGATGGCTCTAAATCGAAAAATGGTTTTCTACACTTGCAATGTTTTTAAACGACCAATACTACGATACCTCACCTCACACCGTAGTGTAAAAATATGCATCCCTAATTTAGGTACGGCTCGAAGGACCAATGTACGAGCAGAGGAGAGTGTGTGTAATGGGCGAGTGACTCGAGCCGGGCGGTAGCAATGTGCTGATCAATGCAATGTCAGCACACGCAGCTCTAAGGGTATTCCTTATTGGCGACAACTCTAGGGCGCGATTCACAACACTAATACTTTTGGTGGCGATGGTGCCGATTGTGGTTTCCGCAACTCGGCTACTGTAAGCCTATTTTGCGTATTTGGAAGCTTTCATCTATTCCTGGCACCGCAACTCCAAAAATGCCAGCAGTTTCCTGATGTCAGCGCAGGCCTCTCGAAGTGTCCTAGGGTGTCCGAGGAGAGTCGCTCGTTGTGTTGCCACGCCTGCGCACTGCTCCAGCACGTGGCTGTTTGTTGCGCCTCCCAGCAACTCCCAGCAAATCTGCACACAGGAGGGTTACAGATACAGATACTCTGTCTGTAACACCCATTGTGTAGTTATGTTTGTGACCGTGACCTGTCACATTTGTCGAGCTTAAGAGTTTTGTTAATGACTCGCAACACTTACAAAAGCCTTGACCTTGACAGTGCCCTCTTAGCAACACGGCCAATGTTCAAACTCCATAAGAACGCCGTTGATGTTTGTTATCAATTAGACACATCCATGATATGTACAATTACATACATTACTCATGCCTGTATCCCAGAGGGGTAGCCAGACAACAGGAGAGCAAACGTATAATTGCTAATTAAATGCAGAAATAAAACTACAAGTGTGATGCTTTTATCCGTGACCAAGATATGACGTTCTGGTCGAAGTGATCCATGTCAGTGGCAGGTAATGACAATGCGAAATGCCCAAGACCCAAGGAAATGGCGCGCATTAGATGAGGTTAAAGAAGAAGACACGTAAAGTTAATGAATAATATGATTAAAGGTCAAGCTTTATGAGTTTTTTTTTTGAGTCATCGGCATTCTTTGGTGCTCGGTATTACCCCGTAATGGTTTACACCTCCCAATGCCGTTTTTTAATATGAAACTAACACAATGAATAATTATCTGATTTGCTCAAGGAATTACCATTGTAACAATAAGATATGGCCGAGTATCACTCGAAACAATAACATCATGCAAATAGTTGCTCTATGAACATAACCGGTGTAATAACAACAATAATATAACCGGTCAATGCGGGCCGGGCGCGGCGGCGGCGGCAGTAGTGCGCTGACCTCGCTCGCAGCTCCGCCGGGTCTCGCCGCGATTGCATCTCTACGGTTTTAGGCCGTAGAAATAAATGATACGAAATTCAAAGATAGAAAATTCGTATATAATAGTAAACTTACCTTTGACGACCTCTGTGACGCACCGGTTAGCCCATCTGCTGACCGTGCGAGAGGTCCCGGGTTCGAATCCCGGCTGGGGACCACAAAAAACACCCCAGGTCATGGATTTTCACGATGTCGCTGTTTCTGGTTCCCACGACACAGGGTATCGTAGTGTGGGGCCAGAAGCAATGTATGTGCCTGTTTGTTAATGTTTAAATATTTTTAAAGAAAACTTTGATCTCATTTTGAATGGACGAGTACTCACGGAAATATATTGGTGTGTCAATGCTGTGGTGATAAATGAATGATGTGCGTACTTTATCCGTACAATGTCCACCACGTTCAACTCTGTAGGGAGAGAGGGTGTTGCATGTAGGTACCACATCGAGGAGTTGTGTGACAGGGTAATTTTGAAATCGTTTGCTATATTTTTAAGGGAATGTTGTGTTCATCGTGAAAATCATAATTAATCATCATCACTTATCCACAAGAAGTCCACTGCTGGACATAGGCCTCCTCCATGGATTTCAAAAAGACCGGTTGGAAGCAGCTTGCATTCAGCGTCTCCCTGCCACTTGGGTGAGATCGTCTGTCCATTTTATGGCTGGTTGTCCCACGCTGCGCTTGCCGATGTGTGCACTCAAGAACTTTCAACAAGAAAAATCGTATTTATCGGTAAATGGTATGGTTGCTTGAAACTGTATCTAAATCCAAATCCAAAAAAAACTAAATCCAAATTCCAAGTGTTAAGAAGTACCTATTATGAATTCGAAGTCATCCTGTAGAGAAGCAGTCAACTTTACTTTTTCGTCGCAAAGTCGCCCGCAGCAGAGTAGTAGAGTGCACGTGTACGCAAAGGTCATTATTGCTGATGACTCGACTTTGCGAAACTCCAAATTCGTGATGTCAAAAATGTAATAACAATGTAGGTACAATGTCTATTTGTTGTTTGTATAACAACTAATAGGTATTTTCGGTAAGTGCGAGTCGGGCTATTTACACAAAAATAATGATGTATTTATCCGCGTAAAACCCGCGTGTGCAGTGTAGCGCGTTGTTTGCCCTCGCTGTTAGCGTCGGCGCGGTTGCGCAGACGTCGTCAAGGAAAATCCCACACCTGAGGAGATCCCACAACCAAGGAGATCCCACCGAAAGAAAAAACTGTATTTTCCTGTTCAATATGAGTTATGTTCAAAGCTATGTACTTATGACCGGTCGGTTCGGTCGATAAGTGCTTGGATTAAATTGTAGTGCGGAGGCACAGTACGCTTGTAGTTATCGCTTGTGTGGAATTGTGGATTTTATATGAGTAGGGAGAATATTATAAAATTGCAATATCAAACGGTGAGCTGTAGTTACAATGACAGACATAGTAATTACTGTGTCGTGGACAAGGACGTAGTCTAATTGGGCTATTTACAAATAGGGTAATTTGTGCACAAACATCTTGCTCGCCCTGTTACAAAATGCCGAAGGTAATTTGTAAATGCACTTAATTTCATAATATGCATTGTTTTTGTTTATCGTGTAGGGTGACCCCACACAAAAAACGATTTCAACCCGAACCAATGGAGTTATTTTCCGTATTATTTTATAAGTAGCGTAGTATAGAGAGGGTCCAGTAGGACATAACCGCGAGCTCGCGCCAGAGTGTCACGGCCTTGCCCCCGGCGGCGGCGGCGGCGGCGGCGCGCCGCTTGCGGCCGGTGACGTCACGCCGGAGTGTGCCGAGCCTCACACCGGCGGGCCAGCTCGCCGCGGTCGCACGCCGCTACAGTTGGTCAGTCGCGCGGCCGCGGTCGGTGAGCGTGGCAGTGGTAGAGTCAGTGGCAGCGAGTGCAGCGCAGTGCGGAGCGGCCGCCGATGGCGAGTCGCGCGCGACGCAGCAGGCGGCGGCGGGCCGCCGGACACGGTGCGTACTGCCGTGCCTAGTGCTGCTTGTTGACAAACAAAGCCAGGTTACGTGACCCGGACAGCAAGAGGGAAGACAACTCTTGTGGATTCTTTGTCCATTAAATCTTTGTAGAAAATATTGCGTTTTCCGCGAAATAGACATCTATGCTAATTCGAAATGTAGTTGCTGCGCTACATTCAATGAGAAAAATTAAGTTTGGGTTTATGTCAGGGTAAACTGGCTTCACCAATGCGCTCGTGTTGTTATTATGTAATGAATAAAGCGGTCATAATAGTTTTCCGCTTCTATTGAGTGTTATCTAATAGCTGTAACAGACGATCGAACTTGTACGGAGCGGACAGCGGACTTGGGTACGGCGTACAAGACCGCTAGTCACAACAGACGCCCGGATCTCGCAGTAACCGCTGGTAATGTACAGTCGACAGCACGTCAATCTTCACATTTTAGTTGCAAAGTCGCCCGTAACGCAACGGAGTAGAGTGCATGGGTATACACCATGATGTGCTGTCGACTGTACACAGTTCAGACGTCATGCCTGGTGAAATATATAAAATTCAAAGTCCTGACTGACTGACTCACTCATCAACACCCAGCCCAAGCCGTTTGACCTAGGAAGCTGAAATTTTGCACAGAGGATCTATATATAATGTAGGCAAGGAATAATGGATTTTTGGAAATTCAACCCCTAAGGGGGCGAAAAGGGTTGCCAAAATTTTTGTGGGAGGTATAAGATGTTGTCTGATTTTCTTGAAACCTAAAATAAATACTCTTCAACACAATTGATTGAACACGTGTTTCGCCGTTTTTCCTAAATTTAACCCTTAAGGGAGTGAACGGGGTTGTAAAATTTTGAACTAAAGTCCACGCGGACGGAGTCGCGGGCGAAAGCTAGTTTGTCCGGTCCGAGCGTACAGACTCGCGGATTTGTACGGAGCGGATCAAATTCGACGCGAACACCATCGGTCCGGAGCGGACACGAAATAATAATAATAATGTTCGGCGGACAACTCTCCAGACGAAGGGATATGGTACGGAGCGTACCAAATCCGCTGTCCGGCCCGTACCAAGTTCGATCGTCTGTTAGTACTATTATGAAACAAAAATTAAACCGAATGAGCCGACAATTAGTTGTCTCAATGAATAAGCTTGTGTGCTATCAGCGCGCTAATAACCAAAAAATATCAGCTGTTCCATACGAGATTTCTAGTTCTAGCATGTATGATGCAGCTGTTTTTTTTTTACGATTTCAGGGATCGTAAAAAAATATAAGTGCACATATAAAGCAGTTATTGCAGAACGTCTTTTTTGCATAATGGTCAATTGATTTTTTCTTATATTTGTGTCGCTAGTGGTCCTCATCGATCCCCCTTTAAACGCCTTTTCCGCTAGACGTTGCGACTCTCTCTTTTTTATTTATCTGAATAAAAGTAAAGTCAATCTATACATGCTGTGTTCACACCCAGTAAAATGTATGTGCGGTACCGCACATCTTCTGACCAGTCAGCATTTCCATCAATTCACTTGACCAGCGCGGAAACAGGCTTTAGTTCGCGAGAACCGCGCGTTCTCATTTTCATCAAATCATTTCTATCGTTATTAAGTATCAGTTTAATATAGTGATAGTTTATCAGGAACCGAGTGCTTTCATTTCTAGCCTATAGCACCCCAGTTAGCTACCCCATTGAGCTACCTGGTTACATACAAGACAATAGCTAATCTCGTAACCAGCCGTAAGAGCCGTACCAGATCATATCGTGACTTGTAGGCGAATGTACAACGTATATTATACCTTACTTGTATATTTTATGTGTTTCGCTAAGATAACGCTTTTGTGGTCCATCATCATATCAAAAAATATTTAAAAAAAAAGTGAAAATTTCGAATAAGTTTAAATTGGGCATATCTCGAAAACCGTGCAACTTTCGGTCGGTCATGTTAGGTTGGTTCGACGCCTCTTGAGCTGAGCAGGTCTACCTCCAGAGTCACTGTGACGTGTCATTTTTGGGACACGCTGTATATCAGTAATTCGCGGTGCGCACACGTGGTAATCATACTGTTTTTGTGAGGTCTGTGTCCCACAGTCGGACGTATAATAAAAATCGTTTGGTAGTAAAGATCAGTAATGACGGACGAACTGCTGTGATAGTTTTTGTCGTCGCGCAGTCCAAACAGACGCCTCTAATTTTGATTAAGGTACTTGAGGGGAGAGCTACAATAATGGTGACTATGACTTAAGTCGATTAATCTTTTCGTGACGCTAATAGGAAACGAAGCCACAGGCGAGGGCCAGGACGAGGACGAGGGCGTGCCGTGCGGGCCGTTTCGCTGCCGGCACGGCGCGCGCTGCGTGCCCACGGCGGCGGCGGCGGCGGCGGGCGGCGCGTGCCGCTGCACGGGCGGCTGGGGCGGCGCGCAGTGCGCGCACTACACGGGCCGCGACCACGCCTGCGACGCGCGCCGCTGCGCCGCGCCCGCCTTCTGCGCCTGGCGCGCGCACCGTGAGTGCTCCGCTCCGGTTCACTTCGCCTATAGTCCGTTTTTTAATTCTATGCAAAAAAAATGACGCGGTGTTACCACTATAAAAGCTATAGGTTAACTCGGTAGATTTTTTTTACCGTGAATAGAAGACTCATGTGACCAAAATCCTTATCACATCAAAGACATTAAAATTGAATTACTCGTAAGAACAAAGTCTAAAGGTTTTCGCACATTTGTCAGTACCGTACGCGCCGCACTCGCCGCACGCGCCGTATTTTAAAATTGGGTCGCATATTTGTCAGCAACGTACGCGCCGAACGCGCCGCATTTCTGTGTGTTGCAATCAATTTTTGCAGATTTTTCTTGCCTCTGGTGTGAAACGGTGCGGTGACATTGTGCTATGGAAGAAATTGTTGTAATAGCCTGCTTATTGGCCTTTGATTGAGTTATTGGCAGAAGAAGAAAAAAAATGAAATTTCAAGAAAAAAAAGACTGGATTCACAACATTAATTAAAAAAGGAACTTATATGGAGCATATTCAGCTATTCGGATCCGAATGAGGCAACACTGAGTGGCAGCACGCGCCGCACGCGCCGTACGCGCCGCATTATATAACGTCATCAGGCACTCTAGTATGAGGACGCGAGTCGCGCGCGACAACGTCAAAAGTCGTCACTATTTGACAGTTAATGTACTGGAAAGTCGCGACTTTTGACGTTGTCGCGCGTGACTCACGTCCTCGTACTACCTTTGCAGAATGCTTCCTTCGGAGTTCGGATGCCTACCGTATTTTACGAAATGCGGCGCGTACGGTGCGGATAAATATGCGAGATTGCATATAATTGCATACAACGAATTCTAAAATGCGGCGCGTTCGGCGCGTACGTCACTGACAAATGTGCGATCAACTTAAAAAAAAAACACCTGCGTAGCATACACAATTTAACTTGGAAGTAAAATGGGGTTATTTGGTTTTTACGTACTAGCAACATTCAGACATTGACAGTAGACTTGCGCAAAGTGTGTCCTTAGAGGGAGTTGTTATATCTCATATCTTTGATCACCGGGACACATTATATCCCAATCATATCTTACTCACCGTTGTATCCTAGCTTATACGACGTACAACAGAGTGTGAGTGGAGATAAGAGTCGTGCGACACAAGTGATGAGTCTAGTCTACCTATTTCCTACTATATCCAGCTCACAATTTCTTTCATAATCACAACAGATTGTACCTACTATATTTTCAAATTTTCTTCATACTTTACAGACTTAGGACTGACAACCTGAACAGAGTTAATATAAATGTATCACTTTAGTAGCAAATATACGAACAAATTAGACTGTGAAACATGTTGAGGTGGGCATATTTAAAAGTTGAAAATATACAATGATTAAAAATATTTAAAATCACGTCAAACCAGATCGCTTGATGACCTTCAATCGCAAACTAACTCAAAACAAGTATTTACCTAAACAATGCATTCGCATTTGTGCCTAATTTTAATTGCTTTTTTAACTTTACCGTCTGTGACCTACATAAAGACTAGTTTTGACTTTCCCGTGCTATGCACCAAAGTAAGATATCGAAAAGATCACCAAAACGATATATTTAGTATGAATCTGGTGACCTCCGTTTCACAAATCGGTAATTAAAGCGTGACAAACATATGATTGTTCATCTCATTAATACGAGTATTGCACCCGAATGCACGATGTTAGCCGAACAAGCCAGGCGTACCAATAGCGATCAAAAAGGTCACCAAGTCAATACATTCTTAAGAATCTGGTGATCTTTCTCTCGTCGCTCGTTTGTTACTACGACGAGAAATGCGGCCGAATGTATCCGATGACAGCCGATCTCGATCTCGCTCTCGCGCACTGTGTACCTATGAGCTGGATAAAGTAGCAGGAGCTTAGTAGGAGAGGGAGCCAGATATAATTGAAATCTCCGAGATATAACAGGGACACACTTGACGACTGGGGAGATATGTGTCCTATCATATCTGGCTCCTGAGTTACCCAAGGCTAATTGACAGCCTAAGAATTGTATGGAGATGTCAACGTGACAATATTTTTTTTTGCATTGAATGAAAAAGCAGACTGTAGCTGGCTCGCTCGCTCGCACCCGCGCTAACCGATCGTTTTGTATATTCCAGTGCCGATCGGCGATCCCGAGGCCACGTACTGCGCGTGCCCGCGCGGCGCGGCGTGCGCGGGGGTGGAGGGCGCGGGCGGGGGCGGCGCGGGGGGCGGGGGCGGGGGCGGGGGCGGGGCGTGGGGCGCGCTGGCGGCGGTGCTGGCGCTGGCTGCGCTGGCGGCCGTGCTGTACAAAGTGTGGACGCGGCGCAGGTCAGTGGCTCGCTGTTGCACCCGAGTGCTCCTGCCTTACAATAGAACCGCAACTTTGGCCTACTGCTTGCCAATAATAATATCAGAAATCAGAAATTTATTTCAACGTAAAGAATTTACATTCTGCTTGTTGAATGTCAATGTCCATAAAATTATAATGTTAGCCGCTGCCTTAGGGCCGAATGTAGCGGAGAAAAAGGCAGCAAAGAAAACTCCACTCTCACCATCTTTTCTCAAAACATCTTAAATCTAATACAAAGTTTGGTAGGTACGAATGTCCATCTACCTAAGAATGTCAAAGTTCAAGATTAATACAATGTAATATTTCAACTTCGAGTCAAACGTGGAGTCTACAAATGTGGAACTCCTATCGAACAAATATGATAAGGGAAGAAATGTTTCTGGGTCGAAATGGGATCCAGACTTTAATTCTAAATGGGGTTGTAAATCCTCGTGGTTTAAAAGTTCCTAATGACGATTTCTGTTCTTTAAGTAAAAACTATCAGTACTTAAATAAAATAGAATAGATAAAGCAATGTTACAACTGACTTAAACAATTTCGACCTCACATCACGTTTACACGTCTCTGACTGCCCAAATGCTGGAAGGTTGCCGTTACATGTTAGTTTATAAAGCCTAATACTGAATTTTTGTTAATTTTAACAGAAATTCATACTTATTAGGAATTTTTAATTCATTTGAATACAAAATTCAAATTTTTTATTCAAAGTTCAAACAAAATGTTTACTTTATGAAAGTCAGTAGTTTCACAATTGATAGAGTATGTGGAGAAGAAACTAACAAAATAACTCCACATTAATTCTTTTCAAAACAGTCTTAGTTTAATTAACAAACTTTCAAACTTAAAAATATTGGTCATGGATGTGTTGAACACTAGACACAATTATCAATATTAAATTTATAATTTAAATATGTCGTCTAAATACCTTTAGTATTAATCTACTGTTTAACACCAGACATCTTTGTCTTCCATATAATCGTTAATTTTATAATAAGCTTTTTTGCACAGAGTATGCTAGATACATTTCTTAAACCGCGTCGGAGGTAACTCTAATATGTATGTATATCTTGGGGAATCTTGTTGTAGAACCTTATACAGTGCCCCATAAGTGAAGTATTAACTTGTGCAAATCTAAACCGAGGAAATGACAATTTATGTTTGTTTCTTGTATTAACGTTATGACGACTACTAAAAGTTTCGAAGTCTTTCATATTGTTACGAACGTACATAATATTTTCGTAAATGTAAATTCCTTTGGCTCGCAGCTGTTAATCTCTTCGCGAGTCCTAAACGACCTACAACCTACGACCCCCCCCCCCCCCCCCCCTGCCGCTGTAGTGACCCTAGGTCCGTCCCCGCAGGCGCGCGTGGGCGCACTCGCGCTTGGCCGACGACGTGCACATCAGCAACCCGATGTACCTCGCCGGCGCCGACGACGAGCCCGAGCCCGCGGTAACTACACCACCACGACCACACTGTCTCTCTACACTCCACACTACACTGCGCCCTACGTCACTCACTTCATCATTCCCAATGCTCACATTTAATTCTACATTTGATAGATCAATATTGATTGGATCAGATTTATGTTGTTCACGATAACCATAACCTCGACCTCTGTGCGCAGCGGTGAGCGCAACTGTCTTCCATGCGAGAGATCAGCATCATCAACCCATTCTGGCCACACTGAGGGGCAAGGGTCTCTTCCCTGAGGAAGGTATAGGCCATACTCCACCACGGGGGTCAATTACGGATTGGTGAAGGCTTGTAAGACTACTGACTGGTCTTACTGTCAGAAGTTTTCAAGTTGCCCTAAGGCCTTAGACTCGGCTTCATCATCATCATCATCAGGCTATATTAGTCCACTGCTGGACATAGCCCTCCCCTAATGAGCGCCATAGCGCCCTGTCTTCAGCTTGCCGCATCCAGCATCTGCCATCGGCTTAAAGAGTGCCAATTATCGACGGCAGCTGGCACCAACTGCTTAACGTGCCTTGCGAGGCATGGAACCGCTCGGAAAAAATCCACTAGCGTTAGTCATAGAACCCACCCACCCATCCATGCACTGAACGCACCCTATGTTGCTTAACCTTCGTGATCGTTTAAGATCACTCAGGCGGCCGGGGCTACGAGCTATTCCAATTGAATCAATGAATGTGCCTGTATGTAAATGTTTATAAGTTCACACTCCCGTAACACTATACCTAGGGCTCTCAGTCATTTCCGTGTATCACGTCGAATACAATATGGCTGTGTTTGCCTGTCGCAGAACGGCAACCACTTCGCCAATCCGGTGTATGAGAGCATGTACGCGGGGGACGCGGCGCGCGACCAGCGGGAGCGAGACAACCTGCTGCGCCGCGGCGCGCCGCTCTAGTGCGAGCGAGACAACCTGCTGCTTAAGTCCGCTGCGCAGCCGCGCGTCACGACAGCAGCGATCAGAGCGGACGACAGCAAACGTGACAAACAAATCAGTCCACTCCTCCCTTATGTCGTCGCCGGGCGAGAGCCGCAAGCGGCAGCGGCCCGCCGGCTACACCGAACTGATCGTATTCGTGTTTAGTAACTTATTTTCACGGCCACGCGACCGTAGTCTGTGTGTTAGCTCAATTACTTTGTGCCATAAAGTTAGGTTTAAGTTGTAGTGATACTTACGTTTGTGTGTTAGGTTGTGATGAGTATGGTTTCATGCAATTTTAAGCTTTAATTTACAACTCGAATGGATGTCTCTCTCCATGAGTTTATTGGTAGCTAATGTATACTCGAATTAATGGATACTTATATATTATTGCGAATGTATTTTTTATAAAATATTTTTTACAAATCTTTATTACTTACCTATTTTAGGTTTCTTGAAATGTTGTAATACTCTTGTACCTACGATTGTAGTTCGTAGCGATAATCAAAGATTATGAATGTGAGCTTTAGGATAAGCCAGTACATATCGCGACGGCCGCGCGCACGTCAGAGGCGCGCCGCCCGCGCTAGTTAGTAAGTGATTGCATTCAACATCACTGTAGAATATCTTATTTAAATTAAATCCAAACATTTCGAGTAAATCAAAATTTTATCTTTTATTTCTTTCCACAATTTTTTAAGACTGAAGTAGTGATGCAGATGATGTCACTTGTGATCTTTTCATAGACAATCATAATAGTACAGGGAATAAAGTTAGACAAAAAAGTACTCAGCTGTAGACACAGAGATTTCCTCGTTTGGCGGTGCGGCGCGCACAGACATGCATTGCATACTGCCCGCTGCTGGGTATAAGCTGAAGATAAAATAAATTCTGGTAGTCTCACCATGGAACTAGGCAAAGGTACTACAACTTTGGTCACGGAAATCATAATCGGTAATAGCATTCGGGCGACGGAAAGTGTAAATACGTCGCCCGTAATGAATGCTTTGGTTTGCCATGATATCGGAACTTCAGCCGTATCATTTCGGAATAGTGTGTTCGTCTACTCACCACTTCGCCTTACCATCAGGTGTGACACTGTAGACTGCCGTTGAATGAAGAAAATTCAAGTAAATTCTGTGCTTATGCTGTTTCGTGCTTTAAAACAATAGGACCACGAGAAAACACCCGTTTATTCATTCGTACATCAGCTTTTTACACGAGTTCACAATGACATAAATTCAATAGAGTTCTCAACCGATTCCAACAGTTGGCCACACGACAGAATGTAGTCGCAGTCGCAGCAGAGCGCGCGGCGACTAGGAGGCGCGCGGCTTGAGGTCCTCGTAGCACGGCCGCAGGTAGATGAAGGGCTTCTTGGCCGGGTTGAAGTGCTCGTGCCCCTGCCGACAACCCTCGGCCGTCACTCGGCTCTATATAGGCTATCTACATGTTATACAAATCTCGCGATCCGATTTATTGAATCATCATCATCATCATCATCATCGGCCTATGGTTGTCCACTGCTGGACATAGGCCTCTCCCATTGCACGCCACTGAACACGGTCCTCGGCTACTCTCATCCAGGTCTTGCCAGCCGCCCTGCGAAGATCATCGCTCCACCGAGTCTGAGGACGTCCTACACTACGTTTACCGATCCGCGGTCTCCACTCAAGAACTCTTCTACCCCATCGGTTATCAGTTCTTCGGGTGATATGGCCGGCCCACTGCCACTTCAGCATGCTAATTCGGTGGGCTATGTCGGTGACTTTGGTTCTCTGTCGGATGACTTCGTTTCGAATTCGATCTTTCAGAGAAACCCCGAGCATAGCCCTTTCCATAGCACGCTGAGCGACTTTAAATTTGTGGATCAGCCCCACCGTGAGTGTCCACGTTTCGGCACCGTATGTCATGACGGGTAGGACGCACTGATTGAAGACTTTCGTCTTTAGACTCTGTGGGATTGGCGATGTGAAGACTCGACGTAGTTTCCCATAAGCTGCCCAGCCCAGCTGAATTCTTCTATTGGCCTCTTTCTCGAAGTTGTTTTTACCTAACTGCATGGTTTGCCCGAGGTAAACATACTCCTTTACAACTTCGAGAGTACTGCCTTGAACTGCAATTGGCTCCGGATTTACGTGTTCATTGAACATAACGTGTTCATTAAACAGAATTTATTGAATAAAAACTTCTATTCCCACGGCAACTGCAACGTTGCCGAAACGTCGGAAATACAAGTTAATTTAAAATAAGCAAATTATTTGACCCGTTCAGTACATGACTATATCCAAATGTCAGTGTCCACTTTTATATTTTGTATGAAGTAGGTTAGACGATTAATCTTCAGATGGTTTAACGACACCTTAAATTGTTATGTAAATCGACACAGTAATAATAAATTGTTGCCAATTTCACAGAATTGATCAATCTTTAATCTCATTATCGTGTACACATAATAAAACATAGCCCATTTACATCTCTGCAAGATAATTAAGATTTGGAGTGCCATATAAATTGTTGCCAAATAAACCGAAATTATAATTTGCGAATTTCGTTATAAAAGAATGGTCATTTACATGTGTGTTAGGTGATTTATGCAATATATCAACTCAATATCTAGTGGTAACACCTCCCTACATAATACAGGTAAAGGTGAAGTGACCACGTAGAGTAGACTTGTCAGTCCTGAGATAGGTAAGGATACTCGGTTTAATCCATCGGATGGACAATTTAATTAAAGTGTAAATTAAGCGGCGGGTTGTATCGTGATATTTGCTTCCACAAAGGTTTACGTGCGTCATTACGTACAATGAATAGAATCTTTGCCTGGGTAAACTCCTCTGGGGTCCACACCGTACCGCAGTCGCCAAGTAACCGATCGTAAGCAAAAACGAAGCGTTTTGTGGATATTGGAACCGGGCATAAGTAACAAAGAAGTGCGGTGTTACCTTGGACCAGTCGTAGCCGACGGCGTAGGCGAAGATCTGTCCGCTGTGGTTGAAGGCGGCGCGCGTGAGCGGCTGGTCCAGCGTCTCCGAGCCCTTCAGCTTGGTGCGCGCGTCCTTGTCCCAGAACGAGAAGCTGCCGTCCGAGCCCGCCGTCGCCAGCGTGCCGTGCACCGGGTGGAACGCGATGTCGTTCACGCAGTAGATGTCCTGCGCACACCATTGCACCCGTACGCTCAAACAACACGACGAACAACAGTCTAGCTCCAGTCGTACCACTCTTCAATCACTAAATGGCATGCAAACTACACATTTCCAGTGCTGTTTCACTGCCAACAAAATATTTAAGGTACATTCAAATACAGAGGTTTACACACCGCTCTATCTTTGAGAGGTTTCTAAAATAAATCCCATGGAAAACTGATTTCGCAGTTCGAAATTTGCTTAGTTGGTTAAAGCGCTTGCTATACGGCAAGGCAGGGGTCATTGCATACGCACATTAGGACACTATATGTGGTGTGTATGCAATGACCCGTGGGCGCAGTTGCGGCCAAAGTGCGTGTTACCTGGAAGCCGCCGGTGGTGCCGCTAGAGCGGTGGCACTTGAAGGTGAAATTGTCCTTGGGGTTGGGCGGGCTGACGTACTGGATGGCGACGCGGCCTTCCACCGAGCCGAGCGCGAAGCCCACGGGCTGCTTGGTCTTCTTGTCGCGGAACACGGCCACGCAGCGGTGCTGGTGCTTCAGCGGGGACTCGACGCGCTTGAACTCGCTCGGCGTGCCCTCCAGCGACACCAGCGTCACGCCGCGGTCCGCCGTGCCCACCACGGCCAGCGGGTACTCCTGCCGACATGCAAAGCCACTGCTCAGCTGGGGATGTATCAACCACAAGCGAGACCTTTATGCCGCCTTGCACTATAGCACTCTGTTGCACGGCTGTGTCTCACATGTCGTAGCCGTACACAGCAATGGCACGCATCAGGCTTGTATCAAGTGAGGATAGCACTTTCAACACACTATGCTACATCATATCCCTCCTGTGCAGTATATCATGAAATCAAAAATTTATTTCAATGTAAAGAATTTACATTCTGTTTGTTGAATGTCAATGTACATACAGTTATGTATAATGTTAGCCGCTGCCTTGGGGCCGTCTGTAGTGGAGAAAAAGGCAGAAAAAAAAAACTCCACTCTGACCATCTTTTCTCAAATCACCTTAAAACTAATACGAATTAGGTACGAGTGTTTGTTTACCAAGAATCACAAGATCCATGAGTGCAATCAATACTTGCAAAGTCAATCATCATTTAATAGTCTTAAAAGGTAACATGCTCAGGTACATACCACATCAGCACAGTAGCATCGCTCAGAGAGATTCATTGTCAGTATTGGTGCTGCACTGCGAGTGTCCCAAAACTAAAACAAGAATATACTATCATTAGAAGTTAGTGCCTATTAGTTGCATATTTTTACATGAGAAGCTAAAGTTGTGGAATTAATATTATTGTTTGACACACAAATTAAAAAATGTATAGTATTCACCCCCAAATTAGTGCCTTGTTTACTATTCACTGACTATATTAAGGAGGAGGAGGAGTCACTCTCACTGGAGGACTCTAAATGTTTTTTTTTCTGTTGGTGGGAAGGAATAATAAATAAATAATAAAATCACTTTATTTGACACAAAAACAATATCATTACTTTTGGTGCATCAACAAGCAGTTTTTTAAGCAGGACTAAACATCAAAGGACTGAGTGGATAATTCACCTTGAGGGTCTTATCCCAGGAGGCCGTCATGAGACAGGTGTAGTTTGGTGCCTTGACCCAGTGGCAGGACTTGACGGGAGCATCATGGGCAGCCACCTGCACCGTCTGGTTGCTGGCCAAGTCCCAGCATTTGACACTTTTGTCTGTTGACGCCATGAACACTTTGGATCCATCCTGCCAATGCCAGTACAAACATGTGGGTTAGTTGTCATCTCGGCTGCCCCTAAGACCACACACAGGTTTTCCAAATTTAAAAGTTATTATGAGTAATTAACCCAAACGAAATGATTGACTGGGACCAATAAGAACTAGTGTTGTTATAGAAGATTAGAAGAAAATATCCAATGATATTACCTCTAAATATGCTATTCTTGACACAATTCAATAAGAGATGGTGGTTTACAATTAATTTTTGATTGATGAGTTTCTTTCAGATCAATATTTTATTAATTTATTAAAAGTTCATAATGTCGCGGTCCTATCCCGAACCATCTAGAATAGATTCTACGTGTGGATTTTGTGTCGTGAAGACCTGCAGACCAGACCCTGCGTGAATAAATCCTAAGAAGTTGTCATTGGCGTTTTACGTCCAAATCCAGAACCCTAGCCCGCAACAATAATATTAATAAATTTGCACACTAGGCACTCTACTAATATCGCAGCCTGCTGTAAATCATTGTGCAATAATGAGTTGGAATGGACCACAATACCTTCAGACTTTGGTACTCACATCATGCCATGCCACATCTAGTATAGGCCCATCCATGCCCTGTACGGCCTTGGGCACGGTCTTGCCAGACTGCTCCACCTCCCAGCATCTCACCTGCAACGAATAAGTGGTTATAACATTTCGCAATGTTTTGCTTTAATCTTACCCTAGCTGCAGGATAGAGATGTACCTTGCAGTCCCAGCTGCCGGCCACGAGGAAATTCTGCGGCACGGACGGCGGGCTGAACTCGAGCGCCGAGACCGTGTCCTCGGGCGGCGACGTCACCTCCAGGTCTTTGTTGGGGTTCCCGCCGCCCGCCACCAGTTGGTTGAACATCCCTTAGCTACAACTATACACTACTACACGACCAATGCCCGTGCCACTGTGGCAGCGATTCTTTAGCGTTCTATTTGAGTCTATTATCAGAGATATTTAATGACAAAAGTATAAAAACTCGTTAAAATCTTCAAAATATTTTGAATTTGAATTAATTTTGTAGGTTATTTATTACTTTGTTTTTTTATTGTTTTTTTTTAAACGTGACAGATGTCAATACAGATTACAGAGTGTATTCTTATCCATAAAGAATACCACAGAGCAGATAAGAGAGAGCCAGTGGCGAAATAATAAATGGAAGTGACTAGATAGGCACAAGCGGTCATTTAGCCTAAATGAAGACTATAATAATATTATTATTATTAACTATCTATCATCTGTAGTGGTTGAGTGAAATGTATTGTTTACCGTACTTTAATGCACCTACCCTTGTCATTCAAAGAAAAAAGTGGTTTATCAACGCGTACAGAGTTTTAACAAAATGGGATCTTAATCGGTAGGAGTATCTACTTCTATCGCGACGTAAGGGTCGCGAAACCTATGAATATGTACATAGCATCTCTGGAAAAGGAAATGCGATGAAGTGGGGTTGTCATTCATGAGACGCCGCCATGCATGACAGATGAGATTGGTGAGTA
Organism: Yponomeuta plumbellus; assembly: GCA_947310845.1. Taxonomy (NCBI): domain Eukaryota; kingdom Metazoa; phylum Arthropoda; class Insecta; order Lepidoptera; family Yponomeutidae; genus Yponomeuta; species Yponomeuta plumbellus. Next base: position 201,010 of record OX371214.1, on the reverse strand, counting down.
TTGAGTATTGTATAGGTATTCTATTGTGGGAAATGTCGAACATGACTGGTGTGTTTGTGTGTGTAAAATACCAAGGAAGATTAAGTTCGCATCACGCCAGAAATAAAGCTAAGCAGCCTGAATATTTTCTCCATTTTACATTTTTTTGTATTATGATAGATTCGTCATGAGCTTGTGTTTATATGAGGTATTTCTAGAGACTTATAACAAATGATGTGAGCGATGTCCCACCCGCTTGATCATGTAGGCAGAGAGCCAGCCAGAGGGTCGCTGGGCTCCCCCAGCCCTGTTGATTCTCACCGAGGATTGAGAGGAAGAAGAGCAAGTCAAAATACCTACTTATATAAGAGAATATGAGTGATGCCCTGCCCGGCCGATGATATTTGCGGAGGGTTAAGGGGTCACTAACAGCTCTGCTGGGTCTCGCCGAGGATTGAGAGGGAGAACAGCAGGTTTAGACCCTAGTATAAGATAATGATACGAATATTGAGATTTCAGCTGATGATACATCATCATCATTCGGCTAAGGGTTAGTGGGTTACCAACAGCCATACTGGCTTGGTGAAATAGTGGGTCTAGCCTCTATGAAAGACAATTTGAGTGTGATGGATGTATAGCTTAGACTAGTAGCTCACACATTCATAACAAATATAAAGAAAAGTGGGGATCGCGACAAGCGATTCCAGCCTTCTATCAAATTCCATACTAATTTTGTAGTAAGGATTAGCAGACTTGTAAAAGCTCAGACAGACAATAAAGCAAAACGAAATGGCTAGTCAACAGTAGGCAATCGCTTGTAGCTATCTAGACATTTCTATATTTTATATTCATAACGCATTCGGGATTACGCAAATGAGTTCATTCTACTCAATAATTATTTAATTTAAACTAAATAAGTTTAATCTTTATAATGCCAGGTTCAAGTAACATTTGACTCTATCTAATAACATAAAATCAAGTTTTATTTTGTATTCTCTTGTATTGACCTTTAAAAGTAAATTACACTTTCACACTATACAGTGTGGCCCTGGATAAAGTGCAATCCCGAAAGGGGATGAAACTAGACCATGAATCATTGACTAGAAAAATATAAAAAAAAAATATAAAAAAATATTGTAGGATTTATTGGTATTTTAAGATTTTCATGTTTCATTAAGGACTCTATGTACAAAAGTATTGATTTCTTCCAAAATAATGGGTCTATTTCTTTGAAATAAAAAAAAAACAGTATGCCTAATACCTGGCAATGACCATGAAATAATAAATAGTCTGCAAAAAAGTAACTATCTTGGGTAAAAAAATGTATTTTAATGAAAAAAATGATTTTCTTAGACGTTTATTTTAAAAAACTTCAAATTACTAAAAAAATGTGCCCTATAACTATGTAATTTTATAGCTTACTTTTATTCTTTACCATTTTAGCTTCCAAATAAAAAAAAAACAATGTTCTAACTAAAAAATTGGCTAGGTAGGAGTTATTTACATTTTAGTAGGTAATAAAAGTCAGACTTTAATCACAATAACTTTATTAATAAAATTATCCGTAATTTACAATTTTGCATTTTTATTTAATGCATTAAATGTTCAAAATGGCCTCCTCGATTTTGCAAGCACATTACTGCACGAATATTAATTTGGTTAGTGGCTCTGCGAATCATTCCTGGATCATTTTTAATGTCATTTGCGCACTGAATTATTCGGTCGTGCAACTGTGCCTCGGTATTTATTGGCGTGCTGTATACTCTTTGCTTCATGACACCCCATAAAAAATAATCTAGGGGTGTCAGATCAGGTGAACGCGCTGGCCAGCCTACTGGCCCTCCTCGGCCAATCCACCGGTTCGGGTAATTTTCGTTCAAAAATCGCCGCACCTCCCGCCCATAATGTGCAGGACAACCATCCATTTGGAGATACATACGCCCACGCCGTCTCGTAGCCAGGGGAACATCTTCCATCAACATGGGTAAATTTTGTAGTAATTCTAAAAAACGTTCAGCATTTAGGGTTCTGGGTAAAATGACTGGACCAATTAAAATGTCGTCGATGCCCATACGTTTATTGAAAATTTTACTTGAAAAGTAGATGCCCGCTTCAATCGTGGATTTTCGTGAGACCACTGGTGCAAATTTCTGCAGTTTGTAATGCAGTCTCGGGTAAATGTCGCTTCGTCCATCCAAAAAATGCGTTTGGGAAAATTTGGGTCAGCTCTAATTTTTCTTAGAATCCACGTCGACATTACGCATCTTGGACGATTATCTACAATTTCGTGTAAATGTTGTACTCGTTGGTAATGGAAAGGATGCAATCCCTCCTTTTTCAAAATTCGCCAGACAGACGTCTTCGATATGCCATGACGCAACGCTAATCGTCTTATGCTTGTTGTAGGGTCAGCAAACAGATCGTTTAAAATGGCCTCTTCTATCGCATTGTCAATAACGACAGCTGGTTGCTCACGGCGATCTCGTGCCAAACCAAGTCCAATGTTGGAGAGCCTCCTATGAATCTCTTGAAAATTTCGAGCTGAGGGTATGAGTCTGCCCGGGAAAGCATTTATGTATGCAGTCCGAGCGACTGTTGTGCGACCATGTGACATGCCATAATAATAATGCATGTCGGCTATTTCTCGAGGTGAGAACTCTGTCAATCGCGGCATTTCGTCAACACTTAACAGCAGAACAGGAACAGTCCAAACGTAACGAACAGTAGAAAACGTAACAGTCAACAATGTAACAAAAACTTAATAACAAATCAACGAGAACACAATGCGAGAACGAGAACAGTAGTAGCAGCGGCGAGAATATCGGAGCGACTGTGTAAGTCCTGTTTCGAACCCCCTGCCTCCCCTCCCCTCGCCTTCCCTCTACCTGAGTGTAGAACAAAAGGACTGCGACTGCCGAAGGGCACAGAGTAGGACGGAAACAATGGAAAAAACGGTCTCTACCTGCACGGTAACACGATTAGGCTCCACTTTAAAAGTTCGTAGATAGCGTGTTTTTTTAGTTAGAACATTGTTTTTTTTTTATTTGGAAGCTAAAATGGTAAAGAATAAAAGTAAGCTATAAAATTACGTAGTTATAGGGCACATTTTTTTAGTAATTTGAAGTTTTTTAAAATAAACGTCTAAAAAAATCATTTTTTTCATAAAAATACATTTTTTTACCCAAGATAGTTACTTTTTTGCGGACTATTTATTATTTCATGGTCATCGCCAGGTATTAGGCATACTGTTTTTTTTTATTTCAAAGAAATAGACCCATTATTTTGGAAGAAATCAATACTTTTGTACATAGAGTCCTTAATGAAACATGAAAATCTTAAAATACCAATAAATCCTACAATAATTTTTTATAATTTTTTTTTATATTTTTCTAGTCAATGATTCATGGTCTAGTTTCATCCCCTTTCGGGATTGCACTTTATCCAGGGCCACACTGTATTGTATCTGGGAACGTAAGTTGGAACGGTTTTGACATTTATATGTCAAAATTATTGTTCTCTAATTTTTAACTTTATTTATTTTACCTTTACATAATGTTTTTGTTTAATTGTTACTATCAAAGAGCATGTACCTATCATTTTCTATTTGACCAAAAATTGAATTGAATTTAACTATTTTTTTACTTTTGGGAAAAGAGAATTCTCCTGTTATTGTTAAGATTGTTTCGTGATCGTGTTATTTTCTCTTGTCTTTCAAAGTACTTTTTAAATATACAGCTACCTGTTGCTTAGTGATGTGCTGAACGATCAGCGAGCAGTGGCCATGGGCAGCTTGGAGTTCGTGCAGGTGAAGGAGCTGAAGGCGGGCATGAAGAACATCAACGCAGTGTTCATCGTGCTGGAGGTGGGCGGCGCCACGCTCACCAAGGACGGGCGCGAGGTGCGCACGCTGCGCGTGGCCGACGCCAGCGCGTGCGTGAACCTATCCGTGTGGGACGCGGCGGGCGCGCTGCTGGCGCCCGGCGACATCGTGCGGCTCACGCGCGGCTACGCGGCGCTGTGGCGGCTGCAGCTCACGCTCTACGCCGGCAAGAGCGGCGACCTGCAGAAGGTGGGCGAGTTCTGCATGCTCTTCAACGAGCAGCTCAACATGAGCGAGCCGCAGCCGCCGCCCGCCCCCGCGCCCGCGCCCCCGCCCGCCGCGGCCGCGCCCGCGCTGCCCGCGCCCGCGCCCGCGCCGCCCAAGACTTACGCGCCGCGCGGCCGCACCAACAACCACCGCAACAACAACCGCCGGTAGCGCGGTGTCCACCCACTGCTGCGAACTCTTGTCATTCAAGTGTGTGTCTAAGGGCCGGTTTCTGAAGTGAGAATTTCACTAAGTAAATACCTACCTAAGTAAAGTTTTGTCACACTCTTTTCTGAGAAATTTGTCAAGAAAGCAAGCAAGCAGTTAGGTATACTTAGAGAAATTCTCAATTTAGAAACTAGCCCCAAGTAAATGGTTTTGAATTAAAACTTTCGTAAGCACTACACATTATTAACTACTAGGTATACACTTACTTCATCAAGTAAATGTATCCGGCATAAAGTCCGGCATAAAATATGTAAATGTTGTGCTGTGTATATGATTCCAGGTTTAAGGGACCCAATAGAGCCTTTCGAGCTTTTCGAGGTCGTAATGTAACAGGTTTATCAAGAGAGTCAATATTATTAAAAACACAAGATTTGCTTTACTTTGTACAGACATCTTAGCTCATTATAACAGAATGTAATGTAAATTGTAAAATCACAGCAGATTTTGATAATTTTAAATGTAAGTGTAGTTAAAAAATTATGCTCTTATTTATGATTGAGAGTGTGTGGTTATGTTATGATATAATTCAATTCTAATAAATGAATCACTTTCTTAAAATTAAGAAATGTTACTTGCACTATTCTTATTAAGTTTTTAGATTGTGTTGAAAAATAAATTAAACATTTGTAGGAAAATGGATAAAATCGATATAATATTTTGACAACGTCACTCAAGTTAAACATAAACAATGAGATGACCATAAAGTAAACCTATACAGTCTTCACAATTCTCCATAGGAGAAACTAAGTTTTTACATGTATTTAGTGGTAATCATATGATGGTCCTTAAATTTAATGACTTTACAAAATGGTTCTCCAAAGAAACTTACTTAGTGATGGTAGGTTGGCTAGGTTGAATGATCTCGGACAATGTCCCAATCTATATTGGAGCACCTATGTTTTTGTATCACAGACATATAGCTAAACTAAAAAAAACTGGACCATAAAAATAATAATAATAAACTCACGCCCGTTATCCCCGAAGGGGTAGGCAGAGGCACCAGTAAATTGTTATATTTTGTTTTGGGGCTTTACTGATGTCGAAAATACGAAAAATCATGTTATTATGATAATATTTACTTTAATGGACTTAACTGAATCTTCTTCATTGAATTGTAATGTTTTCTAACAATGGTGTCACTCATTCGATATTACTTAAATATTGATAAACACTTTATACATTGTAAGGCGTTAAAAGCACCTTTATTATGATGTGTTCAGGGAGTTTGTACAACTTTACTTGACTAGATGTTTTTTTTAAAAATGAGAATTTATAAACTCTACACTAATACTATCAAGAGAAAAAGTTAGTATAATATGTCCTAGAGAAAGTACTCGTACTTATACAACTTGAAAAATTCTTTCATCAATATTTAAGGACATAGGCTGTTTACCACTCAAACTTAGTCGCTGTCACTGCTAGTTTTAAATAAAACTTACCGAAATTCACGATCCACACATTTTTTTGTTTATTCGTAATAAAAAATATGTTAAAAAAGAAAGTTTGTTTGTTTTAACTTTTCCTTGAGGAATGACATTTAGTTTCTTGCGGGTAGCCTCAGAAGAAGGAGTACCATAGAAGGAGCGTTAAAAAAATGAAAACGTGCCACATAGTCTGTTTCGTCAATTTAAATAGCCGCAAGCTACGTGTTAGAAAGAGAAAAATATAGTCGTGTCTTTGTTGCTTTTTTCGAGCGTACAACCCTTAAATGTCAGTTGGTTACCTTTGGTTACCATTACGCGACCAAATTAGAACGGCTCAGAAAATGACGGCATGCAATGTGCCGCCCAATGACATTGTTTTGGCAGAGGGTGTTCTGTGTTTGGCAGTGTGTTCGACAAGAGGTTTGGGAGTGCGCCGTTTTCAAGAAGCTTGTGTATTTTATATTTACTAAAGCACCATTTGAAGTGAATTTTAGTGGATTCTCATGGTATATAGTATATATAACCATCGGCATGGCGTGTGTTGTGTTAGAATGTATATCTCATTCTTCCCGAGAAGATAATGAAACAACATTCATCAGCTTCCACCGGTAAGTCTCAATTTTGTGTACCTAAAAGGATATTTTCTCTAAGATTTCAACTATGGGCTACTAGAATTGCAAATTAGCTATCAGAGAATGGTGTTTTCATCATGATTATTGTGATATTTTCGATATAAATCATAATACAAGTTTGTTGTTTGTTGTAGGGGAATAGGGATGGGACTTTCCCACTTTCTCAGTGAAAAAAAGTATCGATAGTTCGTAGAGCATATTTAGTTATTTCTTGCGTTCGTATAGTTGTTTTAATTGTTAATTATCTATTGCAGGTTACCCGAAGACAGCACAAAATAACAAATGTCGATTACGCAGTATCACGTACAAAGTAGTCTTGGAATTTTTTTTACCGCATTTGCAGCAAGCGACTGTTTCATAAACAATAGCAAGTGGCGTAGGTTGGAAACAAGTGCCGTACCTACTTTACGCTTTTCCTTAGCCCGCAGATCATTGGTAAGGTTATAATTATACATTATAATAATACTAAAAACAAAATAAAGTCTACATACTGCACAAATATGTCGACTGAGGTGCACGTTTTGCTGTATGTATGTACATCAGGAATTTCACATGAGACCCGACTGTCTCGTTGGTCTAGTGGTTACTCCACTTGGATAATAAAACAGGTTGTCAGTTCCAACCTGCAAGGCGCCGTATATCACTTGTAGAATTTTTCTCTGATTATTGCCTGACTGGGTGTTTTTTTCTATCCTGGACAACGTTTAGCAGTTAAAGGTCATAACTAGTTTAATACTATCATAGTCTGATTATGGTTCAAGTGATTTTTATTATTTTTTATGTGGAAGTTATCAACGTGAAGTACTTAAATAAAAACAATTTTCAGGTTGCGACCTCCGCGGAAATGGACAATGTTCGTGAGCTGCAACCAAGCTGATTTAATTTTAATTTCATAAAATATTATCTTTTACATTATGGCTGACACATTTTTGTTAAAAAAAAACGTTAATAGGTACTTGTAAAACAGAAGTCAGGGATAAAAAACATATACATTATAGTAATACGTGTTGGTTTCTTCTCTATTGAGCTGCAACCTGCCGCTTTTTATGTGAAAAGCTTGAAACTACGTACTTTATTTGATGCCAAATAATCTTGTACCGATAAATCGTTTTGTTTTTAATTTTTATTTTATTCCATCGAACCTGGACTGATGATGTTATTACAACGGGTGCCTTGAGTAACTATGCTAGGTGGTAGTAATCTACGTAATCTATAACAAATACGTAATCTATTAACACGACACAGGGTATCCTAGTGTGGGGCCAGAAGCAATGTATGTGCCTGTGTGTAAATGTTATGTTATGTTATTAAATAGTTTTTCCTATTTTGGTCTTGTTTTATTCATTATACTTTCTTACAGTGCCACCATCTCATCTGTTCAGTTGATAGCGGCGCTAGTGGAGAATTTAGTAGTAACATTTGAGAAATTTACCTAGAAAAATGAGAATATTTTAACCCATCTTTCAATTTTAATGAACATATATCTATAAATCTTAGTAAGTGAATAAATAAAACAAAAAATGGGGAACAGGATTTACAATTAATTACTTAGTTACAATTTTACCCACCTGAACAGATAACTTGGTGGCGCTGTATATGGTGGTAATTGATGATTTGCAAACATATAAAAAAAAAGGTTCTATATTCGCCGTACATATACTTTTTGCCATGTTACCACATAACTTGGTAAAATCTTTTTTCTATTCGCTATAGCCCTATTAGTCCCATTTATATTATTGAAAACCTGATGTAGAATTACTTACTGTTATTTATAAATATTTATTGTAACTTATATGTACGAGTATGTACCACACTTAGCACATAATAACATAACCGTAAGGGGTTCCAGCTGGTTCACTAGCACCACCAAGGGAAAAATGATATTTTTTTAGAGATAAATACATTGATAATTAGATAGATAGATAATGGTGATAATAGTGATTATCATGGGCCCATGACTGTAATTTAAATTATTGGAATTGGAATAATGGAATTTAGTCGTAGGTTTTTTGGTACACAGCCATGGGTCCGAAAAATCACTATTAAACATGGTGATGGGATTGAAAAGATACTTTTTGCAAATTGTGAAAAAGAGGTATGATTTTTTTATCATTTAATATTAATACTTAATTACCACCATTAATTTTAAAAAATACACAGATTATGTAGATCGGAATAAATAATTGTTAAAGTATAGAGGTTCAATTGGCAATCGACTCACGCTTGTTTAAAATTTTTATTTCTTTACACATTTTCTGAAGATATCCTTAAGTATTTTTTCTAGATCTTTAAAATTGAATATATATGAGGTATTGTATTTTTTATATGTTTAGTGATGGTGAATCGAGTGGAAGAAAATAAAAGAATATAGTTGAGGTTATTTTATATGATGGTGATGAGTCGAGTGGGAGAAAAGCAAATAAGATAGTTGAGGTTATTTATATATGATGATGGTGGTCGAGTCGAGTGGGAGAAAATAAAGATGATAGTTATACTTATGTATTTATATATGATAATGGTGGTCGAGTCGAGTGGGAGAAAATAAAGATGATAGTTATACTTATGTATTTATATATGATAATGATGATGAGTCGAGTGGGAGAAAATAAAATAGATAGTTATACTTATTTATATGATGATGATATCATAGTGGTGTTGATATGAGTGGGAGAAGATGAAGATAAAACAAGATAGTTGTAGTTATTTATGTCAGTGGTGACGTGATGTGTCGAGTGGTGAAAATAGAGATAGATATGGAATAAATAGTTCATATTGTTTGTGGTGAAAGATATACAGGGTGAAAATGTTTATATAGTAAAGTTGAAAATTTGATATACAGGTTGAATATTTTTGATATTGTATTTTAAAATATACAGGTTGAGTTATTATTGGGTGGTGAATTTTCGAAATTAATTTGATGATGTATAAAATATAATTTTGGGAAACATTGTTTAGATGCAGTAGGTAAATTAAATTAATTAAAGAAATTGTTATTAATGTTTTTACAAGCAGAGTCGATTGAGGGGGTGTGTTAAAGTATAGAGGTTCAATTGGCAATCGACTCACGCTTGACACAAGATTTAAATATAGAATGTTGATATTTGTGGTATGTCAATTTGAATGTTAGACATATCACTCTTCTGACTGACTCAATGCAGGAAACTCGTGTTTGTTGATTATTAAAATCATAATAAATACTCTAATGGATATCTAGTGCCTTCACTTTATTCAATAAAGCCCCAAAGACCTCCTAGAAATTTAAATAACAATAATATCGACATCTTTATGGTGTTTGTCCCAGCCCTATCGATTTTGGCTTTGTTCAGTAATCTGTGGCAACCGTGTACGATTGTAACATATTTAGTGCATGAGTAGACTACAGCTGTCTCTTTCTGGCGCAGAGATTTATCGTAAGAGTAACATGGACACCTATACAACTGTTACTTTTTATTTTATTCCTCCTTCTATGGTACTCCTTCTTCTGAGCGGGTAGCTATATTCTATTTACTGAAGCGAACGACTAAAGGTAAACAAAGACACAGCGTCTCTCAAACTTACATCTCATTCAAAATAGCTCATGCACGCAGTTCTGCTTGCATCGTATACATAGGTTTGGCAGAATCGGCGTTGGGTCCCGGCTCGCCCATATTTTCCGTTTCGTAATAACAAACACAAAAGTACAACAACCTACTTTTTTGGTCCATCGTCCAGACGATGGACCAAAAAAGTAGGTACCAATACCTTATTGACAATGATGAACAGACTAAAGAAAATAAAATAGCCTACCTACATAGAGAAGTTGCACAACACGTCAATCTCACTTTTCTTTGCCTCTGATTAAAAAAGAGGTTCGTGGTCAGCTCTCCATACTTCTTCCTACACTTCGCGTAGCGCATTAGCATAAAATAATCGATCAAATCGGCCTTTAAACAAAAGTCCATCATCTTTGCTAGTTGCGAACATATTTGGCAGCAGTAGGATCGCTTTTTTTGAGGACCACTGAAATTTTAGGTAATTTTTGGGGCATAGATGTCTTAAGCAAATGGTATTTTCATGATAAAATAAAATATTTAGTTGAATAAACTGCGAGTGAGGGATAAATCAGGTAATAACAGTGTTATTGTGTTTATTGCTTAATGGTATTTATTAGGCATAATCGTTTTGTATAACTTTGCTAAATATTATGCAGTGTTATAAATGTGGCATATTGAAAAACCAAATTTTTGACATGTTGACATTTAGTCATTCGCTTCAGTAATTAAGGTGTAGTGTGGGTATCGCGCACGGCGACGCCGTGTGCGACGTCGCCATGTGCCGAGCACAGGCGGATGCGTCTAGATCGCCGCAGCAGATCTCAGAAATGCACTCTCACTCAGTGCTCGCTCCCCGCGCCCGCCGCGCGGGTCGGAGCCAAAAGAAGCTCGAACACGACGTGTCTGTCTCAGATTCATTTAAAAAACGCAACGAGCGCGCCGCATCCGATGATGTTTTACCGATAGTTAGGTAATGACCACACAAACCACAGAGTACTTTTGACACAAACCCATCGAGTTAATGCGAGCATACCTAATGCTAATTGATATAGAAAACTTACGTGGGCATACTGGCTGGGTAGTGTCATAAAACTACAACCAAACCAGTAGTAGTACTGCGTAGCTGAGGAGTCTTTGTTGTTGTTTTGTCTTTGTCTTTTTTTGAGTCATTGTAGTAAATCATGAATTGTCCTACTGCTGTGTACTAAAATAGTACAATCGCCGCACATCAACATTTACCTACATACCTACATTCACTCTAATCAGTGAAGGGCAGCTTGGCAACATAAATGTAAAGGTCGACCAGCATTGGTAGTACGATGGCACGAGACTCGCGTTTTGTGATTGTGACGCTAAAATGATAGAATTTGTCAATTAATGTACTGGAAAATAGCGAGTTTTGACATTTAAACCGCTAACTATAGCTAGCTGCGTCGTCGTAAGTAACTACTATCGACTGGACCTTCTTCATAGCAGTTAATCTCTTCATGGTTTGCTGTGACAAAAGTCGATCACTCCACAAATTAACAAGTAGGATGACAAGATATACCTACATCGATTGCTATCATAATAAACTACGTAAGTACTCTAATAAAATAGGCCCCTGCTCTCGATTGACAATATAATATTTTGATTTGGTAAACCATCACTACATGCAAAGTGCTTGTGCAGAGGACGAAGAAAGGACTGACGAAACAAATACCTATCGAGGAAATGTGAAGGCCTATCTGACCTTTTTACATACCTAGTTTAAAGGTGCCAGGAAGTAAAAAGATTTTTTTTGTATCGAAGTTCAGTTATGTAGGTAGGTACTACCACTAGAGCCTACTCAAATGACATTATTTTAAAATTTTATGCACATGCCTATTGAATGTTATACCTTTTTGAATAGTTAAAGAGTCGCAGAAGTTTTTAAAATTATTTGCAGATTAAGTTCCATACGTAATTTTTTTTTATGAGCTTCAATGTGAAAAATATTTAGAGAAAAATTATTTAATTCTAACCGTTGCCGAGCAGTATTTTAAAGCTGTTAGTAGTAGGTGCAGCTTTTGCTGATGTTTTTTATCAATTGACATGCCTTTTAACTAAATACATTGAAAAAATCACTTCATAAGCTCTATTCTGAGAAAAAATCAATCAAAAAGCCAAAAAAAATTGTTTTTTTTTTTAAATCTTTAAGCCAATATCTCCACAACGGTTAACTTTCGGACCCTATATAATAGAACAAAATCCATCAGAAATGACCTAAATAATGCTCTATTCTGAGAAAAAATCAATCAAAAAGCCAAAAAAAATTGATTTTTTTTTAAATCTTTAAGCCAATATCTCCATAACGGTTAACTTTCGGACCCTATATAATAGAACAAAATCCATCAGAAATTACCTAAATAATAACCTCCTTTAATATTGTGTACGACTTTCCCTGTAATCCTGTATATTCAGGGCCTAAACTTTGTGCTATACGAAGCCGCCGCGACGTCGTATACCTGCGTTGCTATGGTAACGCGGCCAATGGTCGCGTTGCTATGGTAACAAGGCTACCGTGGCCACGTGGCCGTGGCACACTGCGGACGTACTAACGGTCAGTAGGCTGTGTGATTTTTCGGTTGGAAAGCGTCTTGTGCTCTCTTTGGGATTTTCTGGTTACAAAGCGTCTTGTGCTCCGTTGCTCCATTCGGATCTCATGCGGGGTTGCAAATTTTAATACTGACATGCACCTCAAAGAAACAATCATTGGCTCGATTTGCAGAACTTTTGAAATTTTTTCGAAAATGAAAAATGCATTAAAGTTAAATTTCCGACATCACACAAGATTCCGCATTGCGTGAGAGGTTGCAAATTCAAATACTGACATTAATCCCAAAATTAAACAGTCCCCTCGATTTGCAGAACTTTTGAAGGTGAAAAAATAAAAAAATTACATTTTTGCAAATTGCATAAAGTTCCGGATCGCGTATGAGGTTGCAAATTTGTAAATGCATCAGAATAGATGTTTTCGAAGTTTGCAACCAAGTTTCAAAACTTTTGTAATTATTCCGAGACCACCTTACTCTAAAAAATGACCACGAATTAAAAAGAATTATAAATAAACAGGTCAACGAAAAAGGTTGCAAATTTATACAACCGTTCGGTATATTTTTCCGATATATGTGTCAAGTTTGAAGAACTTTTGGAACGTTTTCAATCAGTTAAATAAAAAAAAACATTAATTTTCAATAACAAAAAATGTTCCGTACACTTAGATTGGTAGCAAATTTAATACGTGATATGAAATATTATATCGAAAACTTCCCCAAGTTTGCAGAACTTTTGGAATTTTTTTCACGACCATACAGCAAAAATTAATTTAATTGCAATTTTAACAATGTTCCGGACTGCGGACAAGGTTGCAAAATGAGATTTATTGTCGTCCCAATGTACCATTCACTTGACCGAAGTTTGAAAAATTTTGGAATTATAATTAAATTTTCGATTTCGAATGTCAATAATGACTGGACTAAAGACTGTCTCTCATTGTGAGAGTGTGGGCTTAATGCCACGCGTGCCCACCGCGAGTCGGCTGTTTCAACCGCTGCGGTGTTTTCCTTTACGGTTAAACGATCTATCATACTTAGGGCCGGTTTTTCAATAGTCAGATAAAACTTAACTGGAGAATAAAACTGATGTTGTCACTGTCTTGTCGTATGATTTAGACAGTGACAGCATTCAATTTATTCTCCAGTTAAGTTTTATCTGACTATTGAAAAATTGGCCCTTATTATAATAATATCAGTTAGAAATTCAATTATGACTTTTATTTCATTGTGAGTGATACTCATAATATTAATATAACTTATAGTTACATTGTGGGGAGCGGAGTAGGCGCTCTGGTTTCAGGGGTCAGTTGGGGGTGACGTCAATCAGAACACATGTTACTTGGACCATGGTCGTGTATTGAATGTCTCGAAAATATTATAAAAGTTGCTATGTTCTAACTTACTGACTAAGCGTTATTGCTATTTACACGTGTGGCCTAATTACTTGGCCGATGCGCGGAAGCGCATGTCGCAACGTTACATCTCCCCCGGAAAGAACAGGGTTACACACCCCCTTAACAAAAATAAAAAAAATGTTTGACATGTTACATAAACTAAGTTCCTTAGAGTAATTCTTAAAGTAAACTTTTTTTTTATATAAACTTAAATAAACTAGTTACTTATACAACATTTTTGTATTGTTTTTATGTATCAAGTATTCTTTATTATCCTTATAAATCTTTACATTTGGAGATAAATCTTCTAATACTACGAAAGGACCTTCGTAAATACAATTTAATTTATTACCTACTTGATTTTTAACTAATACTAAATCGCGTGGTTTATATTTCATGCTGTTACAGTTCTTATCAAAACTAAATTTTCTTAAATTCTTATTTTCTAGTAAATTTTGCTTAGCTTCTAACAATGCTTTCTGTAATCTATACTTTAACTCTAGTGGGTAGTCGTCGTGGTTATACAAAGGATCGACTCCCTTACATAAGTTGGATGGAAGGTTACATACCTTACCGAATACGAGTTCGTATGGAGTGTATTTTGTCTCTGAATGTACACTTGTGTTAAAAGAAAAACACCAAAACGGAACCCAATCGCTCCAATCGCTTCTATTATTCTCACACTGAATCCTAAGGTAGGCGCCTAAATGCTTCTGTGTGTTTTCTATGCCTCCTAAGGTCTCGTGATGATAAGCGGTAGAGACGAGTTTCTCGATTTTTAGTAACCTGCACACCTCGGTCATCAGTGATGACGTGAATTCTGTACCCCTATCGGTGAGGATCTGTTTAGGGATACCATAGCGCAGTATGAAGTTGTTCACGAATGTTTTCGCAACGGTTTCAGTATCTTTGCGCTTTAGAGGATATGCCTCTACGTATTTACTAAGATCGCACTGAATTGTTAAAATATACCTATAGTTATGGTTATCTATATCTAGTGGGCCCATAATATCTAAGCTAATCCTCTCGAATGCTGAGCTAGCAGTGGAGGTAATAGTCATTGGTTCTTTGACATGCCTGTTGGAGTGTTTTTGTATTTGACAACTCCTACAACGTTTTAATGGCCAGAAATAATATGTTTTTATATTATTTAACATTCTGTTCATGCCCGCGTGTCCACTAGTGGGCAAGAGGTGAAAATCATTTAAAATTGTCGTAATTTCGTCTCTATCTGAAATACGAACTACATCTCGTGTGATAAGGAATTTTGGTGACGTGATATTACATTGTTTGATACTGCGCAGTATTTCTTTAATAAATCTAGCATTACTCCTATTTTTAATGATGAGTAGCTGAGTTATTTTTAATTTTTGGCACATTTTTTCAAGATCCCTCGCTAACTCCTTTTCGGACAATAACGATCGGGTATCAAGAATGATCGCAGATTGCGATGGTACGTATGTGCAATACTTAGCGTCACTCGTTATTTGGTCAGAACTTTTCTGATAATTTTCTTTTATATTACTTGAAAAAATTAATTCAGTTATTTCGGTTGGTCGTTTGAGCACTTCGACAACAGTTGGTTGATCAGACCCACGTGAAGGAGAAGGCTCGGTCTGTCGGTCCTCGGTACGATCAGCTTCCTGTACCTCTAGCTCTCTCGTTTTTGCTCTAGTAAGTACAGAAACTACCTTTTCGTGCATGTCCTTCAAGTCTTTTGACGTCACCGGGAGTCGACTTAATGCGTCTGCAGCAGCATTATTTCGACCGGGAACGTATTCGACTTCAAAGTCATACTCTTCTAGGTACAACCTAAACTTTGTCAATCGACTGGACGGATCAGTAAGGCCGAACAAATAAACAAGGGGCCTATGGTCGGTGAATATTTTAAACTTTCTACCGTACAAATATGGTCTAAAGTACCGTACTGCCCATACGATTGCCAAAAGCTCGAGTTCTATTATTGGGTATCTAGTCTCGGCTGGTTTTAGACTTCTACTGGCATAAGCTATAACTTTGCCGTTGCTGTTTGAAAGAACTGCTCCTAGTCCCAATTTTGAGGCATCCGTTTGGACACGAAAGATATTAGATTCTGAAAAATCAGGGTAGTCCAATACTGGTGGGCTACATAAAGCTATTTTTAGTTTCTGAAATGCATTTTCGCAATCGTCATTCCATTCGAACTTGGAACCTTTTTTACACAATAAATGTAACGGAAATACTATGTCAGCAAAATGTGGTATGAAGCGACGATTGTAGTTGGCAAATGCTACAAAACGTTTTACTTCGTCGGCGTTATTTGGCTTAGGGTAATTTTTCATTGTTTTAATTTTATCTGGATCTGGGAATATACCTTCTGATGTTATCTGATGGCCTAAATAAATAATTTCCTGTCGTAAAAACTCGCACTTCATGGGGTTTAATTTGAGATTCACCTCCCGTAATCGGTTTAATACGCTTATGAGATTTTTATTGTGGTGTTCCATAGACTTTCCTATGACAACACAATCGTCTAAATAAATAAAACACTTGTCAAAGTTAAGACCTGACATTGCTATAGTCATAAGGCGGGAAAAAACGCTGGCACTCGTTTTGAGGCCCATTGGACAGCGTTTCATTTGGTACTGTTTTCCTGCTGTAAATGCTGTACATTTTCGTGAATTTTTATCTAGAGAAAGCTGGTACATCTTATTTAAACTAAAGGATGTATACTTTCGTGATTCTGGATTGAGAGACAACTGGTAGTAACTTTGTGAAAGGTCTAATTTTGAGAAATAAATGCTACCAGATAAGGAATCTAGAATTTCAGTGATATTGGGCAAGGGAAATTTATCGTCTTGTATTTTGTTATTCAATTGCCTATAGTCGATGACTAATCTCCATTTTTTCTCGTTTGATTTATCAGCTTTCTTAGGCACTAATAAAACTGGACTAGACCACTCTGAAACAGTTTCTTCGATGATGTCATTTTTTAGCATGTCCTGAACTTGTCTTTCTATCTCGCTTTTTAAAGCTTGAGGCACTCTATAAGGTTTCATATAGACAGGTGCCACATTGTCTTTTAATACAATGTTGTGTTCCATTAAATTAGTTACTGACAAATGGTCCCCTGGCAAGTGGAAAACGTCTGCGTACTTAGCGCAAATTTGCTCGATGCCTAAACGCTCTTCTTTGTTTAAGTAGCCTAAATCGAGTATCTCTAATAGTGTCTTAACTCTGTCTACTGACCTGTTTTCTCCGTTAAAACAACACACATCAAAATTGTTAATTGAATGAATTTGTAGTTGAGACAAGTCTACTGCGACTTCTGTGTCTCTTGTATTTAATATTCTAATCGGAATACGGCCTTGATAAGGTTTTGCGATGATTCCGGCAATAAAAACTCCATCTGAAATTTCTTGGGCTAAAATTACACTGTCATCACTTGCTGCGCAAGGAATGTGTTGGATAGCTTCACAGCGAGGCGGTATCACGTGTACCTGCCTATATCTATCAGAATTGCTACCTATGGGCATGCATACTGTTATCTCGTCCTTTGACAAATTAATTGTCCTTGTCTCGTAATTAATTATGGCTTTGAACCTTTTGAAAAATTGTTCACCTAAAATTCCGCAGGCAGAACCTGAACAAGAGAGGTTCTCAAACACATAAAAAGTTTCCCTAAAAACTACGTTATCATACGTTAAATCTAAGGTAACATAGCCTATAGAACACAGTTTTCCGCTAACACCTCTGATTGTTATTTTATCGTGTCGCAATTGTTTTATCAATTCTGGATGCTCGCTTAGCCACTCATATTTCAATACTGATATACTTGCGCCGCTATCTACCAGTAACCTAATACTGCTGTTAGTACTATCTATACCTATGTTTCCTACATTCATTATTACTAAACTAGTTGTATCGTAATAAGAAATGCAATGTTCTCTAATCGTGGGCACGAAAAAACTCGGTGCTATTCGGTGCATTTTGAGTGCGTTCGACATTGTCGCTATTTTGCGAATGCTGCACTTGTGATACGTGACGCGAGTGGTGTGACTGGTGGAAACCTCGTCCACGTGAGGGTTCACTAATCGTGGGCCACCCACGGCCACGACCTCGGTATAGGCCGGAGTTGCTATTATGGAACGTTCGCGGCTGATTGCCTTGCTGATAATTCCCTGGATTGGCATATCTCTTATTACCGCGATTGTACCTTCTAGGGGCAGAGCTCTTTCCACTGCGAGTAGTACCCCGGTTTGTCCTATGGTTGCTGTTAAAGTGCATAGTAGGCTCTTCGCTTTGAGTTAACGAATTTTCGTCAACTGCGGCTTGGATTGCTTCCGGAAGGGAATTAAATTGGCGTGAGGCAATTATTGTGCTTAGACGGGAGTTATTCAAACCGTCGGCGAAGCGTTTGACAGCTATTTTTTCGTTCAGTGGACGGAGGACTTCGTATTTTTGGTCATCTCCGTCTGACTGAGCTAGGGTCAAATTGACCAACAATTGCTCTAACTCGGAGCCGTACTTATCTATCGACCTACGACCTTGCGTGGCGGCAAAAATCTGAGACTGGAGCGCGACAGCTGATTTCTTTTGAATTAACAGTGTGCGCATATCTCTTAACATTGAGTCTACTGACTCATAACTTGTCCTAAGTCTGAGTTTCGCATTTGCGGATAGACGCGTTTTTAGAACAAACTCTATAAGTTGTTTCCTAGCCGTATCATTGAGCATAGAGCTGTATAACTGAATGCTATCTATCAACTGGTTAGTGACCTGCTCCTGGCCTGTCATAATGGGCAAAAGGGCGATTGCCGTTTTGAGGTCAAAGTTTTCTGACGCCATTTTTGTACTTTCTGTCTGCTCTTTAGGATGATCTACCTCTTCGGTTACACACAAGCTCAAGATATGGCGATAAATTTGTTGAATATCGCCAATTAACTGATTTACTGTACGAATATCTTCGTCATGAAAAATTCCTTCTTCGATTTTAGTTCTTACGGAAGACGAAATAGACTCCAAACGACTGTACAATTGCAAGTTCTCATTAAATTTTTGCTGGGCTGCCTCGGAATGTTGCCTTCTAGTTGGACCTACTTTAATTAGATAGGCTTTGATTTCTACTAATTTTTCAAAAATTATTTCTAATTCTGTTATTTCCGACATTACATACAGGTTAAGTGCTTAATAAAAAAAATACGTACATAACAATAGACAGTTGGCAATAAAAATAATTAATATAATCGGCTTACTTGATGTAGAATGTACTTATTAATACTGGCTAAGGCGATGACGGGGCTGGGCGGCGGCGATAGTTCGCTGAGGGCGGCGGCGGGGCGCGACGCGGAGGCTGGAGCTCATCTCGTCTGCGCTGGGTGGGCCGGGCTATACCCTGGACTCCTGCGTGGGCCGGGCTATACCCTGGACTCCGTTGGCTGGGCTATACCCTGGACACATCTCGAACTTTTCTTCTTTCTCCTGGTACATCGTATTGGTTTTCGTCTTGAGTTTTGGTGGCTTCTTCTTGTTTTTTTTTTTTAAGGTGAGTTCTTCTTTTTTTTTGAGATAGGTATGTCTTCGAAGTTCTGTCTTCTTTCTTGAAAATGGGTTCTTCTCCTTGCTATTTGATCTTCTTTCTTAAAAATGCGTTCTTCTTGTTATTTAATCTTCTTTCTTGATTTTGATTCCGTATTTTCCTCGCTCGAATTTTTTATCTTCATGTAGGTAGTTTTCGGCTTCGTTTCTTCAATTTTCAAAAATGTTTTTTCTTCTTCATATCCATTTGGTTTGGCCTGGTATGGGTCGCCATGTGGGGAGCGGAGTAGGCGCTCTGGTTTCAGGGGTCAGTTGGGGGTGACGTCAATCAGAACACATGTTACTTGGACCATGGTCGTGTATTGAATGTCTCGAAAATATTATAAAAGTTGCTATGTTCTAACTTACTGACTAAGCGTTATTGCTATTTACACGTGTGGCCTAATTACTTGGCCGATGCGCGGAAGCGCATGTCGCAACGTTACAACATAGAAAAAAAATATTTATTGTAGTTAACTAGGTACCCACATAGTTAGTTAGGAAAATTGAAATTGTAATTTAAAAAAATAAGAACCGAAAAAAATTTTTTTTTCAGTGGTGCTAGAGTTTAGACATGAGCAAAATATTAAATCAACATGAAGTATCACATATCATTCGATGAATTGCGATATCATAGGTACCTACCTCTCTTTCTCAATGTGATGTTCTATATGATTACATAGAACATCACACTGAGAAAGATGTTTAAATAAAATATACCTACTCTCATTGTGATGAGTGATATAAATGGATATAACAATTATCACAGCACAATAGAATGTATAATAAATAAAATGCTTAGTTGTAATAAAATAAGCATCAAATTCTTTTTTTTTCATCTTATGGCGGCGCTGATAGCCGCATCGGCGCCATGCACCCGACTGCTTTCGATTGACTCATTGGTAACAGAGTGATTAGATGTCGAACTGCTAACTAATTTTTACAACTCAGAGTTTAACATTGGTTGGTTTGTTATAAAATTTAGACATAGGCAAAACCAGATAAATTGAGCCTTGAAATATGAGAGTGGTAGCTAGTATGCGAACCAGGGTTCAACGTTGTTCGGTGTGATATTTGAAGTGTAATATCCGTGTGATAATATAATTAATGCTTCCTCTAGTGATATTCGACATGATAGTTATGATAGTGGGATACTGCATTCGTGCATCACTTACACAAGTCTGCTAGTGATCCTCATGGGGCCACTAAAATATTGCTAAAGCCGGGTCCGCTGCGCCATGTTACGCGTGTTACAAAAAATGCAACACGTTATTAAAACAAAAATGGGGAGTGGTATTAACACTTTACGTGTTAAGTAATACGTAACGTAACGTTATGTAACACGTAACGTGTTATACCACGCCCCATTTTTATTATAATTACGTGTTACGTTTTTTGTGACACGCGTAACATGGCGCAGCGGACCCGGGTTAATGATTTCACAACAGCCTGCCGACGTTAACACTTGTTGCCAGTGGCAGATAGTCAAATATAACACGAGGCAGATCAAAAAGTAACATTTTGTCGGGAAAAGTAACATAATTATCCTTTTTTTTTTGTTGTGGAAACCGACACAATACTTTATTACGGCAGTTTATTACACAAAAAGTAAAATAAGTTTCATGTCCCATTTGTTAAACTTAGAAAAAATCTTAATAATTTAATTTTGTTAATCGAATAATCGACTGGCGACGCTAAAAAAACCTTCGATTATAGGAGTACGATTAACAAAATCAAATTCTAGAGCTACGCCACCAGCCGGTACTCAGCCCACTCACTCACTCCTAGTTCCTTTAGACAAAACAAAAGTTTATGTAACCTAACAATAAGTAAATTTTATAGCTAGAACTTCTTGAAGCTAATGTGCAGTGAACGGCACACTATACCTACTTTGCTTACTTACTTGTATAGGTGACCATACAAAATAAACTTACTTCAGTTGCAAACACGACTTGTTAATTTACTGATTCCCTAAATCATCATCATCATCATCAGGCTATATTAGTCCACTGCTGGACATAGCCCTCCCCTAATGAGCGCCATAGCGCCCTGTCTTCAGCTTGCCGCATCCAGCATCTGCCTGCAGTTTTTCGAAGATCATCATCATCGATCGTCATGCATTCCCTTAATACCTACTCATTTATTAGATTAGAACTACCTACAATAATAAATGTAATATTCACATACCAAATTACTTAAAATCACAAACAAAATACAAACTTCAAAGAAAGTACCGATCGATTCGCTGCAGCAAAGGTAGTACGAGGACGCGAGTCGCGCGCGACAACGTCAAAAGTCGCGACTTTCCAGCAAAGGTAGTATGAAGACGCGATTCGCGCGCGACAACGTCAAAAATCGCGACTTTCCAGTACATTAACTGTCAAATTCTCGCGACTTTTGACGTTGTCGCGCGCGACTCACGTCCTCATACTACCTTTGCTGTACATTAACTGTCAAATTCTGACGACTTTTGACGTTTTCGCGCGCGACTCGTGTCCTGCAAAGGTAGTATGAGGACGCGAGTCGCGCGCGACAACGTCAAAAGTCGCGAGAATTTGACAGTTAATGTACTGGAAAGTCGCGACTTTTGACAGTTAATGTACTGGAAAGTCGCGACTTTTGACGTTGTCGCGCGCGACTCGCGTCCTCATACAACCTTTGCTGGTCATCTCTCTCGACTCACTTGCTCGCACGCATAAGTAACAGGGATGGAAGATTGAGAAATATACGTGAGTGAGTGAATATGCGGTACGACGAAGTCGACAGATTTTCGCTCCGCTCTGACATCGCATCAGTCAATCAGTCCACAAAATCAAGTACAGCGCCACCAAGTTATCTGTTCAGGTGGGCAAATTTGTAACTAACTAAATAATTGTAAATCCTATTCCCCATTTTTTGTTTTATTTATTAACTTACAAAATATATTTATAGATTTGAGTTATATTTTCATTAAAATTGAAAGACGGCTTAAAATATTCTCATTTTTCTAGGTAGATTTCTTAAATGTTACTACTAAATTCTCCACTAGCGCCGCTATCAACTGAACAGATAAGATGGTGGCACTGTACGCCAAGTAGGGGAGACCTAGGAGAGTTGTAACAGAGGGGAGTTGTAACAAAGCCGATTTCTCAAAATCTATGGCTGTCAGTGAGCTGTCAGTGACAGCAGTACCAGGGAAGCGGTTTGGTTATTACGACACTTGTGCCTCAAAAATCGTCAAAAGTAAGTTTTTGCTCAAAACTTTGTCAGCGTGTCATTTTATTTGTATTACGTTTCTGTGGATGTGCCATATTTCTTCATACGCAGCGGCTCTTTAAGATTCATATTGGAATAGGCTTTTTTTTGTTACGCTTCATGTTTTGAGGTAAGAAAGCAATTTAAAATAAGAAATTTAAAGCAAGTCAGAATTTTAGCATCCGAGGCGAGTTGTAACAGCTTGTTACAACTCACCTCGCTTTTTTCTTTTTTAAAATATTAACGCATTTTGTTCGTTTTTCGCATACTTAAAGTAAAGTCCGCGCCACCACTGAATGCCGATGAGTTAAGACATATTCGTTCTTATTTCAATGAAGACAAAGTTGTCTCCGTCGGTAATGAGTGACGGCGCGTACTCTAATTCAAAATTGTCTCAGAATGCCAAATAAATATGCAAGAAAAACTGATAGGGGTTTGTCAAGTAAAGATATACGAACTCGCCTAGGAAGAGGTCACGATGTCCTCGTCAACCAAAGTCTTAGAAGTGCCGCATATTCCGACAACCTGAATTATGTGTCGTTATACAGATACATGTGAAAGAAGAAAGCATATCAGGATGGTGTTGAAGAAAAGGAACCATCTGTTGGTTATGCCGTTCAAACAACTTTTGATGAAAGTGAAGAAAACACTCTTTGCGAGTATTTGCTGGGCTAAGTTTTCGAATCTCTGCCGTCGAGTTGAAGCTTCAAATTAGTACTGCATAAAGATGTTTATATAACAAATATAATCCCTCAGTCTTTTCCGTCGATACCCAGTAGTTTCGGAGTTATGATTTTTTGAAAAGTAACAAAACTTACGAAATTTACGCCATTTTTGTTTCGGAATGCACCTCACGTTGCATTGCGTTTCGGTACAAGTAATAACAAACTTACATTTACCTATATTACGCTAGAATACACGATAGTTTAATACTAAAAATTATTTTGAGGGTGAAAATGTTATAAAAGGACATAATAAATAGATACAATATTGTAAAGTTGAATAATTGAAAACAAAATTGAACGAAATATTGGTGTTTAATGGAACGGGGGGTCGGCGATTTATAGAATACGTGACCACAGAAATATAGGTGCGACGACGCGTCGGAGCGTTAGGTTCTCTATGTAAGATCGAAAACAGACTTGACTTTGATGCGTACCTATTATTATTCATTCCTTAGGTAGATCTTTTGACATTCGGCGTTTTAAACGTCGGTACCTACTATGATACGTAGTAGATTAACAAAGGTTTTATTTTTGCCAACATAACCTCAAAATTTGTTTTTATTTTTTCTCAAAAACTACTGGTTATCGACGCCCCCCCTTCACGGGGGGGCATCTACCCATCTAGACCAAGAGGTCCTTTCAAGTTACGCCTGATTGGCAATTGGCACAGGCTGTTGGTTGCGATCACATGGTAAACATTGAGAAAAGCTCGTGGAGGCTTAGGAGTGGATGCAAACTTTCGTTTCTCCCTTCGTGGATTCCGCGGGTCTATCCAGCCAGCACTTGCGCTGGACTCCTGGCCGAAAACCAACTAAATTTGAAGTGACAATAGTGACATATTTATAAAATTAAAGACAGACGTTTTTTGGGAATTGAACACGAAAGTCACATTCAGTTTTTCCGCCGCATTTATCCAAGATATTCTACTCTGTGCACCACCCTTTTGGACTACCAGAGGCCAGGACCATCCGGCGCCCACCTACGCTGCCGCGATCGTCCTTCGTCGTCCGCGGGGCGTTAAACCAAGGTACGTCCCTCCCGGTTTTCCAACGAGCACCTTCCTGGTGTTGCCAATTTGGTCGCAAATACAGTCCACCCAATTGCCGCTCTCGCCACACCATATTTTGGTCTTCGAGCCGCACGACCGGGATTTATTGAAATCCCACCTCGCTTCACTCGCTCTCGTTGGTTACGTAGTTCATATCTTCATTACGCTCATTACATTAAATTCGCATCTGCTCTGGATTTCACCGTGTCTTTTTCTGTTGTTCTGTCGCAACACAGCATATCTCCAGAACAGAGTTCAATCCCAATCGTTTCACATTATAACCGCATAGTACGCCGCGAGTAGATTGCTATTCCATAGCTTTATTTTTTGTCGCGTCTTCTCGTGGCTACTATTTATACATATAGTTCACGCGTACGTATTTGGCCTATTATAACTCGCACCTATCATAGGTAATTTATTAATTTCACTGCCGCACTATAATACAGTGTCGTATTGATAATTATAAAACCGCCCCCCAGTTATACAGGGTGTTATTTTTTTGTATCGCTTTATTTACGAAATATATTATGATTTTACTATTTGCCTTAATTTATAAAATTGATAAAGTTTGCAACTAGCTGAAAAATTAAATTATTTACTTAATTGTTAATCAAAGTCTTCCGTAATTATAAATTTTATCGAGATTTTAGGTACTTAAATTTAACATAAAACCCATTGGGATCTTGTCACGATGGCTGGGCTGGAGAGAAGATTTAAATTATTGGAAGGAAAACGTAAGATGTATCTCTCTCAAATCTCCTCCGCTTATGAGTCGATATCTAAGGTCAAAGATGAAGACGCAAAAATAATGTTCTTGTCTCAAGCGCGTCATATGGAGAAACTGCGAACCGAGTACCTGGCAATTGTGGATGAAATAAATCTTGTGAATTTGGAGATTGATCCCGACTATACAGTGAATTACCAGTCAGTAAGCACCTTTGACCGGCTATTCTGCTTCGTAAAAGAAGCCGCATATCGGTACGACGTCGAACTTGCCCCGACTGGAACGCATAATCCTGCGACCGCTGCTGCTTCGACTCAACCCGAGTACAGTATGAAAATTCCTTGCATTGAATTACCAACCTTTGACGGTGACATTCAAAATTTTCCTTTCTTCTACGAAACATTTAAAAGGGTAATTCATGAGAATAAAGACTTGTGCAATTCCGAACAAATCCATTATCTGCTCAGTCACCTGACAGGCAAAGCCAAGAATGTGTGCGCCGGTATTGTTCCTGCGGGCGAAAATTATTCCTTAGTTTGGAACGCCCTTCTTGACAAATATAAGGATGGTAGAGCCTTAGCTACAACATATTTGAACCAGCTTCTTTCCTTTAAAACCGTAAACGGCCCATCGGCAAGCAAGTTAGAAACGCTTATCGATAATTATGGCGCTACAATTGCTGCGTTGAAACAACTGAAGATCGAAGATTTAAGCGACTTCATTTTCGTGCACATGGGGTTAAAATTGGTCGATTCAGACACGGCTAAGAGCTTTGAAGAACACATCCGAAGGGTCGAAGATATGCCGAAATACAATGACTTTCTGAAATTTGTTCGCCAGCAAGTCAAAATCCTTGAGCGCACGTCCAAGAATGAAAGGCCGGCCTTTATCAAGTGTGAGTATCCCACACCCGCCGCGGGCAGACGCAATGCACGACTAAAGATGCCGCGTGCCTTTGTTGCCACACAGCCTAGTCAACCGCGAAGAAACTCACAATTACAAAAAACTCAAGTGCGAGATCGCAAAAAATGCAAGTTGTGTAATGAAAGTACGCACACTCACTTGTTCTCATGTAAAAAATTTAAAGCTTTATCACCGTTAGACAAATTCAAGTTTGTAAAGGACAGTCGTTGTTGCATCAATTGCTTAAGTAGCCAGCACACAGCCTTCTACTGCAAATCTACGACGACTTGTCGCAAGTGCAATACTCGACACCACACTCTACTACACTTCAGCAAGGAAGTTGTTCAAGCATCCCATCGTATGACAAATGCTCTGCTAACTGAAAAGGCCGAAGCAGTAGATGGGGTAGACATCTCACACAAAATTAAAGAGGAGTCTACCAAAGATTTCAGTCCTCCTGAGGACTCATACTGTACGATGTCTTCTACACAAGGTGGGGCAGGCAAAACTAAAGTTCTGGCAACGGCAAAGGTATATGCAACCAATCGAAATGGCCGAGACGTCACTATTAGATGTCTGCTAGATCCTGGCTCGCAGAGACATTACGTTACAACCAACTGCTGCGCTAAATTAGGATTACCGATTCAATATGACTCCCCTGTTATTGTGAAGGGTATATGTAGTTCATCACAAGTTATCAACGGTGAAGTAGAGGTGAGTTTTAAATCTCGCTTTGATACTGGTCCGAAGTATGACATCAAAGCATTGGTGCTGGATCAAATTACGGGTAATTTACCTACTTGTCCAGTTAAGACAGAACTTTGTGATAATATAAGGACGGTACCGTTAGCAGACGATTCGTAGGGGACTCCTGGAGAAATAGACTTACTAATTGGAGTCAATTTATTTACGGAAATGCTATTATCCGGTAAGATCCTTGGTCAACCCGGCTTCCCGGATGCACTGGAAACTGCATTAGGCTACGTGATTATGGGCGACGCCCCTACAATATCGTCTCCACCACCGATATCCGTCGCATTTCATGCGACTATTACGGCAGAGACTTCTCTGAATTCCCAATATAGAAAATGCTGGAAACCTGATGAAGTTGAAGTCGAACTGAACTTGAGGAGTAAGGAGAAGCAATGTCAGGATTTCTACATAGACACTATATATGGTTATGGAAGGCTCCAGGCGTTATAAAATCGTTTTACAATAAATTCAAAGACAACACTTAATTTTTCGTTAACTTCCTCCAAACCACTCTAAGCAGTTATTCTTACTTGGAACACCACTTTGTGGTAATACTAGACATCAAATAGTCATCATCATCATCATCATCATCAATCATCAAATACACTAATTTTCACTGGCAGAGGTTTCGGAAGTACTAGAAGCTGTTGTACTGTAAGAGCCGGCTTCTAGATCAATCGTAAATGTTGGAATTAGGAAGTCTTTAAATTGTGACTTACAAGAAGCCAGAGGTCACTGTATCCATCAACATTGCAGTGACATGATTTATTTAGTTGCCTTTTTCTTGTTTATTAATTTTGAATATTTATTTAGTTCGAGTGGGACTTATGGACATTTTGTTGTTTTATCAACTTAACTTGTAACCTTTTGTGGTCATTAGTGATTGTAGTCTTAGTTAGAGCCGGTAGTGACCATTCGTTGTTTTATTTTTTCATCGTAGTGCTCATTCACAGCATTTCCCTCGTCATTTTGAAAGAGGTCCTTTCAAGTTACGCCTGATTGGCAATTGGCACAGGCTGTTGGTTGCGATCACATGGTAAACATTGAGAAGGGCTCGTGGAGGCTTAGGAGTGGATGCAAACTTTGGTTTCTCCCTTCGTGGATTCCGCGGGTCTATCCAGCCAGCACTTGCGCTGGACTCCTGGCCGAAAACTAAACTAAATTTGAAGTGACAGTGACAATAGTGACATATTTATAAAATTAAAGACAGACGTTTTTTGGGAATTGAACACGAAAGTCACATTCAGTTTTTCCGCCGCATTTATCCAAGATATTCTACGCTGTGCACCACCCTTTTGGACTACCAGAGGCCAGGACCATCCGGCGCCCATCTACGCTGCCGCGATCGTCCTTCGTCGTCCGCGGGGCGTTAAACCAAGGTACGTCCCTCCCGGTTTTCCAACGAGCACCTTCCTGGTGTTGCCAATTTGGTCGCAAATACAGTCCACCCAATCGCCGCTCTCGCCACACCACTATAGATCTCGTTATCATCCGTTAAAAACATTTGTATCTTAGCATTTCATTTGGCTGAGATATTCAATGAAATGTAAAAATTGTTACAACCCTCCTCCGCCTCACCTACATGACGAACAAAAAAAATATCATTCTTGGATGCGTTCCGACTGACGATATTTTTTTGTTAGCTGGAAAATCTAAAAAGTAACACAAAAGTAACATATTGAGTCGTGTAACATGGAGGTAACATGATAGGGTCAAAAGTAACGTAAAATGTTACTTTTGTAACATTCTGGCAACGCTGTAAACAGCCCAAATGAGTCACCCTAATATCTCCTAGAATATTTATATATTAAACCTTGTTATGCCCACTAAGTAGGTAGGTAGTGCTTTGAGCGCCACACTTAATATTCAGATACGGTCATTTATTTGGAATGGAATAATAATATGTACCTGCCTACTTAAAATATCTGAATTCTAATTCTGAACTCAAACGGTTTTATTACACTAATAACAACGCTAAAAACGGCATTATGTGCTGTAGGTACATTAGGTATAACAGGAAAATAAATAGCCACATATAAAATAAACAGAGTTTTGATCGTGTTTTTATAAATAAGCCTGTTCTCGAGCGTCTAGTCTTCGAGGCGTCTAGACGCTCATGATGAGAGGCTCTTCTGGACACGACGCGACCCGTAGTCGGAACGGAACTATGATCATAGCAGAAGTGCAAAAAGTACAGGAATCTCATGCCGACATTGACACTAATCGATTCAGAGTCGATTACCCACAGATCAACTTGTACCTACCTATCAAGAGACCTCTTGATGTTAGTAAGTAATTTAGGTGCCTACCTACCGCTGAACAGGGTTCGTTTTGGTTACCACAGCACAGATCTACATCTAGTTTGGCAACCAACGTAAAACACGCTTTGTAATGTTTTCTCTTTTTAATATTTTCTTTTGTAGTTATTTGTATTTTACCCGTCAGTCCGCGATATCGAGAACCGTGGGAAGCCAGCTTTAGATAGAAGATTTTCTACATTTTCGAATCCGATACTTTAAGCTCTGAGTAGGATATCGCCGTTAATCATCATCATCATCATCAACCCATTATGTCCCCACCGAGGGGCACGGGTCTCTTCCCTGAGGAACGTATATGCCGTACTCCACCACGAGGGCCAAGTCCGGATTGGTGGAGGCTTGTAAGACTAGTCTAGTAAGGCTGGTGTTACTGTCAGAAGTTTTCAAGCCGCCCTAAGGCCTGTGACTTGGCTTAACGACTGCCATCTATCGACGGCAACCGGCACCAACTTCTTAACGTGTCTTGCGAAGCACGGAACCGCTCGGAAAAATGCCACTAGCGTTAGTCATAGACGGTGACCCATCCATGGACTGAACGCGCCGTATGTTGCTTAACCTTAGTGATCGTTTAAGATCAATAATAAGAAAAACTTTTATACCAACTAAGTTTGCAACCCTCTTTTTACCCTCTTAGGTATTGAATTCACAAAGAGGGCTGTCGGCAATAATAATTTTTAATTAGGAGTTTATAACCGAAATACAAAATTTCATTGAATTAATGCAGGTAAATAAGAAAAACTTTTATACCAACTAAATTTGCAACCCTCGCTTTTACCGTCTTAGGTATTGAATTTACAAAGAGGGCTGTCGGCAATAATGATTATTAATTTTGATTTTCGATAAACTATTTTACACGTATTTTATGACTTTCAATGAAAACCCTTCATACTGAATTTCATTCGAAAAACTTCAAAAACGGCAAAGTTTCATACTAACTTTGCACTCCCGTTTTACCCCCTCAGGGGGTGAATTTCCAAAAATCCTTTCTTAGTGCTCCCCTGCGTTATAAAAGGAAGCCTGCGTAAAATTTCAAGTTTCTAACCCTTAGAGCCATGCCCCACTGAGTCGCCATGGCGACGTCGCCAGCCACTTATCCAGGCAGTTTGTTTGAATGGCGACGTTGCGAGACCGTCGCCAAATGAGTTAGTGCCCTACCTCACTAGGAGGACGTTATGGCGACGTCGGCAGTGACCGTATCCAAGCAGTTAATATTGAAATGTATGGTGCCTAACTCACTTGGCGACGGTCTGGCAACGTCGCCATTCAATACAAACGGCTTGGATACGTAGCTGGCGACGTCGCCATGGCGTCCTAGTGAGGCACGGCTCAGTTTAGGCCCTGCGTTGATGTCAGTCAGTCAGTCAGCTTCTCCTTTTATGCCTATATTTATACATACGAGATTGGGTAATATCGGTTCAGAAGTCTCACTTCAGGAAATAAATATTTTGTATAAAAAATGGTTCGTAAGCTCAATAGCTTACAGTACTCTTTCTGGATGAACTTGGATTTACATTCTTTATTCTATTTCTTTTTGTTTCTGTGTTGCGGTTGATGTTTGATGTAGGTAACTTCCTATTTAATTTTAATTTTTATGTAATGTAATTTGTTTAGCAAATGGCAAGATAAAAAGCACCCGACGTGCGTGCAATGGCGTGCATGCAATGACTAATGAAATATCGATGAAGCGAAAGTGATTTGTCAGGATCGTGGCAGGTGGCAGTCCCTGGTCTCTGCCTACCCCTCTGGGATTCAGGCGTGAGCTTATGTATTATGTATGTAATTTGTTTCTATGATAAAATAACTGTTTCAATTTACTTGAACTTTGTTATCAGTATAATATTGCGAAAGTTGTCATTTACTTCTGTCTTAGGAAACACTGCTGGCCCTACAGTTCGTACAGGTACAAGGTCCTGCAAGGTACATACCATAAAAAATGTACCTCAGGTTTTTGTACTTGCGATTTATTTTACATACATTTGTGGTTTTCTTGCAATAAATAAAACGTATACATTACCTAAGTAAGTAAGCAGAATCGTAGATTGCATTCGTCCACTTCCACCTTTACAGGGAACCATTATCATAAAATTTGGTACCTACCTACCTGCTAAGTTTTGTTAGTTCTGGGATTATGTATTCTGTGGTTCTGGCCACGTTGATTTAAGTCAAATATTTTATTCATAGTACAAATAGAATATTACTTTATGAACGTCAAAGTTGTTAGTTTCACAATTAATAGATTACATGGAGAAGAAACTAACAAAGCTCCACATTTATTCTTTTCAAAACAGTTTTAGCCTAAATTACAAACTTTTAAACTTACATAATAATATCTTGCATGTGTTGAACACTAGACACATTTATCCTCTGATTAAATTTAATAGTAAACTATTATTCAATGCCAGACGTCCTTGTCTTCTAAATAATCGTTGATTTTATAATAAGCTTTTTTGCAAGGAGTGTGCTTAACACAATTCTTAAATCGCGTTGGAGGTAACTCTAATATATCTTGGGGTATCTTGTTGTAGAACCTTATACAGTGCCCCTTAAAGGAAGTATTAACTTTTGCAAGTCTTAATCATGGAAATCACAATTTATGTTTATTCCTACGTTAATAACGTTATGATGGTAGGCAATAGCCTATTACAGATTCCTACAAGACCTGAAAGTCTGGTCATGTGATGCGTGCTTATGGTAATCCGTCGGCCGCCGCCTCGCCTCGCATCGCCTCTATGCGGCCTGTCGCCCCCAGCAGCGTCATCTTCTATCTACAGATCGGCGTTTCTCAACTTTGACCTTTTATCTAGCACGATTTGTAAAAGTCGTTATGTTACATAATTATTTATTATAACAGCTTTGCTAAACGAGAATTCCGCGGAAATATTTTCTTCTTTTCTAGCGTCAACTCTACATCTTTAAAAGGAGTTGTACTAAACTGCAAATCCGTAGGAGCTCTATATTTATCAAGTTATTTTTTACTTATTTCCTTAGCTAGAACATGGTCTATTTTAGTACCTACAATTTCAAAAGTTTAATCATATTGTTTTATTACATACCTATCTGTTATAAATATTAAATTCCTTATAATGTAATTACGTGTGCGTGTATTATTGATTTACTCGTAGTAACTGCCACTGCGGTGGAGGCGTAGTGGG
Organism: Yponomeuta plumbellus; assembly: GCA_947310845.1. NCBI lineage: Eukaryota > Metazoa > Arthropoda > Insecta > Lepidoptera > Yponomeutidae > Yponomeuta > Yponomeuta plumbellus. Next base: position 168,744 of record OX371214.1, on the reverse strand, counting down.
GTTGACCCTTACTTCTCGATCATGAAGGTTCGGGCTCGAACCACGTATGTACCAATGACTTTTAGTTACGTACATTTGTTTGTACAGCAACACCATTCGCTGATAAATTGTGCCCGGATGACGGCGACAGGCTTGCCACTTGTCACGTTTGGGACCTAATAAACTCGGCAAAACGTGGGCGCAGTTCTTAGTGATTGGTGCGTGAGTTTATTTTATTTATTTTTATTTAACTGCCACATAATTCCCAATGGGTAGCAACGAAGCAAAGCCTTGTTACAGTATCAGTACAGTATCTAAGCTACTGCTTCGTACCTATATTCTGCTATATTTTTCTTTTTCGTAAAAAGAGTGTATGCGTGGTACTAGTACCAGGTCTAGCACTACCGACTGTTTCCATTTAATTCAGTTCCAGTTAGTCCAGTTCGATGCGAATCGATTAAGGGCTAGCCTTAGATGAATTAATTAAACAGAATCTTTAATTAGATTAGCTCGGGACTTAAACTTATAAAGCTCCAATTCGTGTACATATTCAAAATGAAACCTGAATTTGTAGCTTTAATCATTGCGACATTGAAGTTACGTTTCTGCATTAGTTAATACTCGTAATATAAATAAATAAATAAACTCACGCCTGTTATCCCCGAGGGGGTAGGCAGAGGCACCAATTACTAGAACTGGGTCCACGTTTTGCCGAATAATAATAATATCAACCTACAAATATTCCAATAATACATATTTTTTATTGAAAGTTAAGCTTTCTAATTTTCTTACTCTACTACCTAGGTAGTGATGAATAGAATGCATTGCAAGCAATGTCTAGCTGGAGACTCGATGCGGTGCTACATACAAGGAGACCGGGAGCTGGCGGCTTGTGCCGCTGCAGGCAGCGCCGCCGCGCCGCCGCGCCGCCGCCCGCGCGGCTACATATAGCGGGCGCGCGCCGCCCCGCGCTCACTCGCGCCGCGCGCCGACACTGCTGCGAGCCGCCATCGCGCCAGCCGGCACCACCACACCACCACACCACCGCCACGCGACGCAGCACGAGGCGTAGGCGTACACACAGCCGCGGAGACATGCGGACGGCGGCGCTGTTGCTGGCGATGGCTGGTGAGACTCTCACCCTATGTCTTACACGTGTCGTCTCTGTTTTATCTTCGTGTCAAGTGTTGTGTTGTGTTTATACGTCATCGATGATGGGTCTCGTAAGATTAATACGAATTTTGCATTCGTCGAATGAGAACTTTGAGTTTTATGAATTACCTTACGTATAATAGGTATTTGTTGGCTTTTTATTTCTATGTGTGTAAACTTAATATGTTAGTGATTGATAAACTGCTAGTTTTCCTAATAAAATATCTAAGGATACCTATGGATATTTAAAGCGACTACAACAGCAAGCAAGAAATCATGTAGGTATGTAGCTCCACCTGTAGGTGGTGTCTTGTTTGTTGTTGTTTATAACACTGAGATGGCGCGAGTCACGGCTTGCACAACACGCAATTTGATAACATGCTTGATTGACGGCTGGCCGCAGCGATGTGTCGCAACACGGCGCCGTCGCCAGCGCGGCTGCCGCGGCCAGGGCCGCCGCGCGCCGGCCGCTGCCCGTCCGCAGTGAGGGCGCCGAGGCCTAGGGCGCCAAGGGTCCACGTCCGCGTCCGCGCCAGACCCTCGGGCCACGCGGCTTCAAGCACGGCTCGCTGATGTCACCGCTACACACTTGACATTAGAAAAATGGCATATGCTAATGAATAGGTGCCGCCGGTCAATGTGACATAATGTGTGCCGAAACTTGTAGAAAACGAAACTATTCGCCTGTTAAGTAGGTAGGCTCGAATCGGGGTCTGTAGATCGCAGGTTCGATTCTGACAAAAAAGTGTAGGACAGGATCGTTGCTGGAGATGCCATAGTTCGTTACGTTAATGTTTTTTTGCAAAGTTTCCCTAGTTATATTCAACATAAACAAATAACAATAATAGTAATTGTTGTACGCAGGCGCGGCGTGGTGTGCTGCGGGGGTGCTATCCCCTTTAGAGGTGGAGTCGCTGAACGCGGCGCTGCACGGCGAGGCGGGGGGCAGCGGGCCGGGGCGGGGGCAGCGCGCCTCTTCCGCCCCGCAGTGGCTTCAGCTGCTGGAGGGTGAGTTCCGACGCCATATGAATTGATGAATGACAACTGAAGCTTTACAATAGAAGTTTCAGTTAGGATGTCGACACGAAACATTATTAGGTATGTTGACGGATCCGTTTGCATGTTTCATGTTGCAGAGTGGGCGCGCGAGCAGGCGCGGAGCCGCGCGGCCGCCGAGGGCGCGCTGCGGCCCTTCCGCCTCGACCTGCCTCTCGGTCAGTGCTATGCTAAACATCCGTGCCGGCGTGCCGTGCTCAGAGTGCTTAGTGCGGGTTTTTTCATTCACTTTCGATAGCGAGAGCGTTTGCAATTTGTATAGGAGTGACAGAGACACAACTAGGTGGCGCGCTTTGTCACTCCTATAGAATATGAGTTTACGTTAACGCGATCGAGTAGTTAAAAAAACTCGCACTAAGCACACAGTACTCAACTACTCGCGATTCCGGCCGTTTGCCGATGTCGCAGCTTCGAAGCACAAGTTCCATCGGCCGTCGATAATCCGAACGAGAGTCGTTTTCGGACCAATGCCGTCAAAACTTGATTTGAAAAGTAAAATTTCTGAAACATGTCCTGTGTCTTGATTATGTAACTTTTATACCTATTCTTAGGTCATGGTTCTTAAAAAAAATCTATTAACATAATGGAGCTCCTCTAAGAAGCGTACTATTTATGCTAGTTAGTTAGTTATACTTAAGCCCTTCACAAAATGCCAACAGTAACTATAACATGTTTTACGATCAGATTAGACTTATTCTAGAGAAAACAATACCTAAATGCACAATAAAAATAAAAAGTAAAAGACCAAATACATGGCTGACTAAAGGCTTAAGGATTTCATGTAAAAACAAACGTTTATTAAAACATCTTGTTAACCAAACAAGTAGTATGGTTTTACTAAACTATTACAAAAATTACGAAAAAACGTTGAAAAATATTGTCTCTACTTCAAAAAAAATCCATTATTCGAATAAAATACTAACATCAAATAATGTGACGAGAACTATGTGGCAAGTAATAAAAGAGCGTTATAAAAAAAACACGAATAAATCTAAAAAAAACATCCAACTAATTATTAATAAAAAACCCATCGATGACCCCCTAGCTATTGCCAATCACTTTAATTATTTCTTCAGCACAGTTGGCGCCCCATCGAAGGATAAACCTAACCCACAAGGCCGTCCAGTACACTCTACCACGGAAAACTCAATATTCATTAACCTTACTGATCCAGTAGAAGTGTCCAATATAATTAAAAAATTAAAATCTAAACGCAGTTTTGGATTCGATGAAATCCCGCCGGTACTTGTTAAAGAATGTGCCCCAGAACTTGCCGCACCCTTGTCATTTCTCATAAACCAGTCGATTTCAGAGGGAATATTTCCAGACCTATTAAAAAGAACAATAGTAAAGCCACTTCATAAAAAGGACAACTGTTTTGATAGCAATAATTATCGCCCGGTAGCTTTACTACCCACATTTTCAAAAGTGTACGAATCCGCAATGTACCAACGAGTTAACCATTTCTGTGAAAAGTACAAAATTTTTCACGACAGCCAATACGGGTTTCGAAAAGGACGGTCTACATCCCTGGCTGTGTTTAAGTACATAAATAGCGTTCTAAACATTATAAATAATAAGGAACATGCAATAGGCATACTGTTGGATATGTCAAAAGCTTACGATAGAGTGCTTCATGACATCCTTCTCAAAAAGCTACATAGAATTGGAGTTCGGGGTATTGCCCAGCGTTGGTTCACTTCTTACCTCGCAAACCGTGAACAGTATGTAGATATAGAACAACACAATGCAGTTACTGGTGAAATCTGCTTCAAAAGATCCTCTAAATTATTATTAAAACAATCAATTCCACAAGGGAGTGTCCTTGGCTGTCTCTTGTTCCTGATATACATTAATGATCTGCCTGAACAAATTAATACCCCTTGCACCCTATTCGCAGACGACATATCTCTCGTATTACCATGTCGGGATAGCATCGACCTTGTAGACAAACTAAATTTCAACTTAAATAAAGTAACAAACTGGCTAAACGATCACAACCTCTTAGTAAATTTTGGCAAAACCAAACTCATAGAATTTAGACCTTATCAGAAACGCCCCTTAAATATTAGTTACATATTTGATAAAAACCCCATAGAACTAGTAGATTCCTATTGCCTTTTAGGAATTACTATAGATAGCAACCTACATTGGAAGCATCATATAAAGAAGATTGCCAGCAAACTATCAAGCTTCACATATGCTCTGACAGAGATAAAAAGAACTGCAAATACCAAAAGTGCGCTATGCGCTTACTATGCATATGCACAATCCTGGCTGTCATATGGGGTCCTCCTCTGGGGCAACAGCACGGATTCAAACCAATTACTTATACTACAAAAGAGATGTATTCGAATAATTGCAAATATTGACACTATGACCAGTTGCAGGCCATATTTCGTTAAATTCAATATTCTTACATTACCATCTTTGTACATATTAGAAGCTTGTTCATTTGCAAAAAATAATATGAATTTATTCCCCACCTATACACGCCCAAAAATCTTAAGGCCAAACAGTAGATTAGCAGCATGCTCATCAAAACTTCATTTAGTTACCTCTGGCCCACAGTCAATGGCCGCGAAAATTTACAACTACTTACCTAAAAATATCCAGATAATAGAAAAACCAAACGTATTCAAAAAAGCTCTTAGTCAATACTTGAACGAAAAATGTTACTATACCTTGAAAGATTTTATCGATGAGCATGATAGTAATATAAGATTGTAAATAAATTTTCATTGTATAGTTGGTTATAATTGTGTATATTTATGTATAGAATATGTACCTACATTGTAAATAGAGTTTAGTTTAATTTAGTTATAAATATAACTTAATTTTAGCGGCGCCCTTGCAGGGTCCTTGTTTAGTTCTAGTTTTTTTAAGTAACATCTTTTATACAACAAGGTAGCTCAATAAATAAATCTAAATCTAAATCTATACTTACTAGTTAGCATACTAGTTTGGGAGTCAGTATACAAATTTTAACACTTATTTGCAATAAAATTTCTTTATTGATATACTAGTGCCACCATTAGAAAAAAATGTTATTGTGTTTTCTTGCTTTATTTTACAGATTATGTTTGCAAAAAGTGTCTGGCCAATCTCTTAATAGTAGATACTAGCTACTAATAATAGTGAATTTTACCACGATCTAGAACTAGGAGCACAGAATTGGGACTAGGTAGCATTTATGCAAAAAACGGTTGTTTATATTTATTTTTTGTTTTATTCATCTGTTTATTTTATCCAGTTTCACCTGTTAGGTTTTGTGAAAAACTATCTGAAAAGAACATAATGATCTTAGATTATTATACTCGTACATACCCCTAAAATCTACACGAAAAGCTTTTGAGTGCGCCGTTCCGTGCTTGTGGTCGCGCTACTTGATATTATGGTGTTTTGTTAAAGTCGCAAAATTAACAAACGTTTTAATTGGTGTTCGATCACGTTAGTAATGTATGTGCCTGTATGTAAATACATTACAGTATACAATGTATGTTTCATTTTTATTTTTAATTGAATGCATCCAAGGGTTAATCGATCGCCATTCAATCCCCATTCGCAAGTCCCGGACGATAGCTATGGTCATTGGTCAACAAGATCCGTAGTCTAGATAGCTATAAGTTAACTTGAGTTTGACTTCCTCTGTGAGCAGAGAATAATGGGTCCGTGCCGCTGCTGGTGCTGCCGCTGCTGTTTGCGGTGGACGAGGCGCCTCCGGGCTTCGCGCCGGCTGCAGAGCCGCTGGTCGCGCCGGCTGCGCCGCCGGTGCCGGCGCCGGCACCGACTGAGCCGCCGCAGATGGAGGCGAGCGGTCAGTCGATAACCTCCACCATACTTTTACCTATCTCTTCTTTCCGTAAGATATTAGTATTGCGCTATTGCAATAGGTACTACTTCTAGATATTTTTTTGTTTTTACAAATAGATTCCTATGGTTTTAGTAATGATTATCACTAAGTAGAACTTAATATAAAAAAGTACCATTGTGCTCAGACTTTTTTGTCTGTCGATTTATTTTGTTTATTATATTACTTCTACACATCGCAATCATAAAAAAAATAATTGTGCTTAAATTGAGCAAATTCATGCATAATAAAATAATTAATATTCTGCGTGGAAATTGTCAGTACCTACCTACGATAATAATAGTGAAATAAGTCTTACTATGGTACTTAAACCTTAATTGATGTGGTTGACAGCATCGTCAGAGCAGCTGGTGGCGCAATTCCGGCGGGAGATGTCTCGCGCGGCGCCGATGGCACCGGTCATGCTGGGCGCGCCGCCCGCCCCCCGCGCGCCGCCCCCTCCCGCCCCGCGCGCGCCCACGCTGCCGCCGCCGCCGCCCACCGCCCCGCCCCCGCCGCGGCCCCGCTGGGATCGCTCGCTGCGCCTGCGCGCCGAGCTGCGCGTGCATCGCGCCGACTACACGGAGCCCTACTCCATGTGGTACGTGTCGCACGCCGCCTCCAAACCGTCTGGTTTTCTTTTAGCTAAAGACATAGCAGTGTCCGCATACAATACATTACATCCGGTGAGCTATTTGAACTTAACAGGAACCTGGCGTGTTCGACGAGCATCGGTCGAGTAGTTTGTTAGTGACCCCGGATTCCCTGTCGGCAGGTGGGACGCGGAGAGCGGCGCGTCGCGCGTGGAGCTGCACGGCGGCGCGACGGCGGCGCTGCTGCGGCTGCAGCCCGACGGCCGACACCAGCGGCTCGAGGTACTTACTGCCCTTTATGTCTCTGAAACTAAGCGTCGGTCGCACTAGGGTAGTTTCGGTCCAATTTAACGATAACCATACCTAAAAACTTCTTAGTGAGGTAGGTACTTCGTGTCTGTTTCAGTACCACATGGACAACATGGGCCCCGCGCCGGTGAGGCGCTGCGGCTTCGGCCCCGCCGCGCGCCTGCCGCCCGCCGAGCTGGGCCCGCCCGCGCTGCCCGACCCCACCGACTTCCAGTTCGCAGGTCACTGACACCCCGTACCGGACCTTCTTGCTCATTCAGTGAGAAGTGTTTAACTGATAGTTTCGCCCTTCGTACGAGCTAATGATCATCCGCGCCCGCGTCCCACAGGGTATTCTATGGAGCCGGAGGGGAATGCGGAGATATGGCGCAAGGTGAGGGAGGGCGGGCCGGGGGAGGGCGGCGCGGCGCGGGGCGAGGTGCTCACGTTCCAGCACGAGCTGGTGGTGCTGCGCGGGCCGGAGCTGGCCGCGCTGCCGCTGCGCTACAGCGTCTGGATCGACAGGTTAGTGCCGGTGGGCGGGTTGAAAGTAATACTTTTCAGACCTAGGGAGAATCCTTTTCAACCGACAGCTGTAATAGTAGATTAGTAGCCAAGGGCTGTAAGGGAATAGAAAAGTTGTACTTTAAATATTGTTTGTTTTTGTTTTTTTTTATAATTACGTGCTAATTAGGAAAAAAACATGAGTTCTGCAAGTGATGAAGATATAAGCTGCACTCCCGATTCAATGAAAATGGAAGCTGAAGCAGCAATTAACAATATTTTGCCTGAAAGTTCTAAAGAGAGATATTTGAAAACTTACGAGTTCATGAAGTGGCGAAAAGAAAAACTAGTATTTTTTTCTACTTACCTCACAATGTACTTACTTTTTCTACTTACCTCGAGATGTAAAGCAGAGTAGTTAGCTCGAGTGTAAGCATCAATTGCACCCTCGAACTATAGGCGCCCTCGCTGCGCTCGTGCGCCGAAATATCTCGGGCTGCAATTGATGCCGCCTGTTTTCATCTTTTTTTTTCTTTTTTTTTCAGGAACTAAATTGAGCTTCGCCGTTCGATATTTAAAATTGATGACTATTATACTCATACGAAGACAAGACTGAATAGCGAAGCGACCTCTTTTGTCATTGGGCTGAATGCATGATATCTATTGCCAGTATGATGGAAGATGTACGCGAACTTTTTGAAAGAGTGAAGAGTTTTTTTTTAAATTACTTACCGCCCTAGGGCTTTTCTAGCTACATTATTACCCTAGAGCGCTAATTGGTCACCTACAAGCCCCATTTGGGGGTAATAAGGTCCTACTTACCGCATATGAGAGATGTAAAATTATAAATAAAACAAGTTCTATTAAGTATAGGATATAAGTGTAGTTCTATTAAGTGTAGGGTACGGCCACCAAAAACTAAATAAATAAAAAAGCGGAAAAGCGCCAGTCCGATCGTTTTGGTTTTTTTTCTTTTAGTTCTGGAGTATAGTTTATAATTATAGGTACTTCCCTACGGTAGTACATCTCACGAACGTTTTCTCTAGGCATCTTATGTTTCTGTTTACTTTTCATAGATTCGTAATGGAAATTACCGTGCATGATTGCCGCCAATTGTGCGGTATCTTTTTAAATGTTTTGTATTTGTTTTTCCCTGGTACAATAAAGAATAAGTATTCTTATCTTATCTTATCTTATGATTACCTCGGGTTAGAGACATTGTGCAATCGGTGAAAGTAACCTGCTGTTGCTATTTAAATGTACTGAGTATTGTTTTTGCAGCCGGTTATTGAATGTTCATATTGATCGCGAAAGTGAACGATCGCCTCCTGACGCGCGATGTTCTGTGTGTGGCAGCTCGTACCTGGGCCCGCGCTGCGACGGCTACGAGCACCGCTACCTGGAGGCGGCGCTGCAGCCGCTTGCGCCGAGTGCGCTGCATCTAGCGGCGGGCGCGTGCGGCGCGCGCGAGCTGCTGGACCCGGCCGGCGAGCCGGCGCACGCCGCGCGGCTGCAGCCGCTGCGCGAGTTCACCGTGCCCATGCGCGACACGCGCTACGACACCATGCTCGACCAGTGCGTGCCGATTCTGTTAGCCGGCTCCTGACTGAGCGAGCAGCCTCGCGAGGCAGCCTCGGCCGTTTGCTGCGCGACGTTTGCCGCGCGAGGCAGCCTCGGTCTATGATTAAAATGCATGACGCTGCCGCACGCGGCATCGCCGAGCCGGAGCGAGGCTGAGGCAAAGTCGAACGCTCAGTTGTGTGAACTTGTGTGTGACAAGTCGAACAGAGGCCACGCGAGCGTAGCGCATATTCAGTTCTGCTCAATATTGTCATGAATACCCTATGATACGGCTTTGCTTTTCACGAGACCTTTCCCCTATAGGATCCTAACAAAGACTCCATCTTTTTTATTAACTCGATTACATATTGGAATGTTCATTTCTTTTGTCACATTTCTCCAGGCACCTTCTCTTAGTCCTCTGTTGGTATAATCAGGACATTGCGCGGCCCAAAGTAATCTATACTCGCCATATACCTAATTGAATTAACTTGAGACACTGATCTTTATTCATGTCGAACAAGCGAGGCAAAACATTACGAAGACTTTACTGAGGCGCTTTTGAGCATGGACAAAAACCGACCACGTTTGGCTCGGGCCGCGGCACACTCGGGCGGGCGAGGCAACGTGTGCGTTTGCCTCGGGGGAGGCACGCCTTGATCGACAGAGGATTTGCCTCGCGCAACTGCCTCGCGAGGCTGCTCGCTCAGTCAGGACATGGCTATTAGTGCATTATAAGTAGTTTAATTACATTTACATGGTTACGTGTCATGTTTCTTAATTCCATTGACGCGTACTATTAGGTACCTACGACTACGTGTGCACGTTTGTTTTAAAGCGGCAATGAAATAAAATCGGTGCAGTCATGCAACTGTCATTGTGCTACAATGAATTAGCAAAATCTAGGCCCTGCCTTTCTTCGTCGCTCCTGATCTCAAGCCGTGTGTTGTATGTTCGCAGGTTCAAACTAGAGTTCAATCGCGAGTACATGGATGACAGAGAGGAAGCTGTGCGCAAGAACCTCTTCGTGCAGACGTCCAGGTGTGCTTTAAATTCTTGGAACTTTTGCGAGATTCATTACTCGAAAGATCGGGATTGCATTTCTTAGTTGCAATAACCAACAATAACCAATTCAAAATGGTGTGTTTATGTTATTGCAGATTTATACAGTCGGCGAACCGGCAGGGCGCGTCGTTCGAGCTGGGCAGCAACTTCCTGTCGGACCGGCTGGGCGCCGAGCTGGACGAGCTGCTGGGCGTGGTGGACGGGCCCGACGACGCCGAGCGGTTCCCGCACGCGCCCGACCAGCTGCAGCGGCTGCAGGCCGACCTGCCCGCCGCCTTCGACTGGCGCAACGAGGGCGGAGTCTCGCCCGTGCGCTGTACGTTGCGTTACATTGCGTTACGCCGCGACCACCTCTGTGGCGCAGCGGTAAACATCTGCCTACCGTGCGAGAGGGCCAGGGTTCGAACCCCGGCTGGGGAAAGAAAACCCCAGGTCTCAGATGTTTACATGTTTGTAATGCCGCTGTTTCTGGTTCCCACGACACGGCGTATGCTAGTGAGAGGGCGGAAGCCATGTATATGTGCCTGTATGTAAATGTTTATGTTGATGCTTTCGTAACGAAGCCAGCATGGCTCGAGCTGACGCGCTGACGCCCCGTTGCCCCGTTGCCCGCAGACCAGGGCTCGTGCTCGTCGTGCTGGGCGGTGGCGGTGGCGGGCGCGGTGGAGGGCGCGCTGTTCGCGCGCACGCGCCGCCTCGTGCCGCTCGCCGAGCAGACGCTCGTCGACTGCGCGCAGCCGTGAGTACACACCTAAGTACTCTTTTTGTCACAGGTGGTCACATTTGTGCCAACCGCTGTTCAGGCGTGACGTCACATTTTCAAGAATAATTTAATTGAAACAGCACTTCCAAATTATTTACAATATATATATTTTTTTCATAATATCGAGCGTTAAACATCAACAAATACAATATTGATTCATTGTACAACATTATAGGATAAGTACCTTCCTCAGGGACTTTTCCCGGGTCTTTACCCGTGCCTCTCGGTGGGGACATAATGGGTTGATGATGATTTACGATGATACGAACTTCAAGTCTAGTATTATAGAGTTAGTATTATTTTCAGTTAAAGTCAAAGTTTTAAGTTTTATTACTTATATTTACGCAAGACTGTTAGAATGCTACACTTTGTGGACCGGTTATCGTGTGACGAAATTTATGGATGGGCTATAAATACGCGTTGTGCGGTGAATGCGAGTTTCGGCCTTGGCCGTTGAGGCCACAGAAAGAGTGAAAAGAATACTCAGCCGCGCCGCGTCGGCCGTAACGCGCTGAACGATTAAGATGGGCGATCACTTTTAAGATTAATTCGGGTCGCTAAAGGCTGCTGTCCACGGTAGAGTAAACGGTAGAGTCAACTAGCATACCTACTATATTGCCAGTTCCAAGTACTCTACCAATTTAAGTAGAGTAACTGTTTACACGTAAATTTTCATTTTGTCGGTAGAGTTGTCACTAGGTAAGAAGCACTAGAGCAATGAACGTCACTAATCGAGAAATTGTAAGAAACAATGTTTGAACTAGTTACTCTACCAACTGCTTACATGGGTCAAGTGTTAGTAGAGTAGAGTGGACGCTGGAGTGGGGGAAGGAAAGTGGTAGAGTAGCTCGCCCACGTTGCTAGTTACTCTACTCTACCAAATTTCAGTACTCTACTCTACCAATGCTGTCTACATTGGTATAGTTAGTAGGATATTTAGTACTCTACCGCTGTACTCTACCGTTTACTCTACCCGTGGACAGTTCTCATAGCCCAATGAAAACACGCACCCGATTGAACGAGCGCGCAGACTCCGTGCGCCGACGCAGTTAAGTGTCTCAGACACAAACATTTCACGCGACGTGCTACGCGATGCTGCGTAAACGTAGAGCCGCGGTTCATTGTATTGTATGTATCTGCGTTTACGCAACGAACGCTAGAACAGATAACAGTCTATAATAGGCTCGCGTTGCCGCCAGCTAGACGCAGTGTCCCATTGTTATCGACTGAACGCGATACATAGGTAATCGAATTATTCGACTATTTTTTGTAATACAGAATCCCTAGTCGGCCATGGTCAGGAGGAATTAATTCCTCCGGAAAAAAAGTGCCGCGCCGCGACCTTCATGTGGCCATGCCATTGTGTGTCGCAGGTTCGGCGGCAACGGGTGCAACGGCACATGGCCGAGCCACGCCTACGACTACGTGAAGGCGCGCGGCCTGCCGCCTCTTGACCAGTACGGGCCGCACAAAGAAAAGGTAATTATAGTCTAGCAATAACGTTGTTTTATATCGTCGTGCTGTTGTCGCCGGTGGAAAATGATCAGGTCCAACGTATGCTAAATACAACAGTTTATTTACAAAAATATATACAGTAGGCTCGGTAATCTAAATGGGTCGCTAAAAAGGTTTGGGTTCGTGCCCTACACCATGTCAGGTTGGTTCAAGCCGGGATTGCTGCCGAGAGATACTCCCCTAGATTGGGCAGGATGGCACGCCGTGTCGTCTCGGTTAGGACGCTGCAGGCTGGCGACGATCCTTCCAGAAAGCCCGTGGATAGTGGATGACGGAGGAAAATGTAGAGCCGGTCTATTCCGGACTAGAAATGTCTAGTCTGGACCTAGAAATGCCCAATCTGGATCTTGAAGCCTGGAAACCGTGTCCAGCATTAAAATACGGCCAAAACACGCCTGCCGTGCATCGCCACCTAAGCCGGAGAGCACCAGAAGGGAGTTTGAAGGTGGCGGTACACTAAAATAGGCAGAACGGTGGTAAATAACTAAAATTGAAAGATAGCAAACATGCAGAGCCCATTCACCAATAGATATTTACACAGGTAATTACAAGAAATAAAAGATGTAGTAAACAGTACAATAGGGAATGGATGAAAATATCAGAAGTGCTTGATATTTTTTTTTGTGATAGGAATAACCTTCCTTAGCGCGAGAAAAAAGTTTCAATTTTTTTGGCTTCGTAGTTAATTTTTAAATAATCTTAATATTTTTCCATTCGTAGTTCTGGGCTCAGTACGGCATATCAGACATAATCCTTGGTCCGCTACGTATGAAAAAAAAAATCTGGTGACAATGACAGCTTTTCAAGGTGGATTTTTTTTATACGTAGCGGACTAAGGAATATGTCAGATATGCCGTACTAAGCCCAGAACTACGAATGGAAAAATATTAAGTATATTTAAAAATTAACTACGGGGCAAAAAAAAATGAAACTTTTTTCCCGCGTTAAGGAAGGTTATTCCTGTCACAAAAAAAAATATCAAGCACTTTTGATATTTTCATCCATTCCCTATTGGCAGTATTAGAAACTAAATATTTGTTCACACTCACCCAAAAGCAGGGGCATAGATCGAAGATTATAAATTTGTAATGTTTTATAGTAAAACTGCATGAAAAATGGCCGCTAGAGCGGTTAGAGAGAAGCGGCGTAGTAGAGCGCACACCCAACTCCTTCCGTGGTCTTTCAATGATCTGCGAGAGCCGATGAGTGAATGAAAGAAAAAATTTGAGTGAACGTATTGAATGAGTGATTACCATAGGCAATCACTCATTCACAGAGCGTCAAAATAGTGGCCAAGTATGAGTAGAACTTGAGATTTAAATAAATAACGTTACACTGTGCGTGTCGATGGTTTGAATGGCAAATGGACTCATGTGTCTCGCCGGCATCGGCACGCGGCACCGGCAGGTGGAGGCGTGCCGCGACGCGCGCGCCGCGCCGGCCACGCACATCAGCGCGCACGTGAACGTGACGGCGGGCAGCGCGCCCGCGCTGCGCGTCGCCATCCGCGACCACGCGCCCGCCGTCGTCATTATCGACGCCAAGGCCAAGAGCTTCATCTTCTACAAGCGCGGTATTCTCTACGATGACAGGTGGTGAGTGCACCTCTGCTTCATTGTACGACTAACAGTTTTCATCATTTATAAAACGTAATCATTAATAAAACTTGCCGTATGAGGGCTGCCATCCGTCCGGAATTCCCCTAGTTTGAAGGGCGTCCGACTCCGGGGGCCGTCGGGCAGGGGTTTTTAAGTGTCCGGGTGTAACCACCCAACCGGGTGTCAGGGGAAATCCATTTTTTTTATAGTTTTTATTATGTATTTTTATTTTTGTTACAAAAAATACTTTTTCGGAGGTGTCCGGAGATATTTCGCCCAAATGTCCTGGATGTTTGCCGTGTTTTATCCGGCGTCGGCAATTTAGGTGATGGCAGCCGCCTGCGATTTTGCTAAGCCGCGGTGTGTGTCTGTCGCAGCGCCAAGAAGCCGCCGAATCTGAACCACGCGGTGCTGGCGGTGGGGTGGGGCGCGGAGGAGGGGCAGGAGTACTTCACGGTGAAGAACAGCTGGTCGGCGGCGTGGGGCGAGGCGGGCTACGCGCGGCTGCACGCGGCCAGCAACGCGTGCGGGCTGCTGGCGCGCGCCTCCTACCCGCGCCTGGCCGCCGCCGACGTCGGCGACCGCCGCGCGCAGCGCCGCGGCCTCGACAACACCTAGCGGCTGCGCTGCGGAAAACCTCCACTACATCCTCATTACTTATTAAGTCATTAAACACGTTACGTTATAGTACAGTGCACCTACTTTTTACTTCATCCTACCTTTCTTAGCATACTGCGCAGTATGTATTCCTTCAAAAGATAGTACCTGGATGACCTAGCTTTGCTCGGTTTTTTTTTTTTTTGTAATTTACCTACACTCTACTGACTGGCAAGCCGCAAGCCCCTGCACGCTTGTTTACACGCCCCCTAGCCGCTCCGAGTTCCACTCTCCGTGGCAGTCGGCCTAGGACCTCGCTAGGTGTCAAGTCGTATTTGAGTCGTATAATAATATTCTCAAGAGAGTAGTTGCGCTGACAACCTTGTAAATAGCGGCGTTACCTTCGCATTCTAATGATCAGTTTTTTATTGCCAAAAAACACTGATAAAACAATGTTTTCTAATAATTAAACCTAGTTAGATCGAATAATTGCCCCTGAAACCCCCTGCATCCTAAATTTCATGAAAATCGTTGGAGCTGTTTCCAAGACAAATTCGAGCTTTGCATCCCCTAGCAAGCAACGACACAGCTTTAGGAAAATGATTGTTTTGCTTCTTCTGTACTATCGTTTACGAGAAAGCATTTTAATTAAATTAAAAACAACTTAGAGCGTTGTTCAGTGCAGTGCTTATACATTACTTAACTGAACTTCAGTTAAACTTTTATTAACGACTAGCTTTCGCCCGCGACTCCGTCCGCGTGGACTTTAGTTCAAAAGGATAATGGCAGGCTTCAGTGGAAGTCTAGTACAAAAAGTCGTGTTGAAACATGAAATATTTACATTTAATAGATCATTGTATAAGAATTTGTTGTATTAATTTTCTTTTTTGTTTTTTTTTTTTTTATAAAGTTGAGAGGCTTGTTTTTTAAGAACTTTGGAGGTTATGTTACGACCCCGTTTGCTTCACTGTTAGAGATAAATACCTACACAAATAATTGAAACAAAATCATTCTATTATACACACATACGTACATACCTATGTACATACATATATGTATAAATAAACAGTCCGATAAAAAATCAAGAAACATAATTTGAACCAAATACACTGCTCAACTAGCAACAGCAGTTTTCTACGTGTAAAGCCACTTTCTCATGTTCTAGGATACTTTAGAACTCTCACCATAGTCATAGTCTACTATTACTACAATTATGTAGGTAATTATACAAGTATGTAGTATATTAATACTACATACTTGTATAATTCGAAGAACAAAAACAACTTTTTCATTAAATGGTGTTTATTGAGACAGATCTTATCTACAGATCAGTACAGAAACGTATGGATAGCGGCGCCTTTTCATTCAACTACACTCTCAAAATAACGTCATCCAAGAAGTTAGCTGGTCGCGTCACTCCCTCATGGCGAGCATAGCCCAGGTACCAGATGATACTCATCACATGGGAGCAACACCCCACAGTTCTCAGCTCTACAATGCAGTTGCACCCAACTTTACCCACCAACCGAACGATAACTTATTATTGCTTCCCTGCCACGATTACCTCTTTCAGTACAATAAAAACAACGACGACGAGACTTCAATCCAATTATAAATTATTTTTTAATGGCACCCCTAGGATTCTGCCAATGTCAAGTTTGTTGTGGAGATATGGCAAGTATCTTCTTTTTTTTTTTTTTTTTTTTTTCTTTTTTTTTTTGCCCGAAGCAGTCCCACAGAACACCTAAAAGATCGTTTCACCTGTTTGGTGTGAGTAGTTCCACGGTAAGATCCTTAATAACATACCAATAAAAGCCAAAATCAATTAACTCATGGGACTTGTTTCGTGCAAAGAACTCTACTGATTTTCACTTTTACATGAGAGTTGTTTTTTTTTTTTTTTTTTTTTTTTTCTCAAATGGATACAACACCTGCAGAAGCCGATCAAGCTGTAGCTTTACTAGAAGCTGGCTACAGTCAACGTGATGTGGCTCGCAGACTTTATTTAAGCCAAGCAGCAGTGCAGAGAGTCTATCGTAGATATCTAGAGACCGGGGCCTTTGTACGACGACCTGCTACTGGCCGGCCCAGAGCAACTACAGCACGGGATGATCGCTTTATCACAACATCTTGGCTACGTGACCGCGATCTTATGCCAACACGTGTCTCTGACGGTGATAAATGATCGGCGCCACATGGGCACTATACCCAACAATTAGAGAGGATCGGTGACCGTTCATTAACCGTGTATGAATACATCCGTTGTGCGTTCTTGAATCACGCATAAAAGTGAATAACAGTTGTGACACGAAACCGTCAGATATCCGAATAAACGATGAAAATGTCCGCAGCGCCACCTAGTTCGGTCGGTCGAACTAACTGGCACCATAGTTTCCAAGGTAAGGTGATTAAGGTTCGTGGAGATACTGGTGCCAGTTACTTATATCGAACGAACACTAGGTGGCGCTGCTACAGTTCTAAATCGCGGTAGGGTTTGGTCTCGGTAGGAAATATAAATATGTTCAAACATTTATTCGCGACTTCGTCGAGGTTAGGTTAGGTTAGGTTTTTTTTTTTTTTTTTTTTTTTTTTGACGCGGGGAAATGCATTTGCGCACTTCGCCACTCTGCTGCCGGGGGACAGCAGAGCGACTTTGTGGTGGACTCCCAGCACTATCGAGCACCGCCTGCTCAGTGCTGGACTACCCCCTAAAACCCCGCGGTGTTCCTCCGCTACTCTACCGGGCCACAGGATAGGCCAGAGGTTAATTCACTGTGACCCGGCATGAGCTCGCCCCCGAAGGGGCTCTACTGGTGGGGAGCCAGATTGGCTCCCCGGCGGCGCCACTCGCCCCATCGCCCATACGACGAGGCAAGGAAGCGCCGCCCCTCCTCTGGGGGGCCATAATGGCCCCCAACCGCTTCCTCGCGCCGCCCTCCCCCGACCCGTCGCCCATACAACAGGCAAGAGGAGGACGGCGCGACGCTGCGACGCCCGTCGCTCGCTCTCCAGCACTTCTCTGAAAGCAGAGAAGGTGGAGAGCGAGCGCACGGGCCCTCTCCTTGCGCGAGAAGGCACCCTCGGAACACACGAGGGTGCCTTCCGGCCCGCCGCGATCGTGGGCGTCGGGTCCCCCGACCCTCCGCCCGCGGCCACTCTTATCCGACTAGTTTGAGGCGCGACTGCGCCCCCCCCTAGCCGGACCTCCTTCGGTTGGTCGCCTGGGTCCCGATTCACAGAGGAATTGGAACCCACGCGACCCCTCGGGCCAGATCATTTGCCGTTAGCCAGCAAGATCCCACAAGGAGAAGTCACTGACTAACGCTCAGGGCGCACCGACCCCACCACTTGCCCTTCCATCTGGTTCACAAGGAATCAGAGGGAACGGAAGCGGAGGGGTACACGTGAAGGTTATCTGGCGTGGCGCCCCAGGTTAGGTTTTTTTTTTTTTTTTTTTTTTGACGCGGGGAAATGCATTTGCGCACTTCGCCGCTCTATTGTCGGGGGACAACAGAGCAGCTTTGTGGTGGACTCCCAGCACTATCGAGCCGCCTGCTCAGTGCTGGACTACCCCCTAAAACCCCGCGGTGTTCCTCCGCTACTCTACCGGGCCACAGGATAGGCCAGAGGTTAATTCACTGTGACCCGGCAAGAGCTCGCCCCCGAAGGGGCTCTACTGGTGGGGAGCCAGATTGGCTCCCCGGCGGCGCCACTCGCCCCATCGCCCATACGACGAGGCAAGGAAGCGCCGCCCCTCCTCTGGGGGGCCATAATGGCCCCCAACCGCTTCCTCGCGCCGCCCTCCCCCGACCCGTCGCCCATACAACAGGCAAGAGGAGGACGGCGCGACGCTGCGACGCCCGTCGCTCGCTCTCCAGCACTTCTCTGAAAGCAGAGAAGGTGGAGAGCGAGTGCACGGGCCCTCTCCTTGCGCGAGAAGGCACCCTCGGAACACACGAGGGTGCCTTCCGGCCCGCCGCGATCGTGGGCGTCGGGTCCCCCGACCCTCCGCCCGCGGCCACTCTTATCCGACTAGTTTGAGGCGCGACTGCGCCCCCCCCTAGCCGGACCTCCTTCGGTTGGTCGCCTGGGTCCCGATTCACAGAGGAATTTGAACCCACGCGACCCCTCGGGCCAGATCATTCGCCGTTAGCCAGCAAGATCCCACAAGGAGAAGTCACTGACTAACGCTCAGGGCGCACCGACCCCACCACTTGCCCTTCCATCTGGTTCACAAGGAATCAGAGGGAACGGAAGCGGAGGGGTACACGTGAAGGTTATCTGGCGTGGCGCCCCAAAAAAAAAAAAGAAACATCATTATCAAGTCTCGAACCAGTATCTTCTGTTTACGGTATCGTCCTATTTCCCACTTGAGCTATGACAACCTTTTTCCGCGGTGTTCCTCCGCTACTCTACCGGGCCACAGGATAGGCCAGAGGTTAATTCACTGTGACCCGGCAAGAGCTCGCCCCCGAAGGGGCTCTACTGGTGGGGAGCCAGATTGGCTCCCCGGCGGCGCCACTCGCCCCATCGCCCATACGACGAGGCAAGGAAGCGCCGCCCCTCCTCTGGGGGGCCATAATGGCCCCCAACCGCTTCCTCGCGCCGCCCTCCCCCGACCCGTCGCCCATACAACAGGCAAGAGGAGGACGGCGCGACGCTGCGACGCCCGTCGCTCGCTCTCCAGCACTTCTCTGAAAGCAGAGAAGGTGGAGAGCGAGCGCACGGGCCCTCTCCTTGCGCGAGAAGGCACCCTCGGAACACACGAGGGTGCCTTCCGGCCCGCCGCGATCGTGGGCGTCGGGTCCCCCGACCCTCCGCCCGCGGCCACTCTTATCCGACTAGTTTGAGGCGCGACTGCGCCCCCCCCTAGCCGGACCTCCTTCGGTTGGTCGCCTGGGTCCCGATTCACAGAGGAATTGGAACCCACGCGACCCCTCGGGCCAGATCATTCGCCGTTAGCCAGCAAGATCCCACAAGGAGAAGTCACTGACTAACGCTCAGGGCGCACCGACCCCACCACTTGCCCTTCCATCTGGTTCTCAAGGAATCAGAGGGAACGGAAGCGGAGAGGTACACGTGAAGGTTATCTGGCGTGGCGCCCCAGCTATGACAACCTTGCCCCAGGTTAGGTTTTTTTTTTTTTTTTTTTTTTTTTTTTTAACGCGGGGAAATGCATTTGCGCACTTCGCCGCTCTGTTGTCGGGGGACAACAGAGCAGCTTTGTGGTGGACTCCCAGCACTATCGAGCCGCCTGCTCAGTGCTGGACTACCCCCTAAAACCCCGCGGTGTTCCTCCGCTACTCTACCGGGCCACAGGATAGGCCAGAGGTTAATTCACTGTGACCCGGCAAGAGCTCGCCCCCGAAGGGGCTCTACTGGTGGGGAGCCAGATTGGCTCCCCGGCGGCGCCACTCGCCCCATCGCCCATACGACGAGGCAAGGAAGCGCCGCCCCTCCTCTGGGGGGCCATAATGGCCCCCAACCGCTTCCTCGCGCCGCCCTCCCCCGACCCGTCGCCCATACAACAGGCAAGAGGAGGACGGCGCGACGCTGCGACGCCCGTCGCTCGCTCTCCAGCACTTCTCTGAAAGCAGAGAAGGTGGAGAGCGAGCGCACGGGCCCTCTCCTTGCGCGAGAAGGCACCCTCGGAACACACGAGGGTGCCTTCCAGCCCGCCGCGATCGTGGGCGTCGGGTCCCCCGACCCTCCGCCCGCGGCCACTCTTATCCGACTAGTTTGAGGCGCGACTGCGCCCCCCCCTAGCCGGACCTCCTTCGGTTGGTCGCCTGGGTCCCGATTCACAGAAGAATTGGAACCCACGCGACCCCTCGGGCCAGATCATTCGCCGTTAGCCAGCAAGATCCCACAAGGAGAAGTCACTGACTAACGCTCAGGGCGCACCGACCCCACCGCTTGCCCTTCCATCTGGTTCACAAGGAATCAGAGGGAACGGAAGCGGAGGGGTACACGTGAAGGTTATCTGGCGTGGCGCCCCGCCCCAGGTTAGGTTAGGTTAGGTTAGGTTAGGTTAGGTTAGGTTAGGTTAGGTTGTGTCTATTGAAAGGAGAGACGGTTAGCACTCCCCTTGACAAGGATGGAACACACAAAAACGGTGAAGGCACACTTTACCACATTTTTTGCGGCCTGGGGTCCACAGCGCCATATTCTGGTGCAATACTTCGAGGACGGTCTCTCCTTGCCGAGCATGATCCCAATCATGCTCCGCAGGGAGAGAGCGTGGAAGGCGATGGCCCACTTCTGCCACCAGGTCCTGGGGCTGAAGGAGGCCGAGGAGCGGCTGCGGGAGGACGACCCGGAGTCCGCGCCGCTCCGTCGAAGACGCACCGGCGCGCGTAGGCGACGCTACGCGCACCTTATGCCGCCGGTGCAGTGAGGGCCACAGACGGCAGGTTGAGGGACCTGCCGTCTGACACGTGGCGGGAGGGGGGGGTGTGGAGCCCACACTCCTCCTCCAGGGAAGGGGCCCGGCTTCGGTCGGGCCGACGTCGCCGGGGCGCCGCTGTCGCATTCGCGTTGTGGTCACACCACTTGCGAGATCCAGCGGCGCCCCATTGCACAAGCGACAGGACGGCTCCCGGGGTGTTTTAGTCAGTATGCCCACACTCGGTGGGCGAGCCTGACACACGGCCGCCACCCTCCCTCAGGGGGCGGTGTCATGGTGCGTAACTGCATTTCATACCGTAAAAAAAAAAAAAAAAAAGGTTAGGTTAGGTTAGGTTAGGTTTGTTTTTTTTTTTTTTTCTTATTGATACTTGTACGGGATTGGTTTACTTAGTTAGGAGTTTGGGTGTGTTAGTAGTTAATCTTTTTGTTTTTCGAGGTGCGGTTTAATATAGTTGTGTTTTGGGTTTGCTTTGTTATATTTCTTTTTTCGGGAGATTCGTTCTTACGATAGGTGTGGTATAGTTAAGTTGCATTTTTGGGTTGGTTGTGTGTATTTAGTTTTTTTTTCTTATTGATACTTGTACGGGATTGGTTTACTTAGTTAGGAGTTTGGGTGTGTTAGTAGTTAATCTTTTTGTTTTTCGAGGTGCGGTTTAATATATAGTTGTGTTTTGGGTTTGCTTTGTTATATTTCTTTTTTTTTTTTTTTGTTTTTTTTTTTTTTTTGTTTTTTTTTTTCTTATTGATACTTGTACGGGATTGGTTTACTTAGTTAGGAGTTTGGGTGTGTTAGTAGTTAATCTTTTTGTTTTTCGAGGTGCGGTTTAATATAGTTGTGTTTTGGGTTTGCTTTGTTATATTTCTTTTTTCGGGAGATTCGTTCTTACGATAGGTGTGGTATAGTTAAGTTGCATTTTTGGGTTGGTTGTGTGTATTTAGTTTTTTTTTCTTATTGATACTTGTACGGGATTGGTTTACTTAGTTAGGAGTTTGGGTGTGTTAGTAGTTAATCTTTTTGTTTTTCGAGGTGCGGTTTAATATAGTTGTGTTTTGGGTTTGCTTTGTTGTATTTCTTTTTTTGTTTTTTTTTTTTTTTTCTTATTGATACTTGTACGGGATTGGTTTACTTAGTTAGGAGTTTGGGTGTGTTAGTAGTTAATCTTTTTGTTTTTCGAGGTGCGGTTTAATATAGTTGTGTTTTGGGTTTGCTTTGTTATATTTCTTTTTTCGGGAGATTCGTTCTTACGATAGGTGTGGTATAGTTAAGTTGCATTTTTGGGTTGGTTGTGTGTATTTAGTTTTTTTTTCTTATTGATACTTGTACGGGATTGGTTTACTTAGTTAGGAGTTTGGGTGTGTTAGTAGTTAATCTTTTTGTTTTTCGAGGTGCGGTTTAATATAGTTGTGTTTTGGGTTTGCTTTGTTATATTTCTTTTTTTCGTGGTTAATTAGATTAAGTTGTATATATCAGGGAGCCTTGCAGGTCCATCATGGACTCCGACGCTTCGGCGTCGTCCACGTCTAGTCGAGGGAAGAAAAGAGACCGGGGGGAGAGCGGTCTGTCTGGCTCGCCCTCGCCGTCATCGGACACCGAGACGGAGATGACGGTGGCGGCCAGGGTGCGTACGGCGAAGCGCGGGAAGGCGCGCCTCACGTACCACGTCTCAGGGTTGGCGAGGGCCAGTAAGGCCCTCAAAGAGCGTACGGAGGAGGCCCGCGATGAGGCCTACGAAAAAGGCCTCCAGAGGAAGGCCTTCATGAGGCCGTCGCAGACCGTCCTGGCCTGCGACGATGAAGGGGAGGTCCAGGATTCCACGGACCAGGAGGTGGAGGCGTCCCTGGATGTCCAAACCATGAGGGCTCGGGTAGGGGAGAACCTCTCCACCATTATGGAGTACGTTGGCAAGTCCTCCAACTTAAAGGGAGGATTTGCCAATAAAATAAAGGGCTGCACGGTGAGCATCGCCGATATGGTGGAGGAGATGGCGAACGCCAAAACCACTGACTCGATGCGCAGGCTGCGGGCGGACAACATCCGCCTCAGCCAGGAGCTCACCAATCTGAGGGGTGAGCTCCGGGCGTACAAAAGGGAGTTTGAGGCCCACAAGGCCTCCATGGCGGCTGCAAGTCCTGCCGCCGAGTCGAGCGCAGCCTGCGCAGCTCCCCCACCTGTGGTGGGGGATGAGTTGGTGGAACGCCTGCTGGCGGCTCTCCTCCCTCCGCTTGCCAGGATGGTCGAGGGGAAGGTGGCGGGGCTCCTCTCCCCGAACGAGAGGGTGCGTCCGCCACTAGCTGCGGAAGGCAAGCGGAGGGAGGCGGCGCCCATGGTGGCACCCGTGGCGGCGCCCAGGGCGACGAAGGGGACGGCGAAGAAGGCGGCCAGGACCGCGGCCTCAGTGCCGGCGACCCAGAGGTCACAGCCGTCGCAGCCGGGGCCTTCGAGCTCGCAGGCGGCCCCCGCCCCCTCCACCTCGGCCGAAACTTGAACCGAGGTGGTGCGCCGCGGGAAGAAGGTGGCAGCAAAGGGGCCGACCCAAGTGTCGGCCACACAAAAAGAGGAGGCCCGCAAGGAGGCCCCCAAGGAGGCCAAGAAGGCGCCCAAGCTGGTGGCTCCTCGGTCGGCGGCGGTGGTGCTGACGTTGGCACCAGAGGCCGCGGGACACCTCTCCTACGGAGAGGTGCTGGCCAAGGCCGAGGAGGCCATCAACTTGGGCGAGATGGGTATCGAGGGGCTGAAGACCCGCCAGACGGCAACAGGAGCCCGTATGCTTGAAATTACGGGCTCCCAGAAGTCCGAAAAGGCCGACCAACTGGCGGCCAAACTTCGGACGGTGCTGTCTGGTGTGGTGCGGGTGGACCGCCCCACCAAGACTGCCGACATCCGCGTAGTCGGCCTCGACGACGCCGCCACACCCGAAAAGTTGGCGGCGGCGGTGGCCAGGACGGGAGGCTGCGCGGTGGAGGCGGTCAAGGTGTGTGGGGTGATCCGCCCCAACGCCAGAGGGGAGGGCACGGCTCTGGTGTCGTGCCCGGTTGACGCCGCGAAGCGGATAACGGAGGCCGGCCGCCTGCTGGTGGGCTGGAGCTCGGCGCGTGCCCAGCTCCTAGACTCGCGCCCCATGCGCTGTTACAGGTGCATGGGGCTGGGGCACACGCGCCAGCTGTGCCCATCGGCGGCAGACCGTAGCGGCCTCTGTTACCGCTGCGGCGTGTCCGGGCATGCATCACAGGCGTGCCAGGTAGTGCCGCCCCGCTGCGCCATATGCGCGGATAGGGGCCTAAAGGCGGACCACATTATGGGGGGGCGTAATTGCAACCCCCCCCATGTCAGGGGGAGACTGGCCCCAGCACCCCAGGGCCAGAGAGCCGAGGGCCGCCAAACGGCCACCGCGAGGGATGCTGAGATGTCTCACTAATGGACAGAGGACATCTCAGCGTCCTACAGGCGAATGTTAACCACTCCGCCGGGGCGCAAGACCTGCTCTTGCAGTCCATGGCGGAGTGGGACATAGCTGTGGCGGCGGTGGCGGAGCCTTACTTCGTCCCCAGCCAACCTCATTGGTTGGGGGACGAGAACGGCTCCGCCGCCATTGTGGTCTCGGCTGGCCTTGGGGTCCCCTTCTCCCTCATCGAGAAGGGGCCCGGCTACGTGGTGGCGTCCTGGGGAGAGTACGCGCTGATAAGCGTGTACTTCTCCCCAAACAGACCGCTGGCGGACTTCGAGCGGTTTCTCACCCGACTCGGAGCCGCCATCGGGAGGGTGGCGCCCCGCGAGGTGCTGGTGCTCGGGGACCTCAACGCGAAGTCCGTCGCGTGGGGGAACCCGAGCACCACTCCGAAGGGCCGGGAGCTGGAGGCCTTTGCCCTGGCTTCGGGGCTGACCCTGCTCAACAGGGGCACAGTCCACACCTGCGTGCGGCAGCGGGGGGGATCCGTGGTGGATGTTTCGTTCGCCACGCCCGTTGTCGCCGGAAAGGTGTGGGACTGGTGCGTAGTTGAAGAGGTGGAGACCCTGTCGGACCACAGGTGCATCAGGTTCGAGGTCTCCACCTCGGGCAGGGTGGCCCCGACCCAACGGTGGCCGAGCCAGTTCCCTCGTTGGGCCCTGTCGAGGTTCGACGCGGGGCTGGCCGCGGAGGCGGCGATCGTCCGCCGATGGAGTTTTCCCCGCCGGGAGTTAGGGGTGGACGACATGGCTGCGCACATGCGGGAGGCGCTCACTGCCGTATGTGACGCAGCCATGCCCAGGGTGAGCGGTCGCCCACCCCGGAGGCGGGGACAGGTTTATTGGTGGTCGCAGGAGATCGCCGACCTCCGCGCGTCGTGCTCCGCGGCCCGCAGGGCCTACACGAGGGGCAGGCGTCGGCCAAGCCAGGAGGGCACTGATGGCCAGCTGTACGCGGCGTACCGACAGGCCAGGAAGGCGGTGCAGCTGGCCATCAGCAGGGCAAAGGAGAGGGCCAGAGAGGCCATGCTGGAGGGACTGGACAGGGATCCGTGGGGCCGTCCGTACCGATGGGCGCGTAATAAAATGCGCCCTCAGACGGCCCCGACGACGGAGACCCTGGACCCCCAGTTCCTCCAGCGGGTGGTCGGGGAGTTATTCCCCCGGCAGGGGAGGTTCAGTCCCCCAACGATGGCCGCCAGTCGACCGCAGGAGGAAGAGGGAGAGGAGCAGACGCCCCCCCCCATCACGGACGGCGAGATGGGAGCCGCCATACGGTGCCTTCGGTCCAAGAAGAGGGCACCGGGTCCGGATGGGGTCCCCGGGAAGGTGCTATTCGTAGCTCTGGAGTACCTCGGGGAACAGCTTCGGGAACTCTTCAATATGTGCATCCGCACTGGACAGTTCCCGGAGCTGTGGAGGGTGGGGCGGTTGGTACTGTTGCCGAAGGCGGGTCGTTCTGCCGACTCTCCTTCGGCATATAGGCCAATCGTCCTGCTGGATGAGGTCGGGAAGCTGCTGGAACGCATTCTGGCAGCCCGACTCAACCGGCATCTGCTCGGACCGGGGCCCGGCCTCTCTGAGGCCCAATACGGGTTCCGGGCACTGCGGTCGACGGTGGACGCCGTCCTGGCCCTAAAGCGCCTCACGGTGGAGGCGACTGGGCGGGGGTCCAGGGTCCTGGCTGTGTCCCTGGACATCAGGAATGCCTTCAACAGCATCCCCCATGCCACCATTATCGAGGCACTCCGGTTCCAAGGGGTGCCTCGGTACATGGGGACGCTGTTGGGGGCATACCTGGAGGGCAGGACGGTGGTGGCCGTCGGAAGGGGCGGCCGCCTGGTGGAGCACTCGGTGGAGGCCGGCGTCCCGCAGGGTTCGGTGTTGGGGCCGATCTTGTGGAACGTCGGCTATGACTGGGTGCTCCGCGGGAGACTCCTCCCCGGGATGAGTGTCATATGCTATGCAGACGACACTCTTGTCACCGCCCGGGGAGGAGACTTCAAGGAGGTCTCCCGACTCGCCACAGTAGGGGTGGACCTGGTGGTCGGGAGGATCAGGCGGCTGGGCCTCGAGGTGGCCCTGGAGAAGACGGAGGCCCTTCTATTTCATGGGCCCCGAGCCGGACCGCCGCCGGGTGCGAATATTGTCCTCGGCGGCGGAACGGTGGTGAGGATCGGGGCCCAGATGAAATATTTGGGCCTCGTGCTTGATGGGCGGTGGAGCTTTGGCCCCCACTTCAGGGAGCTGGGGCCAAGGCTCGTCAGGGGCAGCCGCAGCCCTAGGGCAGCTCCTGCCCAACAAGGGAGGGCCCAACGCCAGGTGCCGTAGGCTGATGGCGGGCATCATCCGCAGCATGGCACTGTACGGTGCCCCGGTGTGGGTAGACGCTCTCTGTGGCTCCAACAAAGCACTGCTCAGGAGGCCACAGAGAGTGATCGCCCAGAGGGCGATTAGGGGGTACCGTACGGTGTCGTGGGCGGCAGCCACGGTCCTGGCCGCGGATCCTCCCTGGGAGCGGGAGGCCGAGGTTCTCGCCCGGGTGTACCGGTTTGTCGCGGACAAGAGGGCCCAGGGCGAGAACCCGGCCCCGAGGGAGGTGCGCCGCGAGAGGCGCGAGGCCAAAGATGACTTGGTGGAGAGGTGGGCCGAAGACCTCGAGGTGGCCCAATATGGCGTGTGGACCATACAGGCCGTAAAGCCGGTCCTGGAGCGCTGGATGCGTCGCAAACGCAGGCCCCTCACCTTCCGGATGGTGCAGGTGCTGACCGGGCATGGGTGCTTCGGCAAGTACCTGCACCGCATCGGGAGGGAGGAGACGCCGGAGTGCCGCGAATGCGACGCTCCAGCGGACACGGCGGAGCACACTCTAGCGGAGTGTGCGGCCTGGGGTCCACAGCGCCACGTTCTGGCGCAACACTTCGAGGGCGGTCTCTCCTTGCCGAGTATGATTCCCATCATGCTCCGCAGGGAGAGAGCGTGGAAGGCGATGGCCCACTTCTGCCACCAAGTCATTGGGCTGAAGGAGGCCGAGGAGCGGCTGCGGGAGGATGATCCTCGGTCCGCGCCGCTCCGTCGGAGACGCACCGGCGCGCGTAGGAGGCGCTACGCGCACCTCATGCCGCCGGTGCAGTGAGGGCCACAGACGGCAGGTTGAGGGACCTGCCGTCTGACACGTGGCGGGAGGGGGGGGTGTGGAGCCCACACCCCTCCTCCAGGGAAGGGGCCCGGCTTCGGTCGGGCCGACGTCGCCGGGGCGCCGCTGTCGCATTCGCGTTGTGGTCACACCACTTGCGAGATCCAGCGGCGCCCCATTGCACAAGCGACAGGACGGCTCCCGGGGTGTTTTAGTCAGTATGCCCACACTCGGTGGGCGAGCCTGACACACGGCCGCCACCCTCCCTCAGGGGGCGGTGTCATGGTGCGTAACTGCATTTCACCCCGTAAAAAAAAAAATAAAAAAAAAAAATAAAAAAAGGTTAGGTTAGGTTTTTTTTTTTTTTTTTTGACGCGGGGAATGCATTTAAGCACTTCGCCACCCTGCTGCCGGGGGACAGCAGGGCGGCTTCGAGTGAGACTCCCAGCCCGTTAGGGCTGGACTACTCACTAAACCCCGCGGTGTTCCTCCTCTCTCCCTACCGGGTCACAGGATAGGCCATAGGATAAGTCACTGTGACCCGGCAAGGGGGCGTCCCTATGGGGACTCTACTACTGGGGGGCCACATGGGTCCCCCTGCGCTCAAGGCGTCTTCTTGCCCGCGTCACGTCGCTCTCCGCGACTCCTCTGAAAGCAGAGAAGTCGGAGAGCGAGCGCGCGGGCACTCTATGTTTTGCGAGAAGGCACCCCCGGAACACATGGGGGTGCCTTCCAGCTCGCCGCAAATGCAGGCGGGTGGTCCCCCGACCCTCCGCCCGCGGCCACTCTAGTCGGGGGCGCGCGCATACTCCGTGCGACGGCGCCCCCTTATTGGGCGGCGAGGCGGGAGCGTCAGACCTGCACGCTCCCGCTCTCGCAGCTCCTCTCTCTTGGCCGCCATCACCTCGCTAGCAAACGTGGCGACGGCGGCCCAGCTCTCCTGGCTGCCGACCATCTCAGAAATGACGGCCGGCAGCGACAGGTCGCCCCCCACGGCTCCCACTAGGGCAGCCCGCTCCCCGCTCCAGGCAGCGCACACGGCGAGCGTATGCTCCGCCGTGTCGCGCGCGCCGCTCGCGCAATAGCGGCACTCGGGGCCCGACTCTATACCCACAACTTCCCACAGGTACTTGGCAAAGCAGCCATGGCCTGTGAGAAGCTGCGTCAGGTGATAGGTCGGCGCCCCGTGCCTCCTCTCGATCCACGGCCGCAGAACCGGCCGCACCGCCTCCACGAGCCTCTTGCTCGCGGAAGGCTCCTCCAACCTCACGGCCCACATCCGGAAGAGATCGTCGCGAGCCTCCTGCCTCCAGCAACCGATCTCCGCCGGAGTGGGCCACCCTCCACTGTTCCGCATCAGGGCACTCCTCTCATATACCTGCCCGAGGACTCCCGCCTCGAGGTCCCAGGGTAGACTCGCCGCCAACAAACACGCCGCCTCATAAGAGACGGTGTGGTACGCTCTTGCAGCCCTCTGCGCTATCACCCGCTGCGGGCGCCGCAGCAGCGTGGTGTTGCTTGCAGAGAGGGCTGCAGCCCATATGGGCGCTCCGTACAGAGCCTTGGAGCGCACCACACCGTCGTAAAGACGGCGGCAAGCGCTCCCTGGGCCGCCGCGGTTAGGCAGCAATCGAGCGAGCCTCCCGGCGTACGACACCAGCTTTGGTGCCAGCCGCCGGAAGTGCTCGCCGAAACTCCATCGGCTGTCGAGGACGAGACCTAGGTATTTCATCGATCCCCCGACAGCGATGGAGGTGCCACCGACGGTGATTTGGGAGTCCCGAGGGGGTCGCATCCGAGGCCCATGGAAATAAAGGGCCTCGGATTTCTCCAAAGCGACCGCGAGCCCGAGTGCCCTGATGCGGCGCACGACCTGCGCTACCCCTGCTGTAGCCAGGACCTTGGCGTCCCGAAACGTGGCGCCCTGCGCGGTGACCAGGGTGTCGTCGGCGTAGCAGAGTACGCCGACTCCTGGGAGAGTCGCACCGCGCAGGACCCAGTCGTAGCCAATGTTCCACAGGAGCGGCCCGAGGACCGACCCCTGTGGAACACCACAACACATGTCCGTGCGGACCACCTCGGACCGAGCCGGGTAACACACGGCCCGGTCTACGAAGTAGTCCGCAAGGACCCGCCTGAGGTACCACGGGACGTTGTGGTACCTCAAGGCCTCCGCTATTGTCTGCCAGGGGAGGGTGTTGAAGGCGTTAGAAATGTCCAACGAGACAGCCAACAACACCTCTCCCCGGCCCGTGACCCTCTCGACGCTGTCTCTGAGACGGGAGATGGCGTCCAACGTCGACCTCCCGCGACGGAAGCCAAACTGGCCGTCGCTTAAGTTGGGCCCCGCCCCCTCCAGATGTCGGACGAGACGCGCCGCGAGCACTCGCTCAAAGAGCTTGCACGCCTCGTCCAGCAGAACGATGGGGCGGTAGGCCGACGGCGACTCCGCCGGGCGCCCGTGCTTCCGAAGCAGCACGAGCTTACCCTCCTTCCACCGTCGCGGGACCCTTCCCGACGCCAGACACTCGGTCATCAGAGACAGCGTCCTCCTCCTCGAACGAGGTTTTTTTTTTTTTTTTTTTTTTTTTTTGACGCGGGGAAATGCATTTGCGCACTTCGCCACTCTGCTGCCGGGGGACAGCAGAGCGACTTTGTGGTGGACTCCCAGCACTATCGAGCCGCCTGCTCAGTGCTGGACTACCCCCTAAAACCCCGCGGTGTTCCTCCGCTACTCTACCGGGCCACAGGATAGGCCAGAGGTTAATTCACTGTGACCCGGCAAGAGCTCGCCCCCGAAGGGGCTCTACTGGTGGGGAGCCAGATTGGCTCCCCGGCGGCGCCACTCGCCCCATCGCCCATACGACGAGGCAAGGAAGCGCCGCCCCTCCTCTGGGGGGCCATAATGGCCCCCAACCGCTTCCTCGCGCCGCCCTCCCCCGACCCGTCGCCCATACAACAGGCAAGAGGAGGACGGCGCGACGCTGCGACGCCCGTCGCTCGCTCTCCAGCACTTCTCTGAAAGCAGAGAAGGTGGAGAGCGAGCGCACGGGCCCTCTCCTTGCGCGAGAAGGCACCCTCGGAACACACGAGGGTGCCTTCCGGCCCGCCGCGATCGTGGGCGTCGGGTCCCCCGACCCTCCGCCCGCGGCCACTCTTATCCGACTAGTTTGAGGCGCGACTGCGCCCCCCCCTAGCCGGACCTCCTTCGGTTGGTCGCCTGGGTCCCGATTCACAGAGGAATTGGAACCCACGCGACCCCTCGGGCCAGATCATTCGCCGTTAGCCAGCAAGATCCCACAAGGAGAAGTCACTGACTAACGCTCAGGGCGCACCGACCCCACCACTTGCCCTTCCATCTGGTTCACAAGGAATCAGAGGGAACGGAAGCGGAGGGGTACACGTGAAGGTTATCTGGCGTGGCGCCCCTCCTCGAACGAGGTTTTTTTTTTTTTTTTTTTTTTTGACGCGGGGAAATGCATTTGCGCACTTCGCCACTCTGCTGCCGGGGGACAGCAGAGCGACTTTGTGGTGGACTCCCAGCACTATCGAGCCGCCTGCTCAGTGCTGGACTACCCCCTAAAACCCCGCGGTGTTCCTCCGCTACTCTACCGGGCCACAGGATAGGCCAGAGGTTAAGTCACTGTGACCCGGCAAGAGCTCGCCCCCGAGGGGGCTCTACTGGTGGGGAGCCAGATGTGGCTCCCCGGCGGCGCAAGCGCCACCCCTCCTCTGGGGGGCCATAATGGCCCCCAACCGCTTCCTCGCGCCGCCCTCCCCCGACCCGTCGCCCATACAACAGGCAAGAGGAGGACGGCGCGACGCTGCGACGCCCGTCGCTCGCTCTCCAGCACTTCTCTGAAAGCAGAGAAGGTGGAGAGCGAGCGCACGGGCCCTCTCCTTTCGCGAGAAGGCACCCTCGGAACACACGAGGGTGCCTTCCGGCCCGCCGCGATCGTGGGCGTCGGGTCCCCCGACCCTACGCCCGCGGCCACTCTTATCCGACTAGTTTGAGGCGCGACTGCGCCCCCCCCTAGCCGGACCTCCTTCGGTTGGTCGCCTGGGTCCCGATTCACAGAGGAATTGGAACCCACGCGACCCCTCGGGCCAGATCATTCGCCGTTAGCCAGCAAGATCCCACAAGGAGAAGTCACTGACTAACGCTCAGGGCGCACCGACCCCACCACTTGCCCTTCCATCTGGTTCACAAGGAATCAGAGGGAACGGAAGCGGAGGGGTACACGTGAAGGTTATCTGGCGTGGCGCCCCTCCTCGAACGAGGTTAGGTTAGGTTAGGTTAGGTTAGGTTAGGTTTTTTTTTTTTTTTTTTTTTTTTATTGTACTGTCTCCTCTAACATTATATATTATTAGAGCCTTTTTTAATCTAGTTATTTTGATACATATTCTTATTTTACTTAACTTAGTGCCGAATTAAATCTTCTTCCCACAACCAAGAACACAACACAATCTTATACACTTTCTTATACCCAATCTTATTTTAACTTATACATAATTTGTTGCCCACAACCATTTACATTTCTCACACATTTTCTTATTCTATACCCATACATTTGTTTTAATAGTCACGATCGTTTTAATAGTCACGTCACGACTTTTCTGCTGCGGTAGTTCATCGCTTGTAAGTATGCTATATATTACTACTATTTTATTACCAATGTAAGTCACTAATTTTATATAAACTAACTCTTATACAAATTGTGATCTATTTTCTTCTCACATATATTTATTTGCTACTTTTACTTTTATAATAACTTATATCTACCATCTTTTGTTACGTTTAATTTTACTTATCTCTATTTCTTTTTTCTTCCTCAGAGGGACATTCGGCCATCGCGTGGTAACACCTCTCCCACATTTGGGTGGCAGAGGCACGGCAGGCTCTCCTTGCACTTGAACTGGTTCAAGTACTTGGAGAGCCCTCCGTGCCCCGCGCTGACCTGCGTTGTTACGTAACCTGCTCTTCACTCCCAATTCGCTTTTTGGGTTTTCCGCAACATTCATGTTACCATCGATTGTTGCGCAAACAAAACGAATTGAGCTGCTAAGAAGGTACGGGAGAATGCAAAGGGAAAGCTGATGACATGAGGCAGTTATTTGCGTCGTTAATGACTCAGTCATTCCAGAATCAAATACCTTAGATTGCCTTGCACAGCAGTCCCTCCGCACCTTTCCTAACCTCCGGAGTCGCTGCAAGTAAGGCTCTATCAGTTGGTCAGATTTATGGCGAAGAGAGATCGCCATGGGTGTCTGGTGCTGCCGGCGAGCTCGTAAATTGCCTGGAATGCCTTTAGCAGTATGCTACTGTCGACCTAGCCAGTTCGTCCCATTTCGTCCTAACCGGGCACTCCTGGCTAAAGGCGTTATGGTCGACTTTATCTGCTTTTATTTTGAGGCAATTACAGCATGTGGGAGTAGCTTCTGCCAGCCAGTCCCCGCACTCGGACTTCAGATGCGGTCCCCCGCAATGGCTACACACATCTATGGTCTCTTTGCAGAGCCGCTTGCCGTGGCCGTACCCTAGACAGCGCGAGCACTGTACTAGGGGGGTTTGATCTTCAACCCTGATTTTTTGAAGGTCTATGTATACTGCACCGGCCTCGGTCAAGCGACTCCAGATAGTTGGTGAGACTCTTAGCACCACGTGTGCTATATGGGGATTTCTGGCTCTCTTCCTGTATCTGACAACCATCCTGTCCTCCGAACCGCTCACGTCCTTCAACAGGTTTTTGTTTTGGACCCTGATGGCCGCCAGGATGTCCTCATCTGTGTTATACTGGAGGACTCCATACAAGATAATGAGCGGATCCTTGTTTTTTGTGTCTTCCATGTGCAATTGTCCTCCAGAATTCTTTATTTTTTCCTTCACCTTTTCGACCTCTTCTTGCGTCCTGCATCCCACAATAACTTTGCTGTCCCTCGCTTTCCTGAGTCTATCTATTTTTACTCCTTCTTCTTTTGCGTTAACCGCTTTCCTTATTTTTTCTACAACTTGCTCACCGGTGTCGCTTTCATCAGTAGACGTTACTATTACGGAGTGCATGGCCGTAGCCTCTTTAGGTTCACGTCTAGGTGGACCGGCCACAACGCTCGCGTAAGTGGTGTGCCTTTCTTCGAGCATTTCCTTCTGTTGCCTTAATGCTTCCTTCAACTTGCACATTTCTTCCCTATTTTCTTCTAGCAACGTCCGGTGTTCCTCCATCTTCCGAATTAACGCTCCTTCTTGGTTGTCCTTTTCCTTTTCATGCCTAGTGCTCTGCTCTTCTGCGTGTTCTTTTTCTGATGCAATTTTGGCTTCCTCTCTTACCTCTCCCTTTTTCTCTCTGACTCCTTGGCTAGTTTTTCCCTTTTCCTTTTCTCTCTCCATTTCAGCCTCTTTAACGAGTTGGTAGAGGCGGTCTATCAATAGCGTCACTTCGTTCTTTATTTCCGTGCGCAAGTTCCTCGCCTTTCCCAACTGCGTTTTTGCATTTACTAAGCAGACCCTCGCTTCCATTGTCCGACTTCTTTGTTTTTCAGTCTGCGAGGGGGCAGCTTTCTTTGGGCTTTGGGTTTGTGGGGTCGTCAGCTTTGCCTCGCTGGTAGCCTCCGAGGTTGCCGCTATCATCTTTGGAGAGCCAGCTGCGGAGCTCCTGTCACGCTTTCCGGCCTCCCACTCCCCGATACTTCTTCTCACATGTGAGGTGTTCCCCTGTGCAGCCTTTTGAGGCTGGGGGTCTTTTTCATTGGTTTTAGCCGGAGTTCTGAAGCCAAACATTTTTATTTGTTCGGTTAGGTTAGGTTAGGTTTTTTTTTTTTTTTTTTTTTTTTTTTTAATTTTTATACTTCTGCCTCCAACATTATCGGAGTCTTTGTTAGGCTATAGTTCATTCTTTCAAGTTCATTCTTTTTATGCTTGTATTATATTCTTCACGCTGGTTCTTTCTTTCATTCTTCTTCTTTCACTACCTTATGGGTATGACTCCCATTTGCTATATCTCTATCGTCTTATATCTATACTTATCTACTTTTTTATTTTTACAGTTTCTCTTAAGGTTCTCATTTCTCAATTGAATTCTCATACTCTAGCGTTTTTACATTTTCTTAGTTATACGCAATTACGTTATGTTGCACCCTAATATAATTCACTATATTATGCCAACATATGTTTACACCGTTTTGTTCCTTTTTATTACATTCTCTGCAATTTTTACGCAATAGTCTAAAAATTCATTCAAGCCCTTGCTCGTCATAATATTTTTAACATTTTCGCGGGTCAGCTGTACGTCAAGTTTCTGTTCAACTTCAAAGCGCTCCCTTGCGTACACAGGGCAGTCAAATAGCAGGTGCGGGACTGTCTCAGTACATTCCGCGTCACAGATGCACGATGGGTTCCCCTTACACTTGAAGCGGTTCAAGTATTCTGAGAACCCACCGTGCCCCGTCATAATCTGCGTTTTGACTCCCGTTGTCTCGAAACTCCTAAAAATCCTGTACGCCGCCACCGCATCCGGGAAAAACAGCTTCGTTATTGAGGCAGTTTCGCCCTGAGTGTATCTTTGGTTCCATTCGTCAAGCGTCGCCGTACGAATGCTACGCTTGACGAATGAAACCGGACACAGGTCATAATCCGGCACCTTCTTCGACTTCGTGGCGGCCTCCTTTGCCAAGAAGTCGGCTCTCTCATTCCCCATCAGTCCTGCGTGGGCTTTTATCCAGAACAAAGACACAGCTTTGTTCTGGTGAGATGCGGATGTTATGTTATCTCTAGTTTCCACTGCCAGGGGATGGAGACAGCCGTAGTTCTGGACGGTTTGGAGGGCTGCCATCGAGTCGCTGAATATGCCGAACGATGAGGCCTTGTGCTTCCGAATCTCCCTGGTTGCCACGCATATCGCCAGCAGCTCGGCCTGGTAGACCGTACAGTAGTCTGAAAGAGCAAGCTTGAGGGCTTTCGTCTCGGCCCCGCCACTCCAAAGAGATAGCGCGGCCCCGACTCGACCCCCAGTCTTGCTCCCATCTGTAAATATGCAAACCTCAAATTTGCTATGAGCATCTAGATGCTCCTGGTCCACCAGGCATACGAACTCCAGGCACGTATGTTCGGCTGGGTGAGGGGTTTCGATGAACGGGGTCGCTCTCTCCGCCTCTGCGTCCCTCAGTGCTGGTCGTGATATCCCTCGCCTGGCCTCATACAGCGCCGCTGCCTCCTGTACTCTAAGGTCGAGTGGCAACATCCCGGCCAGCACGAGGGCTGAGTTCAGCGAAACGGTCCGGTATGCTCGGGTTAGCTTCTGAGCGAAGCCTCTTTGCACGGCGTTGAGCTGCCTTTGTACTCCCAGTTTTCCGGCAGCTTGGGCCCAGGCGCTTGGGTTAGGTTTTTTTTTTTTTTTTTTTGACGCGGGGAAATGCATTTGCGCACTTCGCCACTCTGCTGCCGGGGGACAGCAGAGCGACTTTGTGGTGGACTCCCAGCACTATCGAGCCGCCTGCTCAGTGCTGGACTACCCCCTAAAACCCCGCGGTGTTCCTCCGCTACTCTACCGGGCCACAGGATAGGCCAGAAGTTAATTCACTGTGACCCGGCAAGAGCTCGCCCCCGAAGGGGCTCTACTGGTGGGGAGCCAGATTGGCTCCCCGGCGGCGCCACTCGCCCCATCGCCCATACGACGAGGCAAGGAAGCGCCGCCCCTCCTCTGGGGGGCCATAATGGCCCCCAACCGCTTCCTCGCGCCGCCCTCCCCCGACCCGTCGCCCATACAACAGGCAAGAGGAGGACGGCGCGACGCTGCGACGCCCGTCGCTCGCTCTCCAGCACTCCTCTGAAAGCAGAGAAGGTGGAGAGCGAGCGCACGGGCCCTCTCCTTGCGCGAGAAGGCACCCTCGGAACACACGAGGGTGCCTTCCGGCCCGCCGCGATCGTGGGCGTCGGGTCCCCCGACCCTCCGCCCGCGGCCACTCTTATCCGACTAGTTTGAGGCGCGACTGCGCCCCCCCCTAGCCGGACCTCCTTCGGTTGGTCGCCTGGGTCCCGATTCACAGAGGAATTGGAACCCACGCGACCCCTCGGGCCAGATCATTCGCCGTTAGCCAGCAAGATCCCACAAGGAGAAGTCACTGACTAACGCTCAGGGCGCACCGACCCCACCACTTGCCCTTCCATCTGGTTCACAAGGAATCAGAGGGAACGGAAGCGGAGGGGTACACGTGAAGGTTATCTGGCGTGGCGCCCCCGCTTGGGGAGGTTAGGTTTTTTTTTTTTTTTTTTTTTTTGTTTTTTTTTTTTTTTTTTTTTTTTTTTTTTACGCGGGGAAATGCATTTGCGCACTTCGCCGCTCCGTTGCCGGGGGACAACAGAGCGACTTTGTGGTGGACTCCCAGCACTATCGAGCCGCCTGCTCAGTGCTGGACTACCCCCTAAAACCCCGCGGTGTTCCTCCGCTACTCTACCGGGCCACAGGATAGGCCAGAGGTTAATTCACTGTGACCCGGCAAGAGCTCGCCCCCGAAGGGGCTCTACTGGTGGGGAGCCAGATTGGCTCCCCGGCGGCGCCACTCGCCCCATCGCCCATACGACGAGGCAAGGAAGCGCCGCCCCTCCTCTGGGGGGCCATAATGGCCCCCAACCGCTTCCTCGCGCCGCCCTCCCCCGACCCGTCGCCCATACAACAGGCAAGAGGAGGACGGCGCGACGCTGCGACGCCCTTCGCTCGCTCTCCAGCACTTCTCTGAAAGCAGAAAAGGTGGAGAGCGAGCGCACGGGCCCTCTCCTTGCGCGAGAAGGCACCCTCGGAACACACGAGGGTGCCTTCCGGCCCGCCGCGATCGTGGGCGTCGGGTCCCCCGACCCTCCGCCCGCGGCCACTCTTATCCGACTAGTTTGAGGCGCGACTGCGCCCCCCCGTAGCCGGACCTCCTTCGGTTGGTCGCCTGGGTCCCGATTCACAGAGGAATTGGAACCCACGCGACCCCTCGGGCCAGATCATTCGCCGTTAGCCAGCAAGATCCCACAAGGAGAAGTCACTGACTAACGCTCAGGGCGCACCGACCCCACCACTTGCCCTTCCATCTGGTTCACAAGGAATCAGAGGGAACGGAAGCGGAGGGGTACACGTGAAGGTTATCTGGCGTGGCGCCCCGGGTTAGGTTAGGTTAGGTTTTTTTTTTTTTTTTTAAAGGTAGGTGTACTGCCACTATTTATATTGTGGCAACTTTAATGCTTGTAGTTGTTCATGTTTAATTTAATATTGTGACATAATTTTATTATACAGTGAATCGATCTTAAACTAATGGGTTCTCTTGTCATTTCCAGGGTGTCTTTTCTTTTGTGGTCATTTTTGTCTTCTTCGTCTTTTTTTTTTTTTCCCTTTCTTTTTTTTTTTTTTTTTGCAAAACCCATTTACAGTATGTCAACCTACCTACCTGTTACCTAAGGTAACCTTTTAATTGATCATACTCAATTTGTCTTAATAATTAAAGTTAAAATTAAGTTACATTATGTTAAACATTATTCAACTTAGATAAAATTAAATTGCGTAAAATTATGTTCCCCGGCGCCTTATCTCTGTCTACTCCATAGAGTAGTCACAAGCAAGGCGCCGGGGGTTTTACAGAAGTAAAATGTCAAAAAATTAAAATTACAATTGATTTATATTAAAATAATAAGATTTCATTCATTCATTGTCATTCGTCATTATCATAATATAAGGTAAAATAGAATTGCCAGGTTATCCTGTTATTGAAATTAGGTGTGTTCCCCGGCGCCTTATCTCTGTCTACTCCATCGAGTAGTCACAAGCAAGGCGCCGGGGTCCTATATTGGGTGGCAACTTAATCTAACCCTTTCGCTCGGCCGAAATACATTTGTATGAGTAGTGTAGAACGGTATTTAGGTCGCCCGGGTTAAACCCGGCTCCCTTTCGCCTTTGAGGCCGCGCGCGTCACGCCCAGGGCGAAGGCGAGGAAGGCGTCTCGACTCTTGGAGTCGGCCATAAAGGCGGCGAATGCCTCGCACCTCACCGCCTCTCCCAGGAGTATCTCGCAATCGGCCCTTGCAGCTCCGAAACGGGGGCACTCCTCCAACAGGTGCTCCAGCGTTTCGGGAGTCTCGTCATCACAGATGCAGGACGGACTCCCCGCGAGCTTGAACCTGTGGAGGTACGCTCGAAAGCCGCCGTGCCCCGTCAGGAGCTGCGCCTTGGCATTGCACATGGTGAATTTGCCAAGGACTTTGTGGGCCGATGCCACGTCCGGGAAGAACAGTGAGGTGACGCGGCCTGTGGCAGACTCACTGTATCTGGTCTGCCACTTTGCCACCGTCTCCCGTCTCACCTGCAGTTTTGCGTGTGAGACGGGATACAGGTCGTAGGCTGCCGCGTCTTTGCGGGACAACGCCGCCCTCTTGGCCAACTCGTCCGCTCGTTCGTTGCCGGGGATCCCGACGTGGGCCTTGATCCAGTAGAACCGGATCAGGCCCCCGTTTTTTACTATGTTCGCCAGCTGGCCGTGGATCTTCACGGCCAGCGGGTGTGTGGGCGAGGTGCTCCTGAGCAACTCCAGAGCAGATCTGGAGTCGCTCAGGATACTCGCCCTGATGGGAACGGGTCCCCCGGCAACGAGGTCGAGAGCCTTGGAAATCGCCACCATCTCCGCTTGGAAGACGGAGGCGAATCCCTCGAGCCTGAACCCCCTGGTGCGGACTTCAGCGCCGCCTCTCCACAGAGTGACCGCTCCCCCCACCTTACCCTCGATCTTGCTGCCGTCCGTGTAGGCCCGGGGCCAGTCGTCGGGCACCTTGCTGAGATCCTCCACGCTGGCCACCTCCTCGAATTCGACCGGAGTCCTGCGAGCGGGGTGTGCCAGCGTGAACGGGCTGCAGCGGCTCTCGACGTCCCGGCCCGGGAGCGAGGCGAGGGGCCTCCCCCTTTTCAACTCGTAGAGTTGAAGGGCCTCCTCGGCCCTTAAGTCGAGGGGAAGGATCCTCGCCAGTAGGACGGCTGCTGTGAGGGAGGTGGTGCGATGGGCCTTCGCAATGCGGATCGCAAAGGCCCTGGTCACTCTGTCGAGTACGGCCCTGACGCCCGCGCGCTGCGCGACAGGTGCCCAGACGTTGGCCGCATAGAGGATGGTCGGCTCTATGACGGTAGTGTAGAGCAGCCGGACGATATCGGCATTTAAGCCCCAAGTCGCCCTGGCCGCTCTAGACACCATCTGGAACCTAGCCATGGCTTTGCCGCAGACCCTGTTGAGGTGGCTATGAAAATTGAGGTTCTTGTCGATCGTTAGACCCAGTACGGTGATCTCGTCCGAGAACGCGATGTCCTCCCCTCCAAGACTCAGTTTGGGTGGGATTACATCGCGCTTCCTGGTGACCACCATAGCTTGGGTCTTCCGAGCGGCGAACCTCATCTTAGCCGCCTCTCCCCACTCTGACACGGCTTCCAGCGCGGTGTTCAGGATCCTTCCAAGCTCACCAGCAGTCTGCGCCGCGGCGATAATTAAAATATCGTCCGCGAACGCCTGCAGGTGAGCTTCGAGGTCCCCACCTCGCCGGAGCAAAGGGTCGAGTAACAGGTTCCACAGCAGGGGACCGCACGTCGAGCCTTGGATGCAACCTTTAGAAGTAGGTCTGTCTACTTGTGCTCCAGCGTACCTGACTGTGACCTGTCTTTCGCTCAGGTAGCTGCACAGAAGTCGGTAGACAGACTGGTCGCATCCTGTGGCCAGGATCTGGTGTTTTATTCCCGGCCACCACGCATTGTCGAAGGCCCCCTCGATATCGAGGGAGACTACTCCGACAATGCGTTTTTGCCCGACGTGATCTCTGATGAGCTGTACAGCGTCATACAAGGCATCCTCCGTGCTGCGTTGCGGCATAAAGCCATATTGGCGCGGGCTCAGTCCTCCGCCCACCCCGAGCTGCCAGAGCAGCCTCCCGGCCATCATCTTCTCCAGGATCTTCCCCAGGACGGACAGGAGCCCAATTGGCCTGTATGACTTAGGCCGCGTGTAGTCATCTCTGTTGGGCTTAGGCAGGATTTTGACTACAGCGGCCTTCCAATCCTTGGGGAAGTACCCTAGAGAGAGGCAGGCGTTCATCAGGGCAACAAATACATCATTTCTTGCCCGGATGGCCGCACTGCAGATGTCGGCCGTGAGGCCGTCCCCCCCGGGCGCCTTTTTGGGGTGAATGCCCTTCAAGACGCCCGAGAGCTCGTGTTGGGAGAAGGGAATAAACTCCCGCGGCTTGGTACTGGCTTCATCCTCCATGCGGGCAACGGCCTGTCTGACACGGGCATGAGTGTCGGACTCAATTTGAAGATCGTCAGCCGGGTAGAATGTGTCCGCTATGAGAGCTGTGGAACCTTCGGCGTCCAGGGTGCGTCCATCCGCGCCGCTGAGGAGGGTGTCCTCCTTCCGACGAGCGGCGCATCTTAGCACCCTGT
The DNA here is from genome assembly GCA_947310845.1 of Yponomeuta plumbellus. Classification (NCBI taxonomy): domain Eukaryota; kingdom Metazoa; phylum Arthropoda; class Insecta; order Lepidoptera; family Yponomeutidae; genus Yponomeuta; species Yponomeuta plumbellus. The sequence continues at coordinate 127,793 of OX371214.1, read as the reverse complement.
ATATGCCGTCCCACACGCTCTCATGCTCCTGCTTTGTGCAGAATTCTACCCAGCTGGCGGTCTTGGCCGCCTCAATGGCGGCCTTGTAGTCTTCCTTGGCCACCAGATACTCCGCAACCACCATATCCTTCCTGCGGCGATTTGCGTGCCGGATTCGACCCCTCAGCGTTATGAGCTTCCGCTTTTTGGCCTGAAGCTCAGGGCTCCACCAAATCACCCGTTTAGGTGCCTTTGGTGGAGCCAGCAGAGGGATCGAATCCTCGCACGCCCCATGGATCGCCGCAGTGTACCTTCCAATGGCCTCCTCAAGACCGCTAGGCGTCTCGATAGCCTCGATTTCGTCGACCGTCCAGTCCCCTAGACGGACGACGAACGAGGCCCGAAAAGTATCCCAGTCAGCCTTCCCGGCGTGGTATCGCCTGGTGGATCCGCTAGGTTTGGCTGGCTCCGTCTCGGGCCCCGCCCCCACCTCGAGCGTGATCGCCCGATGATCGGGAGCGGAGGGGACGAGGTCCGGACGGACTCTCCAGCCACTCACTCGGTGTAAGAGCGCCGACGTGGCGAGGGTTACGTCTACAATGCTGGTAAACAGCTTATCCCCCCGCCAGATGTAGAACGTCGGCGCTCTCCCCTCGTTGAGAACCTGCAGATCCACCTGGGCTGCGAACTCGGAGAACAGAGTTCCCCTCTGGTCCTCGCGCTCGCAGCCCCACCAGAGGCTTTTGGCATTGATATCCCCGCCGAGAAGGACTGCGCTGGTGCCCATGCGGTCCATGAAGGCCTGGATGTCGCGTAGATAGGGGTTGAGGTCTTTATCTCCCTCAAGGTACACCGAGACCAGGCCGATCTTCTGCCGCTCCCATTCCACCACCACCGCCACGACGTTTTCCGTGATTGTGGTGGCGTCCTGGACGACAGAGAGGGCCGGGTTGATTATTAGGATGGCCGACTTGACCGGTTTGTCCGCGGTGGCCGTCCTTTGTATACAAGTATACCGGGTGTCCACTCGGCCCACCGACCCAGTGTATGGTTCCTGGATCAGTACGGCCGAGTAGCCACCCTCGACGGCCACTTGGACGGCCTCGTGGAACGCGGCGCGGCAACGGCCGATGTTGATTTGCATCAGCCGTATTGTGCCCCGCCGCGTCCCCCGCTGCCGGTCCACGGGGTCCCGGTCATTGTCGGCCACCCCAACACCCGGTGCGCCCTGAGACTGTGGTGTGGCCAAGGTGCCCGTATCAGCAGTATTTGATGGCCTGCCGCGCTATAATATCACAGCGAATGCGCTCAGGGCAATCGGCGGCGTATGCAGGGTGCGAGGATTCCACTCCTGGTGCCTTGGCGCAGTGGCAGCACCGCGGCTCCCCAGCCCGCGCCGACGGGGGACAGTCCCTGGTCTGGTGCTCCCCGCTGCACTGGCCACACCTGGCTTCGGCGCGACAGATTCGCGCCGTATGCCCGTAGCCCATGCAGCGGTAACACTGTACCAATGGGGACTGGTCCACCGCCAGCACGACCTGGTACCCTATCCTCATCCTCGCACCTTCCACGCGCCGCCAGATTTCGGGGGTCACCTCTAATATGATGTTACAAAGTGCCTTGTTCCTTCCATTTGTTCGCCTAAGGACCCGGGCGTCCTCTTTCTTGAGGGCGATGCCCGCCATCAAGTCCCTATTCTGGGACTCGATGGCGGCCATCACCTGCTCGTCGGGGATGTCTCTCGCGACCCCAGCGAGGCGAATCAGGGGGCGCTTGTCGGCTGGCTCGGTGACTGTAAAGAGGCCACCGGCCCCCGACAACTCCCTCTTGAACACCTCCCTGCCCTCGCTGGTGTCGCAAGAGAGCAGCACCTTTTGGTTGCGCAGCTTCCTAACCGCGTTGACTCCTATCCCGAGGGTGATGACGTCGACCTTCCCTTTAATCGCTGCGATCGTCTCCTCTGCAGTTTTTTTTGGGTCGGTCGACTCCACCACCATCGGGTGGCGCGGCAAGGAAGCCGCCTCGGCGTAGGTTTTTGGCGAGGCCCGATCTCGCTGGGAGTGCCGCGGGACTGCGGCTGTGGCGGGGCAGGTCGGGCGGGTCGGGCCGGCGGGGGGAGCCAGGGTGGGCCCCGCCAGCGCCGCAGGCTGCTGCCTGTCGAGCCGCTCGCGAAGCCCACGGAGCTCCCCTCTCACCTCCTCCACCCACTCCCCGCTCGCTTTGGTGTTGGCTGTTCCCGCCACACCGCTTAACTCCTTCATGAGGCTTTCGCACCGCTCCGTGAGCGCCTCCATCCCTTTGGTGAGGGATGAAACCGCCCCCGGAGCCGGTGGTGCCTCCTTGTCCCGCAGCTCTCCCAGAACGTCGTACGAGATCAGGTCTCGCGCCGCCGAAACTTCTCTCTTAATTTCGCCCAGGTCCTTTGCGATTTGTGGCAGCACCGCGCCCGCGGCCAGTTTCTCCAGGCAGGCCGCGTGGGCCTCCTCCCTTCGCGTCGCGTCCGCGGCGAACTCCGCCCTGGCGGCCTCCATCCTCAGGCAAAGAGTTTGCCTGGACTCGCTCAGCCTGAGTACCATCTGATACAAGTCGCCGAGCGAGCCCACGACAAACTCCCGGGTCTCCCGTTTAAGGTTGCCCGAGGACTCCAGCCTCTCCTTCGCCGCCAGCATCACGTCATTGGCCATCCTTGGGAGATTGGCCAGTGTTCCGGTCACTGACCCTCCCAATGATGGCCTGCCGGTCTGGGGCGAACGGGAGGCCGGAAGGATGCCGCCAGGGGCAACAGTTTCCTCCGCCGCGGCCGCCTTGGTGCTCTGGGGCGATTTGATTTGTGGCGCGGTGCTGGCAGAAGCGGGCCCCGCGGTCCCGGCTCCCTCTGTCGGGGCCTTTACTGAGGTTGCCTTTCTAGGCGGGGTCCCGCGGAGCCCCTTAACAGGCACCCGCAACAGGGCTCCCGCGCCCCCCCCGGGCCGGCTCTTGGCCTCCGCCGTAGTCGCGGACTTGCGCGGCCTGGTGTCCATTTTGTTTCCCGTCTAAAGGGGGCCGGTTTGGCGTTGCCCAAATACCGTTTGGCCCGGCCGAGCGAAGAGGGCGGGTCAAGGACTTATTTATATTGCGGCAATAGGGCCGAGTCAAATTTTTTGTACTAAAAATGTATATGTCAAGTTCTTAAATCTAGGGCAAAAGGCCGTGTAAAATATAAAACTTAATCTAGTGCAAAAGGGCAATAAAAGTCAACTTAAAACTAATGTGCCAATAGGGGCCAGGTCGCTTATGATAAAATAAAAAGTAAAAATGTAGTGATTAAAATTGAAAATTAAAAGATTGAAATTATGAAATTAAAAATTAAAAATGAAACAATTAACAATTTAAAAAATTATAAGAATAAAGAAATTAAAAAGTTTAAAAAATTAAAATTTAAATAATTATGATAATACAAAATGAAATTGAAAGTTTAATAAATAAAAGTTTAAATTAAAATTTGATGAGAATTAAGTGAGGATTTGGAGCAAAATTAGAAGATATTTATCTCTACGTAGAGTCACGTCTTTTCTGTTATGTTGTAGAGTCTGGGTGCGTCAAAAAATTGTTTAAAAAGCACAATTTGCAGTCAAAAAGTAGTAAAACTCTACTTGTACTCTGTTGACTCTATGTAGAGCCGCCTCAAGGCCACCAACGGACGGCTCTCCCCGAGCCCTATCCAACGACCCCAAACACGGTATCTCTATCCCAACTGGCTCCGGAGAAATCGCCGTGCAAACTTTTCGGTTAAAGTCCAATATGGCCGCCAGAAAATGGTTACACGGCTATTTCTCCGCGACCGCTGGGCCGAATTATCCCGTGTTTGGGTTTGTCTTGTTGGGCGCGATGAGCCCCGTCCGCTGGTTGGATTTTCAGGCTGAAAATTTTCAGGCTCCTGAAAACGCCTGAAAGCCGGTGCGTTGGGCAGGGCAGGACCGGCCGAGGGCTGTAGAGAAAACCCCAGCGTCCCACGACGTTCCGTTTGGGAGATATGGGCGTTTTAAGTTTTCCAAAATGGCCGCCGAGCTGTCAAAGTTGATTTTCAACTGGCTATATCTCCGCTTCCAGAAGCCGCAGAACGCTCGGATTTCCACCGTCGTACCCTGCCCGACCCGAGCTTTCCGCTGAAACCACTTTCAGGACCCTGAAAAACTCCGACTCCAATCCGCCTGAAAATTGGGGATATAGTTTTTAAGGTGCCCCTGAGCACAACAGTGAAAACGGCGTGCCTCTACGCCTGCCGGTTCTCGAGTTATGGCGGATTGAATTCGGAGTTTGACAGCTAAAATGGCCGCCGAGCTGTCAGATTAAATTTTTAATCGCCCGTATCTCCCGAACCCGACGTCGGGGAGCGTCGGGGTTTTCGGTGGGGAGCTCGGCCTGGCTTCCCCTATGTCCTGAAAGTGGTTTCAGGCCCAAAAATTCTCAGGCCTGGAAATCGCCTGAAAGCGGCCCGAGGCGGTAATCCGCAATCTGCGATCAATTCTAGTCCAAATCCTAACTCCCTAATGTTAACCGTTCCGGAGATATTCACTGACAAAGAAGTAAACCAATTTAAACAAAATGGCCGAAATTGGCTAACTTCCCTGATTGTAGCGATATAGGGCCCGAGTTTGGGCTTAGTTGATGTGGGATAGGCCTTTTAGACACTATCCCGTCGTCAAATTATTTTTAAATCTATTAAATTCTAATTAAAATGATAAAATGTGTAAAAATTGAATATCTCCCGAACCCCTTATACTAAAAATACCAAAAAATAACCAATATTTGGCTTAAATATAGCTTAATATTATTACTATAGATTAATTTTAAAAATGTCAATTTTTCATTTAATTTACATATAAAAACGATTTTTTCCACTATTTTGGTTATGATTTAAAAACTATTTGTCCTAATAGGCTAAAAAGTTCAGATTGTGTTCTTCACTGCAGCGCGCTCAAAATAGCAGTTGAATTTTCTTGGAAAGTTTATTAGATTCGAAGTTATTAGCTGTTAAATTTTGAATTTTTAAACTATTATATTTTAAAAACTATAAAAGCCAAAACTAAGCTACTTGCGGTATCCTTTGTTGTTCCGATAGGAGATCACCTCTGCAAAATTTTGTCTGTCTATCTCCTCTCCTTCCCGGTTTTCAGGACCACGTGGTTTTGTTTTTTTCTGAATAACTCTGAAGGGCGTGCTCTTCAGGTGGTTCTGGATGATCCAGTCGATGGGGGCGCTGGATGCCCTCCCGAATCCGGCAACAGCCGAAGGGGGTCACGAATAGTGTGCTTGTGAGAGTGGTTTTTAGGGACCTAACCTCCAAAAAATAAGGTTTTTCGACCTTAACCGGTCTTTAAAATGTTCTCCGGTTCGTAACACTTTCTTTGCGATATGGGCGACACTTTTCCACTTCCAATGACACCTCACTCGTCCAAATCGGACCACTTTTTCCCACTTTTTCTAATTTTTTACTGTGGAGCTCAAAGAAAAGCACGTGCTCTCGATAGCGGACAGATCGGAACTGGGTTAGGTTAGGTTTTTTTTTTTTTTTTTACGCGGGGAAATGCATTTGCGCACTTCGCCACTCTGCTGCCGGGGGACAGCAGAGCGACTTTGTGGTGGACTCCCAGCACTATCGAGCCGCCTGCTCAGTGCTGGACTACCCCCTAAAACCCCGCGGTGTTCCTCCGCTACTCTACCGGGCCACAGGATAGGCCAGAGGTTAATTCACTGTGACCCGGCAAGGCATAACGCAACCTCCGCCAGCCACACGGTCGTCCCTCGGTCTTCCCACACCAGAAGACCTAGCAGAGGAAATGAGGCGGCAACCAACAGCTGACCTGGGAGCCCAAATAACCGAGAAAATGACAGTGGTGGAGTCAATCGCGGCGAAGTCAACGAACCTCAAAGGGTTCTTTGTGCGGGAGTTGCGTGTCGCGGCGAGAACCGCCAAGGCCGCCATGGAGGAAATGGCACAGCGGACAGGGGGCTCAGAGAGAGTGCAGCAGCTCGAGACCGAGAATGCCTCTCTGCGCTCGCAACTAGCCGCCCTCAAGACGCAGGTGTCCGGCCTTGCTGATGAGGTGCAACGTATCCGTCAGCAAGACGGTGGGACGTCTGTCAACCCGCTGCGCGACGCTGTGGCTCATCAACCCCAGGGTTCCTTTCTGGAACAGGTCGGGGCTATGATTGAAGCGAAACTCGCAGCCTTCAAAGCGGAGATCTTCCCTGACCGGGCCATCCGACCTGCGGTGGGACAGAAGAAGGCAGTTGTAGCCAAAACAGCCGACAGCACACCGCCAGCAATAGCGGCTGCCACCGTGTCAGGCCCCAAGAAGAAACCTGCACGAAAAACGAAGCAGAAAAGGACGGCTGTACAACAGCCCCTCTCAGCGGAGCCCCTGCCTCCGGTGCCCGCGGTCTCCACTGCAGCTGCGAAAACCCCAAAACAGGCGTCGTGGGCTGAGGTGGTAGGCAAGAAGGCAAAGCCCACCAAGGCGTCGACGGGAAAGACGGCGCGTAAGCCTGCCAGCCAGAAGACCAAGCAAAAGCCGCAACCGCCAAAAACACCTAAGTCGGCGGCGGTTATGCTCTCGCTTGACCAAGGCACGGAAGTCACCTTCGCGCAGGTGATGGCAACTGCCAAAGCGAAGGTGAAACTCGCCGAATGCGGCATTTCAGATATTCGACAGCGGAAAGGAAGGAATGGAAGCATACTGCTGGAGGTGACCGGTCCGGAGAGCGTCACCAATGCTGACAAGCTGGCAGGGCGCCTCAAAGAGGCTCTTTCAGACCTGCCCGTCAAAGTTGTACGCCCCACAAAGACAGGAGAAATCCGGGTCATGGACCTTGATGACTCAGTCACACCGGCGGAAGTTGCGCTTGCGATCGCGGCAAAGGGGGGCTGTAGCGCCGCCGACATTAAAGTTGGCCCTATACGCGCAAACGATCGCAGACTGGGCACGGCCTGGGTCCGCTGTCCACTCACGGCGGTAAGAAAGGTGGTGGCGGAACCTCGTCTGCGCATCAGTGACTGGGCGGCTGTTCGCGTGACGTATCTGCCGGAGAAGCCCGCAAGGTGCTACAGGTGCCTTGAGACTGGGCACGTGAGGCATGGGTGCAAGAGCACAGTTGACCGAAGCGACGCCTGTTTCAAATGTGGAGAAGCAGGCCATAAAGCTTCAACGTGCTCGGCCCCGCCCAAGTGTCCGATCTGCGCAGATCGTGGACAGCGCGCGGACCATAAGATGGGGCAGAGTTGTTCCGCCCCTCCTAAAAAAGGGAGTAGAAAAAGAGGAAAGCAGGCCTCTCTTGTTTCAAAACCCGCTGCAGGGGACTCGCCATCGCAGAGTCAGCCGGGCCCTAGCCCGCGGGTGGAGGAAATGGAGGCTTAACATTCAATCCTCCACTCAAGATCCTCCAGGGCAATATTAACCACTGCCGCGGGGCGCAGGACCTGCTACTGCAGACCCTCGCGGAACACAAGATTGCCTTGGCCGTGGTTGCGGAGCCCTACAGAGTGGCTGCCCATCCCCGCTGGTTCGGTGATGACAGTGGCTCTGTAGCGGTCTATGGGGGAGGAGGATTGGAGGCTCCACCATGCTCCCTGCTGGAGAAGGGGCCCGGCTTTGTAGCTGTGCAGTGGGGACGTGTTGCAGTCGTCGGCTGCTACGTCTCACCCAATGTCGCCCTGGCGGTGTATGAGGGGTACATGGACGAGATCGCAGCGTGTGTCCGCCGCTGTCAGCCCCGCCCGGTTCTCGTCCTTGGCGATTTCAACGCCCACGCGCGGGCATGGGGCGGGCCCCGCGATGAGCCCAGGGGGGAGGCCGTCCTTGAATGGGCGGCGTGCCTGAATCTTGGGCTCTTAAACCAGGGGTCGGCTAGTACCTGTGTGCGATGGCAGGGTGAGTCCATTGTGGACTTATCCTGGGCGTCCCCATCGGCGAGAGCCATGGTGTCTGGCTGGCGGGTTGCTGAGGAGCTGCTAACTTTATCGGACCACCGGCACATCCTCATGGATGTGGAGGTGCGGTCCGGTCGAGAGGCGCGGGGAGAAGGCAATCGACTGAACAGGTGGGCTCTGAGGAAGCTCAACCGGGACCTGCTCATTGCGGCTGCCAACGTCACGGCATGGGCGGAGCCGCCTCCTGTATCCAACCCAGACGAGGAGACAGCATGGTTCCGAGAGAGTATGACTCAGGTCTGCGACACTGCTATGCCCCGTGCCAGGCCGACCGAGCGCACTGCCACATACTGGTGGTCCAGCGAGTTAGCGGACATGCGTGCGTCATGCCTCGCTGCTAGAAGGACCTACTTACGAGCTCGCAGGCGCCGTCAGGCTACCACAGAGGAGCGGTCGGCGGCGTATGTTGTGTATCGGGAAGCTATAAAGGCATTCCAAGCGGCTGTCGCAAACGCAAAGGAACGGGCGTACCACGAACTCGTGGACAGTCTCAACGGGGACCCATGGGGGCGTCCATACAAGATGGTTATGGACAAGCTCAGACCGTGGGTTCCCCCGTTGACCGAGACGCTGGAGCCCGACCTCGCGGAGAGAGTGGTGGACACCCTCTTTCCGCGAGTTGCAGACAGCCCGCCGAGCGTACCATGCACGGCAGCGTCGTCGACACCCTCGCGGTCCGAGGACTTGGACGTCGGAAAGGAGGAGCTGGAGCGAGCTGTGAGACGCCTAGCAGCGCGTAACACTGCCCCAGGCCCCGATGGAATCCCGGGTCGGGCCTGGGTGCTGGCTCTGGGCGTCCTGGGCGAACGATTCCAGCGCCACCTAAGCGACTGTCTGACCGCGGGGCGCTTCCCCACAGAGTGGAAGCGGGCGCGACTGGTGCTCCTCAGGAAGGAAGGAAGGCCTGCAGACTCACCATCCGCGTATAGGCCCATCTGTTTGCTCGATGAGGCGGGCAAGCTGCTCGAGCGAGTGCTTGCGGAGCGAATAAACCTCCACTTGTGGAGCGTCGGACCCGATTTATCGGACTGCCAATTTGGCTTTCGGCATGGACGCTCCACGGTGGATGCCATTCTGCGCGTCCGCTCTATTGCGCAAGAGGCGGTGTCACAGGGCAGGGCGGTTCTCGCGATCAGTCTTGACATAGTGAACGCATTCAATTCCTTGCCCTGGAAGGCGATCAGGGAGGCACTTGTCCGCCACCACATGCCCGAGTACCTGCGAGAGGTCGTAGCTGACTACCTGCGTGAGCGGTATGTAGAGTACGTTGGCCGAGATGGTGCTCTGCATCAGAGAGCGATGTACTGCGGGGTCCCACAGGGGTCGGTCCTGGGGCCACTCCTGTGGAACCTCGCATATGACGTGGTGCTACGCATCGCTCTCCCCGTCGGTTCTCACGTGGTCTGCTACGCCGATGATACGTTGGTGCTGGCGGAAGGCGCGAATTTCGAGCGAGCAACATCCATCGCCGAACATGCGGTTGCGTGCGTCGTCCGCAAGATCAGTGCACTGGGCTTGCGGGTGGCGCCGCACAAGACTGAGGCTCTGTGGTTCCACGACCTCCCCAAAGGCGTGGACCCACCAAACTCTACGGTGTGCGTCGGTGACGCCGTTGTCCAGGTGGGGAGGTACCTGAAGTACCTCGGTGTGGTATTAGACGGTCGCTGGGAGTTCGCCGAGCACTTCGAACGCCTGGTCCCCCGGATCGAGAAGGTAGCGGGTGCCTTGCACCGAATCCTGCCTAATCTGGGAGGACCGCGGGAGAGTGTTCGGCGGCTCTACTCGGGGGTCGTGCGGTCCATGGCTTTGTACGGAGCGCCCATCTGGGCGGAGAAACTGGCCAGAAACCGCGCACACAAAGCAAAACTGCTGAGTGTGCAGCGGCGGATGGCCATAAGGGTGGCGCGCGGATACCGCACGATCTCCCACGACGCGGCAGGTCTACTGGCGAGGTTCCCCCCCCTGGACATCTTGGCGTCGATGGACGCGACGGTGTACGCCGAGCTCCATCGCATGCGCGATGATGGGCAGGACATGCCCCCAAGGGCCGCTGCCCTGATGCGGCAGCAGGCGCACGCGGATGCGCTTGAGGAGTGGCAGGAGCGCCTGCAAGAGCCGGCTAGGCAGCGCCAAAGAGTCGTGGGGGCAATACTGCCCGTCTTCGACGGGTGGATGAGCCGAGCGGGCGGTCAAGTCAGCTTCCGGCTGACCCAGGTGCTCACCGGACACGGGTGCTTTAGCGAGTACCTGCACCGAATCGGCAGGGAGAACTCGGCGGCCTGCCACCACTGCGGGTCCGCTGTCGATGACGCCCAGCACACCTTGGAGGTCTGCCCCGCGTGGCAATCGTTGCGGCGTGACCTCGTCGCTGCGATCGGAGCAGACCTCCGGCTGGCCCCCGTGGTGGCGGCAATGCTGCTGGGCAAACCCCAGTGGGACGCGGTGGCCTCCTTCTGCGAGACTGTAATGTCCCAGAAGGAGGTGGCCGAACGAGAGAGGGAGAGGGCCGACCCCGCACGGAGGCGGAGGCTCAGAGGCGTCGCTAACCGGCCTCGCCCTGGCCCCAATGCCCTGTAGTTCTGGGCTTAGAATTAGACTACGGTATCCCCTGCCTGTCGTAGGAGTCGACTAAAAGGGGACCAAGCCCTGTAGCTCCGGGCTTAGAATAGGGCTACGGTATCTCCTGCCTGTCGTAAGAGGCGACTAAAAGGAGGACGGGGGTCGCGGGTGGCGAGAGTGGGGGCTCGGACCACCGTACAAGCGACCCCGAGACGGCGGCGGTGTGTGGTGGCCGCACACTGCCGTTCAAGGAGGGCGTCTCCAGGCTCCGGCCTGTAGAGAGACGGGTGCCGAAAGGCACAGTGCGTGGGGGTTCCGGAGTGTTCAGCGAGATCCCGGGGCCCCCAGCAAACGCACGGCGAGGGCCACCGGGGGGGTTTTAGTGGGTAAAAATCCCACATAACCCGGCTTTCCCCCCAGGAAGTCGGGTATCTTTTGAAGATTTCCCCCCCGTTAACAAAAAAAAAAAAAAAAAAGGTTAGGTTAGGTTAGGTTAGGTTTTTTTTTTTTTTTTTTGACGCGGGGAATGCATTTAAGCACTTCGCCACCCTGCTGCCGGGGGACAGCAGGGCGGCTTCGAGTGAGACTCCCAGCCCGTTGGGGCTGGACTACTCACTAAACCCCGCGGTGTTCCTCCTCTCTCCCTACCGGGTCACAGGATAGGCCATAGGATAAGTCACTGTGACCCGGCAAGGGGGCGTCCCTATGGGGACTCTACTACTGGGGGGGCCACATGGGCCCCCCTGCGCTCAAGGCGTCTTCTTGCCCGCGTCACGTCGCTCTCCGCGACTCCTCTGAAAGCAGAGAAGTCGGAGAGCGAGCGCGCGGGCACTCTATGTTTTGCGAGAAGGCACCCCCGGAACACATGGGGGTGCCTTCCAGCTCGCCGCAAAAGCAGGCGGGTGGTCCCCCGACCCTCCGCCCGCGGCCACTCTAGACGGGGGCGCGCGCATACTCCGTGCGACGGCGCCCCCTTATTGGGCGGCGAGGCGGGAGCGTCAGACCTGCACGCTCCCGCTCTCGCAGCTCCTCTCTCTTGGCCGCCATCACCTCGCTAGCAAACGTGGCGACGGCGGCCCAGCTCTCCTGGCTGCCGACCATCTCAGAAATGACGGCCGGCAGCGACAGGTCGCCCCCCACGGCTCCCACTAGGGCAGCCCGCTCCCCGCTCCAGGCAGCGCACACGGCGAGCGTATGCTCCGCCGTGTCGCGCGCGCCGCTCGCGCAGTAGCGGCACTCGGGGCCCGACTCTATACCCACAACTTCCCACAGGTACTTGGCAAAGCAGCCATGGCCTGTGAGAAGCTGCGTCAGGTGATAGGTAAGCGCCCCGTGCCTCCTCTCGATCCACGGCCGCAGAACTGGCCGCACCGCCTCCACGAGCCTCTTGCTCGCGGAAGGCTCCTCCAACCTCACGGCCCACTTCCGGAAGAGATCGTCGCGAGCCTCCTGCCTCCAGCAACCGATCTCCGCCGGAGTGGGCCACCCTCCACTGTTCCGCATCAGGGCACTCCTCTCATATACCTGCCCGAGGACTCCCGCCTCGAGGTCCCAGGGTAGACTCGCCGCCAACAAACACGCCGCCTCATAAGAGACGGTGTGGTACGCTCTTGCAGCCCTCTGCGCTATCACCCGCTGCGGGCGCCGCAAAAGCGTGGTGTTGCTTGCGGAGAGGGCTGCCGCCCATATGGGCGCTCCGTAAAGTGCCTTGGAGCGCACCACACCGTCGTAAAGACGGCGGCAAGCGCTCCCTGGGCCGCCGCGGTTAGGCAGCAATCGAGCGAGCCTCCCGGCGTACGACACCAGCTTTGGTGCCAGCCGCCGGAAGTGCTCGCCGAAACTCCATCGGCTGTCGAGGACGAGACCTAGGTATTTCATCGATCCCCCGACAGCGATGGAGGTGCCACCGACGGTGATTTGGGAGTCCCGAGGGGGTCGCATCCGAGGCCCATGGAAATAAAGGGCCTCGGATTTCTCCAAAGCGACCGCGAGCCCGAGTGCCCTGATGCGGCGCACGACCTGCGCTACCCCTGCTGTAGCCAGGACCTTGGCGTCCCGAAACGTGGCGCCCTGCGCGGTGACCAGGGTGTCGTCGGCGTAGCAGAGTACGCCGACTCCTGGGAGAGTCGCACCGCGCAGGACCCAGTCGTAGCCAATGTTCCACAGGAGCGGCCCGAGGACCGACCCCTGTGGAACACCACAACACATGTCCGTGCGGACCACCTCGGACCGAGCCGGGTAACACACGGCCCGGTCTACGAAGTAGTCCGCAAGGACCCGCCTGAGGTACCACGGGACGTTGTGGTACCTCAAGGCCTCCGCTATTGTCTGCCAGGGGAGGGTGTTGAAGGCGTTAGAAATGTCCAACGAGACAGCCAACAACACCTCTCCCCAGCCCGTGACCCTCTCGACGCTGTCTCTGAGACGGGAGATGGCGTCCAACGTCGACCTCCCGCGACGGAAGCCAAACTGGGTGGACCTGCTCTTGCAGTCCATGGCGGAGTGGGACATAGCTGTGGCGGCGGTGGCGGAGCCCTACTTCGTCCCCAGCCAACCTCATTGGTTGGGGGACGAGAACGGCTCCGCCGCCATTGTGGTCTCGGCTGGCCTTGGGGTCCCCTTCTCCCTCATTGAGAAGGGGCCCGGCTACGTGGTGGCGTCATGGGGAGAGTACGCGCTGATAAGCGTGTACTTCTCCCCAAACAGACCGCTGGCGGACTTCGAGCGGTTTCTCACCCGACTCGGAGCCGCCATCGGGAGGGTGGCGCCCCGCGAGGTGCTGGTGCTCGGGGACCTAAACGCGAAGTCCGTCGCGTGGGGGAACCCGAGCACCACCCCGAAGGGCCGGGAGCTGGAGGCCTTTGCCCTGGCTTCGGGGCTGACCCTGCTGAACAGGGGCACAGCCCACACCTGCGTGCGGCAGCGGGGGGGATCCGTGGTGGATGTTTCGTTCGCCACACCCGCTGTCGCCAGCAAGGTGTGGGACTGGTGCGTAGCCGAAGAGGTGGAGACCCTATCGGACCACAGGTACGTGAGGTTCGAGGTCTCCACCTCGGGGAGCAGCAGGGCGGCCCCGACCCAACGGTGGCCCAGCCAGTTTCCTCGCTGGGCCCTGTCACGGTTTAACGCGGAGCTGGCCGCGGAGGCGGCGATCGTCCGCCGGTGGAGCTTTCCCCGCCGGGAGACAGGGGTGGATGGCATGGCTGCGCACATGCGCGAGGCGCTAACCGCCGTGTGCGACGCGGCCATGCCAAGGGTGAGCGGACGCCCACCCCGGAGGCGGGGACAGGTCTACTGGTGGACCCAGGAGATCGCGGACCTCCGCGCCGCATGCTCCGCGGCCCGCAGGGCCTATGCGAGGGACAGGCGACGGCCGAGCCAGGGCGGTGCTGATGGCCAGCTGTACGCGACGTACAGACAGGCCAGGAAGGCGGTGCAGCTGGCCATCAGCAGGGCCAAGGAAAGGGCGAGGGAGGCCATGCTGGCGGGGCTGGACAAGGACCCGTGGGGCCGTCCATACCGATGGGCGCGCAATAAAATGCGCCCTCAGACGGCCCCGACGACGGAGACGCTGGACCCCCCTTTCCTGCAAAGGGTGGTCCGGGAGCTGTTTCCCCGTCAAGGGGACTTCAGCCCCCCAGCGATGGCCCCCGCCAACCCCCGGCGGGAGAACGGAGACGAGGGAGTCGAGCAGACACCCCCCCCCGTCACGGACGGCGAGATGAAGGCCGCCATACGGTGCCTTCGCTCTAAGAAGAAGGCACCCGGTCCGGACGGGGTCCCCGGGAAAGTGCTGTTTGTGGCACTGGAGTTTCTCGGGGAGCAGCTTCGGGAACTGTTTAACGCGTGCCTCCGCACCGGACAGTTCCCGGAGCTGTGGAGGGTGGGACGGTTGGTCCTGTTGCCCAAGGCGGGTCGTTCTGCCGACTCTCCTTCGGCATACAGGCCAATCGTCCTGCTGGATGAGGTCGGGAAGCTGCTGGAACGCATTCTTGCGGCCCGACTCAACCGGCATCTGCTCGGCACGGGTCCCGGTCTGTCCGACACCCAGTACGGGTTTCGCCCGATGAGGTCGACGGTCGACGCCGTCCTGGCCCTGAAGCGCCTCACGTCGGAGGCGACTGGGCAGGGGTCCAGGGTCCTAGCTGTGTCCCTGGACATTAGGAATGCCTTCAACAGCATTCCCCATGCCGCGATTATCGAGGCGCTCCGGTTTCAAGGGGTGCCTCGGTACATGGGGGCGCTGTTGAGGGCATACCTGGAGGGCAGGACGGTGGTGGCCGTCGGAAGGGGCGGCCGCCTGGTGGAGCACCCGGTGGAGGCCGGCGTCCCGCAGGGTTCGGTGCTGGGGCCGATCCTGTGGAACGTCGGCTATGACTGGGTGCTTCGCGGCAGACTCCTCCCCGGGATGAGTGTCATCTGCTATGCAGACGACACCTTAGTCACCGCCCGGGGAGGAGACTTTAAGGAAGCCTCCCGACTCGCCACGGTAGGGGTAGACCTGGTAGTCGGGAGGATCAGGCGGCTGGGCCTCGAGGTGGCCCTGGAGAAGACTGAGGCCCTTCTATTTCATGGGCCCCGAGCCGGACCGCCGCCGGGCGCGAATATCGTCCTCGGCGGCGGAACGGTGGTGAGGATCGGGGCCCAGATGAAATATTTGGGCCTCATCTTGGACGGGCGCTGGGGCTTCGGGCCCCACTTCAAGGAGCTGGGGCCAAGGCTCGTAAGGGCAGCCGCAGCCCTCGGGCAGCTGCTGCCCAACAAGGGAGGGCCCAACGCCAGGTGCCGTAGGCTGATGTCTGGGATCGTCCGGAGTATGGCACTGTACGGTGCCCCGGTGTGGGTGGATGCTCTCTGTGCCTCCAATAAAGCACTGCTCAGGAGGCCACAGAGAGTGATCGCCCAGAGGGCGATAAGAGGGTACCGTACGGTGTCATGGGCGGCAGCCACGGTCCTGGCCGCGGATCCTCCCTGGGAGCGTGAGGCCGGGGTTCTCGCCCGGGTGTATCGGTTCGTCGCGGACAAGAGAGCCCAGGGCGAGAACCCCGCCCCAAGGGAGGTGCGCCATGAGCGCGTCCAAGCCAAAAATGACTTGGTGGAGAGGTGGGCCGAAGACCTCGAGGTGGCCCAATATGGCGTGTGGACCATACAGGCCGTTAGGCCTGTGCTGGAGCGCTGGATGCGTCGCAAACGCAGGCCCCTCACCTTCCGGATGGTGCAGGTGCTGACCGGGCATGGGTGCTTCGGTAAGTACCTGCACCGCATCGGGAGGGAGGAGACGCCGGAGTGCCGCGAATGCGACGCTCCAGTGGACACGGCGGAGCACACTCTGGCGGAGTGTGCGGCCTGGGGTCCACAGCGCCATGTTCTGGCACAACACTTCGAGGGCGGTCTCTCCTTGCCGAGTATGATTCCCATCATGCTCCGCAGGGAGAGAGCGTGGAAGGCGATGGCCCACTTCTGCCACCAAGTCATTGGGCTGAAGGAGGCCGAGGAGCGGCTGCGGGAGGATGATCCTCGGTCCGCGCCGCTCCGTCAGAGACGCACCGGCGCGCGTAGGAGGCGCTACGCGCACCTCATGCCGCCGGTGCAGTGAGGGCCACAGACGGCAGGTTGAGGGACCTGCCGTCTGACACGTGGCGGGAGGGGGGGGTGTGGAGCCCACACCCCTCCTCCAGGGAAGGGGCCCGGCTTCGGTCGGGCCGACGTCGCCGGGGCGCCGCTGTCGCATTCGCGTTGTGGTCACACCACTTGCGAGATCCAGCGGCGCCCCATTGCACAAGCGACAGGACGGCTCCCGGGGTGTTTTAGTCAGTATGCCCACACTCGGTGGGCGAGCCTGACACACGGCCGCCACCCTCCCTCAGGGGGCGGTGTCATGGTGCGTAACTGCATTTCACCCCGTAAAAAAAAAAAAAAAAAAAAAAAAGGTTAGGTTAGGTTAGGTTAGGTTAGGTTAGCTCGCGGACTGGGCGCTATTCGTGTGGAGTGCCCAGTCGCGGCGGCGAAGGCTGTCCTGGCCAAGGGGCGGCTCCCCGTAGGGTTCGGAGCGGCGGCGGTCCGGGCACTTGAAGACGTGCCTTTCCGTTGCTTCAAGTGCCTCGGACTCGGACACACCAGAGCTCTGTGCCCATCCAGTGTGGAGAGGTCAGAGCTCTGCTACCGCTGCGGGGAGGCGGGGCACAAGGCGAAGGCCTGCAGCGTGGCCTCGCCACGCTGCGCTGTCTGCTCCGCCAGTGGCCGCCCGGCTGACCACGTGATGGCGGGGAGGAAATGCAATCCTCCCCCAAAGAAGGGCCGAAAGCAGGTGCCAGTCCGGCCTGCTGCCGCCACCGCCGCCGCTGTTGAGCCCGCCGAGGTTCCGACGTCGCCGGCCGACGATGGAAATGCGATGGACCAGTAATGGGTGAGGTCCATCGCATTTTACAGGCGAACACCAACCACTGCCGAGTGGCTCAGGACCTGCTGGTGCAGGTCATGGCTGAGTGGTTGGTGGACGTGGCGGTTGTCGCCGAGCCGTACTCCGTCCCTGGCCGCTGGCTAGGAGATAGGGACGGCTTGGTGGCGCTTGTGGCGCGGTCTTCCACGGACTCCCCTCCTCTCTCGCTCTTAGAGAGAGGACCGGGATACGTGGCCACCGCGTGGGGAGAGATAGCCTTTGTGGGCGTATATTTCTCCCCAAACCGCTCACTGTCGGACTTCGAGGATTTCCTCGGAGTCCTCGCCTCTGTCGTCGGCAGGGTTGGGTCGCGTCAGGTCTCCGTTTTAGGAGACCTGAACGCCAAATCGGTGGCGTGGGGCAACCCGGCCACGGACGCGCGCGGGCGGGAGCTGGAGCTGTGGGCTGCCTTCTCCGGTCTCTCCCTACTAAACAGGGGGAGTGTCCACACGTGCGTGCGACGGCGGGGTGGGTCAATCGTGGACCTCACCTTTGCCACGCCCGCACTAGCTGCGCGTGTGGACAACTGGCGGGTGGACATGGTGGAGACTTTCTCCGATCACCGCTACGTGCGGTTTGAGATCTCCACCCAGAGCCCCCAGGGAGTGGGCCCACCGGGCCAATCCCCATTCCCTCGGTGGGCTCTCGTCCACCTGGACAGGAAGGCGGCCAAAGAGGCGGCCTTCGTCCAGGACTGGCTTTCGCCGGCCTTAAATGTCCTGGACGTGGACGCCGCTGCGGCCCAGCTGAGGGGGTCGTTGACCGAGGTGTGCAACTCAAGCATGCCTAGGTCTCATCGACGGCCCCCCCGACGCGCCGTCTATTGGTGGTCGGAGGAGTTGGCGGGCCTCCGGGCCGACTGTGTGGCGGCCCGACGGGAGTATGCCCGAAGCCGGCGGCGGCGAATACGCGACCAGGCCAATGAGGACCGCCTCTACGACCTGTACGTGGAGGCGAAGGCGGCCCTCAGGTCCGCGATATTCGCCGCGCAAGACTCGTCGCGAGACGAGTTGCTGGAGGGTCTCGACAACGACCCTTTCGGGAGGCCATACAAGGCGGCGCGGAACAAACTGCGCCCCTTTGGCCCCCCGCTGTCGGAGACCCTCGAGCCGGCATTGCTGGACGGGGTGGTCCGGTCCCTGTTTCCAAACAGGGCCAACTTCACCCCGCCAGCGATGGATCCTCCCCGGGCCGCCGTTCAGGAGGAGAACGAGGAGGAGGAGGTCCCTCCTCTCACGGAGGCAGAATTCCGCGCGGTGGCGCTTCGCCTCCGCGCGAAGAAGACGGCCCCTGGGCCAGATGGCGTCCCCGCAAGGGTGGTGGCAATAGCCGCCACTCGGATGGTGGGCAGGTTTCGGGATCTCTTCGACGCGTGTCTTGCGTCGGGGAGATTCCCGAAACCATGGAAAGAGGGGCGGCTATGCCTCCTTCGCAAGGAAGGGCGCCCGGCCGATTCCCCCTCGGCCTACCGGCCCATCGTTCTGCTCGATGAGGTCGGTAAGATGTTCGAGGGGGTTATCGCCGCCCGCCTAAACGACCACCTACGGGCGGTCGGGCCGGACCTGTCGGACGCTCAATTCGGTTTCCGGGCCGAGCGTTCGACAGTGGACGCCCTGGCCCTGCTGAAGCGCCAGGTGAAGGAGGCTGTGGACGCCAGGGACGGAGTGTTGGCTGTGTCTTTCGACATAGCCAACGCCTTCAACTCTGTTCCCCACCCCACCATCCTCGAGGCGCTCCGCTTCCACGGAGTGCCTCGGTATTTGCGGGGACTTCTGGCGGACTACTTGGAGGACCGAGTGGTCCTCCTCGTAGATAAGACTGGCCGGCTCCGGCGATACGGCGTCGAATCCGGTGTTCCGCAGGGGTCGGTCCTGGGGCCCCTTCTCTGGAACATCGGGTTCGACTGGCTGTTGCGGGGAGCCCTTCTCCGTGGCACGAGTGTTATTTGCTACGCAGATGACACTCTCCTCACCGCCCGGGGAGGGAGCTTCAGGGAGGCGGCCAGTCTGGCCTCGGCGGGCGGATCCTTAACCACCGGGAGGATCCGCCGCCTAGGGCTGAGGGTGGCGCTGCACAAGACCGAGGCCGTGTTTTTTCACGGTCCTAGGCAGCGCCCCCCGCCTGACGCCCACATTTTTGTGGAGGGCGTCAGGATTGAGGTAAAGGCCCAGATGAAATATCTGGGCCTCACGCTGGACAGCAGGTGGCGCTTCGGTCCGCACTTCAGCGGACTGTCGTCGCGCCTGCTGAAGGCGGCGAGGGCCCTCTCATGGCTCATGCCAAATATGGGAGGGCCGAGCGGGCGATGCCGGCGGCTGTACGCCGGCATTCTTAAGAGCATGGCCCTGTATGGGGCGCCCATCTGGGCGGACTCCCTCCAAAGGAGGGAGAATGCCACCGCCCTCCGGACGCCTCAAAGGGCCATCGCCCAGAGGGTGGCACGAGCCCACCGCTCGGTTGGGTTCGCGGCCGCGTGCGCCCTGGCGGGCACCCCGCCTTGGGAGCTAGAGGCGTGGGTGCTCGCCAGAGTGTACGAATGGACGGCGGGGCGAAAGGCGCTCGGGGAGCACCCCACCCCTGAGGAGCGGGCGGCCGTTCGGCGGGAGGCGAGGGAGGCAATAGTCCATCACTGGACGGCGGACCTCGCCTCCGCAACCTTCGGCCGCCGAACCCTGGACGCGCTCGGGCCGGTCCTGCAAGACTGGCTCGAGCGCACGCACGGTCTCCTCTCTTTCAGACTTGTGCAGGTGCTGTCCGGGCACGGATGCTTCGGATCGTACCTGCACCGGATCGGGAGAGAGGAGAACCCGGGGTGCCACGGCTGCGGCGCGGCGGACGACACGGCGCAGCACACCCTTGAGGTGTGCCCGTCGCTGTCCGAGCGGCGCCGCAGTCTTGTTGCCGTGGTTGGGCCGGACCTCTCGCTTCCCAGCGTGGTAAACGCCATGCTGGGGAGCGAGGAGGCATGGACGGCGGTCGCCTCCTTCTGTGAGGACGTGATGTCACAGAAGGAGGAGGCGGAGCGCGCGCGGGAGAACAATCCTCTCGCGCCACCGCTCCGCCAACGAAGGAGGGGCAGGAGAGGGCGGATACACAACCGCCCCCTCTCGCCCCATGGTGATGAGCAGCGGGCGACAGGCGCGGGGGCGCCCTCGCCCGCATTGCACTGCTCGTCACCGCGCCGTACGGGGACGACCGAGCACTCCCGGTCGTTCCCGGGCCC
Source organism: Yponomeuta plumbellus (assembly GCA_947310845.1). NCBI lineage: Eukaryota > Metazoa > Arthropoda > Insecta > Lepidoptera > Yponomeutidae > Yponomeuta > Yponomeuta plumbellus. The sequence goes on along the minus strand of OX371214.1, from coordinate 107,624 downwards.
CTCCCCGTGAGGAGAGGGGCGTGAGGGGCCCACCGTGTTAAGGCGGGCAATTGCCGGCGGGGGACTGGAAGAAATGCCAGATTCCCAGACCCCCGCCACCAAGGCGAAGAGGGAGTGCCGCTGGGTTGTTTAGTGAGTATACCGGGAAACACTTTCCCGGGAGTCCCACATACTCCTTCCGTCCCCCGGCGGAAGGAGATGCGTAACGCATTTTTCCCAGCGTTAAAAAAAAAAAAAAAAAAAAAAAAAAAAAAAAAAGGTTAGGTTAGCTCAGCTCAGGCCACGACGTGGGTCTGAAGGAGGCCCAGCGCCATCTCGAGGCGGCCAACAGGGCGCAGCTCGAGATGGAGCTCGAAGAGCGGGTCGCCGCCGAGGAGGAGCAGGCGCGCGTCCGTAGGGCCAAGGCGGGCTACGGGGCGTCGAGCGTACTATACGCTGACTACTCCTTGGCGGAGCTAGAGGAGATGGCCAAGGAGGACCAAGAGGAGATTGTTAGGGTCGCCTCGAGGTCCTCCAATCTGAAGGGCACGTTCCAAAAGTCCCTCAAATGCCGGGCCGCCAGCATGCGCGACATTATATGCGAGCTGGCGCGCCGCACGACTACGGACGAGGTGGGGCAGCTGCAGACGAGGGTCGATCGCCTGCAAAAGGAGGTCAGCGAGCTTCACAAGAAGCTCGCTGAAGCTACGGCGCAACCTGTTCAGGCCTCGCCGGCAGCGCCGGCGGTGGACCTCTCCTCCTCTCATCTTGAGGATATCATCCGCAAGGTGGTGATGGAGGAGAGAGCCTTCACCAGAGCCTGCATAGCCGGCATTGAGGACAGGCTCCTGCCTGAGAGGCGTGTCCGGCCTCCACTTGCAGCGGACAAGTCTGCGCCTGCCCCGGCCCCAGCCCCATCCTCGATGGCCCCTCCCCCGACCCCGAAGCCCTCAAAGGGCAAGGGCAAGGGTAAAAACTCGCCAACGGCCCCTCCGGCACCAGCGGCGGAACGGGGGACTAAACTGGCGGCTGCAGCGGCGGCCCCAAGCTCCCCGAGGGACGACGCCCTCCTACCCTCCACCACCCCGTCCAACGAGTCGTGGGCTGAGGTGGTTAGGAGGAAGAAGAGAGGCGTCAAAAAGGCGGTGTCGGCCGTCGCTCCCCCTGCCAATGCCCCTCCCGGCCCGTCAAAATCGACGGGCAAGGGACAGGGGAAAGGGAGGGGCAAGAAATCGGCCCCCAAGCCAGCAGGGAGGAAACTCGTTCCTCCCAAAACCGCGGCCGTAGTAGTTACGCTCACTGCGGAGGCCGCGGAGAAGGGCGAGACGTACGAGTCTGTTTTGAAACGGGCTCGTACCAACGTCGACCCTGCTGCGCTGGGGATTGGGCCGGTAACGTGCCGCCTGACCCAAACCGGGGCTCGACTCTTCGAGTTTCCGGGGGCCAACCGCGACGAGAACGCTGGCCTCTTCGCAACAAAGTTGCAAGAGGTCATAGCGGACGTGGCCAAGGTTGTCAGGCCGGCGAAGACGGCGTCCTTGGAGGTGACCGGCCTCGATGACTCGGTCACCAAAGAGGAGGTCGTGGCGGCGGTCGCAGCTGCAGGAGGCTGCGAGGTGGCGGTGGTATTGGGCCGGGTCATCAGACCCGGCCGCGGCGGACTGGGCGCTATGCGTGTGGAGTGCCCAGTCGCGGCGGCGAAGGCTGTCCTGGCCAAGGGGCGGCTCCCCGTAGGGTTCGGAGCGGCGGCGGTCCGGGCACTTGAAGACGTGCCTTTCCGTTGCTTCAAGTGCCTCGGACTCGGACACACCAGAGCTCTGTGCCCATCCAGTGTGGAGAGGTCAGAGCTCTGCTACCGCTGCGGGGAGGCGGGGCACAAGGCGAAGGCCTGCAGCGTGGCCTCGCCGCGCTGCGCTGTCTGCTCCGCCAGCGGCCGCCCGGCCGACCACGTGATGGCGGGGAGGAAATGCAATCCTCCCCCAAAGAAGGGCCGAAAGCAGGTGCCAGTCCGGCCTGCTGCCGCCGCCGCCGCCGCTGTTGAGCCCGCCGAGGGTCCGACGTCGCCGGCCGACGATGGAAATGCGATGGACCAGTAATGCGTGAGGTCTATCGCATTTTACAGGCGAACACCAACCACTGCCGAGTGGCCCAGGACCTGCTGGTGCAGGTCATGGCCGAGTGGTTGGTGGACGTGGCGGTTGTCGCCGAGCCGTACTCCGTCCCTGGCCGCTGGCTAGGAGATAGGGACAGCTTGGTGGCGCTTGTGGCGCGGTCTTCCACGGACTCCCCTCCTCTCTCGCTCTTAGAGAGAGGACCGGGATACGTGGCCGCCGCGTGGGGAGAGATAGCCTTTGTGGGCGTATATTTCTCCCCAAACCGCTCACTGTCGGACTTCGAGGATTTCCTCGGAGTCCTCGCCTCTGTCGTCGGCAGGCTTGGGTCGCGTCAGGTCTCCGTTTTAGGAGACCTGAACGCCAAATCGTTGGCTTGGGGCAACCCGGCCACGGACGCGCGCGGGCGGGAGCTGGAGCTGTGGGCTGCCTCCTCCGGTCTCTCCCTACTAAACAGGGGGAGTGTCCACACGTGCGTGCGACGGCGGGGTGGGTCAATCGTGGACCTCACCTTTGCCACGCCCGCACTAGCTGCGCGTGTGGACAACTGGCGGGTGGACATGGTGGAGACTTTCTCCGATCACCGCTACGTGCGGTTTGAGATCTCCACCCAGAGCCCCCAGGGAGTGGGCCCACCGGGCCAATCCCCATTCCCTCGGTGGGCTCTCGTCCACCTGGACAGGGAGGCGGCCAAAGAGGCGGCCTTCGTCCAGGACTGGCTTTCGCCGGCCTTAAATGTCCTGGACGTGGACGCCGCTGCGGCCCAGCTGAGGGGGGTCGTTGACCGAGGTGTGCAACTCAAGCATGCCTAGGTCTCGTCGACGGCCCCCCCGACGCGCCGTCTATTGGTGGTCGGAGGAGTTGGCAGGCCTCCGGGCCGACTGTGTGGGCGGCCCGACGGGAGTATGCCCGAAGCCGGCGGCGGCGAATACGCGACCAGGCCAATGAGGACCGCCTCTACGACCTGTACGTGGAGGCGAAGGCGGCCCTCAGGTCCGCGATATTCGCCGCGCAGGACTCGTCGCGAGACGAGTTGCTGGAGGGTCTCGACAACGACCCTTTCGGGAGGCCATACAAGGCGGCGCGGGACAAACTGCGCCCCTTTGGCCCCCCGCTGTCGGAGACCCTCGAGCCGGCATTCCTGGACGGGGTGGTCCGGTCCCTGTTTCCAAACAGGGCCAACTTCACCCCGCCAGCGATGGATCCTCCCCGGGGCCGCCGTTCAGGAGGAGAACGAGGAGGAGGAGGTCCCTCCTCTCACGGAGGCAGAATTCCGCGCGGTGGCGCTTCGCCTCCGCGCGAAGAAGACGGCCCCTGGGCCAGATGGCGTCCCCGCAAGGGTGGTGGCAATAGCCGCCACTCGGATGGTGGGCAGGTTTCGGGATCTCTTCGACGCGTGTCTTGCGTCGGGGAGATTCCCGAAACCATGGAAAGAGGGGCGGCTATGCCTCCTTCGCAAGGAGGGGCGCCCGGCCGATTCCCCCTCGGCCTACCGGCCCATCGTTCTGCTCGATGAGGTCGGTAAGATGTTCGAGGGGGTCATCGCCGCCCGCCTAAACGACCACCTACGGGCGGTCGGGCCGAACCTGTCGGACGCTCAATTCGGTTTCCGGACCGAGCGATCGACAGTGGACGCCCTGGCCCTGCTGAAGCGCCAGGTGAAGGAGGCTGTGGACGCCAGGGACGGAGTGTTGGCTGTGTCTTTCGATATAGCCAACGCCTTCAACTCTGTTCCCCACCCCACCATCCTCGAGGCGCTCCGCTTCCACGGAGTGCCTCGGTATTTGCGGGGACTTCTGGCGGACTACTTGGAGGACCGAGTGGTCCTCCTCGTAGACAAGACTGGCCGGCTCCGGCGATACGGCGTCGAATCCGGTGTTCCGCAGGGGTCAGTCCTGGGGCCCCTTCTCTGGAACATCGGGTTCGACTGGCTGTTGCGGGGGAGCCCTTCTCCGTGGCACGAGTGTTATTTGCTACGCAGATGACACTCTCCTCACCGCCCGGGGAGGGAGCTTCAGGGAGGCGGCCAGTCTGGCCTCGGCGGGCGGATCCTTAACCGCCGGGAGGATCCGCCGCCTAGGGCTGAGGGTGGCGCTGCACAAGACCGAGGCGGTGTTTTTTCACGGTCCTAGGCAGCGCCCCCCGCCTGACGCCCACATTTTTGTGGAGGGCGTCAGGATTGAGGTAAAGGCCCAGATGAAATATCTGGGCCTCACGCTGGACAGCAGGTGGCGCTTCGGTCCGCACTTCAGCGGACTGTCGTCGCGCCTGCTGAAGGCGGCGAGGGCCCTCTCATGGCTCATGCCAAATATGGGAGGGCCGAGCGGGCGATGCCGGCGGCTGTACGCCGGCATTCTTAAGAGCATGGCCCTGTATGGGGCGCCCATCTGGGCGGACTCCCTCCAAAGGAGGGAGAATGCCACCGCCCTCCGGACGCCTCAAAGGGCCATCGCCCAGAGGGTAGCACGAGCCTACCGCTCGGTTGGGTTCGCGGCCGCGTGCGCCCTGGCGGGCACCCCGCCTTGGGAGCTAGAGGCGTGGGTGCTCGCCAGAGTGTACGAATGGACGGCGGGGCGAAAGGCGCTCGGGGAGCACCCCACCCCTGAGGAAGGGGCGGCCGTTCGGCGGGAGGCGAGGGAGGCAATAGTCCATCACTGGACGGCGGACCTCGCCTCCGCAACCTTCGGCCGCCGAACCCTGGACGCGCTCGGGCCGGTCCTGCAAGACTGGCTCGAGCGCACGCACGGTCTCCTCTCTTTCAGACTTGTGCAGGTGCTGTCCGGGCACGGATGCTTCGGATCGTACCTGCACCGGATCGGGAGAGAGGAGAACCCGGGGTGCCACGGCTGCGGCGCGGCGGACGACACGGCGCAGCACACCCTTGAGGTGTGCCCGTCGCTGTCCGAGCGGCGCCGCAGTGTTGTTGCCGTGGTTGGGCCGGACCTCTCGCTTCCCAGCGTGGTAAACGCCATGCTGGGGAGCGAGGAGGCATGGACGGCGGTCGCCTCCTTCTGTGAGGACGTGATGTCACAGAAGGAGGAGGCGGAGCGCGCGCGGGAGAACAACCCTCTCGCGCCACCGCTCCGCCAACGAAGGAGGGGTAGGAGAGGGCGGATACACAACCGCCCCCTCTCGCCCCATGGTGATGAGCAGCGGGCGACAGGCGCGGGGGCGCCCTCGCCCGCATTGCACTGCTCGTCACCGCGCCGTACGGGGACGACCGAGCACTCCCGGTCGTTCCCGGGCCCCTCCCCGTGAGGAGAGGGGCGTGAGGGGCCCACCGTGTTAAGGTGGGCAATTGCCGGCGGGGGACTGGAAGAAATGCCAGATTCCCAGACCCCCGCCACCAAGGCGAAGAGGGAGTGCCGCTGGGTTGTTTAGTGAGTATACCGGGAAACACTTTCCCGGGAGTCCCACATACTCCTTCCGTCCCCCGGCGGAAGGAGATGCGTAACGCATTTTTCCCAGCGTAAAAAAAAAAAAAAAAAAAAAAGGTTAGGTTAGGTTAGGTTAGGTTAGGTTAGGTTAAGGTCGGGATAGTTCTGACGTGAAAACGGGCAACTCGTTTCGGGCCAATTTCTAGAGACCCGGTTCGAGTCCATGATGTTTTTAAGGTTGTGGTAGCCCAGGTGGGAAATACGACGATACTGTAAACAGAAGACCCTGGTTCGAGACTTGAGCATAAAATTTCTCTCCGTGCGGAGTTTCTGGTCTTCCATCGGACGCGTCCCCCGGGTGGCGGATAGGGGAACGCCCTCCAGATATGGGGGGTACCGGCTTCGGCCGGCGCGGACCAAAACCAGAGGGAGGGGGACGTCCAGTGGCTTGCGCTGCTGGATGTCCCGCGGGGTCCACTATGGGCCCCGCACCCGTAACCCCACATTGAGCGGGGCCGGGGGCCTTCGGGCCGCGAGGAGACAACCTCTATAAAAAACACACGGTGGGGGCCCTCTCTATGTCCCTCTGTCCAGCAGAGGGCGTAGAAGAGGACCGGAGAGGGAGGGGGAGAGGCGCGAGTTCCGCAAGCCGGGCTTGGGAAGGTCTTTGCGGGTGGTAAGCCAGGGACCAGGGACTGGTCACCCCATATGGTCCCTGGCCGAGGGGTGTTCCACTGGGAGGGTGAACTAGATTGGCCGAGGATCCGGGCAGAGGGCCACAACGGGTCCTCGGTAGTTGGAGGCTAGGGGAGCTCGCGCCTCTCCGCCGGGAGAGCCGGCTGCGCGGACCTTGCGCCGCCGGTTGAGTGAGGGTCACAGACGGCAGGTTGGGGGACCTGCCGTCCGACATCGTGACGGGAGAAGGGGGTGGGGGGCCCATGCCCCTTCTCCAGTGAGGGTGGGCCCGACTCCTTGGGAGTCGGGTCGACGTCGTCGGGGCGCCGCTGTCGCATTCGCGTTGTGGTTTACCACTTGCGAGAGGACCGGAGAGGGAGGGGGAGAGGCGCGAGTTCCGCAAGCCGGGCTTGGGAAGGTCTTTGCGGGTGGTAAGCCAGGGACCAGGGACTGGTCACCCCATATGGTCCCTGGCCGAGGGGTGTTCCACTGGGAGGGTGAACTAGATTGGCCGAGGATCCGGGCAGAGGGCCACAACGGGTCCTCGGTAGTTGGAGGCTAGGGGAGCTCGCGCCTCTCCGCCGGGAGAGCCGGCTGCGCGGACCTTGCGCCGCCGGTTGAGTGAGGGTCACAGACGGCAGGTTGGGGGACCTGCCGTCCGACATCGTGACGGGAGAAGGGGGTGGGGGGCCCATGCCCCTTCTCCAGTGAGGGTGGGCCCGACTCCTTGGGAGTCGGGTCGACGTCGTCGGGGCGCCGCTGTCGCATTCGCGTTGTGGTTTACCACTTGCGAGATCCGGCGGCGCCCCATTGCACGAGCGACAGGACGGCCCCCGGGGTGTTTTAGGAGGTATGCCTCTCCTATTATTAGGAGAGGAGAGTCCGACACACGGCCGTCGCCCTCCCCCAAGGGTGGCGGTTATGGTGCACAAAGCATTTCACCCCGTTAACAAAAAAAAAAAAACAAAAACAAAAAAAAAAAAGGTTAGGTTAGGTTAGGTTAGGTTAGGTTAGGACCAAAACCAGAGGGAGGGGGGACGTCCAGTGGCTTGCGCTGCTGGATGTCCCGCGGGGTCCACCATGGGCCCCGCACCCGTAACCCCACATTGAGCGGGGCCGGGGGCCTTCGGGCCGCGAGGAGACAACCTCTATAAAAAACACACGGTGGGGGCCCTCTCTATGTCCCTCTGTCCAGCAGAGGGCATGGAAGAGGGCTGGAGGGGCGGGGAGGGGCGCGAGATCCACAAGCCGGGCCTGGGAGGGACCTTGCGGGTGGTAAGCCAGGGACCAGGGACTCGGCACCCCATATGGTCTCTGGCCGAGGGGTGTTTTCTTGGGAGGGAATTCGATGGGCCGAGGATCCGGGCAGAGGGCCACAACGGGTCCTCGGTAGTTGGAGGCTTGTGGAGCTCGCGCCTCTCCGCCGGGAGAGCCGGTGGCGCGGGGGACGCCGCGCGGAGCTTGCGCCGCCGGTTGAGGGAGGGTCACAGACGGCAGGTTGGGGGACCTGCCGTCCGACATCGTGACGGGAGAAGGGGGTGGGGGGCCCATGCCCCTTCTCCAGTGAGGGTGGGCCCGACTCCTTGTGAGTCGGGTCGAAGTCGCCGGGGCGCCGCTGTCGCATTCGCGTTGTGGTTTCACACCACTTGCGAGATCCGGCGGCGCCCCATTGCACGAGCGACAGGACGGCCCCCGGGGTGTTTTAGTCAGTATGCCCACACTCGGTGGGCGAGCCTGACACACGGCCGCCACCCTCCCTCAGGGGGCGGTGTCATGGTGCGTAACTGCATTTCACCCCGTTAAAAAAAAAAAAAAAAAAAGGTTAGGTTAGGTTTTTTTTTTTTTTTTTTTAACGCGGGGAAATGCATTTGCGCACTTCGCCGCTCTGTTGTCGGGGGACAACAGAGCAGCTTTGTGGTGGACTCCCAGCACTATCGAGCCGCCTGCTCAGTGCTGGACTACCCCCTAAAACCCCGCGGTGTTCCTCCGCTACTCTACCGGGCCACAGGATAGGCCAGAGGTTAATTCACTGTGACCCGGCAAGAGCTCGCCCCCGAAGGGGCTCTACTGGTGGGGAGCCAGATTGGCTCCCCGGCGGCGCCACTCGCCCCATCGCCCATACGACGAGGCAAGGAAGCGCCGCCCCTCCTCTGGGGGGCCATAATGGCCCCCAACCGCTTCCTCGCGCCGCCCTCCCCCGACCCGTCGCCCATACAACAGGCAAGAGGAGGACGGCGCGACGCTGCGACGCCCGTCGCTCGCTCTCCAGCACTTCTCTGAAAGCAGAGAAGGTGGAGAGCGAGCGCGCGGGCCCTCTCCTTGCGCGAGAAGGCACCCTCGGAACACACGAGGGTGCCTTCCGGCCCGCCGCGATCGTGGGCGTCGGGTCCCCCGACCCTCCGCCCGCGGCCACTCTTATCCGACTAGTTTGAGGCGCGACTGCGCCCCCCCCTAGCCGGACCTCCTTCGGTTGGTCGCCTGGGTCCCGATTCACAGAGGAATTGGAACCCACGCGACCCCTCGGGCCAGATCATTCGCCGTTAGCCAGCAAGATCCCACAAGGAGAAGTCACTGACTAACGCTCAGGGCGCACCGACCCCACCACTTGCCCTTCCATCTGGTTCACAAGGAATCAGAGGGAACGGAAGCGGAGGGGTACACGTGAAGGTTATCTGGCGTGGCGCCCCAGGTTAGGTTAGGTTAGGTTAGGTTAGGTTAGGTTAGGTTAGGTTTCCGTGCGGAGTTTCTGGTCTTCCATCGGACGCGTCCCCCGGGTGGCGGATAGGGGAACGCCCTCCAGATATGGGGGGTACCGGCTTCGGCCGGCGCGGACCAAAACCAGAGGGAGGGGGACGTCCAGTGGCTTGCGCTGCTGGATGTCCCGCGGGGTCCACCATGGGCCCCGCACCCGTAACCCCACATTGAGCGGGGCCGGGGGCCTTCGGACCGCGAGGAGACAACCTCTATAAAAAACACACGGTGGGGGCCCTCTCTATGTCCCTCTGTCCAGCAGAGGGCATGGAAGAGGGCTGGAGGGTCGGGGAGGGGCACGAGTTCCACAAGCCGGGCCTGGGAGGGACGTTGCGGGAGGTAAGCCAGGGACCAGGGACTGGTCACCCCATATGGTCTCTGGCCGAGGGGTGTTTTTGTTCGAGGGCAACTTAGATGGGCCGCGGATCCGGGCAGAGGGCCACAACGGGTCCTCGGTAGCTGGAGGCTTGAGGAGCTCGCGCCTCTCCGCCGGGAGAGCCGGTGGCGCGGGGGACGCCGCGCGGACCTTGCGCCGACGGTCGAGTGTGGGTCACAGACGGCAGGTTGGGGGACCTGCCGTCCGACATCGTGACGGGATAAGGGGGTGGGGGGCCCATGCCCCTTCTCCAGTGAGGGTGGGCCCGACTCCTTGCGAGTCGGGTCGACGTCGTCGCCGGGGCGCCGCTGTCGCATTCGCGTTGTGGTTTCACACCACTTGCGAGATCCGGCGGCGCCCCATTGCACGAGCGACAGGACGGCCCCCGGGGTGTTTTAGGAGGTATGCCTCTCCTATTATTAGGAGAGGAGAGTCCGACACACGGCCGTCGCCCTCCCCCAAGGGTGGCGGTTATGGTGCACAAAGCATTTCACCCCGTTAACAAAAAAAAAAAAAAGGTTAGGTTAGGTTAGGTTAGGTTAGGTTGGGATTCGACGATAGGTTAGCATTGGGTTTGTGGATTTATTATTTTTTTCGTTATTTGGTGGATTTGTTTTTTTTTTCGTTATTTTGGTTCGGTGAATTAGCTTAGTAGTGTGTTCCTTGGGATTGGTTTAGACGTTTAAGTTAGCTGTAGGTTACGTTTCTTGTATATTGGCTTAGTTTAATATTGGGTTTGTGGATTTATCTTTTTTTCTTTTTCGTTATTTTCTTGGGTAGGTTAGGCAGATTAGAATAAGTGTTACGCTAGTAGTGAGCCTTGAGAGTCCAGCATGGACTCCGACGCTTCGGCGTCGTCCACTTCTAGGGGGAAAAAGAGAGACAGGGGGGAAAGTGGTTTGTCTTGCTCACCATCACCGTCGTCGGATACCGAGACGGAGATGACAGTGGCTGCCAGGGTGCGTACGGCGAAGCGTGGGAAGGCGCGCCTCACCTACCACGTCTCGGGACTGGCAAGGGCCAATAAGGCCCTCAAAGAGCGAACGGAAGAGGCCCGCGACGAGGCCTATGAAAAGGGCCTCCAGAAGAAGGCCTTCATGAGGCCGTCGCAGGCCGCCTTGGCCTGTGACGATGAGGGGGAGGTCCGGGATTCCACGGACCCGGAGGTGGAGGCGTCCTTGGACGTTCAAACTATGAGGGCCCGGGTGGGGGAGAACCTCTCCACCATTCTCGAATACGTTGGCAAGTCCTCCAATCTAAAGGGAGGATTTGCCAATAAGATAAAGGGGTGTGCGGCGAACATCGCCGACATGGTGGATGAGTTAGCGAACGCTAAGACCACCGACTCGATGCGCAGGCTGCGGGCGGACAATGTCCGCCTCAGCCAGGAGCTCACCAATTTGAGGGGCGAGCTCCGGGCGTATAAAAGGGAGTTTGAGGCCCACAAGGCCTCTATGGCGGCTGCAGGTACGGCCGCCGAGCCGAATGCAGCCTGCGCAGCTCCCTCACCTACCGTGGTGGGGGATGAGTTGGTGGAACGCCTGCTGGCGGCTCTCCTCCCTCCGCTTGCCAGGATGGTAGAGGGGAAGGTGGCGGGGCTCCTCTCCCCAAACGAGAGGGTGCGTCCGCCACTAGCTGCGGAAGGCAAACGGAGGGAGGCGGCGCCCATGGTGGCACCCGTGGCGGCGCCCGTGGCGGCGCCCAGGGTGACGAAGGGGACGGCGAAGAAGGCGGCCAGGACCGCGGCCTCAGTGCCGGCGACCCAGAGGTCACAGCCGTCGCAGCCGGGGCCTTCGACCTCGCAGGCGGCCCCCGCCCCCTCCACCTCGGCCGAAACTTGGACCGAGGTGGTGCGCCGCGGGAAGAAGGTGGCGGCAAAGGGGCCGACCCAAGTGTCGGCCACACAAAAAGTGGAGGCCCGCAAGGAGGCCCCCAAGGAGGCCAAGAAGGCGCCCAAGCTGGTGGCTCCTCGGTCGGCGGCGGTGGTGCTGACGTTGGCACCAGAGGCCGTGGGACACCTTTCCTACGGAGAGGTGCTGGCCAAGGCCGAGGAGGCCATCAACTTGGGCGAGATGGGGATCGAGGGGCTGAAGACCCGCCAGACGGCAACAGGAGCCCGTATGCTTGAAATTACGGGCTCCCAGAAGTCCGAAAAGGCCGACCAACTGGCGGCCAAACTTCGGACGGTGCTGTCTGGTGTGGTGCGGGTGGACCGCCCCACCAAGACCGCCGACATCCGCGTAGTCGGCCTCGACGACGCCGCCACACCCGAAAAGTTGGCGGCGGCGGTGGCCAGGACGGGAGGCTGCGCGGTGGAGGCGGTCAAGGTGTGTGGGGTGATCCGCCCCAACGCCAGAGGGGAGGGCACGGCTCTGGTGTCGTGCCCGGTTGACGCCGCGAAGCGGATAACGGAGGCCGGCCGCCTGCTGGTGGGCTGGAGCTCGGCGCGTGCCCAGCTCCTAGACTCGCGCCCCATGCGCTGTTACAGGTGCATGGGGCTGGGGCACACGCGCCAGCTGTGCCCATCGGCGGCTGACCGTAGCGGCCTCGTAGGCGTGCCAGGTAGTGCCGCCCCGCTGCGCCATATGCGCGGATAGGGGCCTAAAGGCGGACCATATTATGGGGGGGCGTAATTGCAACCCCCCCCATGTCAGGGGGAGACTGGCCCCAGCACCCCAGGGCCAGAGAGCGGAGGGCCGCCAAACGGCCACCGCGAGGGATGCTGAGATGTCTCACTAATGGACAGAGGACATCTCAGCGTCCTACAGGCGAATGTTAACCACTCCGCCGGGGCGCAAGACCTGCTCTTGCAGTCCATGGCGGAGTGGGACATAGCTGTGGCGGCGGTGGCGGAGCCTTACTTCGTGCCCAGCCAACCTCATTGGTTGGGGGACGAGAACGGCTCCGCCGCCATTGTGGTCTCGGCTGGCCTTGGGGTCCCTTTCTCCCTCATCGAGAAGGGGCCCGGCTACGTGGTGGCGTCATGGGGAGAGTACGCGCTGATAAGCGTGTACTTCTCCCCAAACAGACCGTTGGCGGACTTCGAGCGGTTTCTCACCCGACTCGGAGCCGCCATCGGGAGGGTGGCGCCCCGCGAGGTGCTGGTGCTCGGGGACCTCAACGCGAAGTCCGTCGCGTGGGGGAACCCGAGCACCACTCCGAAGGGCCGGGAGCTGGAGGCCTTTGCCCTGGCTTCGGGGCTGACCCTGCTCAACAGGGGCACAGTCCACACCTGCGTGCGGCAGCGGGGGGGATCCGTGGTGGATGTTTCGTTCGCCACGCCCGCTGTCGCCGGAAAGGTGTGGGACTGGTGCGTAGTTGAAGAGGTGGAGACCCTGTCGGACCACAGGTACATCAGGTTCGAGGTCTCCACCTCGGGCAGGGCGGCCCCGACCCAACGGTGGCCGAGCCAGTTCCCTCGTTGGGCCCTGTCGAGGTTCGACGCGGGGCTGGCCGCGGAGGCGGCGATCGTCCGCCGATGGAGTTTTCCCCCGCCGGGAGTTAGGGGTGGACGACATGGCTGCGCACATGCGGGAGGCGCTCACTGCCGTATGTGACGCAGCCATGCCCAGGGTGAGCGGTCGCCCACCCCGGAGGCGGGGACAGGTTTATTGGTGGTCGCAGGAGATCGCCGACCTCCGCGCGTCGTGCTCCGCGGCCCGCAGGGCCTACACGAGGGGCAGGCGTCGGCCAAGCCAGGAGGGCACTGATGGCCAGCTGTACGCGGCGTACCGACGGGCCAGGAAGGCGGTGCAGCTGGCCATCAGCAGGGCAAAGGAGAGGGCCAGAGAGGCCATGCTGGAGGGACTGGACAGGGATCCGTGGGGTCGTCCGTACCGATGGGCGCGTAATAAAATGCGCGCCCAGACGGCCCCGACGACGGAGACTCTGGACCCCCAGTTCCTCCAGCGGGTGGTCGGGGAGCTGTTCCCCCGGCAGGGGCACTTCAGCCCCCCAGCGATGGCCGCCAGTCGACCGCAGGAGGACGTGGGAGAGGAGCAGACGCCCCCACCCATCACGGACGGCGAGATGGGAGCCGCCATACGGTGCCTTCGGTCTAAGAAGAGGGCACCGGGTCCGGATGGGGTCCCCGGGAAGGTGCTATTCGTGGCGCTGGAGTACCTCGGGGAACAGCTTCGGGAACTGTTCAATATGTGCATTCGCACGGGACAGTTCCCGGAGCTGTGGAGGGTGGGGCGGTTGGTCCTGTTGCCCAAGGCGGGTCGTTCTGCCGACTCTCCTTCGGCATACAGGCCAATCGTCCTGCTGGATGAGGTCGGGAAGCTGCTGGAACGCATTCTGGCGGCCCGACTCAACCGGCATCTGCTCGGTCCGGGGCCCGGCCTCTCAGAGGCCCAATACGGGTTCCGGGCACTGCGGTCGACGGTGGACGCCGTCCTGGCCCTGAGGCGCCTCACCACAGAGGCGACCGAGCGGGGGTCCAGGGTACTTGCCGTGTCCCTGGACATAAAGAATGCCTTCAACAGCATTCCCCATGCCACCATTATCGAGGCGCTCCGGTTTCAAGGAGTGCCTCGGTACATGGGAGTGCTGTTGAGGGCATACTTGGAGGGCAGGACGGTGATGGCCGTCGCGAGGGGCGGCCGCCTGGTGGAGCACTCGGTGGAGGCCGGCGTCCCGCAGGGTTCGGTGTTGGGGCCGATCCTGTGGAACGTCGGCTATGACTGGGTGCTCCGAGGCAGACTCCTCCCCGGGATGAGTGTCATCTGCTATGCAGACGACACTCTAGTCACCGCCCGGGGAGGAGACTTCAAGGAGGCCTCCCGACTCGCCACAGTGGGGGTGGATCTGGTAGTCGGGAGGATCCGGCGGCTGGGGCTGCAGGTTGCCCTTGAAAAGACGGAGGCCCTTTTATTTCACGGGCCCCGAGCCGGGCCGCCGCCGGGCGCGAATATCGTCCTCGGCGGCGGCACGGTGGTGAGGATCGGGGCCCAAATGAAATATTTGGGCCTCGTGCTTGATGGGCGGTGGAGCTTTGGCCCCCACTTCAGGGAGCTGGGGCCAAGGCTCGTCAGGGCAGCCGCAGCCCTAGGGCAGCTCCTGCCCAACAAGGGAGGGCCCAACGCCAGGTGCCGTAGGCTGATGGCGGGCATCATCCGCAGTATGGCACTGTACGGTGCCCCGGTGTGGGTAGACGCTCTCTGTGGCTCCAACAAAGCACTGCTCAGGAGGCCACAGAGAGTGATCGCCCAGAGGGCGATTAGGGGGTACCGTACGGTGTCGTGGGCGGCAGCCATGGTCCTGGCCGCGGATCCTCCCTGGGAGCGGGAGGCCGAGGTTCTCGCCCGGGTGTACCGGTTTGTCGCGGACAAGAGGGCCCAGGGCGAGAACCCGGCCCCGAGGGAGGTGCGCCGCGAGAGGCGCGAGGCCAAAGATGACTTGGTGGAGAGGTGGGCCGAAGACCTCGAGGTGGCCCAATATGGCGTGTGGACCATACAGGCCGTAAAGCCGGTCCTGGAGCGCTGGATGCGTCGCAAACGCAGGCCCCTCACCTTCCGGATGGTGCAGGTGCTTACCGGGCATGGGTGCTTCGGCAAGTACCTGCACCGCATCGGGAGGGAGGAGACGCCGGAGTGCCGCGAATGCGACGCTCCAGCGGACACGGCGGAGCACACTCTGGCGGAGTGTGCGGCCTGGGGTCCACAGCGCCACGTTCTGGCGCAACACTTCGAGGGCGGTCTCTCCTTGCCGAGTATGATTCCCATCATGCTCCGCAGGGAGAGAGCGTGGAAGGCGATGGCCCACTTCTGCCACCAAGTCATTGGGCTGAAGGAGGCCGAGGAGCGGCTGCGGGAGGATGATCCTCGGTCCGCACCGCTCCGTCGGAGACGCACCGGCGCGCGTAGGCGACGCTACGCGCACCTTATGCCGCCGGTGCAGTGAGGGCCACAGACGGCAGGTTGAGGGACCTGCCGTCTGACACATGGCGGGAGGGGGGGGTGTGGAGCCCACACCCCTCCTCCAGGGAAGGGGCCCGGCTTCGGTCGGGCCGACGTCGCCGGGGCGCCGCTGTCGCATTCGCGTTGTGGTCACACCACTTGCGAGATCCAGCGGCGCCCCATTGCACAAGCGACAGGACGGCTCCCGGGGTGTTTTAGTCAGTATGCCCACACTCGGTGGGCGAGCCTGACACACGGCCGCCACCCTCCCTCAGGGGGCGGTGTCATGGTGCGTAACTGCATTTCACCCCGTAAAAAAAAAAAAAAAAAAAAAAAGGTTAGGTTAGGTTAGGTTAGGTTGTGTCTATTGAGCTTAGGCTGTTCGGAGTTAGGCTTAGTGTTTGGTTGGTTTAAGTTTTTCTTTATTCTTATTCTGGTGTTTGGTTGAGTTTTTCTTTAGGAGTCGGGATTTTTTGTTTGCATAGTAAGGTGTGGTTTTTTGTTATTTTCGATACTGAAGGTGTGGTGTAGTAGTGTGTGCTTAGTGTTTGGTTAGTTTAAGTTTTTCTTTATAGCTTAGGCTGTTCGGAGTTAGGCTTAGTGTTTGGTTGGTTTAAGTTTTTCTTTATTCTTATTCTGGTGTTTGGTTGAGTTTTTCTTTAGGAGTCGGGATTTTTTGTTTGCATAGTAAGGTGTGGTTTTTTGTTATTTTCGATACTGAAGGTGTGGTGTAGTAGTGTGTGCTTAGTGTTTGGTTAGTTTAAGTTTTTCTTTATGGAGGTTGAGGCTAAGAGCTTAGGCTGTTCGGAGTTAGGCTTAGTGTTTGGTTGGTTTAAGTTTTTCTTTATTCTTATTCTGGTGTTTGGTTGAGTTTTTCTTTAGGAGTCGGGATTTTTTGTTTGCATAGTAAGGTGTGGTTTTTTGTTATTTTCGATACTGAAGGTGTGGTGTAGTAGTGTGTGCTTAGTGTTTGGTTAGTTTAAGTTTTTCTTTATTCTTATTCTTTCTCAGGTGGGGGTTTACTGGGTTTTGTAGGTTAAGCTGTATATATTTCGTGTACATTCTTAGGCTAGGTTGTGCGATTAGGTTAAGGTTTAAGTAGGTCTAACATAGCAAGCCGCAAGGCTTGCCTGTGGGTCCAAAAATGGACGTTGATGCTTCGGCATCTTCCAGCATAGATCGGGGAAGGAAGAGAGGCGGAGAGGACATGGCGTTCCTGTCGGCGTCGGGGTCCGAAACGGAAACCGAGAGGTCCGCCGCTGCCAAGGTGCCCGTGGCGAAGCGGGGGAAGGCGCGCCTCACGTTCTCGGCTTCTGGGCTGTTGAGGGCCAATAGGGTGAAACGCGGGAAGGCGCGCCTCGCGGGGCATTCGT
The DNA here is from genome assembly GCA_947310845.1 of Yponomeuta plumbellus. NCBI lineage: Eukaryota > Metazoa > Arthropoda > Insecta > Lepidoptera > Yponomeutidae > Yponomeuta > Yponomeuta plumbellus. Next base: position 91,082 of record OX371214.1, on the reverse strand, counting down.
CTGGGTTGGCGAGGGCCAATAGGGCCCTCAAAGAGAGGGAGGAGGAGGCCCGAGACGAGGCCTCCATGAGAGCCCTCGAGAGAAAGGCATTTATGAAGCCGTCACAGGCCACCCAGTTGATCTGTGACGACGAGGGGGAGGTCCGGGACTCCACGGACCAGGAGGTGGAGGCATCCCTGGACGTCGAAACAATGAGGGCGCGGGTGGGGGAGAACCTCTCCACCATTATGGAATATGTTGGCAAGTCCTCCAATTTAAAGGGAGGGTTTGCCAACAAGATAAAGGGTTGCACGACGAGCATCGCCGACATGGTGGAGGGGTTGGCTAACGCCAAGACCTCCGAATCGATGCGCAGGCTGCGGGCGGACAATGTCCGCCTCAGTCAGGAGCTCACCAACTTGAGGGGTGAGCTCCGGGCGTATAAGAGGGACTTCGAGGCCCTCAAGGCCTCGACGGCGGCTGCGGGCACAGTCGTCGGTCCGAGCGCAGCCTGCGCAGCTCCCCCACCGGCGGTAGAGATTGGGGACGAGCTAGTGGAGCGCCTGTTGGCGGCCCTCCTCCCTCCTCTCGCGAGGATGGTGGAGGGGAAGGTGGCGGGGCTCGTCCCCACTCACGAGAGGGCTCGCCCGCCGCTTGCGGCGGACAAGCGGAAAGCGGTGCCCGCGGGGGCGCCGGTGACGACGCCCTTGGCGGCACCCGCAACGGCGCCAGTGGTGACGCCCTTGGCGGCACCCGCGGCGGCGGGAAAAACGGGGAGACCCACGGCCGGGAAGGCGGCCCCGGTGGCGACCCGGAGGTCAGCGACCCAGGGGACGCAGCCGGCGCCCCCGACCACCCAGGCGGCCCCCGTCCCCTCCACCTCGGCCGAGACGTGGACCGAGGTGGTACGCCGCGGTAAGAAGGCGGCCGCACCAGCGGCCAAGGGGCCGTCCCAAGGGTTGGACACATCGAAGGCGGGGCCCCCCGCTCAGGAGGCCAACAAGAAGAAGGAGGTCAGGCTGACGGCTCCCCGGTCGGCGGCCGTGGTGCTTACCCTAGCACCAGAGGCCGTGAGCCGGGGCATCTCGTACAGAGATGTCCTGGCCAAGGCCGAGGAGGCCGTCAGCTTAGACGAACTTGAGATTGTTGGCCTCAAAAGCCGACAAACGGCCACAGGAGCCCGGATGCTGGAGATAACGGGCTCCCAGAAGTCGGAGAAGGCGGATCGGCTGGCGGCAAAGTTGAAGGTGGCGCTGGCCGACATGGTGCGTGTCGACCGCCCCACGAAGACGGTCGACATGCGCATCGTCGGCCTTGACGACGCCGCCACGCCCGAGAAGCTGACGGCGGCAGTGGCCAGAGCGGGGGGCTGCACGGCTGAGGCCGTGAAGGTCTGCGGGGCGATCCGCCCCAACGCCAGGGGGGAGGGCACGGCTCTTGTGTCATGCCCGGTTGACGCTGCGAAGCGTATCACAGAGGCCGGCCGCCTGCTGGTGGGTTGGAGCTCGGCGCGTGCCCAGCTCCTCGAAGCGCGCCCCATGCGCTGCTACAAGTGCATGGGGCTGGGGCACACGCGCCAGTTGTGCCCATCAGCGGCGGACCGTAGCGGCCTCTGCTACCGCTGCGGCGTGTCCGGGCACACTGCTGAGACGTGCCAGGTCGTGCCCCCCCGCTGCGCAATTTGCGCAGACAGGGGCCTAAAGGCGGACCATGTCATGGGGGGGCGTAGCTGCAACCCCCCCCATGTCAGAGGTAGACTGACCCCGGCACCCCAGGGCCAGGGAGTGGAGAGCCGCCAGACGGCAGCCGCGAGGGATGCTGAGATGTCACACTAATGGACAGCGGACATCTCAGCGTCCTCCAGGCGAACGTCAACCACTCCGCCGGAGCGCAAGACTTGCTCTTGCAGTCCATGGCGGAGTGGGACATAGCCGTGGCGGCGGTGGCGGAGCCCTACTTCGTCCCTAGCCAACCTCACTGGCTGGGGGACGAGAACGGCTCTGCCGCCATCGTTGTGAGGGCTGGTCCTGGGGTCCCCTTCTCTCTCGTAGAAAGGGGGCCGGGGTACGTGGTGGCGTCATGGGGGGAGTACGCGCTGGTAAGCGCGTACTTCTCCCCAAACCGACCGTTGGCGGACTTCGAGCGGTTCCTCACCCGACTCGGAGCCGCCATCGGAAGGGTGGCGCCCCGCGAGGTCCTGGTGCTCGGGGACCTCAACGCGAAGTCCGTCGCGTGGGGGAACCCGAGCACCACACCAAGAGGCCGGGAGCTGGAGGCCTTTGCCCTGGCTTCGGGGCTGACCCTGCTCAACAGGGGCACAGCCCACACCTGCGTGCGGCAGCGGGGGGGATCCGTGGTGGATGTCTCATTCGCCACGCCCGCTGTCGCTAGCAAGGTGTGGGACTGGTGTGTGGTTGAAGAGGTGGAGACCCTATCAGACCACAGGTACGTTAGGTTCGAGGTCTCCACCTCAGGCAGGGCGGCCCCGACCCAACGGTGGCCGAGCCAGTTCCCTCGTTGGGCCCTGTCGAGGTTCGACGCGGGGCTGGCCGCGGAGGCGGCGATCGTCCGCCGGTGGAGTTTTCCCCGCCGAGAGCTGGGGGTGGACGACATGGCCGCGCACATGCGGGAGGCGCTCACTGCCGTTTGTGACGCGGCCATGCCCAGGGTGAGCGGACGTCCACCCCGGAGGCGGGGACAAGTATACTGGTGGTCGCAGGAGATCGCCGACCTCCGCGCGTCGTGCTCCGCGGCCCGCAGGGCCTATACGAGGGGCAGGCGTCGGCCAAGCCAGGAGGACGCTGATGGCCAGCTGTACGCGGCGTACCGGCAGGCGAGGAAGGCGGTGCAGCTGGCCATCAGCAAAGCGAAGGAGAGGGCCAGGGAGGCCATGCTGGAGGGACTGGACAGGGATCCGTGGGGCCGTCCGTACCGATGGGCGCGTAATAAAATGCGCCCTCAGACGGCCCCGACGACGGAGACCCTGGACCCCCAGTTCCTCCAGCGGGTGGTCGGGGAGTTGTTCCCCCGGCAGGGGCGCTTCAGCCCCCCAGCGATGGCCGCCAGTCGACCGCAGGAGGACGAGGGAGAGGAGCAGACGCCCCCCCCCATCACGGACGGCGAGATGGGAGCCGCCATACGGTGCCTTCGGTCTAAGAAGAGGGCACCGGGTCCGGATGGGGTCCCCGGGAAGGTGCTATTTGTGGCGCTGGAGTACCTCGGGGAACAGCTTCGGGAACTCTTCAATATGTGCATTCGCACTGGACAGTTCCCGGAGCTGTGGAGGGTGGGGCGGTTGGTCCTGTTGCCGAAGGCGGGTCGTTCTGCCGACTCTCCTTCGGCATATAGGCCAATCGTCCTGCTGGATGAGGTCGGGAAGCTGCTGGAACGCATTCTGGCGGCCCGACTCAACCGGCATCTGCTCGGACCGGGGCCCGGCCTCTCAGAGGCCCAGTACGGGTTCCGGGCACTGCGGTCGACGGTCGACGCCGTCCTTGCCCTGAGGCGCCTCACGACGGAGGCGACCGAGCGCGGGTCCAGGGTCCTGGCTGTGTCCCTGGACATCAGGAATGCCTTCAACAGCATCCCCCATGCCACCATTATCGAGGCGCTCCGGTTCCAAGGGGTGCCTCGGTACATGGGGACGCTGTTGAAGGCTTACCTGGAGGGCAGGACGGTGGTGGCCATCGGAAGGGGCGGCCGCCTGGTGGAGCACTCGGTGGAGGCCGGCGTCCCGCAGGGTTCGGTGTTGGGGCCGATCCTGTGGAACGTCGGCTATGACTGGGTGCTCCGCGGGAGACTCCTCCCCGGGATGAGTGTCATATGCTATGCAGACGACACTCTTGTCACCGCCCGGGGAGGAGACTTCAGGGAGGCCTCCCGACTCGCCACGGTAGGGGTAGACCTGGTGGTCGGGAGGATCAGGCGGCTGGGCCTCGAGGTGGCCCTGGAGAAGACTGAGGCCCTTCTGTTTCATGGGCCCCGAGCCGGGCCGCCGCCGGGCGCGAACATCGTCCTCGGCGGCGGAACGGTGGTGAGGATCGGGGCCCAGATGAAATATTTGGGCCTCATTCTGGATGGGCGATGGGGCTTTGGCCCCCACTTCAAGGAGTTGGGGCCAAGGCTCGTCAGAGCGGCCGCGGCGCTCGGGCAGCTCCTCCCGAACAAGGGAGGGCCCAACGCCAGGAGCCGAAGGCTAATGTCGGGTATTGTCCGCAGCATGGCACTGTACGGTGCCCCGGTGTGGGTGGACGCCCTCTGTGCTGCCAACAAGGCCCTCCTACGGAGACCGCAGAGGGTAATCGCACAGAGGGCCATCAGAGGATACCGTACGGTGTCATGGGCGGCAGCCACGCTCCTGGCTGCGGACCCTCCCTGGGAGCGCGAGGCCGAGGTTCTCGCCCGGGTGTACCGGTTTGTCGCGGACAAGAGGGCCCAGGGCGAGAACCCGGCCCCAAGGGGGGTGCGCCGCGAGCGCCGCGAGGCGAAGGATGACTTGGTGGAGAGGTGGGCCGAAGACCTCGAGGTGGCCCAATATGGCGGGTGGACCATACGGGCCGTGAAGCCGGTCCTCGAGCGCTGGATGCGTCGCAAACGCAGGCCCCTCACCTTCCGGATGGTGCAGGTGCTGACCGGGCATGGGTGCTTCGGTAAGTACCTGCACCGCATCGGGAGGGAGGAGACGCCGGAGTGCCGCGAATGCGACGCTCCAGCGGACACGGCGGAGCACACCCTCGAGGAGTGTGCGGCCTGGGGTCCACAGCGCCATATTCTGGCGCAACACTTTGAGGACGGTCTCTCCCTGCCGAGTATGATTCCTATCATGCTCCGCAGGGAGAGAGCGTGGAAGGCGATGGCCCACTTCTGCCACCAAGTCATGGGGCTGAAGGAGGCCGAGGAGCGGTTGCGGGAGGTCGACCCTCGGTCCGCGCCGCTCCGTCGGCGAAGAACCGGCGCGCGCAGGAGGAGGTACGCGCACCTCATGCCGCCGGTGTAGCGAGGGCCACAGACGGCAGGTTGAGGGACCTGCCGTCCGACTCCGTGGCGGGAGGGGGGGGTGTGGGGCCCACACCCCTCCTCCAGGGAAGGGGCCTGGCTTAGGCCAGGCCGACGTCGCCGGGGCGCCGCTGTAGCATTCGCGTTGTGGTCACACCACTTGCGAGATCCAGCGGCGCCCCATTGCACAAGCGACAGGACGGCTCCCGGGGTGTTTTAGTCAGTATGCCTCCCTTAGCACCTAGGGGAGGTGAGCCTGACACACGGCCGCCACCCTCCCTCAGGGTCGCGGTGTCACGGTGCGTAAGTGCATTTCACCCCGTTAAAAAAAAAAAAAAAAAAAAAAAAGGTTGTGTCTATTGAAAGGAGAGACGGTTAGGTTAGGTTAGGTTAGGTTAGGTTAGGTTAGGTTAGGTTAGGTTAGGTTAGGTTAGGTTGGTTGGGTGTTTTGAGGTTGGGTGTTAGGCTAAGAGCTTAGGCTGTATGGAGTTTTTTTTAGTGTTTAGTACTGCTTGGTGTAGGTGATTGATTTTCGATTTTTCGGTGTGGGATTTTGTGTTAGGCTAAGAGCTTAGGCTGTTTGGAGTTTTTGTTTGAGTTTGATACTGTTGAAGGGTTTGGTTGTTTTTTGCTGTAGTGTTGGAGTATTTTTTCTTTTTATATTTGCTTAGGTGCGGGTTTAGTGTTAGTTGTAGGTTAAGTTGTACATTTACTTGTATATACTTTAGGTAGGTTAGTTTAGGTTTAAGACAGTGAGCCACATTGGTGGCCACTGGTGGGTCCCAAATGGACCCCGATGCCTCGGCATCGGCCGTAGACCGAGGGAAGGGAGGGAAGAAGCGGATCCGGTTCAGGTTCTGCTCCCCATCCGCTTCCGACTCAGAGTTGGAGATGTTGGCCGCGGCAAAGGTCCCGACGGCGAGGCGCGGAAAACCGCGACCCCGTGGGTCTGCTGCGGGGCTGACAAGGTCCAAGAAGGACCTGAAGGAGGAGGTGGCTCATGACGGGGCCAACAATAGGGCCCTTCGCAATAAGCGGTCCCAGCTACCGGCTGTCCTGGTGGCTGACGATGAGGAGGAGGTCCAGGATTCGGACCAAGGGTGGGGAAACCGGGAACTGGACCTCCAGACAATGAGGGCCCGTGTGGGAGAAAGTCTTGCTTCCATTATGGAGTATGTGGGAGACTCGTCGGATATGAAAGGAGGGCACGCCAGTAAAGTCAAGGGCTGTGCGGAAAATATCGCCGAGATTGTGGAGGAGATGGCGAGTGTTAAGACGACTGTCGCCATGCGCAGACTGCGCATCGACAACACTCGCCTCAGCCGTGAGCTCACGATCACGAAAGGTGTGTCGGACTCATACAAGCGGGACCTCAAGGCCCTCCAGGCCACCGTTATTGCTGCCAACAAGGCGCGGGCGGAGGCGGCGGCGGACGATCCGCCCGTCCCGGAGGTGAGCGAGGGGCTGGTGGAGCGCCTGCTGGCCGCTCTGCTCCCTCCCATCGCGAGGATGGTCGAGGGGAAAGTGGCGGGGCTCGTCTCCTCGGCCGAGAGGGCTCGCCCGCCACTAGCGGCGGACAGCAAAAAGAGGGAGGCGGTGCCCGTGGCGGCACCAGTGGCAAAGGGGGCGGGAAGGCTTAGGGCTGCCAAGGCAGCTGCGGGTGCAACCCAGGAGATGGCAGCGACTCAAGGGTCGCTGGAGTGTGCGACCGCTCAGGTGACCCCCGCACCCTCCACCTCAGCCGAGAGCTGGACGGAGGTGGTGCGTCGGGGGAGGAAGGTGGCGGCAACAGCAGCGCCTGTGGCTAAGGGGCCGACTCAAGGGTCGGCCACACATAAGGCGGGGACCCCCCAAGGGGCAAAAAAGGCGGTCAGGCTGGTGGCTCCTCGGTCGGCAGCAGTGGTGATGACCCTGGCACCAGAGGCCGTGGGCCAGGGCATCACCTATAGGGAGGTGTTGGCGAGGGCCGAGGAGTCAATCGACCTGGACGAGCTGCAGATCAGCGGGCTCAAGATCCGACAGACGGCCACTGGAGCCCGCATGCTGGAGGTCGCGGGCTCCCAAAGGTCAGAGAGGGCCGACCAGCTGGCGGAAAAATTGAGGGCGGCGCTGCCCGGCGTGGTCCGTATCGACCGCCCAACGAAGACGGTCGACGTGCGCGTCATCGGCTTGGATGATGCGGCCACGCCGGAAAAGCTAACGGCGGCGGTGGCGAAAGCGGGTGGTTGCGCTGTTGAGGCGGTGAAGGTGTGCGCAGCAATCCGCCCCAACACCAGGGGGGAGGGCACGGCACTCGTGTCGTGCCCTATTGAGGCTGCGCAGAAAATACAGCAGGCCGAGCGTCTCCTGGTGGGCTGGAGCTCGGTCCGTGTCCAGCTCCTGGAGGCGCGCCCCATGCGTTGTTACAAATGCATGGGGTTGGGGCACACGCGCCAGCTGTGCCCCTCGGCGGCGGATAGAAGCGGTTTATGCTTCCGGTGCGGGGTGCCCGGGCACACAGCGAATGGCTGCCAGACTGTGCCCCCTCGCTGCGCCATCTGCGCCGACCGGGGGCAGCAGGCGAATCATATCATGGGGGGGCGCAACTGCAACCCCCCCCAAGTCAGAGGAAGGCTGACCCCGGCTCCCCAGGGCCAGAGAACAGAAGGCCGCCAGATGGCGACCGTGAGAAATGCTGAGATGGCAGACTGAGGAGACGTCTCAGCGTCACATACGTAGCGGCCGTAGCGGAGCTGTGCTCCGTCTCTGGCCGCGTTCGGGGCCCCCCTTCTACCACGCGGAGCAGGGGCCGGGAAGAGGCTACGGAGCGGCTGGGAGGGGAGGACCCGATGGTCACGCCGCCGCTCCGCCGGATAGGAGGAACCGGTGCGCGAGGAAGGCGCCGCGCGCAGGAGGCGCCGCGCGCAATCCACGCCGCCGGTGTAGAGTGCGGGCCACAGACAGCAGGTTGAGGGACCTGCTGTCCGTTTCCGTGGCGGGAGGGGGGGGGTGTGGAGCCCACACCCCTCCTCCAGGTTATGGGCACGGCTTCGGTCGGGCCGACGTCGCCGGGGCGCCGCTGTAGCATTCGCGTTGTGGTCACACCACTTGCGAGATCCAGCGGCGCCCCATTGCACAAGCGACAGGAGGGCTCCCGGGGTGTTTTAGTCAGTATGCCTCCCTAACACTAGGGGAGGTGAGCCTGACACACGGCCGCCACCCTCCCTCAGGGTCGCGGTGTCATGGTGCGTAAGTGCATTTCACCCCGTTAAAAAAAAAAAAAAAAAAAAAAAAAAAGGTTAGGTTAGGTTTTTTTTTTTTTTTAACGCGGGGAAATGCATTTGCGCACTTCGCCGCTCTGCTGTCGGGGGACAACAGAGCAGCTTTGTGGTGGACTCCCAGCACTATCGAGCCGCCTGCTCAGTGCTGGACTACCCCCTAAAACCCCGCGGTGTTCCTCCGCTACTCTACCGGGCCACAGGATAGGCCAGAGGTTAATTCACTGTGACCCGGCAAGAGCTCGCCCCCGAAGGGGCTCTACTGGTGGGGAGCCAGATTGGCTCCCCGGCGGCGCCACTCGCCCCATCGCCCATACGACGAGGCAAGGAAGCGCCGCCCCTCCTCTGGGGGGCCATAATGGCCCCCAACCGCTTCCTCGCGCCGCCCTCCCCCGACCCGTCGCCCATACAACAGGCAAGAGGAGGACGGCGCGACGCTGCGACGCCCGTCGCTCGCTCTCCAGCACTTCTCTGAAAGCAGAGAAGGTGGAGAGCGAGCGCACGGGCCCTCTCCTTGCGCGAGAAGGCACCCTCGGAACACACGAGGGTGCCTTCCGGCCCGCCGCGATCGTGGGCGTCGGGTCCCCCGACCCTCCGCCCGCGGCCACTCTTATCCGACTAGTTTGAGGCGCGACTGCGCCCCCCCGTAGCCGGACCTCCTTCGGTTGGTCGCCTGGGTCCCGATTCACAGAGGAATTGGAACCCACGCGACCCCTCGGGCCAGATCATTCGCCGTTAGCCAGCAAGATCCCACAAGGAGAAGTCACTGACTAACGCTCAGGGCGCACCGACCCCACCACTTGCCCTTCCATCTGGTTCACAAGGAATCAGAGGGAACGGAAGCGGAGGGGTACACGTGAAGGTTATCTGGCGTGGCGCCCCAGGTTAGGTTAGGTTAGGTTTTTTTTTTTTTTTTTTTTTTAACGCGGGGAAATGCATTTGCGCACTTCGCCGCTCTGTTGTAGGGGGACAACAGAGCAGCTTTGTGGTGGACTCCCAGCACTATCGAGCCGCCTGCTCAGTGCTGGACTACCCCCTAAAACCCCGCGGTGTTCCTCCGCTACTCTACCGGGCCACAGGATAGGCCAGAGGTTAGTTCACTGTGACCCGGCAAGAGCTCGCCCCCGAAGGGGCTCTACTGGTGGGGAGCCAGATTGGCTCCCCGGCGGCGCCACTCGCCCCATCGCCCATACGACGAGGCAAGGAAGCGCCGCCCCTCCTCTGGGGGGCCATAATGGCCCCCAACCGCTTCCTCGCGCCGCCCTCCCCCGACCCGTCGCCCATACAACAGGCAAGAGGAGGACGGCGCGACGCTGCGACGCCCGTCGCTCGCTCTCCAGCACTTCTCTGAAAGCAGAGAAGGTGGAGAGCGAGCGCACGGGCCCTCTCGTTGCGCGAGAAGGCACCCTCGGAACACACGAGGGTGCCTTCCAGCCCGCCGCGATCGTGGGCGTCGGGTCCCCCGACCCTCCGCCCGCGGCCACTCTTATCCGACTAGTTTGAGGCGCGACTGCGCCCCCCCCTAGCCGGACCTCCTTCGGTTGGTCGCCTGGGTCCCGATTCACAGAGGAATTGGAACCCACGCGACCCCTCGGGCCAGATCATTCGCCGTTAGCCAGCAAGATCCCACAAGGAGAAGTCACTGACTAACGCTCAGGGCGCACCGACCCCACCACTTGCCCTTCCATCTGGTTCACAAGGAATCAGAGGGAACGGAAGCGGAGGGGTACACGTGAAGGTTATCTGGCGTGGCGCCCCAGGTTAGGTTAGGTTTTTTTTTTTTTTTTTTTTTGTTGACGCGGGGAAATGCATTTGCGCACTTCGCCACTCTGCTGCCGGGGGACAGCAGAGCGACTTTGTGGTGGACTCCCAGCACTATCGATCCGCCTGCTCAGTGCTGGACTACCCCCTAAAACCCCGCGGTGTTCCTCCGCTACTCTACCGGGCCACAGGATAGGCCAGAGGTTAAGTCACTGTGACCCGGCAAGAGCTCGCCCCCGAGGGGGCTCTACTGGTGGGGAGCCAGATGTGGCTCCCCGGCGGCGCAAGCGCCACCCCTCCTCTGGGGGGCCATAGTGGCCCCCAACCGCTTCCTCGCGCCGCCCTCCCCCGACCCGTCGCCCATACAACAGGCAAGAGGAGGACGGCGCGACGCTGCGTCGCCCGCCGCTCGCTCTCCAGCACTTCTCTGAAAGCAGAGAAGGTGGAGAGCGAGCGAGCGGGCCCTCTCCTTGCGCGAGAAGGCACCCTCGGAACACACGAGGGTGCCTTCCGGCCCGCCGCAATCGTAGGCGTCGGGTCCCCCGACCCTCCGCCCGCGGCCACTCTTATCCGACTAGTTTGAGGCGCGACTGCGCCCCCCCCTAGCCGGACCTCCTTCGGTTGGTCGCCTGGGTCCCGATTCACAGAGGAATTGGAACCCACGCGACCCCTCGGGCCAGATCATTCGCCGTTAGCCAGCAAGATCCCACAAGGAGAAGTCACTGACTAACGCTCAGGGCGCACCGACCCCACCACTTGCCCTTCCATCTGGTTCACAAGGAATCAGAGGGAACGGAAGCGGAGGGGTACACGTGAAGGTTATCTGGCGTGGCGCCCCCAAAAAAAGAGAAACCTTATGCTCAAGTCTCGAACCAGGGTCTTCTGTTTACAGTATCGTCGTATTTCCCACCTGGGCTACTACAACCGTAGGTTTTTTTTTTTTTTTTTTTTTTTTTTTTGACGCGGGGAATGCTTTTGCGCACTTCGCCACCCTGCTGCCGGGGGACAACAGGGCGGCTTCGAGTGAGACTCCCAGCCCGTTAGGGCTGGACTACTCACTAAACCCCGCGGTGTTCCTCCTCTCTCCCTACCGGGTCACAGGATAGGCCATAGGATAAGTCACTGTGACCCGGCAAGGGGGCGTCCCTATGGGGACTCTACTACTGGGGGGCCACATGGGTCCCCCTGCGCTCAAGGCGTCTTCTTGCCCGCGTCACGTCTCTCTCCGCGACTCCTCTGAAAGCAGAGAAGTCGGAGAGCGAGCGCGCGGGCACTCTATGTTTTGCGAGAAGGCACCCCCGGAACACATGGGGGTGCCTTCCAGCTCGCCGCAAATGCAGGCGGGTGGTCCCCCGACCCTCCGCCGGCGGCCACTCTAGTCGGGGGCGCGCGCATACTCCGTGCGACGGCGCCCCCTTATTGGGCGGCGAGGCGGGAGCGTCAGACCTGCACGCTCCCGCTCTCGCAGCTCCTCTCTCTTGGCCGCCATCACCTCGCTAGCAAACGTGGCGACGGCGGCCCAGCTCTCCTGGCTGCCGACCATCTCAGAAATGACGGCCGGCAGCGACAGGTCGCCCCCCACGGCTCCCACTAGGGCAGCCCGCTCCCCGCTCCAGGCAGCGCACACGGCGAGCGTATGCTCCGCCGTGTCGCGCGCGCCGCTCGCGCAATAGCGGCACTCGGGGCCCGACTCTATACCCACAACTTCCCACAGGTACTTGGCAAAGCAGCCATGGCCTGTGAGAAGCTGCGTCAGGTGATAGGTCGGCGCCCCGTGCCTCCTCTCGATCCACGGCCGCAGAACCGGCCGCACCGCCTCCACGAGCCTCTTGCTCGCGGTAGGCTCCTCCAACCTCACGGCCCACATCCGGAAGAGATCGTCGCGAGCCTCCTGCCTCCAGCAACCGATCTCCGCCGGAGTGGGCCACCCTCCACTGTTCCGCATCAGGGCACTCCTCTCATATACCTGCCCGAGGACTCCCGCCTCGAGGTCCCAGGGTAGACTCGCCGCCAACAAACACGCCGCCTCGTAAGAGACGGTGTGGTACGCTCTTGCAGCCCTCTGCGCTATCACCCGCTGCGGGCGCCGCAGCAGCGTGGTGTTGCTTGCAGAGAGGGCTGCAGCCCATATGGGCGCTCCGTACAGAGCCTTGGAGCGCACCACACCGTCGTAAAGACGGCGGCAAGCGCTCCCTGGGCCGCCGCGGTTAGGCAGCAATCGAGCGAGCCTCCCGGCGTACGACACCAGCTTTGGTGCCAGCCGCCGGAAGTGCTCGCCGAAACTCCATCGGCTGTCGAGGACGAGACCTAGGTATTTCATCGATCCCCCGACAGCGATGGAGGTGCCACTGTTCGCGCAACGAAACGGGATTTTTTTTTGACAGCAGCAACACTGGCTCTGTGGCTCTCTTTGGTTGACTGTCTCAACGGCCGCACGTAATATTTTTGTAAAGCTGTGATAATTCGAATAAAAGGCCATTGTAATATAAAAATATCCTTTTGTTTCACTAAACAAAAGTTTGGTGCCGTGACCAGGATAAATTCGAGGCCTATCCGAGTTTGGAGATTGTACACGTTTGTTACCGGCACGGCCGCCATTGGAAAAAGGCCGCTCTGTATCGACGCCGGCGCAAGGAGATTCAAAGTACTGGACGCTGCGACTTCGAACACCTTCAGCAAACAAAACTTACAAGGACAAGCAAAGGGACAAGCAGATTTAATGTACATAATTGGAAATTGGAACAAAGGCGAAATCGACGACCGCGTGCACGGTGAGGCCGTTCCCTTTTTTTCCTCCATCCTTGTCCTATGTCCTAAAATATATCTCAAACCCTTCGGAAAATTGTAATACAGTCTCGTATTTGTCCATGTAAATTAGTCCTGGGTTATAATTTGTGTAAATTTCGTAAAAACGGCAAATTTCACAACGGTTTGCTACATGCGCTTAACGCCATTTTGTATAGTTCAAAAGTAGAACCAAAGCAGGTAATATTTCGCTAAAGCACAACTTTATTTCAAAGCCTTTTCTTCCCTAAATTCCAGGTGAAAGGATCAATATTGAAATTACCGTATATATCAAGTGAATACTCCAGCCAACCTGCCTAGCCAATTTGTGGATACCTATATTATTCTAATACTGGTTGACGAACTGCAGCTTCAATTCAAAGGTATTTATTCGCGTCATTAATTTACCTTCATTCAGTTGCTGGCTCCCCAAACATGGATGTATTACTTAAGAAACGTAGTTCGCAGAAGGGGCGACTGACCATTTTTAAACATTTCCTTGAACAGTTACCTCCAGTTGAACAGTTAACAGATGTGCAAGTAAACGAATTAAAGTTGAGGTTGTCAAGGCTGGATGTCTCTTTAGCGAGCTATGATTCATTACAAACAGAAATAGACTCTTTGTCTGATAATTCCCCGGAACAGTTAAAGATTAGGGACGAAATTGAAAATATTTTCTTCAGTCTTATGTCAAAGGCTCAAACGGTACTTGACAATGTAAATAAGCTCTCTGCACGAAGTGACAAAGATATTAAAACTTCTAGGAAGAGTTATGATCGAGAAAATAGTATGAATATGAATAATGTGAAGCTTCCTACCATAAAGTTACCTACCTTCGATGGTAATTATGAAAAATGGATTGAGTACAAAGACACATTTGACTCCTTGATCAATAAGAATGATTCGATTGATTCAATCAACAAATTCCATTATTTAAGATCATCTTTAGAGGGAGGTGCGGCCCTTGTGATAAAATCTATGGAGTTAAGTGCCAGCAGTTACTCCGCCGCATGGGAGCTATTATGCCAAAGATACGATAACAAGAGGCTGTTGTTATCCACTCACATAAAGCAGTTGTTTGCAATGGACTGTATCTCCAGGGAGTCAGATAGGTCTTTGCGTTGTATGATCGATCATATCTCAAAAAACTTGAGAGCTCTAAAAAGTTTAGGGCAACCTGTTGAGCATTGGGATACCATTATAATTCACTTAGCATCCATCAAGCTGGATAATGTAACAAACAGAAATTGGGAGGAGCATAAAGGCTCGCTCAAGGATATCCCAACGCTCGAGGATTTTTATACATTTTTGCGTAACAAAGCAGATGTTCTGGAAACAGTAAAGCAAAGTAAAAGTACAGGGAAGCCTGAAAGGGTTTCTAGTTTTGTAGCATCGGCGAATGCTAATGAAAATTGTCAGTCAGCCAAATTGACTTGTATTGTATGTAAACAAGGTCATCGCTTAAATAACTGCCCTCAGTTTATTTCTATGGATTTGGAAATGAGAAATAAAGTAGTTTCTCGAAATAAACTTTGTATAAATTGTTTTGGAAAAGGGCATTATGCACACAGCTGTAAATCAGGACCATGTAAAGTATGTAAATATAGGCACAACACATTGTTGCATAGATCGAATCAGCAATATGTAAATAGTGTGAGCAACGTATCTTCAGCGCAAGGGCATCTCTCGCCAGCCGCCGCCGCCGCCGTACCAGAGCCCGGACCGGTTTCATTATCAGCGACGACGAGTCGGCATGTGTTATTATCGACTGCGCTAGTGAAAATCGTAAATAAGCAATCAAATAAATGTATCGAAGTGCGTGCTCTCTTGGATAGTGGTAGCCAGATAACAATAATAACCGAATCTTTACGGAAAAGGTTAGGATTGCAATGTAAACAAACCAGTCAACCTGTGACAGTGTCGGGTATAAGTAATGCGAAGTTTAGTATTGTGGACAGTTGTGAGTTTCAAATGCGATCCCGTAACAGCGAGTTTTCTGTAGATGTAAACAGTATGGTTGTGCCGTGTATAACAAATGCGCTTCCAAATGCAAAAGTGAACATTGAGCATTTGCGAATACCGTCAGATATCGATTTGGCTGATCCGCGGTTTCATGAACCAGCTGAAATTCATGTTTTGATTGGAGCGGATTTGTTTTGGGAGTTAATTGCCCAACAAAGAATCAAACTAGGAGAAGGTAAGCCTATCTTACAAGACTCTAAACTGGGTTGGATCGTTTCGGGGCCCGTTGGTACAGAAGTAAAGTCGAGTCAAAAAGTGTGCTGTAAAGTTATAGTAGACTTGTCCCAGCAATTGGAAAGGTTTTGGAAGACTGATGAGCTGCCGGGAGATGAAAGAAAGGACAAAATATCTTCGAGTGATCTTGTTTGTGAGCAACATTTTACAGAGAACACTCGAAGGTTAGAAAATGGTAGATTTTGCGTAAAAATGCCCTTTCATACCCCGCCGGCTGCCCTTGGTGACTCATTTCGGATGGCTAGGATTCGTTTGCTAAACATTGAACAGAAATTTCGTAAGCAACCGGACATTAAAGAACCGTATGTAAATTTCATTAAGGAATATGAGGAACTTGGCCATCTTTCTCAGTCTCCAAGGCCAGAATTTGGATATTGTTTACCCCACCATGCTGTGCTTCGAGAAAAAAGCGAGACGACAAAATTGCGTGTCGTATTTGATGCTTCAGCGAAGACAACTAACGGTTTGTCGTTAAACGATATCCAAATGGTTGGACCCACGATTCAGGACGATCTCTTTAGTATCCTGCTGAGATTCAGACAACATACTTTTGTACTAACCGCGGATATTGAAAAAATGTATAGACAAATATTAATTCACGAGAGTCAACGGAATTTGCAAACGATTGTGTGGAGAGATAACGAAGCCGACTCCATAAAATACTTAAAATTAAATACTGTCACATACGGGACCGCGAGCGCACCCTTCTTGAGTACGAGGTGTTTACTTCAATTATCAGACGAATGTAATGACTTAGTGATAAAAGAAATCATCAAACACGATTTTTATATGGATGATCTGATTACAGGGAGCGAGTCTGAGGAGGAATTAAGTCGGATTTGCAGCTCGGTAACCCAGGTGCTAGATTCAGCGTGTTTTAATCTAAGGAAATACCGTACAAACGCGAATCTAACATTTGAGAAAGGCTCAGTCAATGATAAAAAGTTAATTTCAGATTCACTAGCTACATCTAGCACGCTGGGCATAACTTGGTCCCCTGCCTCAGACACACTCCAGTTTTCGATACATTTTCAGTCAAATGAAACAGTAACTAAGCGTATGATTATCTCAGAAACTGCAAAATTATTTGATCCACTGGGACTCTTAAGCATTTTTATTGTAAAGTCCAAAATTTTGTACCAAAAATTATGGTCATGTAAACTAGACTGGGATGAACCAGTAGGAGAGGAACTTAAGGCCCTGTGGATCAAATTCGTAATTAGTATAAACGCCTTAAGTAACATACAAGTACCAAGGCATGTTTTATGTCAAGATTTTGTAGAAGTCCAATTGCATATATTTTCCGACGCATCTTTGTCTGCGTATGGGTCTTGTGTTTACACACGTTCGGTGGATCAAACTGGCAAGGTACATGTAAGCCTGCTTTGTTCCAAGTCAAGAGTAGCACCCTTGAAGAAATTAACAATTCCTAAGCTCGAGTTATGTGGGGCGCATTTGGCTGCCCAGCTAGGTAATAAGGTGAGAGCTGCACTTCGCTGTAAAATTAATAAATGTGTATTTTGGGTAGACAGCACGATTGTCCTCGAATGGATTCATGCTCCAAGTAATAAAAAGTCTGAAGTTTTTGTCGCGAATCGTGTAACAAAGATCAAAGAGCTAAGTAAAGGCTGCGAATGGAGACATGTTCCAACCGAGGAGAATCCTGCTGATTTAATTTCGCGGGGGGTAGACACCTTCACAGAAAGAGTTTCTACGTTCTGGTGGAGGGGTCCTACCTACCTACAAAACAGTGATGAATGCTGGCCATGTCTGAAGGAATTTCAGAAGATTTCTGAAGATGTACAAGTAAATTTAATTTCAGAGGAAGGATCCTCTTCTCATAGTATAATTGATTTTAAAAAATACTCCAAACTGTACAAGTTAAAAAGAATAATGGCTTATGTTCTAAGATTTGTAAATAACTGTCAAAATAAGGATAAAAAGGACAGATTAAAATTAAACTTAAGTATAGAAGAATTAAATAAAAGTGAGGCAACTTTGGTGAAATTATCACAACAGGATTCATTTGGAAAGGAACTTAATTTACTTACATGTAACAAACAACTGCCAAAAACTTCAAATATTTTATCATTAAATCCGTTTTTAGATGATTTAGGGATAATAAGAGTTGGCGGCCGCATCGACAATTCTAGCTTTTCTTATGACAAAAGGCACCCGATGCTTTTGAGTTCAAAACATTATCTTGCGAAGTTAATATTTGAAGCAGAGCATATCAAGCTTATGCACGGCGGCCCCCAGCTCTTATTATGTACAGTTCGAGAAAAATATTGGGTTACTAATGCTAGGTATCTAGCACGCAGAGTGCCTAATAATTGTATATTATGTAGGAGATTGAAGGGCAAATCTATAATCCCCATTATGGGAAACCTGCCAAAGCAACGCCTGACACCAGGCATTCCATTTGAAACAACAGGCGTTGATTTTGCAGGCCCATTTTATATTACCGATAGGAAGGGCCGTGGTTGTAAAATCAGTAAATGTTATTTAAGTCTTTTTGTATGTTTTGCAACCAAGGCTCTTCATTTAGAAGCAGTAAGCGATTTAACTAAGGAAGGTTTCCTACTAGCTTTAAGAAGATTTGTGTCACGTAGAGGTAAGCCAAGTAATATTTTTTGTGACAATGGCACAAATTTTGTGGGAGCCAGCAACGAATTGGCTCAATTTGTAGATGCGAATAAAGCACTATTCATCGAGTTTGGTATTGATGAAAACATAACTTTTTCTTTTTCACCCGCATATTCTCCTAACTTCGGCGGACTATGGGAGGCTGGAGTTAAATCCGCAAAATTTCACGTTAAACGCATACTGGGGGATAGGCATTTAACATTCGAGGAATTAGCAACTTTATTTTCACAGGTAGAAGCAATCTTAAACTCCAGACCCCTTTGTCCCTTGTCAACTGATCCGAATGACCTTAGTCCCCTCACTCCTGGCCACTTTTTGATCGGAAAGCCTCTGACGTCTGTTCCTGCTCCGGATCTGATGGACGTAAAACTTAACCGCCTTAATAGATACGAGCTGCTGGAGTCCATGAGGCAGCACTTTTGGCGTAGATGGCAGAACGAGTACGTCACAAGCCTACAGCAGAGAACAAAATGGAAGCAGAATTGTCCAGGACTACGAGTTGGAGACATGGTGGTTATCAAAGAAGAGAACTGCCCACCGCTGAAGTGGCGTATTGGACGTGTACAGAAGCTCTATCCTGGCTCAGATGGAGTGGCGAGGATAGCCGACGTCTTTACCAGGACTGGAATCGTAAGAAGAGCCTTCAGCCGCTTGTGTCCGCTGCTACCAGAGGAGGATGAGGAGACGCAATTGAAGGACTAGCCTCCAAGGGGGGCAGGATGTTCGCGCAACGAAACGGGATTTTTTTTTGACAGCAGCAACACTGGCTCTGTGGCTCTCTTTGGTTGACTGTCTCAACGGCCGCACGTAATATTTTTGTAAAACTGTGATAATTCGAATAAAAGGCCATTGTAATATAAAAATATCCTTTTGTTTCACTAAACAGCCACCGACGGTGATTTGGGAGTCCCGAGGGGGTCGCATCCGAGGCCCATGGAAATAAAGGGCCTCGGATTTCTCCAAAGCGACCGCGAGCCCGAGTGCCCTGATGCGGCGCACGACCTGCGCTACCCCTGCTGTAGCCAGGACCTTGGCGTCCCGAAACGTGGCGCCCTGCGCGGTGACCAGGGTGTCGTCGGCGTAGCAGAGTACGCCGACTCCTGGGAGAGTCGCACCGCGCAGGACCCAGTCGTAGCCAATGTTCCACAGGAGCGGCCCGAGGACCGACCCCTGTGGAACACCACAACACATGTGCGTGCGGACCACCTCGGACCGAGCCGGGTAACACACGGCCCGGTCTACGAAGTAGTCCGCAAGGACCCGCCTGAGGTACCACGGGACGTTGTGGTACCTCAAGGCCTCCGCTATTGTCTGCCAGGGGAGGGTGTTGAAGGCGTTAGAAATGTCCAACGAGACAGCCAACAACACCTCTCCCCGGCCCGTGACCCTCTCGACGCTGTCTCTGAGACGGGAGATGGCGTCCAACGTCGACCTCCCGCGACGGAAGCCAAACTGGCCGTCGCTTAAGTTGGGCCCCGCCCCCTCCAGATGTCGGACGAGACGCGCCGCGAGCACTCGCTCAAAGAGCTTGCACGCCTCGTCCAGCAGAACGATGGGGCGGTAGGCCGACGGCGACTCCGCCGGGCGCCCGTGCTTCCGAAGCAGCACGAGCTTACCCTCCTTCCACCGTCGCGGGACCCTTCCCGACGCCAGACACTCGGTCATCAGAGACAGCGTCTCCTCCTCGAACGCCGGCATGACCGCGGCAATGACCCGCCCAGGGATTCCGTCCGGGCCCGGGGCGCGGTTCTTCACCCTCATCTTCAAGACCGCTACCCCTAGCTCGGCCTCGGACACGGGCGGGACATCACTGTCCTCCACCGGCGCCGACACCGCCGCCGCCGCCATTCGTGGGGGGGCCCACTCCTCCCTTGCTGGAAAGAGGGAACCCACCACCACGCCGACGAAGGCTGGGTCGAGTGACCGGGTCAGAGGAGGCGCCCAAGGCTTCAGCTTCTCGCTCACTACCTTGTAGGGGCGCCCCCACGGGTCCCGGTTCAAACTCCCCAGCCACTCCCTCCAGGCCTCCTCCTTGGCGGCCCTTATGCCCGCGCTGAGCGCGGCCCGGGCCGCTCGGTAAGCGACGAGCAGCTCCTCTTCCTGGGCGGGGTCCCTGCTCCTACGCCTGCGGCAACGGGTGTACCTGCGTTGGGCTGCGTGGCACGCAGTACGCAGCCCTGCTAGGTGCGGTTGCCACCAGTACACCCTTCTCCGCGGGGGAGCAGGACCTCTGCGCCGCATCGCCGCATCGCAGACGCGAGTGAGCGCCCCAGTTAGGCGCTCCGCCCTCGCGTCTACGTCCAGCGCCTCGTCGCTTGACCTAGCGGCCCAGCGCTCCACGATGGCCGCCTCCTTGGCCACCTCTTTGTCCAGGGTGGCGAGCCGCCACCGTGGACCCTCCCCCGCCAGGGGGCGGCTGAGGTCCGCCGAAACACCGGCGGGTGCCGCGACGATGTCGAACCATATGTATCTATGGTCCGACAAGGTCTCGACCCCCTCGACCACTCTCCAGCCACGCGCGCGGTTGGCCAGAGCGGGACTGGCGAAGGACAGATCAACTACGGATCCGCCCTGACTCCGCACGCATGTCTGGACCGCCCCCTGGTTGAGCAGCACCAGCCCAGTGGACACCGCCCACTCCTCCAAAACCTCCCCCCGCGCATCAGTTGCCGGATTCCCCCACGCACGGGATTTCGCGTTGAAATCTCCGGCAACGATCACGGGGGTGGGGTGCACATCGGCCAACATTGCCCCGACCTCGACGAGCCACTGCTCAAAGTCGGCGAGGCTTCTGTTGGGCGAAAAGTACACCCCACACACTGCAGTGTCTCCCAGCACGGCAAGCACACAACCGTGTCCTCGCGACACCCTGTCGCCTAGTGCGCCACGCTGGGAGACAATTGCCACCGAACCGTCGCGATCGCCGGCCCAGTCGGTCCGGGCGCGAACGCAATACGGTTCAGCGACAACGGCCAAGGTCGCCTGCCACTGCACCGCGGTCTGGATCAGTAGATCCTGGGCCGCGGCACAGTGATTTGCGTTGGCCTGCAGTATGGAGATATTGGCCATTTACACTTGGGCGGTGTCCATCTCCTCCTCTGGCACCGGTGCTGGTGCTGCCGGCGGCGGGCCCTTGGCGCCACCGCTGGCTTTTCCGTCGCGACGGCCTCGGCCCCCCCTTTGTCGGGAGCCCGCTGGGCACTTCTTGGTGCCCAGAGGGTGGGCAGCGGGCATACCTTTTGCTGCACACGCCGGGCAGTGGGGCTCCGCAGAGCAGCCTGCAGATATGTGCCCAGGCTGGCCGCAGCGGAAACATAGTCCGCTGCGATCCACAGTCTCTGTGCACTTCGCACCCACGTGGCCCGGCTCCAGGCAGCGGTAGCACCGCTGCGGCCTGGCCTTCAGGAGGGTGGCTCGGACCTGCGTCCAACCAACGGTTAGACGCCGGCCATCCGTCACCCTCCCTGCCGCCGCGATCGGGCAGCTCACCCACGCCGATCCCTCTTCACGCCCAGGTGGGCGGGAGATGGCAGCCACCTTCACGTTGCCGATGGCACACCCTCCTACCTCCGCCACCATCGCGGCCACCCTTTCCGGCGTGGCCGCGTCGCTCAGGCCGGTAATGCGCATCTCAATGCACTTTTCCGGCCTGGCAACGCGGACCTCGTCCCCGAGGGTCTCCCTCAGCCTCGCGGCGAGAGCATCGGCCTTCTGGCCCCTTTCAGGGCCAGCCACCTCCAGTATCTTGCCGCCCGTTGCCGCCGTCCGGAATCGGAGACCCTCGATGCCGAGGCCTTTGAGGTCTATTGACCTTTCGGCCTCGGCCAGGACATCCGCGTAGGTGGCTCCCTTTTCTGCGGCCTCCTGCTGCAGTGTGAGGACCACTGCAGCAGTGCGGGGAGCGCGGAGCTTCGGCGCCCTCTTTTTTCCGGCACCCTGGAGAGGTGGCGGCGTCGCCTTGGTTGGCGCTGGCGTCTGTTTAGGCCGACCAGCCACAACATTCCACGCCTCCTTGGTGCTCCGAGGAGGAGCAGGGGCAGGGGCGAATGTGGAAGCGCCCACCTGGCACGAAGCTTGCGCCTCCAGCGCCGCAGCGCTTTTCTTTTTCCGCCTCTTCTTCTTACCCCCCTCCGCCTTCTCACTAGCGCCGTTGGCGTGAGCCGGGGGCGCGGAAGAGTAAGAAGGAGCGAGAGGGAGCTTAGCCGGGCTAGCGCCAGCTGGAGCAGCCGCAGAGCGGACAAGAGGCCCAGCAGTGGAGGTGGCAACAGGGGCTACTTCTTCGGGGGAGACGGAGACGGAGGGGCGGCCGGAGCGGGCAGCGCTTCGCGCGTCAGCGGCCAGCGATGGGCGCAGCTTTGGCTCCGGCAGCAGGCGGTCCGCAATCCCGCTGAGGCGCGCGTCCACCATGAGAAGGATTTCATCCCTCGTCATGGCAGGGGCGGCACTCGCCTGCACCCTTTTCATCCCCTCCATCTCCGCTCTGAGCGCTCTGAGCTCACCCTGGAGGCGTACAACCTCGTCCGTCTCTGTGCGGGCCTTTAGCTCCCGCACATTCTCCAAAATGGAGGTGGCGGCAGCTCTCAGGCCCTGCACCGACTGGCCTTTGAGTCTTGAGGACTTTTGGGCGATATTTCGCACCACCTCCACTGCGGCCTCGATCGAACTGGTCAGCTGCTCAGCCCGAAGGTCGTGGACAGCTGACGACGATGCCGCCAACGATGCCGCCGACGAGAGCGCTGGCGAGGTAATGGGCGTATCCCTCACAAAAGAGAGCCTCCTCTCCTCCCGTCGCCGGAGCTCCTCCGCCAGCTCCTCCTCAGCTTGGAGCTCGAGCTCGCGCTCCTTTGCCTTGACCAGGTCAGCCTTGGCTCTAGCGAGGCCGACGTACTGGCCCGTACTCGGAGGACGGCCGCGACCTCGCTTGCTAGCGCTCGGCCTCTTGCTCCGGTCCACCGAGCCGTCGCTCTCGCCATCCGACTCCGGATTCAGGCGCTTGCGCCAGAATCGCGTAGGTGAGGGCGAGGGGGAGACAGAGCGCGAGCTCACCTCCATGAGGGTGCCCGTGCTGCTGTCGGACTCCGACAGCTGCAGGACACTCCTCGTAATCCGAGGTGATATGTCGCACCGCGGCAGCCGAACCCTCACCTCCTTCAGCACCGGTGTTCCGGGCCTCTCCACACCATCCGACACAGAACGAGAGGCAGTGCCGGACACACCGTCCGATGATGCCGCCCTGAAAAGGGCAGTACCGGACCCGTCCGACAGCTCCACAACCACGTCCGCCAGGTTGGCCGCAGATGGTTCGCGGCCAGCCTCCGACGCCTTAGCATCGTCGGGTGGGGGGTCGGGGTTGGCCCTGAGAAGGGCCGTTTGGGACTCGACACGCCCGGAGGCGTCCCGCAAGTCCGGGTTGGCCCTGAGAAGGGCCTTTTCGGACACGACACGCCCGGAGGCGTCCCGCAAGTCCGGGTTGGCCCTGAGAAGGGCCGTTTGGGACAGGTCACGCCCGGAGGCGTCCCGCACAGGATTCGACATAGTCGCACACTCGATCGCAATCAAAAACACTCGAAATAGCTCACGATCACCCCAAAGTATCGTTCGTTGAGATTTGGTCCCACCCACTGGCCACTGCGTTACCGCGCACCAAGTGGGATGGGTTCAGGGCAGACGACGAGAACGTACTCAAGAACACTTTGGGGGCTGCCCCCTACAACCGTAGGTTAGGTTAGGTTAGGTTAGGTTAGGTTAGGTTAGGTTAGGTTAGGTTAGGTTAGGTTAGGTTAGGTTAGGTTAGGTTAGGTTAGGTTTTTTTTTTTTTTTTTTTCCCAAAGAAGTTGAGGTTCCTTGTGTGCTCGCAGTGCTAATGGAATACTCCGCGAGCACACAGAGTGATTATATTGGGGGTTTTGAGAGAGTGTTACAGATTTCTATTTTTGATTTAATGCAACTTTGTACAAAGTGCGTATTACGATAGATTTTATTAAAAGGGATTTGGGATTTGGAGCTGTTGTGGTTAAGAAGATTATTTACAGGGAGATTTTGGGAGTTATCATGCTTACAGCATCTTTTATATTATATATATAATATAAAGTGCATTCTTAAGTTGATTGTTATTGATTGTATTAAATTAATTATTTGTTATGGAGTAAAAGTTTGATGAGTTGTAAGGGGATTAAGTAATTGGAAATGATTAAGATTGTTAAATTGTTATTATTTGTGTAGTGTGTATATATATATGTATATAATTATATATAATGTTTACATTTTTATTTGTTTAGATTTTAAGGATTGTAAGAGATTTTGCGGGTTTACTAATATGCTTACATTAGACCTGCATAGAGCTGTGGGCGAACACGCGCGTAGTTGAATCGCAACTGCTCTTGTCGGTCGAGGGTATCTTAAACCGATTAGTGTATCGTCGGCGACATCCGCGACCGGGAGCAGTGTCGGTAGGTGAAAGACGCACCCTACAGCTCCATACAGGTCCTGGATGATTAACAATGTGAGTTATATTGAATTATGTGGGATGGAGCTACTCGCCGTAGTCGGTACGTGAGCGGACGGATTTGCTCGTACTTATGTAGCGGGGGCAAGTAGCTGACGTGGCACTGTGGGCGGTATCTTTGTCGGAGATATTGTGGTTTTTATTGTGTGCGTTGCAATTGTAACAGGATAGTTTAGTGGCGTCTTCCTTAACAGGGCAGTCCTTGTAACTGTGCTGGGTGGATGAGCAGTGCGAGCAGGTAGAGGTTGTTTCTTTGCACCACTTCTTGGTGTGGCCATACTGGAGGCAGCGGTAGCATTGTAAGACCGGTATGTACGTTTCGACGTGGACCCTTTGGTGGTCCACATTGAGTTTGCCAACATCAGTAATGGACCGCCAAAGAGCAGGGTTGGTGGTGTAGGCCGCATTGTACAGTTTCGGGTTCCTGTTTCCGCGTTTGAACTTAAGCTGGAGTTCCTCAGGCCCGTTGTTTTTAATTGCGTCGTTTTGACTGCGCAGAATGGTGGTTAGAGTCTCGGGGGAAATTGAGTCGGGAATACCCTTGATTATTACCATGGGCTGCAACTTTTTCGATGGCTCCGCCTCGATAGTAGAAGATGGGCTTATTTTATTTAGGGTAGTTTCCATGTGCTCCGTTCTGTCAAATTCTACCCGGAGTTTGTTTTTGGAGATGGGCTTGACGCTAAGGGGGGAAAAGTTTGTGTCTGTGAAAGTGATGCTCTTCTGCCATGCAGTAAGAGTCTCGGAGGTGGTTGCGGAATTCTTTGCAGAGACTATGATTGATGGTTTATAAGGAGGTGGGCGGAGCGGGATGGAGGGAGTTGCGGCAACCTTGGCGTAGGAGGACTGACCCGGAGGAGACGGAGTAGGAGTTGGCAGAGGCGCCTGAGCGGTCGGCGCAGGCACCGTGATCGCCCTCATCTCCTCACGGATGCACTCTCGAATGGTTGCCTTGAGCTCTTCGGTGTCAGCAGGGGGGGCAGGAGGGGCAGGGGGAGCAGATGGCAGGGGCGAAAGAGTAAGTAGGTGTTCAATCCTGTCCACGCTTGTGAGGATATCGGCCTTGATCCCTCTCTTGAGGTTACCCGAGCGGCCCACGGCTTCTCGGATAACCTCAAAGAGGGAGAAGATCTCACTCTCCGGGTCCTCAAAATAGCCCAACTGTTGCGGGACGGGTTTAGCGGGCTTAGCGGGCTTAGCGGCTGGAGTGGCGACCGTAGCAATGGGAGTGGCGGCTTGGCTGCCGTAACGGAGCGGGGGCATAGAACCAGACGAGTCCGGATCGTCGCCGGTGTGGGAGTGGGGCGTCAGCCCAAGCGGCGTTCTTAACATTCTAAAGTTGTGGCCAGAAACGCTAAAAAATGTAAAATTAATTCCCCAGAAAAGTCAATGACCCAAGGGTATCGACAAAGGGTCGGTGGGGTGGGGCGGGGCGGCGGGGTGGGTGGCGGCAAAAATCGGGGGAGGCCCACGAAGAGAAGTGTAGTAGATGCGGAAGAGGTCCGACGGATTTAGAAAAAGAAATTAAATAAAAAGGCCGAAAAAAGTGAATTTAGAAAATTTGTAAGTGTTTTTGCTAAATTGAGAGAAAACTATTGAAGCTACTTTTATTTTTGTTTCAGATACAAGGAGCTGAAGGCGAGACGCTTGTAGGAAGGTGCGACACAAGTGGGTGAGAGGTAAACTGAACAAAAGTTGTTTTATGTTGTACTGAAAATACACGCCGCTTAGGTGGATTTTTTACGAGACGTATGTATGGAGAAAGACAAAAATTTCGTCTGATCGGCACAAAAGAGGTGTCAATCGACGCGGGGGAGGCCCACGAAGAGAAGTGTAGTAGATGCGGAAGAGGTCCGACGGATTTAGAAAAAGAAATTAAAGAAAAAGGCCGAAAAAAGTGAATTTAGAAAATTTGTAAGTGTTTTTGCTAAATTGAGAGAAAACTATTGAAGCTACTTTTATTTTTGTTTCAGATACAAGGAGCTGAAGGCGAGACGCTTGTAGGAAGGTGCGACACAAGTGGGTGAGAGGTAAACTGAACAAAAGTTGTTTTATGTTGTACTGAAAATACACGCCGCTTAGGTGGATTTTTTAAGAGACGTATGTATGGAGAAAGACAAAAATTTCGTCGTATCGGCACAAAAGAGGTGTCAATCGACGCGGGGGAGGCCCACGAAGAGAAGTGTAGTAGATGCGGAAGAGGTCCGACGGATTTAGAAAAAGAAATTAAAGAAAAAGGCCGAAAAAAGTGAATTTAGAAAATTTGTAAGTGTTTTTGCTAAATTGAGAGAAAACTATTGAAGCTACTTTTATTTTTGTTTCAGATACAAGGAGCTGAAGGCGAGACGCTTGTAGGAAGGTGCGACACAAGTGGGTGAGAGGTAAACTGAACAAAAGTTGTTTTATGTTGTACTGAAAATACACGCCGCTTAGGTGGATTTTTTAAGAGACGTATGTATGGAGAAAGACAAAAATTTCGTCGTATCGGCACAAAAGAGGTGTCAATCGACGCGGGGGAGGCCCACGAAGAGAAGTGTAGTAGATGCGGAAGAGGTCCGACGGATTTAGAAAAAGAAATTAAAGAAAAAGGCCGAAAAAAGTGAATTTAGAAAATTTGTAAGTGTTTTTGCTAAATTGAGAGAAAACTATTGAAGCTACTTTTATTTTTGTTTCAGATACAAGGAGCTGAAGGCGAGACGCTTGTAGGAAGGTGCGACACAAGTGGGTGAGAGGTAAACTGAACAAAAGTTGTTTTATGTTGTACTGAAAATACACGCCGCTTAGGTGGATTTTTTAAGAGACGTATGTATGGAGAAAGACAAAAATTTCGTCGTATCGGCACAAAAGAGGTGTCAATCGACGCGGGGGAGGCCCACGAAGAGAAGTGTAGTAGATGCGGAAGAGGTCCGACGGATTTAGAAAAAGAAATTAAAGAAAAAGGCCGAAAAAAGTGAATTTAGAAAATTTGTAAGTGTTTTTGCTAAATTGAGAGAAAACTATTGAAGCTACTTTTATTTTTGTTTCAGATACAAGGAGCTGAAGGCGAGACGCTTGTAGGAAGGTGCGACACAAGTGGGTGAGAGGTAAACTGAACAAAAGTTGTTTTATGTTGTACTGAAAATACACGCCGCTTAGGTGGATTTTTTAAGAGACGTATGTATGGAGAAAGACAAAAATTTCGTCGTATCGGCACAAAAGAGGTGTCAATCGACGCGGGGGAGGCCCACGAAGAGAAGTGTAGTAGATGCGGAAGAGGTCCGACGGATTTAGAAAAAAGAAAAAGGCCGAAAAAAGTGAATTTAGAAAATTTGTAAGTGTTTTTGCTAAATTGAGAGAAAACTATTGAAGCTACTTTTATTTTTGTTTCAGATACAAGGAGCTGAAGGCGAGACGCTTGTAGGAAGGTGCGACACAAGTGGGTGAGAGGTAAACTGAACAAAAGTTGTTTTATGTTGTACTGAAAATACACGCCGCTTAGGTGGATTTTTTAAGAGACGTATGTATGGAGAAAGACAAAAATTTCGTCGTATCGGCACAAAAGAGGTGTCAATCGACGCGGGGGAGGCCCACGAAGAGAAGTGTAGTAGATGCGGAAGAGGTCCGACGGATTTAGAAAAAGAAATTAAAGAAAAAGGCCGAAAAAAGTGAATTTAGAAAATTTGTAAGTGTTTTTGCTAAATTGAGAGAAAACTATTGAAGCTACTTTTATTTTTGTTTCAGATACAAGGAGCTGAAGGCGAGACGCTTGTAGGAAGGTGCGACACAAGTGGGTGAGAGGTAAACTGAACAAAAGTTGTTTTATGTTGTACTGAAAATACACGCCGCTTAGGTGGATTTTTTAAGAGACGTATGTATGGAGAAAGACAAAAATTTCGTCGTATCGGCACAAAAGAGGTGTCAATCGACGCGGGGGAGGCCCACGAAGAGAAGTGTAGTAGATGCGGAAGAGGTCCGACGGATTTAGAAAAAGAAATTAAAGAAAAAGGCCGAAAAAAGTGAATTTAGAAAATTTGTAAGTGTTTTTGCTAAATTGAGAGAAAACTATTGAAGCTACTTTTATTTTTGTTTCAGATACAAGGAGCTGAAGGCGAGACGCTTGTAGGAAGGTGCGACACAAGTGGGTGAGAGGTAAACTGAACAAAAGTTGTTTTATGTTGTACTGAAAATACACGCCGCTTAGGTGGATTTTTTAAGAGACGTATGTATGGAGAAAGACAAAAATTTCGTCGTATCGGCACAAAAGAGGTGTCAATCGACGCGGGGGAGGCCCACGAAGAGAAGTGTAGTAGATGCGGAAGAGGTCCGACGGATTTAGAAAAAAGAAAAAGGCCGAAAAAAGTGAATTTAGAAAATTTGTAAGTGTTTTTGCTAAATTGAGAGAAAACTATTGAAGCTACTTTTATTTTTGTTTCAGATACAAGGAGCTGAAGGCGAGACGCTTGTAGGAAGGTGCGACACAAGTGGGTGAGAGGTAAACTGAACAAAAGTTGTTTTATGTTGTACTGAAAATACACGCCGCTTAGGTGGATTTTTTAAGAGACGTATGTATGGAGAAAGACAAAAATTTCGTCGTATCGGCACAAAAGAGGTGTCAATCGACGCGGGGGAGGCCCACGAAGAGAAGTGTAGTAGATGCGGAAGAGGTCCGACGGATTTAGAAAAAGAAATTAAAGAAAAAGGCCGAAAAAAGTGAATTTAGAAAATTTGTAAGTGTTTTTGCTAAATTGAGAGAAAACTATTGAAGCTACTTTTATTTTTGTTTCAGATACAAGGAGCTGAAGGCGAGACGCTTGTAGGAAGGTGCGACACAAGTGGGTGAGAGGTAAACTGAACAAAAGTTGTTTTATGTTGTACTGAAAATACACGCCGCTTAGGTGGATTTTTTAAGAGACGTATGTATGGAGAAAGACAAAAATTTCGTCGTATCGGCACAAAAGAGGTGTCAATCGACGCGGGGGAGGCCCACGAAGAGAAGTGTAGTAGATGCGGAAGAGGTCCGACGGATTTAGAAAAAAGAAAAAGGCCGAAAAAAGTGAATTTAGAAAATTTGTAAGTGTTTTTGCTAAATTGAGAGAAAACTATTGAAGCTACTTTTATTTTTGTTTCAGATACAAGGAGCTGAAGGCGAGACGCTTGTAGGAAGGTGCGACACAAGTGGGTGAGAGGTAAACTGAACAAAAGTTGTTTTATGTTGTACTGAAAATACACGCCGCTTAGGTGGATTTTTTAAGAGACGTATGTATGGAGAAAGACAAAAATTTCGTCGTATCGGCACAAAAGAGGTGTCAATCGACGCGGGGGAGGCCCACGAAGAGAAGTGTAGTAGATGCGGAAGAGGTCCGACGGATTTAGAAAAAGAAATTAAAGAAAAAGGCCGAAAAAAGTGAATTTAGAAAATTTGTAAGTGTTTTTGCTAAATTGAGAGAAAACTATTGAAGCTACTTTTATTTTTGTTTCAGATACAAGGAGCTGAAGGCGAGACGCTTGTAGGAAGGTGCGACACAAGTGGGTGAGAGGTAAACTGAACAAAAGTTGTTTTATGTTGTACTGAAAATACACGCCGCTTAGGTGGATTTTTTAAGAGACGTATGTATGGAGAAAGACAAAAATTTCGTCGTATCGGCACAAAAGAGGTGTCAATCGACGCGGGGGAGGCCCACGAAGAGAAGTGTAGTAGATGCGGAAGAGGTCCGACGGATTTAGAAAAAGAAATTAAAGAAAAAGGCCGAAAAAAGTGAATTTAGAAAATTTGTAAGTGTTTTTGCTAAATTGAGAGAAAACTATTGAAGCTACTTTTATTTTTGTTTCAGATACAAGGAGCTGAAGGCGAGACGCTTGTAGGAAGGTGCGACACAAGTGGGTGAGAGGTAAACTGAACAAAAGTTGTTTTATAAGGTTTTTTTTTTTTTTTTTTTTACGCGGGGAAATGCATTTGCGCACTTCGCCACTCTGCTGCCGGGGGACAGCAGAGCGACTTTGTGGTGGACTCCCAGCACTATCGAGCCGCCTGCTCAGTGCTGGACTACCCCCTAAAACCCCGCGGTGTTCCTCCGCTACTCTACCGGGCCACAGGATAGGCCAGAGGTTAAGTCACTGTGACCCGGCAAGAGCTCGCCCCCGAAGGGGCTCTACTGGTGGGGAGCCAGATTGGCTCCCCGGCGGCGCAAGCGCCGCCCCTCCTCTGGGAGGCCATATTGGCCCCCAACCGCTTCCTCGCGCCGCCCTCCCCCGACCCGTCGCCCATACAACAGGCAAGAGGAGGACGGCGCGACGCTGCGACGCCCGTCGCTCGCTCTCCAGCACTTCTCTGAAAGCAGAGAAGGTGGAGAGCGAGCGCACGGGCCCTCTCCTTGCGCGAGAAGGCACCCTCGGAACACACGAGGGTGCCTTCCGGCCCGCCGCGATCGTGGGCGTCGGGTCCCCCGACCCTCCGCCCGCGGCCACTCTTATCCGACTAGTTTGAGGCGCGCCTGCGCCCCCCCCTAGCCGGACCTCCTTCGGTTGGTCGCCTGGGTCCCGATTCACAGAGGAATTGGAACCCACGCGACCCCTCGGGCCAGATCATTCGCCGTTAGCCAGCAAGATCCCACAAGGAGAAGTCACTGACTAACGCTCAGGGCGCACCGACCCCACCACTTGCCCTTCCACCTGGTTCACAAGGAATCAGAGGGAACGGAAGCGGAGGGGTACACGTGAAGGTTATCTGGCGTGGCGCCCCAGTGTTTTATAAGGTTAGGTTAGGTTAGGTTAGGTTTTTTTTTTTTTTTTTTTTTTTTTTTTTTTAACGCGGGGAAATGCATTTGCGCACTTCGCTGCTCTATTGTCGGGGGACAACAGAGCAGCTTTGTGGTGGACTCCCAGCACTATCGAGCCGCCTGCTCAGTGCTGGACTACCCCCTAAAACCCCGCGGTGTTCCTCCGCTACTCTACCGGGCCACAGGATAGGCCAGAGGTTAATTCACTATGACCCGGCAAGAGCTCGCCCCCGAAGGGGCTCTACTGGTGGGGAGCCAGATTGGCTCCCCGGCGGCGCCACTCGCACCATCGCCCATACGACGAGGCAAGGAAGCGCCGCCCCTCCTCTGGGGGGCCATAATGGCCCCCAACCGCTTCCTCGCGCCGCCCTCCCCCGACCCGTCGCCCATACAACAGGCAAGAGGAGGACGGCGCGACGCTGCGACGCCCGTCGCTCGCTCTCCAGCACTTCTCTGAAAGCAGAGAAGGTGGAGAGCGAGCGCACGGGCCCTCTCCTTGCGCGAGAAGGCACCCTCGGAACACACGAGGGTGCCTTCCGGCCCGCCGCGATCGTGGGCGTCGGGTCCCCCGACCCTCCGCCCGCGGCCACTCTTATCCGACTAGTTTGAGGCGCGACTGCGCCCCCCCCTAGCCGGACCTCCTTCGGTTGGTCGCCTGGGTCCCGATTCACAGAGGAATTGGAACCCACGCGACCCCTCGGGCCAGATCATTCGCCGTTAGCCAGCAAGATCCCACAAGGAGAAGTCACTGACTAACGCTCAGGGCGCACCGACCCCACCACTTGCCCTTCCATCTGGTTCTCAAGGAATCAGAGGGAACGGAAGCGGAGGGGTACACGTGAAGGTTATCTGGCGTGGCGCCCCAGGTTTTTTTTTTTTTTTTTTTTTGACGCGGGGAATGCATTTAAGCACTTCGCCACCCTGCTGCCGGGGGACAGCAGGGCGGCTTCGAGTGAGACTCCCAGCCCGTTGGGGCTGGACTACTCACTAAACCCCGCGGTGTTCCTCCTCTCTCCCTACCGGGTCACAGGATAGGCCATAGGATAAGTCACTGTGACCCGGCAAGGGGGCGTCCGTATGGGGACTCTACTACTGGGGGGGCCACATGGGCCCCCCTGCGCTCAAGGCGTCTTCTTGCCCGCGTCACGTCGCTCTCCGCGACTCCTCTGAAAGCAGAGAAGTCGGAGAGCGAGCGCGCGGGCACTCTATGTTTTGCGAGAAGGCACCCCCGGAACACATGGGGGTGCCTTCCAGCTCGCCGCAAAAGCAGGCGGGTGGTCCCCCGACCCTCCGCCCGCGGCCACTCTAGACGGGGGCGCGCGCATACTCCGTGCGACGGCGCCCCCTTATTGGGCGGCGAGGCGGGAGCGTCAGACCTGCACGCTCCCGCTCTCGCAGCTCCTCTCTCTTGGCCGCCATCACCTCGCTAGCAAACGTGGCGACGGCGGCCCAGCTCTCCTGGCTGCCGACCATCTCAGAAATGACGGCCGGCAGCGACAGGTCGCCCCCCACGGCTCCCACTAGGGCAGCCCGCTCCCCGCTCCAGGCAGCGCACACGGCGAGCGTATGCTCCGCCGTGTCGCGCGCGCCGCTCGCGCAATAGCGGCACTCGGGGCCCGACTCTATACCCACAACTTCCCACAGGTACTTGGCAAAGCAGCCATGGCCTGTGAGAAGCTGCGTCAGGTGATAGGTCGGCGCCCCGTGCCTCCTCTCGATCCACGGCCGCAGAACCGGCCGCACCGCCTCCACGAGCCTCTTGCTCGCGGAAGGCTCCTCCAACCTCACGGCCCACATCCGGAAGAGATCGTCGCGAGCCTCCTGCCTCCAGCAACCGATCTCCGCCGGAGTGGGCCACCCTCCACTGTTCCGCATCAGGGCACTCCTCTCATACACCTGCTCGAGGACTCCCGCCTCGAGGTCCCAGGGTAGACTCGCCGCCAACAAACACGCCGCCTCATAAGAGACGGTGTGGTACGCTCTTGCAGCCCTCTGCGCTATCACCCGCTGCGGGCGCCGCAAAAGCGTGGTGTTGCTTGCGGAGAGGGCTGCCGCCCATATGGGCGCTCCGTAAAGTGCCTTGGAGCGCACCACACCGTCGTAAAGACGGCGGCAAGCGCTCCCTGGGCCGCCGCGGTTAGGCAGCAATCGTGCGAGCCTCCCGGCGTACGACACCAGCTTTGGTGCCAGTCGCCGGAAGTGCTCGCCGAAACTCCATCGGCTGTCGAGGACGAGACCCAGGTATTTCATCGATCCCCCGACAGCGATGGAGGTGCCACCGACGGTGATTTGGGAGTCCCGAGGGGGTCGCATCCGAGGCCCATGGAAATAAAGGGCCTCGGATTTCTCCAGAGCGACCGCGAGCCCGAGTGCCCTGATGCGGCGCACGACCTGCGCTACCCCTGCGGTAGCCAGGACCTTGGCGTCCCGAAACGTGGCGCCCTGCGCGGTGACCAGGGTGTCGTCGGCGTAGCAGAGTACGCCGACTCCTGGGAGAGTCGCACCGCGCAGGACCCAGTCGTACCCAATGTTCCACAGGAGCGGCCCGAGGACCGACCCCTGTGGAACACCACAACACATGTCCGTGCGGACCACCTCGGACCGAGCCGGGTAACACACAGCCCGGTCTACGAAGTAGTCCGCAAGGACCCGCCTGAGGTACCACGGGACGTCGTGGTACCTCAGGGCCTCCGCTATCGTCTGCCAGGGGAGGGTGTTGAAGGCGTTGGAAATGTCCAATGAGACGGCCAACAACACCTCTCCCCGGCCCGTGACCCTCTCGACGCTGTCTCTGAGACGGGAGATGGCGTCCAACGTCGACCTCCCGCGACGGAAGCCAAACTGACCGTCACTCAGGTTGGGCCCCGCCCCCTCCAGATGTCGGACGAGACGCGCCGCGAGCACTCGCTCAAAGAGCTTGCACGTCTCGTCCAGCAGAACGATGGGGCGGTAGGCCGACGGCGACTCAGCCGGGCGCCCGTGCTTCCGAAGCAGCACGAGCTTGCCCTCCTTCCACCGTCGCGGGACCCTTCCCGACGCCAAACACTCAGTCATCAGAGACAGCGTCTCCTCCTCGAACGCCGGCATGACCGCGGCAATGACCCGCCCAGGGATTCCATCCGGGCCCGGGGCGCGGTTCCTCACCCTCATCTTCAGGACCGCTACCTCTAGCTCGGCCTCGGACACGGGCGGGACATCACCGTCCTCCACCGGCGCCGACACCGCCACCGCCGTCATTCGTGGGGGGGCCCACTCCTCTCTTGCGGGAAAGAGGGAACCCACCACCACGCCGACGAAGGCTGGGTCGAGTGACCGGGTCAGAGGAGGCGCCCAAGGCTTCAGCTTCTCACTCACCACCTTGTAGGGGCGCCCCCACGGGTCCCGGTTCAAACTCCCCAGCCACTCCCTCCAGGCCTCCTCCTTGGCGGCCCTTATGCCCGCGCTGAGCGCGGCCCGGGCCGCTCGGTAAGCGACGAGCAGCTCCTCTTCCTGGGCGGGGTCCCTGCTCCTACGCCCGCGGCAACGGGTGTACCTCCGTTGGGCTGCGTGGCACGCAGTACGCAGCCCTGCTAGATGCGGTTGCCACCAGTACACCCGTCTCCGCGGAGGAACAGGACCTCTGCGCCGCATCGCCGCATCGCAGACGCGAGTGAGCGCCCCTGTTAGGCGCTCCGCCCTCGCGTCTACGCCCAGCGCCTCGTCGCTTGACCCAGCGGCCCAGCGCTCCACGATGGCCGCCTCCGTGGCCACCTCCTTGTCCAGGGTGGCGAGCCGCCACCGTGGACCCTCCCCCGCCAGGAGGCGGCTGAGGTCCGCCGAAACACCGGCGGGTGCCGCGACGATGTCGAACCATATGTATTTATGGTCCGACAAGGTCTCGACCCCCTCGACCACTCTCCAGCCACACGCGCGGTTGGCCAGAGCGGGACTGGCGAAGGACAGATCAACGACGGATCCGCCCTGACTCCGCACGCATGTCTGGACCGCCCCCTGGTTGAGCAGCACCAGCCCAGTGGACACCGCCCACTCCTCCAACACCTCCCCCCGCGCATCAGTTGCCGGACTCCCCCACGCACGGGATTTCGCGTTGAAATCCCCGGCAACGATCACGGGGGTGGGGTGCACATCGGCCAACATTGCCCCGACCTCGACGAGCCACTGCTCAAAGTCGGCGAGGCTTCTGTTGGGCGAAAAGTACACCCCACACACTGCAGTGTCTCCCAGCACGGCAAGCACGCAACCGTGTCCTCGCGACACCCTGTCGCCTAGTGCGCCACGCTGGGAGACAATTGCCACCGAACCGTCGCGATCGCCGGCCCAGTTGGTCCGGGTGCGAACGCAATACGGTTCAGCGACAACGACCAAGGTCGCCTGCCACTGCGCCGCAGTCTGGATCAGTAGATCCTGCGCCGCGGCACAGTGATTGGCGTTGGCCTGCAGTATGGAGATATTGGCCATTTACACTTGGGCGGTGTCCATCTCCTCCACTGGCACCGGTGCTGGTGCTGCCGGCGGCGGGCCCTTGGCGCCACCACTGGCTTTTCCGTCGCGACGGCTTCAGCTCCCCCTTTGTTGGGATCCCGCTGGGCACTTCTTGGTGCCCAGAGGGTGGGCAGCGGGCACACCTTTTGCTGCACACGCCGGGCAGTGGGGCTCCGCAGAGCAGCCTGCGGATTTGTGCCCAGGCTGGCCGCAGCGGAAGCATAGTCCGCTGCGATCCGCAGTCTCTGTGCACTTCGCACCCACGTGGCCCGGCTCCAGGCAGCGGTAGCACCGCTGCGGCCTGGCCTTCAGGAGGGTGGCTCGGACCTGCGTCCAACCAACGGTTAGGCGCCGGCCATCTGTCACCCTCCCTGCCGCCGCGATCGGGCAGCTCACCCACACAGCCCCCTCCTCGCGTCCAGGTGGTCGGTATATGTCACCCACCTTTACGTTGGTGACGGGGCACCCACCAACCTCCGCCACCATCGCAGCCACCCTTTCCGGCGTGGCCGCGTCGCTCAGGCCGGTAATGCGCATCTCAACGCACTTCTCCGGCCTGGCAACGCGGACCTCATCCCCGAGGGCCTGCCTCAGTTTTTCGGCCAAGGCGTCAGCCTTCTTGGCCCTTTCGGCACCCGCCACCTCGAGGATCCGGCCGCCCGTGGCCGCCGTACGAAACCGCAGGCCCTCGATGCCGAGGCCTTTCAAGTCAATAGACTTTTCGGCCTCGGCCAGGACCGCCGCGTAGGTGGCACCCCTCTCTGCCGCCTCCCGCTGCAGAGTAAGGACCACTGCAGCAGTGCGGGGGGTGCGGAGTTTCGGCGCGCTCTTCTTCTGCGTGGTTGGCGCTTTAGTTGGTGCTGGTGTCTTTTTAGGACGACCAGCCACAACGTTCCACGCCTCCGCAGTGCCCTGAGGAGGGGTGGGTGCTGACGGGTACGCCTGCCTCGAGGCTTGCGCCTCCCGCGCCGCAGCGCTTTTCCTCTTCTTCCTCCTCCCTCCCTTCGACCCTTCCCCGCTTGTGCCGTCGACGTGAGCCGGAGGCGTGGCGGGATTTGAGGGCTGGGAACGAGGGGGCTCAGCGGTGTGAGCGCTGGCTGGACCTACCGCGGAGCGGGCTGGAGCTTTCGCGGAGTGGGCCGGAGCTGCCGCAGAGCGGGCTGGAGCTGCCGCAGAGCGGGCTGGAGCTGCCGCGGAGCGGGCAGGAGGCTCAGCAGTGGAGGCCACCGGAGCTCCCTCGGGGCCGGGGCCGGAGGGGCGAGTGGAGCCGGCAGCAGCGCGCCTGTCGGCCGCCAGCGGTGGGCGTAGCCGCGGCTCCGGAGGCAGGCGGTCCGCAATCCCGCTGAGGCGCGCGTCAACCATGAGGAGGATTTCGTCCCTCGTCATGGTTGGGGCGGCACTCGCCTGCACCCTCTTCAGCCCCTCCATTTCCGCTCTTAGGGCCCTGAGCTCACCCTGGAGGCGGACAACCTCGTCTGATTCTGTGCGGGCCCAGGTTAGGTTAGGTTAGGTTAGGTTAGGTTAGGTTTTTTTTTTTTTTTTTTTTTCCAAAGAAGTTGAGGCTCCATTGTGTGCTCGCAGTGCTAATGGTATACTCCGCGAGCACACAGAGTGATTTTATTGGGGGGCTTGTGAATGAGGTTTGAGATTAGAGTTTAAATTAGTTATTGGGAGATGAAGTTTATGTAAAAGCTAAAGAAATTGACATTTAATATGTGGGTGGGAGCCTATATTTATTTATTTGTTTATTGGTGTTATTATAAAGTTTTGATGGATTAAGAGTTTGAGATGTTATATGTGTGTAGGTGTATATATATTTATTTGTTTATATTGATGTGATTATAAAGTTTTAACAGATTAAGAGCTTAAGTGTAATATGTGTGTGGGTGTATATATATATATATTTATTTATTTGTTTATATTTGTGTAATTATAAAGTTTTGGCAGATTAAGAGAGATTTGTAGCAGTTATGCTCAGAATTATAAAGATCTGGTTAGAGCCGAGGGCACACAAGCGCGAGGTCGCAACGCAGCTTTTCCTGTTAGTCGCGGGCATCCTACACCGATTTTTGTTGTCGGGTGATGTCCTCGACCGGGAGCACTCGCAGTAAGCGGAAATCGCGCCCTGCAGCTCCACACAGATCCTGGAGTTTCAGGTGTGAGGTGGGTAAGTGAAGTGAGGTGGAATCACTCGCCATAGTCCGTACGCGAAGAGACGGAATGGGTCATGGCGATAAAGCGGGGACATGTATTGGACGTGGCACTGTGCGCATTGTTTTGTTCAGTAATATTGCGACTTTTGCAGTAAATGGTGCAATTATAACAATTAAGTTTGGACGTGTCATCTTTTAGCGGGCAGTCTTTAAAAGCGTGTTGGCTGGAAGAGCAGTGGGAGCACGTGGACGCGGTTTCTTTGCACCATTTTTTCGTGTGGCCGTACTGGAGACACCTGTAGCACTGCAGCACAGGAACATAGCTCTCAACGTGAACCCTCTGGTGGTCCACATTGAGCTTACCAGCATCAATAATGGACCGCCAGAGGGCGGGGCTGGTGGTGTAAGCAGCGTTGTAGAGCTTGGGATTGCGGTTCCCGCGCTTGAATTTCAGTTCCAGGGTCTCAGGCTCGTTGTTTTTAACAGCGTCATTTTGGGTGCGGAGGATGCTGGTTAGTGTTTCCGGGGTAATATCGTCCGGTACTCCTTTGATTATGATCATGGGGTGTAGTTTTTTGGACGGCTCTGCTTCTATCACTGACGAGGGGCTAAGTTTACTGAGTGTTGTTTCCATATGCTCGGTCCGGTCAAATTCGACCCTGAGCTTGTTTTTAGATATTGGTTTGATACTTAGCGGGGCAAAATTGGTGTCCCGAAAGCTAATGTTATTCTGCCAGGCAGTGAGAGTCTCGGAGGTAGTGTTTGAATTTTTAGCAGAAACGATAATTGATGGTTTGTAAGGGGGTGGGCGCAGCGGGATGGAGGGAGTCGAGGCAACCTTGGCATATGAGGGCTGACCTGGAGGAGGCGGAGTAGGAGTCGGCAGAGGCGCCTGAGCGGTCGGCGCAGGCACCGTGAGCGCCCTCATCTCCTCACGGATGCACTCTCGTATGGTTGCCTTCAGTTCCTCGGTGTCGGCAGGGGGGGAAGGCGGGGCAGACGGGGCAGATGGCAGCGGCGAAAGAGTAAGAAGGTGCTCAATCCTGTCCACGCTTGTGAGGATATCGGCTTTAATCCCTCTCTTGAGGTTACCCGAGCGGCCCACGGCTTCTCGGATAACCTCAAAGAGGGAGAAGATCTCACTCTCCGGGTCCTCGAAATAGCCCATCTGTAGCGGGACGGGTTTAGCGGGCTTAGCAGCGGGAGTGGCGACCGCGGCAGTGGGAGTGGCGGCTTGGCTGCCGTAACGGAGCGGGGGCATCGAACCAGACGAGTCCGGGTCGTCGCTGGTGTGGGAGTGGGGCGTCAGCCCGAGCGGCGTCCTCAACATGTTAAAAATGTGGCCAGAAACGGTAAAAATCAAAAATTTATTTCCCAGAAAAGTTGATGACAAAAGAGACACACAAAAGAGGTGTCAATCGACGCGGGGGAGGCCCACGAAGAGAAGTGTAGTAGATGCGGAAGAGGTCCGACGGATTCAGAAAAAGAAATTAAATAAAAAGGCCGAAAAAAGTTAATTTAAAAAATTAGTAAGTGTTTTTGCTTAATTGAAGGAAAACTATTGAATCTACTTTTATTTTTGTTTCAGGTACAAGGAGCTGAAGGCGAGACGCTTGTAGGAAGGTGCGACACAAGTGGGTGAGAGGTAAACTGAACAAAAGTTGTTTTATGTTGTACTGAAAAGACACGCCGCTTAGGTGGATTTTTTACGAGACGTATGTATGGAGAAAAACCAAAATTTCGTCGTATCGGCACAAAAGAGGTGTCAATCGACGCGGGGGAGGCCCACGAAGAGAAGTGTAGTAGATGCGGAAGAGGTCCGACGGATTCAGAAAAAGAAATTAAATAAAAAGGCCGAAAAAAGTTAATTTAGAAAATTAGTAAGTGTTTTTGCTTAATTGAAGGAAAACTATTGAATCTACTTTTATTTTTGTTTCAGGTACAAGGAGCTGAAGGCGAGACGCTTGTAGGAAGGTGCGACACAAGTGGGTGAGAGGTAAACTGAACAAAAGTTGTTTTATGGTTAGGTTAGGTTAGGTTTTTTTTTTTTTTTTTTTTTGACGCGGGGAAATGCATTTGCGCACTTCGCCACTCTTCTGCCGGGGGACAGCAGAGCGACTTTGTGGTGGACTCCCAGCACTATCGAGCCGCCTGCTCAGTGCTGGACTACCCCCTAAAACCCCGCGGTGTTCCTCCGCTACTCTACCGGGCCACAGGATAGGCCAGAGGTTAATTCACTGTGACCCGGCAAGAGCTCGCCCCCGAAGGGGCTCTACTGGTGGGGAGCCAGATTGGCTCCCCGGCGGCGCCACTCGCCCCATCGCCCATACGACGAGGCAAGGAAGCGCCGCCCCTCCTCTGGGGGGCCATAATGGCCCCCAACCGCTTCCTCGCGCCGCCCTCCCCCGACCCGTCGCCCATACAACAGGCAAGAGGAGGACGGCGCGACGCTGCGACGCCCGTCGCTCGCTCTCCAGCACTTCTCTGAAAGCAGAGAAGGTGGAGAGCGAGCGCACGGGCCCTCTCCTTGCGCGAGAAGGCACCCTCGGAACACACGAGGGTGCCTTCCGGCCCGCCGCGATCGTGAGCGTCGGGTCCCCCGACCCTCCGCCCGCGGCCACTCTTATCCGACTAGTTTGAGGCGCGACTGCGCCCCCCCCTAGCCGGACCTCCTTCGGTTGGTCGCCTGGGTCCCGATTCACAGAGGAATTGGAACCCACGCGACCCCTCGGGCCAGATCATTCGCCGTTAGCCAGCAAGATCCCACAAGGAGAAGTCACTGACCAACGCTCAGGGCGCACCGACCCCACCACTTGCCCTTCCATCTGGTTCACAAGGAATCAGAGGGAACGGAAGCGGAGGGGTACACGTGAAGGTTATCTGGCGTAGGTTAGGTTAGGTTAGGTTAGGTTAGGTTAGGTTAGGTTAGGTTAGGTTAGGTTGGTCGAAGGAGTTTTTGTTTAGCTCTGTGTGGTTATTGGGTAGTGTAGTTAAGTTCTTATATTAGATTCTGCTTAGTGGTTGTATGTTTATTATTTTTTGTTTTGATACGGTCTGGGAAGGTTTAGTTAAGGTTTAGTTAGGTGTGTGCTTAGTTATTAAGGGTTTGGTTAG
Source organism: Yponomeuta plumbellus (assembly GCA_947310845.1). NCBI lineage: Eukaryota > Metazoa > Arthropoda > Insecta > Lepidoptera > Yponomeutidae > Yponomeuta > Yponomeuta plumbellus. The sequence goes on along the minus strand of OX371214.1, from coordinate 50,395 downwards.
TGTTAGTATTATTATTTTGGGTGTTGGGTTGCTGTAGGTGTTAGTACTGTTTTTGGAATTGCTTAGTAGTTAGGATATTAGCTTTGTTAGGTTAGGTTGTACATTGGCTTGGTTTGGTAGGCTTGGTGCTACTGAGCCTTGTGCGTCCATTACGATGGACACTGATGATTCATTGTCCGCAAGTGTGGACAGAGGAAAAAAGAAGAGCGGGGAGGACGCAAAGATGAAGGGCGGGGAGGACGCTTCGGCGGCTTCAAGTGTGGACAGAGGACGGAAGAGGGGCGGGGAAGAGGTGATCTTTTTCCCGATGTCGGCGTCCGACACAGAGACGGAGGCGCCTGCTGCTGCCAAGGGGCCGACGGGGAAGCGCGGGAGGACGCGTCTTGCCTTCCAATTCTCGGGTTTGTCGAGGGCCAGGAAGGCCCTCAAGGAAAGGGAGGCGGAAGCCCGAGACGAGGCCTACACGAAGAGCCTTCATAAGAAGGCCTTTATGAGGTCGTCGCAGGCCGTCTTGGCCTGCGAAGATGAGGGCGAAGTCCACGACTCGGAGCCGGAGCCCGAGTCGATGGACTTCCAAGCCATGAGGGCCCAGGTGGGGGGGAATCTCTCCTCCATCCTCGATCTTGTTGGCAGGTCCTCCAACTTGAAGGGAGGATATGCCAGCAAGATCAGGAGTTTCGCGGCGGGCATATCCGAAACGGTGGAGGAGATGGCTAGGACAAAGACGTCCGACGCCATGCGCAGGCTGCGGGCGGACAACGTCCGCCTCAGCCAGGAGCTCACCAATCTTAGGGGAGAGCTCCGGGCGTACAAGCGGGATTTCGAGGCCCTCAAGGCCTCCGTGGCGGCCTCGGGTCCGACTGCTGGACTGACCGTGGCCTGCGCGGCCCCCCCATCGGCCGAGGTGGGGGACGAGCTGGTGGAGCGCCTGCTGGCCGCCCTCCTCCCTCCTCTAGCGAGGATGGTGGAGGGAAAGGTGGCGGGGCTAATCTCCACGCAGGAGAGAGCTCGTCCGCCACTAGCGGCGGACAAGAAGAAGGCGGTGCCCGTGGCGGCACCCACGGCAACGCCCGCGGCGGCGCCCGCGTCTGCGGCAAAAACGGGGAAGCCCAAGGGTAGGAAGGCGTCCTCGGCGGCGACCCAGGAGGCGACTCAGGGGTCGCAGCCGGAGCCCCCACATGCTCTGGCCACCCCGGCCCCTTCCACCTCGACCATGACCTGGACCGAGGTGGTGCGAAGGGGCAAGAAGGCGGCGACGCCGGCAGGGAAGGGGCCGTCCCAAGCGCCGGCCGCGCCCAAAGCGGGCCCCCCGCCTCAGGAGGCAAAGAAGAAGGTGCCCAGGTTGGTGGCCCCTCGGTCCGCGGCCGTGGTGGTGACCCTGGCCCCTGAGGCTGCGGACCAGGGCGTCACCTACAGGGACGTGCTGGCCAGAGCCGAGGAGGCCATCAACCTGGAGGAGCTCGGTATTGAGGGCCTGAGGACCCGCCAGACGGCGACGGGAGCCCGCATGTTAGAGATCGCGGGCTCCCAGAAGGTGGAAAAGGCTGACCAGTTGGCGGCCAAGCTGCGGGCGGCGCTGGCCGGTGTGGTAAGGGTGGACCGCCCCACCAAGGCCGCCGACATGCGTATCGTCGGCCTCGACGACGCCGCCACGCCCGAGAAGTTGGTGGCGGCAGTGGCCAGGGCGGGGGGCTGTGCGGCTGAGGCCGTAAGAGTCTGTGGGGCGATCCGCCCCAACGACAGGGGAGAGGGCACGGCCCTTGTGTCGTGCCCGGTCGACGCCGCGAAGCGGATCATGGAGGCCGGCCGCCTGCTGGTGGGCTGGAGCTCGGCGCGTGCCCAGCTCCTCGAGGCGCGCCCCATGCGCTGCTACAGGTGCATGGGGCTGGGGCACACGCGCCAGCTGTGCCCATCGGCGGCGGACCGTAGCCATTTGTGCTACCGTTGCGGCGTGGCCGGGCATGCATCGGGTGCGTGCCAGGTCATTCCCCCGCGCTGTGCCATCTGCACAGATAGGGGCCTGAAGGCGGACCACGTCATGGGGGGGCGTAATTGCAACCCCCCCCATGTCAGGGGGAGACTGGCCCCAGCACCCCAGGGCCAGAGAGCCGAAAGCCGCCAGGCGGCAGTCGCGGGGGACGCTGAGATGTCACATTAATGGACGGAGGACATCTCAGCGTCCTACAGGCGAATGTCAACCACTCCGCCGGAGCGCAGGACCTGCTCTTGCAGTCCATGGCGGAGTGGGACATAGCCGTGGCGGCGGTGGCGGAGCCTTACTTTGTCCCTAGCCAGCCTCATTGGCTGGGAGACGAAAGCGGCTCCGCCGCCATTGTGGTTTCGGCTGGCCTTGGGGTCCCCTTCTCCCTCGTCGAGAAGGGGCCCGGCTACGTGGTGGCGTCATGGGGGGAGTACGCGCTGATAAGCGCGTACTTCTCCCCAAATAGACCGTTGGCGGACTTCGAGCGGTTTCTCACCCGTCTCGGAGCCGCCATCGGGAGGGTGGCGCCCCGCGAGGTCCTGGTGCTCGGGGACCTCAACGCGAAGTCCGTCGCGTGGGGGAACCCGAGCACCACGCCGAAGGGCCGGGAGCTGGAGGCCTTTGCCCTGGCTTCGGGGCTGACCCTGCTCAACAGGGGCACAGCCCACACCTGCGTGCGGCAGCGGGGGGGATCCGTGGTGGATGTCTCATTCGCCACGCCCGCTGTCGCCAGGAGGGTGTGGGACTGGTGCGTGGTTGAAGAGGTGGAGACCCTGTCGGACCACAGGTACATCAGGTTCGAGGTCTCCACCTCGGGCAGGGCGGCCCCGACTCAACGGTGGCCGAGCCAGTTCCCGCGTTGGGCCCTGTCAAGGTTCGACGCGGGACTGGCCGCGGAGGCGGCGATCGTCCGCCGATGGAGCTTTCCCCGCCGGGAGCTGGAGGTGGACGGCATGGCCGCGCACATGCGGGAGGCGCTCACTGCCGTATGTGACGCGGCCATGCCCAGGGTGAGCGGACGTCCACCCCGGAGGCGGGGACAAGTGTACTGGTGGTCGCAGGAGATCGCCGACCTCCGCGCGTCGTGCTCCGCGGCCCGCAGGGCCTACACGAGGGGCAGGCGTCGGCCAAGCCAAGAGGGCACTGATGGCCAGCTGTACTCGGCGTACCGGCAGGCCAGGAAGGCGGTGCAGCTGGCCATCAGCAGGGCCAAAGAGAGGGCCAGGGAGGCCATGCTGGAGGGGCTGGACAGGGACCCGTGGGGCCGTCCGTACCGATGGGCGCGTAATAAAATGCGCCCTCAGACGGCCCCGACGACGGAGACCCTGGACCCCCAGTTCCTCCAGAGGGTGGTCGGGGAGTTATTCCCCCGGCAGGGGAGGTTCAGTCCCCCAACGATGGCCGCCAGTCGACCGCAGGAGGACGAGGGAGAGGAGCAGACGCCCCCCCCCATCACGGACGGCGAGATGGGAGCCGCCATACGGTGCCTTCGGTCCAAGAAGAGGGCACCGGGTCCGGATGGGGTCCCCGGGAAGGTGCTATTCGTAGCTCTGGAGTACCTCGGGGAACAGCTTCGGGAACTCTTCAATATGTGCATCCGCACTGGACAGTTCCCGGAGCTGTGGAGGGTGGGGCGGTTGGTACTGTTGCCGAAGGCGGGTCGTTCTGCCGACTCTCCTTCGGCATATAGGCCAATCGTCCTGCTGGATGAGGTCGGGAAGCTGCTGGAACGCATTCTGGCAGCCCGACTCAACCGGCATCTGCTCGGACCGGGGCCCGGCCTCTCTGAGGCCCAATACGGGTTCCGGGCACTGCGGTCGACGGTGGACGCCGTCCTGGCCCTAAAGCGCCTCACGGTGGAGGCGACTGGGCGGGGGTCCAGGGTCCTGGCTGTGTCCCTGGACATCAGGAATGCCTTCAACAGCATCCCCCATGCCACCATTATCGAGGCACTCCGGTTCCAAGGGGTGCCTCGGTACATGGGGACGCTGTTGGGGGCATACCTGGAGGGCAGGACGGTGGTGGCCGTCGGAAGGGGCGGCCGCCTGGTGGAGCACTCGGTGGAGGCCGGCGTCCCGCAGGGTTCGGTGTTGGGGCCGATCCTGTGGAACGTCGGCTATGACTGGGTGCTCCGCGGGAGACTCCTCCCCGGGATGAGTGTCATATGCTATGCAGACGACACTCTTGTCACCGCCCGGGGAGGAGACTTCAAGGAGGTCTCCCGACTCGCCACAGTAGGGGTGGACCTGGTGGTCGGGAGGATCAGGCGGCTGGGCCTCGAGGTGGCCCTGGAGAAGACGGAGGCCCTTCTATTTCATGGGCCCCGAGCCGGACCGCCACCGGGTGCAAATATTGTCCTCGGCGGCGGAACGGTGGTGAGGATCGGGGCCCAGATGAAATATTTGGGCCTCATTTTGGACGGGCGCTGGGGTTTCGGCCCCCACTTCAAGGAGTTGGGGCCGAGACTGGTGAGGGCGGCCGCGGCCCTCGGGCAGCTCCTCCCGAACAAGGGAGGGCCCAACGCCAGGAGCCGAAGGCTTATGTCGGGAATTGTCCGCAGCATGGCACTGTACGGTGCCCCGGTGTGGGCGGATGCCCTCTGTGCCGCCAACAAGGCCCTCCTCCGGAGACCGCAGAGGGTAATAGCACAGAGGGCCATCAGAGGATACCGTACGGTGTCATGGGCGGCAGCCACGCTCCTGGCCGCGGACCCTCCCTGGGAGCGCGAGGCCGAGGTTCTCGCCCGGGTGTACCAGTTTGTCGCGGACAAGAGGGCACAGGGCGAGAACCCGGCCCCAAGGGAGGTGCGCCGCGAGCGCCGCGAAGCGAAGGATGACCTGGTGGAGAGGTGGGCCGAAGACCTCGAGGTGGCCCAATATGGCGGGTGGACCATACGGGCCGTGAAGCCGGTCCTCGAGCGCTGGATGCGTCGCAAACGCAAGCCCCTCACCTTCCGGATGGTGCAGGTGCTAACCGGGCATGGGTGCTTCGGCAAGTACCTGCACCGCATCGGGAGGGAGGAGACGCCGGAGTGCCGCGATTGCGACGCTCCAGCGGACACGGCGGAGCACACCCTCGAGGAGTGTGCGGCCTGGGGTCCACAGCGCCATACTCTGGCGCAGCACTTCGAGGACGGTCTCTCCCTGCCGAGTATGATTCCCGTCATGCTCCGCAGGGAGAGAGCGTGGAAGGCGATGGCCCACTTCTGCCACCAGGTCATGGGGCTGAAGGAGGCTGAGGAGCGGCTGCGGGAGGATGATCCTCGGTCCGCGCCGCTCCGTCGGAGACGCACCGGCGCGCGTAGGAGGCGATACGCGCACCTCATGCCGCCGGTGTAGCGAGGGCCACAGACGGCAGGTTGAGGGACCTGCCGTCTGACACGTGGCGGGAGGGGGGGGTGTGGAGCCCACACCCCTCCTCCAGGGAAGGGGCCCGGCTTCGGTCGGGCCGACGTCGCCGGGGCGCCGCTGTCGCATTCGCGTTGTGGTCACACCACTTGCGAGATCCAGCGGCGCCCCATTGCACAAGCGACAGGACGGCTCCCGGGGTGTTTTAGTCAGTATGCCCACACTCGGTGGGCGAGCCTGACACACGGCCGCCACCCTCCCTCAGGGGGCGGTGTCATGGTGCGTAACTGCATTTCACCCCGTAAAAAAAAAAAAAAAAAAAAAAGGTTAGGTTAGGTTAGGTTAGGTTTTTTTTTTTTTTTTTTTTTTTTTGACGCGGGGAATGCATTTAAGCACTTCGCCACCCTGCTGCCGGGGGACAGCAGGGCGGCTTCGAGTGAGACTCCCAGCCCGTCAGGGCTGGACTACTCACTAAACCCCGCGGTGTTCCTCCTCTCTCCCTACCGGGTCACAGGATAGGCCATAGGATAAGTCACTGTGACCCGGCAAGGGGGCGTCCCTATGGGGACTCTACTACTGGGGGGCCACATGGGTCCCCCTGCGCTCAAGGCGTCTTCTTGCCCGCGTCACGTCGCTCTCCGCGACTCCTCTGAAAGCTAGGTTTTTTTTTTTTTTTTTTTTTTTTTGACGCGGGGAAATGCATTTGCGCACTTCGCCACTCTGCTGCCGGGGGACAGCAGAGCGACTTTGTGGTGGACTCCCAGCACTATCGAGCCGCCTGCTCAGTGCTGGACTACCCCCTAAAACCCCGCGGTGTTCCTCCGCTACTCTACCGGGCCACAGGATAGGCCAGAGGTTAATTCACTGTGACCCGGCAAGAGCTCGCCCCCGAAGGGGCTCTACTGGTGGGGAGCCAGATTGGCTCCCCGGCGGCGCCACTCGCCCCATCGCCCATACGACGAGGCAAGGAAGCGCCGCCCCTCCTCTGGGGGGCCATAATGGCCCCCAACCGCTTCCTCGCGCCGCCCTCCCCCGACCCGTCGCCCATACAACAGGCAAGAGGAGGACGGCGCGACGCTGCGACGCCCGTCGCTCGCTCTCCAGCACTTCTCTGAAAGCAGAGAAGGTGGAGAGCGAGCGCACGGGCCCTCTCCTTGCGCGAGAAGGCACCCTCGGAACACACGAGGGTGCCTTCCGGCCCGCCGCGATCGTGGGCGTCGGGTCCCCCGACCCTCCGCCCGCGGCCACTCTTATCCGACTAGTTTGAGGCGCGACTGCGCCCCCCCCTAGCCGGACCTCCTTCGGTTGGTCGCCTGGGTCCCGATTCACAGAGGAATTGGAACCCACGCGACCCCTCGGGCCAGATCATTCGTCGTTAGCCAGCAAGATCCCACAAGGAGAAGTCACTGACTAACGCTCAGGGCGCACCGACCCCACCACTTGCCCTTCCATCTGGTTCACAAGGAATCAGAGGGAACGGAAGTGGAGGGGTACACGTGAAGGTTATCTGGCGTGGCGCCCCCTGAAAGCTAGGTTAGGTTAGGTTAGGTTAGGTTTTTTTTTTTTTTTTTTTTTTTTTTTTAACGCGGGGAAATGCATTTGCGCACTTCGCCGCTCTGTTGTCGGGGGACAACAGAGCAGCTTTGTGGTGGACTCCCAGCACTATCGAGCCGCCTGCTCAGTGCTGGACTACCCCCTAAAACCCCGCGGTGTTCCTCCGCTACTCTACCGGGCCACAGGATAGGCCAGAGGTTAGTTCACTGTGACCCGGCAAGAGCTCGCCCCCGAAGGGGCTCTACTGGTGGGGAGCCAGGTTGGCTCCCCGGCGGCGCCACTCGCCCCATCGCCCATACGACGAGGCAAGGAAGCGCCGCCCCTCCTCTGGGGGGCCATAATGGCCCCCAACCGCTTCCTCGCGCCGCCCTCCCCCGACCCGTCGCCCATACAACAGGCAAGAGGAGGACGGCGCGACGCTGCGACGCCCGTCGCTCGCTCTCCAGCACTTCTCTGAAAGCAGAGAAGGTGGAGAGCGAGCGCACGGGCCCTCTCGTTGCGCGAGAAGGCACCCTCGGAACACACGAGGGTGCCTTCCGGCCCGCCGCGATCGTGGGCGTCGGGTCCCCCGACCCTCCGCCCGCGGCCACTCTTATCCGACTAGTTTGAGGCGCGACTGCGCCCCCCCCTAGCCGGACCTCCTTCGGTTGGTCGCCTGGGTCCCGATTCACAGAGGAATTGGAACCCACGCGACCCCTCGGGCCAGATCATTCGCCGTTAGCCAGCAGGATCCCACAAGGAGAAGTCACTGACTAACGCTCAGGGCGCACCGACCCCACCACTTGCCCTTCCATCTGGTTCACAAGGAATCAGAGGGAACGGAAGCGGAGGGGTACACGTGAAGGTTATCTGGCGTGGCGCCCCAGGTTTTTTTTTTTTTTTTTTTTTTTTTTTTTTACGCGGGGAAATGCATTTGCGCACTTCGCCGCTCTGCTGTCGGGGGACAACAGAGCAGCTTTGTGGTGGACTCCCAGCACTATCGAGCCGCCTGCTCAGTGCTGGACTACCCCCTAAAACCCCGCGGTGTTCCTCCGCTACTCTACCGGGCCACAGGATAGGCCAGAGGTTAATTCACTGTGACCCGGCAAGAGCTCGCCCCCGAAGGGGCTCTACTGGTGGGGAGCCAGATTGGCTCCCCGGCGGCGCCACTCGCCCCATCGCCCATACGACGAGGCAAGGAAGCGCCGCCCCTCCTCTGGGGGGCCATAATGGCCCCCAACCGCTTCCTCGCGCCGCCCTCCCCCGACCCGTCGCCCATACAACAGGCAAGAGGAGGACGGCGCGACGCTGCGACGCCCGTCGCTCGCTCTCCAGCACTTCTCTGAAAGCAGAGAAGGTGGAGAGCGAGCGCACGGGCCCTCTCCTTGCGCGAGAAGGCACCCTCGGAACACACGAGGGTGCCTTCCGGCCCGCCGCGATCGTGGGCGTCGGGTCCCCCGACCCTCCGCCCGCGGCCACTCTTATCCGACTAGTTTGAGGCGCGACTGCGCCCCCCCCTAGCCGGACCTCCTTCGGTTGGTCGCCTGGGTCCCGATTCACAGAGGAATTGGAACCCACGCGACCCCTCGGGCCAGATCATTCGCCGTTAGCCAGCAAGATCCCACGAGGAGAAGTCACTGACTAACGCTCAGGGCGCACCGACCCCACCACTTGCCCTTCCATCTGGTTCACAAGGAATCAGAGGGAACGGAAGCGGAGGGGTACACGTGAAGGTTATCTGGCGTGGCGCCCCATGGCGCCCCAGGTTAGGTTAGGTTAGGTTAGGTTAGGTTAGGTTAGGTTAGGTTTCCGTGTGGAGTTTCTGGATCTTCCATCGGACGCGTCCCCCGGGTGGCGGATAGGGGAACGCCCTCCAGATATGGAGGGTACCGGCTTCGGCCGGCGCGGACCAAAACCAGAGGGAGGGGGACGTCCAGTGGCTTGCGCTGCTGGATGTCCCGCGGGGTCCACCATGGGCCCCGCACCCGTAACCCCACATTGAGCGGGGCCGGGGGCCTTCGGGCCGCGAGGAGACAACCTCTATAAAAAACACACGGTGGGGGCCCTCTCTATGTCCCTCTGTCCAGCAGAGGGCATGGAAGAGGGCTGGAGGGGCGGGGAGAGGCGCGAGATCCACAAGCCGGGCCTGGGAGGGACATTGCGGGTGGTAAGCTAGGGACCAGTGACTGGGCACCCCATATGGTCTCTGGCCGAGGGGTGTTTTCTTGGGAGGGCATTCGATGGGCCGAGGATCCGGGCAGAGGGCCACAACGGGTCCTCGGTAGTTGGAGACTTGTGGAGCTCGCGCCTCTCCGCCGGGAGAGCCGGTGGCGCGGGGGACGCTGCGCGGACCTTGCGCCGCCGGTTGAGGGAGGGTCACAGACGGCAGGTTGGGGAACCTGCCGTCCGATATGGTGACGGTAGAAGGGGGTGGGGGGCCCATGCCCCTTCTCCAGTGAGGGTGGGCCCGACTCCTTGCGAGTCGGGTCGACGTCGCCGGGGCGCCGCTGTAGCATTCGCACTGTGGTCTACCACTAGCGAGATCCGGCGGCGCCCCATTGCACGAGCGACAGGACGGCCCCCGGGGTGTTTTAGGAGGTATGCCTCTCCTATTATTAGGAGAGGAGAGTCCGACACACGGCCGTCGCCCTCCCCCAAGGGTGGCGGTTATGGTGCACAAAGCATTTCACCCCGTTAACAAAAAAAAAAAAAAAAAGGTTAGGTTAGGTTAGGTTAGGTTAGGTTAGGTTTTTTTTTTTTTTTTTTTTTTTTATTTTAGTCTTTATCCTCTTGCGTAACAAGAGACTTTGTCATTCTTTTCTTTATGTGCCCTTTTTTATCTTTATTGCCATTTATTTGTTTAAGAAAAATTTTAAATAAGGTTGGTAGTAGGGAGAAACAATTAAGTTTATGCTTATTTGTTTCTCTCTACCACCTTTTTGCATATGGATTCTGCATACTTAAGGAAGTGCCATCTGGTCTTTTTATTGGCTACTAGGTTGTGCGCTTCCTTCTCCTCAATTTTAACGCCAACTTTCTGTTCCAGGTCTTGCCTAGGGATGCAGAACACTGGGCACTCGAATAATATATGCCGCACCCCTTGCTCCACCGCAGGATCGCAGATACATGAAGGGCTCTCGCGACACTTGAAACGATTCAAGTATTGCGCGAACCCTCCATGGCCTGTAAAGATTTGCGTTATTACGCCCTGCGGTTGGATTTTCCGCACCAATCTGTATGCCTCTATCGCGTCTGGGAAGAACACCTTCGTGACGGAGGCCGTCTCTCCAGACCTATATCTCCGATTCCATTCGCCAAGTGCACGATTTCTCAGATCCTGCCTGACGAATGAAATGGGACACAGGTCATAGTCAGGCTTCCTCCGGCTCGAAAGTGCTGCTTCTTTTGCCAGGTAGTCGGCGCGCTCGTTGCCATCGATGCCGGCGTGGGCTTTGATCCAGAACAAAGTTACATCTTTGCCCTGGGTCAAAGCCTCGCTGAGGTTGCGGCGCGCCTCCAGTGAGAGAGGATGCAGGGAGCCCGGGTTAGTGACCGTCTGCAGCGCCGCCCTCGAGTCGCTGTAGATGCCGCAGCTCCCCTCGCCGCGCTTGAGGATTACGCTAGAAGCCCTGCATATGGCCAGGAGTTCAGCCTGGTAGACTGTGCAGTACGCTGGCAAGCTCAGTTTTCGGCACCCGATTTCGGCTCGGTTGTCCCACAGAGACAACGCGGCGCCGACTTTACCCTGTAGCTTGCTACCGTCGGTGAAGATACGGAGCGCCTGCACGTTATGTTGGTCTACCAGGCTTTGGTCATCGAGATTCGTGACTCTCATGTCCATACGCAGAGCCGGATGTGGAAGCTCTGCAAACCCCACCACACGCTCAACCTCCCGATCCCCCAGCACTAGCCGAGTTTGCCCCTTGCGCGCTTCGTACAGGGCTGCCATTTCTTGGATGCGGAGATCTAGGGGCAGTAGCCCGGCCAGTAGCAGGGCCGAGTTTAGGGAGACAGTGCGGTACGATTTGCAGATCCTCTGAGCGAATCCTCTTTGCACGGCGTTTAAGAGCTTGCGGACACCGAGTTTCTCCGCGGCCGGTGCCCATGCTGCTGCAGCGTAGGTGATGACCGGCTCAACCGTCGCCGTGTATATGACGCGGACGACGTCCGGGTGCAAACCCCAACTTATCTTCGCCGCTCTCGTGAGTTGCTTTGCGATGTTTAGGGCCTTTCTACAGACGTTGCCGACGTGGGTGTTGAATGTCAGTTTGTCGTCTATAGTAAGGCCCAGGACCTTCATCTCGCGGGACATGCCAATGTCGACCCCCGCCATGCTCAGCAGAGGGGTGTCATGCTTCAGCTTGTTTGTCAAGAGCATTGCACAGGTCTTTTGAGGCGCAAATCTGAGCTTGTTCTGGACACCCCACCCCTGAACAAAGCCAAGCGCGGCATTGGCACGTCGCTGCAACTCAAGCGCTGTGTCGTCGGCGAAGAAAAGTACGACGTCGTCCGCGAAAGCCTGGCAGTTTACGCCGCGCTGCTGCAAACCCGTTAGGAGGGGATCCAGGAGGATGTTCCAGAGGATCGGCCCACCTATTGACCCTTGGACACATCCTTTCTGGGTCTCTCTGCGGTGTTCTGCCCCGGCGTACCTCAACCTGACACATCTGCCGTCTAGGTAACTATCCAGTAGCCGCCTAGTATTTGCCGGACACTTTTCCTCAGCCAGTCTGACCTTAATGGCCGGCCACCATGCACTGTCAAAGGCTCCCTCTATATCCAGCGAGACGAGCAACACCATCTTTTTTCGCTTTATTTCAGCTCTAACTTGGTTCACTAGGGTATAGAGGGAGTCTTCGGTGCTTCTCTGGGGCATAAAGCCGTACTGGCGAGTACTCAGCCTCGGCACTAGGTGCCACTGGAGCCTCGTTACTACCATTTTCTCCAGGACCTTTCCAAGGAGAGGCAGTAGACCGATTGGCCTGTATGATTTTGGACTCTTGTAGTCATCCTTGCCCGGCTTCCTCAGCACCACAACTGTGGCTTCCTTCCACTTCTTGGGGAAGTGGCCCAGGCTGAGGCACTTGTTGGCCAAGGCAAGGAACGAGTCTGGGTCCTGGGAAATGGCTTGACGGCAGATGTCAGCTGTGAAGCCGTCCGCACCCGGCGCCTTTTTCGGGTTGAAATTGGACACCGCGGTCATCAGCTCGAGCGTTGTAAACGGCGGGTCATGAATCTCAGCATGGACCCGGTCGTTTACCCGCCGGGCTAGATGCCGGGTGTCACTGTGGTGACCGTTGTCCGTCGACTCTGAGTCTTCTGGATAGAAAGTTTGCGCCAGGTAGGATGCTGACTCAGCGGACGTCAAGGGTACGCCGTCTCTTTCCAGAGTTACGTCCTCGTGCCTAGTAGCAGTCCTCCCGATAACCCGGTAGATCCCCTCCCAAACTCCCTCCCTATCCTGCTTAGAGCAAAAGTCCTTCCAGCTTTGTATCTGGGCGCATTTGGCTTTTGTCTCATAATCTTGCTTTGCAAGCAGGTACGCAGCAACGACACCCTCCCTGCGAGCCGGTGCAGCGCAGCGGATCCTTCTCTTCCTGGTGGCGACTTCTTTTTTCAGTATGGCGAGCTCTTCGGACCACCACGGCAATGTAAATTTTGGTGCTTTCTTCTTTTTGGGAATGCTGATTTCGCATGATTTTTTAATTGATTCTATATATAATTCTGTTTTTATTTCTAATTGTTCAATGTTATTAATTTCGTCTATTGCGTTTTTATTTATTTGGTAATCTATTTTTAATTGTTCCAATTTCTCACGAAATTGGCTCCAATTAGCTTTTTTGGTGTTGTAAATTCTAGTAGTTGTCTCAATTTTGGTTCCTGTAGATTTCTTTAACCTAATATTAAAAGTTATGCCGTTGTGGTCCGAAGAGGTCATTCCTACTTCGACTTTCCAATCTGCCACCAAGCTGAGAAGGTCCGCCGAGCAAGCGGTGATGTCAACGTGGCTGCTAAAAAATTTCCCACCCCTGATGGTGTCAAAGGTGGGTGTGGTGCCGCTGTTGAGCACCTGCATGCCCATTTCTTCTAGCGTGCTGGACAGTTCTTCACCCCTATGGTCTTCCATTGTACTCCCCCACCAAGGGCTTTTGGCATTAAAGTCGCCTCCAATGACCAGTTTGTTAGGCCCTAGCTTCCGCTGAATTGTTCCGAGGTGCCCCAGATACGGCCCTATGGGCTGATCCGGCTCAAAATAAATCGAGACGACTGCGAGTTCCCAGGCGCGGGTACGGATCCTCACCACGACGATGTTGTGTGTGGTGAGTTCTGGACACTGTATAACGTCTAGGTCATTGTCGAATACGGCAATCGCTGCCTTTACAGTTCCGCTTCCTTCTTCCGACGCCTGGAAAATTCGCGAGCCACGATATTGCCGCATTCTCTTTATTCCGCCCACATATGGCTCTTGTAGTAAAGCAAGAGCCGCTTTCTTTGCTGTGGCATCCCGGAACAACTCAGCGGTTGCCAGTTCCTTACGTTGGAGGTTGGCCTGAACGACTCTGTATGCAATAGTTTCTGCGGTGGCGCCCTTAGCAATACGCTATTTTTGCTCGAGCCAGTGCATCCCACCTACGGCGAATGGAGCAGTCTGTGCTGAAGGCATTGTGCCTTGTTTGCTCCATATTCGCCCTAACACAGTTGCAGCACGTGGGGGATGCGCCGGCGAGCGCTTCCGGACAGGGTTAGGTTAGGTTAGGTTAGGTTAGGTTAGGTTAGGTTAGGTTAGGTTAGGTTAGGTTAGGTTAGGTTAGGTTAGGTTAGGTTTTTTTTTTTTTTTTGACGCGGGGAAATGCATTTGCGCACTTCGCCACTCTGCTGCCGGGGGACAGCAGAGCGACTTTGTGGTGGACTCCCAGCACTATCGAGCCGCCTGCTCAGTGCTGGACTACCCCCTAAAACCCCGCGGTGTTCCTCCTCTACTCTACCGGGCCACAGGATAGGCCAGAGGTTAAGTCACTGTGACCCGGCAAGAGCTCGCCCCCGAGGGAGCTCTACTGGTGGGGAGCCAGATTGGCTCCCCGGCGGCGCAAGCGCCGCCCCTCCTCTGGGGGGCCATAATGGCCCCCAACCGCTTCCTCGCGCCGCCCTCCCCCGACCCGTCGCCCATACAAAAGGCAAGAGGAGGACGGCGCGACGCTGCGACGCCCGTCGCTCGCTCTCCAGCACTTCTCTGAAAGCAGAGAAGGTGGAGAGCGAGCGCACGGGCCCTCTCCTTGCGCGAGAAGGCACCCTCGGAACACACGAGGGTGCCTTCCGGCCCGCCGCGATCGTGGGCGTCGGGTCCCCCGACCCTCCGCCCGCGGCCACTCTTATCCGACTAGTTTGAGGCGCGACTGCGCCCCCCCCTAGCCGGACCTCCTTCGGTTGGTCGCCTGGGTCCCGATTCACAGAGGAATTGGAACCCACGCGACCCCTCGGGCCAGATCATTCGCCGTTAGCCAGCAAGATCCCACAAGGAGAAGTCACTGACTAACGCTCAGGGCGCACCGACCCCACCACTTGCCCTTCCATCTGGTTCACAAGGAATCAGAGGGAACGGAAGCGGAGGGGTACACGTGAAGGTTATCTGGCGTGGCGCCCCAGGTTAGGTTAGGTTAGGTTAGGTTAGGTTAGGTTAGGTTAGGTTTTTTTTTTTTTTTTTTTTTTTTTTTACAGTAATGCACTGCCACTATCGATTTTGTGGCAATCTTTATTCTTTTATTTAGATATCTTTGATTGTATATAATAATAGTTGTGTCTGTGATTTATTTATTTATGTAACTAGTGTGTGTTTATGCATGGTTCTTATGGATATGGCTTAATCTAATGGGTTTTTCTTACAGTTAAAGGGTATAATAATATGTATTGTTACTTTTTTTTTTTTTCCTCGTTTATCATCTTTTCTTACCCTTTTTTTTCCTTTTTTTTTTTTTTTTTTTTTTTTTTTTATATACCCATTCACAGTCTTTCAAAGATATTGTTACTGTAATATCATGTCACTTAAAATAAAAACGAAATTGAAATTAATTTACATTAATGTTAAATTACATTTTGAATAACATTGCGGTGCATTCTGGTATAATTATAATTGAGTGTGCTCCCCGGCGCCTTATCTCTGTTTACTCCATTGAGTAGTCACAAGCAAGGCGCCGGGGCTGTACAGAATAATGTCAGTAAAATTAAAACTTAAGATTACTTAGAATAAAAGCGTTGGAACTAGAATTAAATTAAATTAAATTACAATAAAATACCATGTCATAAAATTGTATAGAATTAAAATTACCAAAAAATTACAATAAATTACAATAAAATATCATTACATTCAATGTCTTAAAGTTAAAATTAGAATTACATTGAGTTAATAAAATATAATAAAAATGCCAGATTATCCTGTTGTTAACAGAAGGTGTGTTCCCCGGCGCCTTATCTCTGTCTACTCCCTCGAGTAGTCACAAGCAAGGCGCCGGGGTCCCATAATGAATGGCAGCTTAAATCTACCCCTCTCGCTCGGCCAAATTAAATTTGTACAATTTGTATGCAACGGTATTTGGGTCGCCCGGGTTAGACCCGGCTCCCATTCGCCTTTGAGGCCGCGCGCGTCACGCCCAGGGCGAAGGCGAGGAAGGCTTCTCGACTCTTGGAGTTGGCCATAAAGGCGGCGAATGCCTCGCACCTCACCGCCTCTCCCAGGAGTATCTCGCAATCGGCCCTTGCAGCTCCGAAACGGGGGCACTCCTCCAGCAGGTGCTCCAGCGTTTCGGGAGTCTCGTCATCACAGATGCAGGACGGACTCCCCGCGAGCTTGAACCTGTGGAGGTACGCTCGAAAGCCGCCGTGCCCCGTCAGGAGCTGCGCCTTGGCATTGCACATTGTGAATTTGCCAAGGACTTTGTGGGCCGATGCCACGTCCGGGAAGAACAGTGAGGTGACGCGGCCTGTGGCAGACTTATTCAGACTTAGTCGTCAAATTATTTTTAAAAGTATTAATTTCTAATTAAAAAGGAAAAATGACTTAAAAATAAATATCTCCGTAACCGTACACGCTAAAAATACCAAAAAATAACCAATATTTGGCTAAAATAAGTCTTAAAATTACTATTTTACATTAATTTAAAATTGACAATTTTTACATGTATTTTACATTTAAAAACAGTTTTTTTTACTATTTTGATTATAATTTAGAAACTATTTATCCTAATTAGCTAAAAATTTCCAGTTGTGTTCTTCGCTGAAGCGCGCTCAAAATAGCAGTTAAAGTTTTTCAAAATGTTTATTAGATTCAAAGTTATTAACTGTTAAATTTTGAATTTTTAAACTGTTATATTTAGAAAACTATAGAAGCCAGAATTAGGTTACTTGCGGTATCCTTCACTGTTCCGATGGGAGATGGCCTCTGCCAATTTTCGTCTGCCTATCTTCTCTCCTTCTGGGTTTTCAGGAACACGTGGTTTCAGTTTTTCGTGAATAAGTCTGAAAGGCGTGGTCTGCGGGTGGATTTAGATGGTCCAATCGATGGGGGCACTGGATGCCCTCCTGAATCCGGCAACAGCCGAAGGGGGTCGTGAATCGTGTGCTTCTGAGAGTGGTTTTTCAGAACCTAACCTCCAAAAAATAAGGTTTTTCAACCCTAACCGGTCTTTACTTTGTTCTCCGGTTCGTAACACTCTATTTGCGATGTAGGCAACACTTTTCCGCGTAAAACGACACCTCACTTGTCCAGATCGGACCACTTTTTACCACTTTTCTTAATTTTTTAGTGTGGAACGCTAAGAAAAAGCACGTGCTCTCGAGTGCGGACAGATCGGAACTGGGTTAGGTTAGGTTAGGTTAGGTTAGGTTAGGTTAGGTTAGGTTAGGTTAGGTTAGGTTAGGTTAGGTTAGGTTAGGTTAGGTTAGGTTAGGTTAGGTTAGGTTAGGTTAGGTTAGGTTAGGTTAGGTTTCCCCTTCGGATGCATAAGAGAAGCGCTGCGATTCCACGCAGTGCCCGATTATCTGCGGCGCGTGATCGGAGACTATCTGAGGGGCAGAGAGGTGGTGTACCAGGGGCGAGACGGTGGTATCCATCGCCGACTGATGAGATGCGGTGTTCCACAGGGATCGGTCCTAGGACCGCTCCTGTGGAACATCGGATATGACTGGGTTCTGCGAGGCGTGCTTTCGCGTGGGCTGCATCTCGTGTGCTACGCGGACGACACGCTCGTAACGGCACGCGGCAGAAATTTCGAGGAGGTGTCCCGTCTGGCTTCCGTAGGAGCCTCGCACGTTATCGGCCGCATTGAGCTGCTTGGTCTCAGAGTGGCCTTAAACAAGACTGAAGCAATTTGCTTCCACGGCCGTCGAAGAGCGCCTCCCTTAGGCTCCGGTGTGAGGGTGGGCGATGTCTACGTCGGGATCAAGTCTACGATAAAATATCTGGGCTTGGTCCTCGACAGCCGGTGGAATTTCGGGGAACATTTTAAACGTCTCGCGCCCAAATTAATTGGCACAGCATCTGCCCTCGGAAGGCTTCTACCGAACACCGGTGGACCTGACGCTACCTGTCGCCGCCTATACACCGGCGTCGTGAGGTCGATGGCGCTCTACGGTGCACCCGTCTGGGCGGACGCTCTGAACGCCCGTAATATCGCTCAGCTGCATAGAGCGCAGCGAGTGATAGCAGTCAGAGCGATACGCGGATACCGGACGGTATCGCA
The DNA here is from genome assembly GCA_947310845.1 of Yponomeuta plumbellus. NCBI lineage: Eukaryota > Metazoa > Arthropoda > Insecta > Lepidoptera > Yponomeutidae > Yponomeuta > Yponomeuta plumbellus. Next base: position 32,801 of record OX371214.1, on the reverse strand, counting down.
CGAGGCGGCGTGCGTGCTGGCGGGCTTGGTGCCCTGGGACCTTGAGGCCCAACTACTGGCGGAGGTGTACAGCCGACGCACGGAGGCACGCCATCGGGGTGTCTTCCCGACACCAGAAGAGGAGCAGCGATGGAGGAAAGACGCACGGCGCAGTCTCCTGCGCCAATGGCAGAGGCGGCTCCAGGAACCAAGAGCGGGCACGTGGACCGTGGAGGCGGTTCGCCCGCTTCTGAAGAAGTGGGTCGACCGTCGACACGGTTCGCTTACCTTCCGGCTGGTGCAGGTGCTCTCGGGACATGGCTGTTTCGGGAAGTATCTGTGCCGTATAGCCGGAAGAGAGACAACTGCGGCGTGTCACCATTGCAACAGCGATGAAGACACGTCGCAGCATACCCTGGAGGCTTGTCCGGCATGGGCGAGGGAGAGGGCAACGCTCCAAGAGACGGTGGGCCGCGATATTTCTCTGGCGGCCCTGATCCGAGAGATGCTGCGGGGAGACACCCCATGGCAGGCGATGGTGTCCTTCTGCGAGAACGTAATGACGCAGAAGGAAGCGGCGGAGCGGGTGAGAGAAGATGACCCGTCGTCTCAGCCGATCCGCCGCAGGAGGACGGGCCGAAGAAGAAGGGCGTACGCCCACCTTCTTCCGCCACCGTGAGGAACGTGGGGAAACCCTGCCTCAGGAAGTGGAGCGGAGTGCTACGTGTTCCAGCACTCCGCAGGAGAGTTATGGCAACGGAGGGGCCCGCGAGGGCCAACGCTGGCGGGGCTGCGGATGAATGCAAAAGTGTACCTGCGACCCCGCCATAAAGCGTGAGAAGGATCACCATGGGGTTTTAGCCGGTAGGAGTCCGGCATAACCCTGTCGCACGGTCATCGCGACAGGGTATCCATGAAGGATTTCCCCATGTAAAAAAAAAAAAAAAAAAAAAAAAAAAAAAAAAAAAAAAAAAAAAAAAAAAAAAAAAGGTTAGGTTAGGTTAGGTTAGGTTAGGTTAGGTTAGGTTAGGTTAGGTTAGGTTAGGTTAGGTTTCCGTGTGGAGTTTCTGGATCTTCCATCGGACGCGTCCCCCGGGTGGCGGATAGGGGCACGCCCCCCCAGATATGGGGGGGGTACCGGCTTCGGCCGGCGCGGACCAAAACCAGGTGAGGGCGACTTCTAGTGGCACTCTGCTGCTGGAGGTCGGAAGTAGATCGGAACCCCGACGCACTGGGACCGAGGGCCTTGCCGCTTGCGGTCGGGCCGCGAGGAGTTAACCTCTTTAAAAAATCTATACGGACTGGAGAGTCCATAAACACTCCTGGAAGTAGTATGTGCGCAGTGCTTTCAGTACTGGGCTTAAGCCGATAAGGCCGACGTGGAGCCGAAAGGATTAAGCACCAGATAGCGGCTGGCTGGTTCATCCAGGCAGGCGTACTGCAAACCGATTTCCGAGGAAACTCGAAATCAGACGAGACAATGGCAGCAAAATTAAAAAAGAATTTACCCCAGGAGGGTACCGGCGCCACCGGCGCAGGAGAATCCCTCCCCGAGTTTTTCAGCTCGGGCTGTCCCCCGTATTCTGGGGAGGACAAGATTCTGCTGGACGTTGTTGGGGAGAAGGAGAAGGAGAAGAAGGAGGAGAAGGAGAAGGAGAGGGGGAAGGAGAAGGAGAGAGAAGTGGAGAAGGAGATAGAAGTGGAGAAGGAGAGAGAAGTGGAGAAGGAGAGAGAAGTGGATAAGGAAAGGGAGAACGACGAGGCGGAGAAGCAGAAGCAGCGCCTAATAGAGAGCTGTTTTGCCATTCCCGCGGTAGTCGAACTGGAGAGGATGTCAGAATTAGGTTACGAGTCTGACTGCTCTCAGGCCTCGCAGTGGTCGACCGGTTCTGCGAGGAAGAGAAAACGTGACAGCGCAGGAGCGGCCAGCGGCGCTGTCAAGAAGAAGCCGAGGGGTAAACGGCCACCGCTCGAAGAGACTGATGACCTGACGCAGCCTCCTCCAGTCACGCGCACGTCCCTGAGTCTTCCCGCGGCGGAAGAACTAGCGGAGCACATGCGGCAACAGCCCACAGCAGACTTAGGGGCTCAAGTTGCGGAAAAAATGACGGTGGTGGAATCGATCGCGGCCAGGTCCACGAACCTCAAAGGGTTCTTCGTTCGGGAGTTGCGCGTCGCGGCGAGAACCGCTAGGGCCGCCATGGAAGAGATGGCACAGCGGACGGCGGACCCTGAGAGAATGCGGCAGCTTGAGGGTGAAAACAAAGCCTTGCGCTCTCAGCTGGCTGCCCTCGAGTCCCAGGTTGCCACTCTGTCTGCCGAGGTTAAGAGCATGCGAGGGCAGGAAAGAGGAAGGACAAAAACTTCCGCTGCCCTACCTCAGGTCGCTCAAGCCCACCAACCCCAGGGCTCCTTTCTGGAGCAGGTCGGGGCAATGGTCGAGGCAAAACTGGCAGAATTCAAAGCAGAGCTCTTCCCGGATCGGGCCACTCGTCCTGCATTTGGTCAAGAGCGGGCACCTGAAGCTGTCAATCGCACGCCGGTGGCAACAACAACTGCCCCTGCATCGGGTGCTAAGGGGAAAGCCGTGAAGAAACGGATGAAAAAGGCGGTTATTACGACACCCCCTCCTGTGGAGCCCATGCCCCCAGTGCCTGCGGTGCCCGTTGCGGCAGCAGAAAGAGCCGACCCCGCATCCTGGGCGGAAGTGGTGGGAAGAAAGGCCAAGCCTGGAAAGCCAGCGAAAAAGAAGTCAGCCTCAAAGCCCGCCAAGCAGAAGGAAAACCCAACGCCGAAGCCAAAGCCGAAGCCGAAACCGCCACGGCCACCAAAGTCGGCGGCGGTCATGCTGACGATTGCCGAGGGCTCGGTGGCCACCTATGCGCAGGTGATGGCCACAGCTAAGTCAAAGGTGAAACTCAGCGACTGTGGCATCACCGACTTACGGCAGAGAAAGGGCCGAAACGGAGGCATCGTGCTGGAGGTGTCCGGTCCTGAGAGCATTGGCAATGCTGACAAACTCGCAGGGTGCCTCAAAGCGGCCCTCTCGGAGCTACCTGTCAAGGTGGTGCGTCCCACAAAGACCGGAGATCTCCGAATCATGGACCTCGATGAGTCGGTGACCCCGGCAGAAGTGGCGGCCGCAATTGCTGCGAAGGGCGGCTGTAGCACCGACGAGGTTAAAGTCGGCAGTATACGGGCGAACGGTCGCCGACTAGGAACGGCGTGGGTCCGCTGCCCACTGACAGCGGTAAGAAAAGTGCTGGCGGAACCCCGACTGCGCATAAGTGACTGGTCGGTTGTCCGTGTTGCATATCTGCCCGACAAGCCGGAGAGGTGTTACCGGTGCCTCGAGACTGGGCACGTAAGGGACGGGTGTAAGAGCACGGCCGACCGCAGTAACACTTGTTACAAGTGTGGCCAACCTGGCCACAAAGCGGCAGTGTGCTCTGCCCCACCTAACTGCGCAGTTTGCTCAGACCGAGGGCTGCGCTCTGACCACAAGATGGGACAGAAATGCGGCGGTCCAGAGAAAGGGAAAAAGAGGAGGGGAAAGCAGGCCCCTCCTCCAGTTTCTATAACTGCAGAGGGAGGCTCGCCGTCGACGCCGAGCCAGCCGAGCCCTATCTCGCAGCAACAGGAGGAAACAAGGCCTCACATTCACAGCCCAACTTAGAATCCTCCAGGGCAATCTAAATCACTGCCGCAGGGCGCAGGACCTGCTACTGCAGACCCTCGCGGAGCATAAGATTGCCCTGGCTGTTGTTGCGGAGCCTTACAGGGTGGCTACTCATCCCCGCTGGTTCGGCGATGACAACAGCTCTGTAGCTGTGTACTGGAGAGGGGGAGAAGGAACTCCGCCGTGTTCCCTACTGGAGAAGGGGCCGGGCTTTGTGGCTGTGCAGTGGGGTCTAGTAGCGGTCATAGGCTGTTACATTTCACCCAACGTCAGCCTGGCAGCTTTCGAAGGGTACCTCGACCAGCTCGCGGCGTGTGTCCGCCGCTGTCAGCTCCGCCCGGTCTTGGTCCTCGGGGATTTTAACGCCCACGCTCGCGCATGGGGTGGGCCCCGGGACGAGCCCAAGGGGGAAGCCGTTCTTGAATGGGCGGCAGGCCTAAACCTTGGGCTCCTAAACCAGGGCTCCGTCAGCACCTGTGTTCGATGGCAGGGCGAGTCCATCGTGGACCTATCCTGGGCTTCCCAATCGGCCAGTGCCATGGTGTCGGGCTGGCGGGTGGCAGAGGAGTTGCTGACTCTGTCGGACCATAATTACGTCTTAATGGATGTGGCGGTGCGCTCCCACCAGGCAGCACAGAGCCGAGATCCCGCGCGTCCAAGACGCTGGGCACTGAAGAAGCTCGACCGGGACCTGCTCGTGGCCGCCGCGAACACTGCAGCTTGGGTGGAAACACCGGGCAGTGATGACGCGGAGGCGGAGACTGCATGGTTCCGGGAGCGGATGACCCAGATCTGCGACGCTGCGATGCCTCGAGCAAGACCAAATGAGCGCACCGCTACCTACTGGTGGTCCGACGACTTGGCAGAGATCCGAAGGTCGTGCTTGAGAGCGCGAAGAGCCTACCTGCGAAGTCGTAGGCGGCGGCAAGCTTCCTTAGAGGAGAGGGCGGCGGCGTACGCCGTGTATCGCGAGGCCACGACCACGTTCCAAGCGGCTGTTGCGAACGCAAAGGAGAAGGCGTACCACGAGCTAGTGGAGAGCCTCAACGAGGACCCATGGGGGCGTCCGTACAAAATGGTACTGGACAAACTCAGACCGTGGGTTCCTCCGTTGACCGAGATGCTTGATCCTAGCCTCGTGGTGAACGTGGTGGACACGCTGTTTCCACGAGCCGCTGACAGCCCGCGTTGCCCCCCGAGTACGACGCCGATGCCGTCTTCATGGGACGAAGAGGAAAACGTCGGAAAGGAGGAATTGGAGCGAGCAGTGAGGCGCATGGCAGTTCGCAATACAGCCCCAGGCCCTGACGGAATTCCGGGTCGCGCCTGGGTGCTCGCGCTTGGGGTCCTCGGCGAGCGGTTCCGGGCCCACCTTAGCAACTGCCTGAGGTCTGGCCGCTTTCCCTCAGAATGGAAGCAGGCGCGGCTGGTATTACTGAGGAAAGAGGGCAGACCAGTGGATTCGCCATCGGCCTACCGCCCAATCTGCTTGCTGGACGAGGCGGGCAAGCTGTTCGAGCGAGTGATAGCGGAGCGCATAAATCTTCACCTGTGGAGCGTCGGCCCGGACCTGTCGGACTGCCAATTTGGCTTCCGACACGGACGCTCCACGGTGGATGCCATTCTCCGCGTTCGGTCCATGGCCCAAGAGGCGGTCTCCCAGGGCAGGGTAGTGCTTGCGGTAAGTCTGGATATCGTGAATGCTTTCAACTCCCTGCCCTGGAGAGCGATCAGAGAGGCGCTTGCTCATCACGGCTTGCCCGCCTATCTGCAGAGTGTCGTCGGTGACTACCTCCGAGACCGCGGCGTCGAGTACACGGGTCGAGACAGGGCTTTGCACAGCCGAGAAACGTACTGCGGGGTCCCGCAGGGGTCGGTTCTTGGGCCACTTCTGTGGAACCTCGCGTACGACGTGGTGCTGCGGATCAGTCTCCCCGTCGGCGTTCGGGTGGTCTGCTATGCCGACGACACACTGGTTCTGGCAGAGGGCGACAGTTTCCAGCGGACGACTGTCGTTGCCGAGTGCGGAGTCGCGAGTGTGGTTCGCAGGATACAAGCGCTTGGACTGCGAGTCGCACCACATAAGACGGAAGCCATATGGTTTCACGGCCTCCCCAAAGGCACGGAGCCGCCTAGCTCGGCGGTCCACGTGGGTGATGCCGTTGTCCAGGTGGGGAAGTACATGAAGTACCTTGGCATCATCTTGGACGGTCGCTGGGAGTTCGTCGAGCACTTCGACCGCCTAGTCCCCCGGATCGACAAGGTAGCGGGTGCTCTGCACCGGATCCTACCAAATCTGGGGGGGCCGCGGGAGAGTGTTCGGCGGCTCTACTTGGGGGTCGTGCGGTCCATGGCCCTATACGGCGCGCCTATCTGGGCGGATGAGCTGGCCGGCAACAGCAACTGCAAGGCAAAACTGCTGAGCGTGCAGCGCCGGCTGGCCATAAGGGTGGCGCGCGGTTACCGCACGATCTCCCACGAGGCGGCGGGCCTACTGTCGGGACTTCCTCCCCTGGACATTCTGGCGTCAATGGACGCGTCCGTATACACGGAACTTCACCAAATGCGTGAGAATGGAGAAGATCTGCCCCCCAGGGCGATTACTCTAGTGCGCCAAGCAGCGCACAACGACGCACTCGAAAGATGGCAAGAGCGTCTTCGAAAGCCGGCTAGCCAACGACAGAGGATTGTGGGGGCACTCCTGCCCGTGTCCGAAGACTGGGTGAACCGTAGGAGCGGACAGGTCACTTACCGACTGACCCAGGTGCTCACCGGACATGGATGTTTCGGTGAGTACCTGCACAGAATCGGCCGAGAAAACTCGGCCGCCTGCCACCATTGTAACTCCGCCAACGACGATGCACAGCACACCCTGGAGGTCTGCCCCGCGTGGCAATCGCCGCGACGAGACCTCGTCGCTGCGATCGGAGCAGATCTCCGGCTGCCCCCTGTGGTGGCGGCAATGCTGCTGGGCAAACCCCAGTGGGACGCGGTGGCCTCCTTCTGCGAGACTGTAATGTCCCAGAAGGAGGAAGCCGAGCGAGAGAGGGAGAGGGCTGACCCCGCACGGAGGCGGAGACGCAGAGGCGGCGCTAACCGGCCCCGCCCTGGCCCCAATGCCCTGTAGTTCTGGGCTTAGAATTAGACTACGGTATCCCCTGCCTGTCGTAGGAGTCGACTAAAAGGGGGCCAAGCCCTGTAGCTCCGGGCTTAGAATAGGGCTACGGTATCTCCTGCCTGTCGTAAGAGGCGACTAAAAGGAGGGTGGGGTCGCGGGTGGCGAGAGTGGGGGCTCGGACCACCGTTTTAAGCGACCCCGTGACGGCGGCAGTGTGTGGTGGCCGCACACTGCCGTTCAGGGAGGGCGTCTCCAGGCTTAAGCCTGTGGAGAGACGGGTGCTTCAGTGCACAGTGCGCGGGGGCTCCGGAGCGTTCAGTGAGATCCCGGAGCCCCCAACCAAACGCACAGAGAGGGCCACCGGGGGGGTTTTAGTGGGTAAAAATCCCACATAACCCGGCTTTCCCCCCAGGAAGTCGGGTATCTTTGGAAGATTTCCCCCCCGTTAACAAAAAAAAAAAAAAAAAAAAAAAAAAGGTTAGGTTAGGTTAGGTTAGGTTAGGTTAGGTTAGGTTTCCGTGTGGAGTTTCTGGATCTTCCATCGGACGCGTCCCCCGGGTGGCGGATAGGGGAACGCCCTCCAGATATGGAGGGTACCGGCTTCGGCCGGCGCGGACCAAAACCAGAGGGAGGGGGACGTCCAGTGGCTTGCGCTGCTGGATGTCCCGCGGGGTCCACCATGGGCCCCGCACCCGTAACCCCACATTGAGCGGGGCCGGGGGCCTTCGGGCCGCGAGGAGACAACCTCTATAAAAAACACACGGTGGGGGCCCTCTCTATGTCCCTCTGTCCAGCAGAGGGCATGTAAGAGGGCTAGAGGGGCGGGGAGGGGCGCGAGATCCACAAGCCGGGCCTGGGAGGGACATTGCGGGTGGTAAGCCAGGGACCAGGGACTCGGCACCCCATATGGTCTCTGGCCGAGGGGTGTTTTCTTGGGAGGGAATTCGATGGGCCGAGGATCCGGGCAGAGGGCCACAACGGGTCCTCGGTAGTTGGAGGCTTGTGGAGCTCGCGCCTCTCCGCCGGGAGAGCCGGTGGCGCGGGGGACGCCGTGCGGAGCTTGCGCCGCCGGTTGAGGGAGGGTCACAGACGGCAGGTTGGGGGACCTGCCGTCCGACATCGTGACGGGAGAAGGGGGTGGGGGGCCCATGCCCCTTCTCCAGTGAGGGTGGGCCCGACTCCTTGTGAGTCGGGTCGACGTCGCCGGGGCGCCGCTGTCGCATTCGCGTTGTGGTTTCACACCACTTGCGAGATCCGGCGGCGCCCCATTGCACGAGCGACAGGACGGCCCCCGGGGTGTTTTAGGAGGTATGCCTCTCCTATTATTAGGAGAGGAGAGTCCGACACACGGCCGTCGCCCTCCCCCAAGGGTGGCGGTTATGGTGCACAAAGCATTTCACCCCGTTAACAAAAAAAAAAAAAAAAAGGTTAGGTTAGGTTAGGTTAGGTTAGGTTAGGTTAGGTTAGGTTAGGTTAGGTTAGGTTAGGTTAGGTTAGGTTAGGTTAGGTTAGGTTAGGTTAGGTTAGGTTAGGTTAGGTTAGGTTAGGTTAGGTTTTTTTTTTTTTTTTTTTTTTTTTTTTTTTTTTTTTTTTTTTTTCCTGCCACTATTAATTGTGTGGCAACTTTTGTCCTTTATTTGAATGTACCTTTTATTCCATTCTATTACATATTTTTACTATTATATTAATCTTATGGTAATGGGTTTCTTGTGTCTGTTTTTCTTGTATAGGGTTGTGTCTCTTTTTTTTTATTATTATGTTTTTTTTTTCCTCTTCTTTTTTTCAGTTTTTTTTTTTTTTTTTTTTTTTTTTTTTTTTTTTTTCTTATAAACCCATTTACAATTTGTCAAATATAAAAATAAAATAAAAACATGTCATATTTAAAATTACCATTGATTTTTAAGATTAAATAACTTTGCTAAAAAATAGAATGTAATTACGATTAAATTGAAATTAAAATTAGGGTACAATGTATTACAATTAAATTAAATTATGATCGGATTAAAATAATTAAATGTTATACAATTCCATTTAAAATTTACTTAAACGTTGCCAAGTTTTCTTATTATTAAATTAGGTGTGTTCCCCGGCGCCTTATCTCTGTCTACTCCATCGAGTAGTCACAAGCAAGGCGCCGGGGTCCTATAATGGGTGGCAACTTAATCTAACCCTCTCGCTCGGCCAAGATGCATTTGTGCAATTTGTATGGAACGGTATTTGGGTCGCCCGGGTTAAACCCGGCTCCCATTCGCCTTTGAGGCCGCGCGCGTCACGCCCAGGGCGAAGGCGAGGAAGGCGTCTCGACTCTTGGAAACGGCCATAAAGGCGGCGAATGCCTCGCACCTCACCGCCTCTCCCAGGAGTATCTCGCAATCGGCCCTAGCAGCTCCGAAACGGGGGCACTCCTCCAGCAGGTGCTCCAGCGTTTCGGGAGTCACGTCATCACAGATGCAGGACGGACTCCCCGCGAGCTTGAACCTGTGGAGGTACGCTCGAAAGCCGCCGTGCCCCGTCAGGAGCTGCGCCTTGGCATTGCACATGGTGAATTTGCCAAGGACTTTGTGGGCCGATGCCACGTCCGGGAAGAACAGTGAGGTGACGCGGCCTGTGGCAGACTCACTGTATCTGGTCTGCCACTTTGCCACCGTCTCCCGTCTCACCTGCAGTTTTGCGTGTGAGACGGGATACAGGTCGTAGGCTGCCGCGTCTTTGCGGGACAACGCCGCCCTCTTGGCCAACTCGTCCGCTCGTTCGTTGCCGGGTATCCCGACGTGGGCCTTGATCCAGTAGAACCGGATCAGGCCCCCGTTTTTTTCTATGTTCGCCAGCTGGCCGTGGATCTTCACGGCCAGCGGGTGTGTGGGCGAGGTGCTCCTGAGCAACTCCAGAGCAGATCTGGAGTCGCTCAGGATACTCGCCCTGATGGGAACGGGTCCCCCGGCAACGAGGTCGAGAGCCTTGGAAATCGCCACCATCTCCGCTTGGAAGACGGAGGCGAATCCCTCGAGCCTGAACCCCCTGGTGCGGACTTCAGCGCCGTCTCTCCACAGAGTGACCGCTCCCCCCACCTTACCCTCGATCTTACTGCCGTCCGTGTAGGCCCGGGGCCAGTCGTCGGGCACCTTGCTGAGCTCCTCCACGCTGGCCACCTCCTCGAATTCGACCGGAGTCCTGCGAGCGGGGTGTACCAGCGTGAACGGGCTGCAGCGGCTCTCGACGTCCCGGCCCGGGAGCGAGGCGAGGGGCCTTCCCCTTTTCAACTCATAGAGTTGAAGGGCCTCCTCGGCCCTTAAGTCGAGGGGAAGGATCCTCGCCAGTAGGACGGCTGCTGTGAGGGAGGTGGTGCGATGGGCCTTCGCAATGCGGATCGCAAAGGCCCTGGTCACTCTGTCGAGTACGGCCCTGACGCCCGCGCGCTGCGCGACAGGTGCCCAAACGTTGGCCGCATAGAGGATGGTCGGCTCTATGACGGTAGTGTAGAGCAGCCGGACGATATCGGCATTTAAGCCCCAAGTCGCCCTGGCCGCTCTAGACACCATCTGGAACCTAGCCATGGCTTTGCCGCAGACCCTGTTGAGGTGGCTATGAAAATTGAGGTTCTTGTCGATCGTTAGACCCAGTACGGTGATCTCGTCCGAGAACGCGATGTCCTCCCCTCCAAGACTCAGTTTGGGTGGGATTACATCGCGCTTCCTGGTGACCACCATAGCTTGGGTCTTCCGAGCGGCGAACCTCATCTTAGCCGCCTCTCCCCACTCTGACACGGCTTCCAGCGCGGTGTTTAGGATCCTTCCAAGCTCACCCGCAGTCTGCGCCGCGGCGATAATTAAAATATCGTCCGCGAACGCCTGCAGGTGAGCTTCGAGGTCCCCACCTCGCCGGAGCAAAGGGTCGAGTAACAGGTTCCACAGCAGGGGACCGCACGTCGAGCCTTGGATGCAACCTTTAGAAGTAGGTCTGTCTACTTGTGCTCCAGCGTACCTGACTGTGACCTGTCTTTCGCTCAGGTAGCTGCACAGAAGTCGGTAGACAGACTGGTCGCATCCTGTGGCCAGGATCTGGTGTTTTATTCCCGGCCACCACGCATTGTCGAAAGCCCCCTCGATATCGAGGGAGACTACTCCGACAATGCGTTTTTGCCCGACGTGATCTCTGATGAGCTGTACAGCGTCATACAAGGCATCCTCCGTGCTGCGTTGCGGCATAAAGCCATATTGGCGCGGGCTCAGTCCTCCGCCCACCCCGAGCTGCCAGAGCAGCCTCCCGGCCATCATCTTCTCCAGGATCTTCCCCAGGACGGACAGGAGCCCAATTGGCCTGTATGACTTAGGCCGCGTGTAGTCATCTCTGTTGGGCTTAGGCAGGATTTTGACTACAGCGGCCTTCCAATCCTTGGGGAAGTATCCTAGAGAGAGGCAGGCGTTCATCAGGGCAACAAATACATCATTTCTTGCCCGGATGGCCGCACTGCAGATGTCGGCCGTGAGGCCGTCCCCCCCGGGCGCCTTTTTGGGGTGAATGCCCTTCAAGACGCCCGAGAGCTCGTGTTGGGAGAAGGGAATAAACTCCCGCGGCTTGGTACTGGCTTCATCCTCCATGCGGGCAACGGCCTGTCTGACACGGGCATGAGTGTCGGACTCAATTTGAAGATCGTCAGCCGGGTAGAATGTGTCCGCTATGAGAGCTGTGGAACCTTCGGCGTCCAGGGTGCGTCCATCCGCGCCGCTGAGGAGGGTGTCCTCCTTCCGACGAGCGGCGCATCTTAGCACCCTGTATATGCCGTCCCACACGCTCTCATGCTCCTGCTTTGTGCAGAATTCTACCCAGCTGGCGGTCTTGGCCGCCTCAATGGCGGCCTTGTAGTCTTCCTTGGCCACCAGATACTCCGCAACCACCATATCCTTCCTGCGGCGATTTGCGTGCCGGATTCGACCCCTCAGCGTTATGAGCTTCCGCTTTTTGGCCTGAAGCTCAGGGCTCCACCAAATCACCCGTTTAGGTGCCTTTGGCGGAGCCAGCAGAGGGATCGAATCCTCGCACGCCCCATGGATCGCCGCAGTGTACCTTCCAATGGCCTCCTCAAGACCGCTAGGCGTCTCGATAGCCTCGATTTCGTCGACCGTCCAGTCCCCTAGACGGTCGACGAACGAGGCCCGAAAAGTATCCCAGTCAGCCTTCCCGGCGTGGTATCGCCTGGTGGATCCGCTAGGTTTGGCTGGTTCCGTCTCGGGCCCCGCCCCCACCTCGAGCGTGATCGCCCGATGATCGGGAGCGGAGGGGACGAGGTCCGGACGGACTCTCCAGCCACTCACTCGGTGTAAGAGCGCCGACGTGGCGAGGGTTACGTCTACAATGCTGGTAAACAGCTTATCCCCCCGCCAGATGTAGAACGTCGGCGCTCTCCCCTCGTTGAGAACCTGCAGATCCACCTGGGCTGCGAACTCGGAGAACAGAGTTCCCCTCTGGTCCTCGCGCTCGCAGCCCCACCAGAGGCTTTTGGCGTTGATATCCCCGCCGAGAAGGACTGCGCTGGTGCCCATGCGGTCCATGAAGGCCTGGATGTCGCGTAGATAGGGGTTGAGGTCTTTATCTCCCTCAAGGTACACCGAGACCAGGCCGATCTTCTGCCGTTGCCATTCCACCACCACCGCCACGACGTTCTCCGTGATTGTGGTGGCGTCCTGGACGACAGAGAGGGCCGGGTTGATTATTAGGATGGCCGACTTGACCGGTTTGTCCGCGGTGGCCGTCTTTTGTATACAAGTGTACCGGGTGTCCACTCGGCCCACCGACCCAGTGTATGGTTCCTGGATCAGTACGGCCGAGTAGCCACCCTCGACGGCCACTTGGACGGCCTCGTGGAACGCGGCGCGGCAACGGCCGATGTTGATTTGCATCAGCCGTATTGTGCCCCGCCGCGCTCCCCGCTGCCGCCCCACGGGGTCTCGGTCATTGTCGGCCACCCCAACACCCGGTGCGCCTTGAGACTGTGGTGTGGCCAAGGTGCCCGTATCAGCAGTATTTGATGGCCTGCCGCGCTATAGTATCGCAACGGATGCGCTCAGGGCAATCGGCGGCGTATGCAGGGTGCGAGGATTCCACTCCTGGTGCCTTGGCGCAGTGGCAGCACCGCGGCTCCTCAGCCCGCGCCGACGGGGGACAGTCCCTGGTCTGGTGCTCCCCGCTGCACTGGCCACACCTGGCTTCGGCGCGACAAATTCGCGCCGTGTGCCCGTAGCCCATGCAGCGGTAACACTGTACCAATGGGGACTGGTCCACCGCCAGCACGACCTGGTATCCTATTCTCATCCTCGCTCCCTCCACGCGCCGCCAGATTTCGGGGGTCACCTCTAAAATGATGTTGCAGAGTGCCTTATTTCTGCCATTTGTGCGTCTCAGGACCCGGGCGTCCTCTTTTTTGAGGGCGATGCCCGCCATCAAGTCCCTGTTCTGGGACTCGATGGCGGCCATCACCTGCTCGTCGGGGATGTCTCTCGCGACCCCAGCGAGGCGAATCAGGGGGCGCTTGTCGGCTGGCTCGGTGACTGTAAAGAGGCCACCGGCCCCCGACAACTCCCTCTTGAACACCTCCCTGCCCTCGCTGGTGTCGCAAGAGAGCAGCACCTTTTGGTTGCGCAGCTTCCTAACCGCGTTGACTCCTATCCCGAGGGTGATGACGTCGACCTTCCCTTTAATCGCTGCGATCGTCTCCTCTGCAGTTTTTTTTGGGTCGGTCGACTCCACCACCATCGGGTGGCGCGGCAAGGAAGCCGCCTCGGCGTAGGTTTTTGGCGAGGCCCGATCTCGCTGGGAGTGCCGCGGGACTGCGGCTGTGGTGGGGCAGGTCGGGCGGGTCGGGCCGGCGGGGGGAGCCAGGGTGAGCCCCGCCAGCGCCGCAGGCTGCTGCCTGTCGAGCCGCTCGCGGAGCCCACGGAGCTCCCCTCTCACCTCCTCCACCCACTCACCGCCCGCTTTGGTGTTGGCTGTCCCCGCCACACCGCTTAACTCCTTCCTGAGGCTTTCGCACCGCTCCGTGAGCGCCTCCATCCCTTTGGTGAGGGATGAAATCGCCCCCGGAGCCGCTGGTGCCTCCTTGTCCCGCAGCTCTCCCAGAACGTCATACGAGATCAGGTCTCGCGCTGCCGAAACTTCTTTCTTAATTTCGCCCAGGTCCTTTGCGATTTGTGGCAGCACCGCGCCCGCGGCCAGTTTCTCCAGGCAGGCCGCGTGGGCCTCCTCTCTTCGCATCGCCTCCGCGGCGAACTCCGCCCTGGCGGCCTCCATCCTCAGGCATAGAGTCTGCCTGGACTCGCCCAGCCTGAGTACCATCTGGTACAAGTCGCCGAGCGAGCCCACGACAAACTCCCGGGTCTCCCGTTTAAGGTTGCCCGAGGACTCCAGCCTCTCCTTCGCCGCCAGCATCACGTCATTGGCCATCCTTGGGAGATTGGCCAGTGTTCCGGTCACTGACCCTCCCAATGATGGCCTGCCGGCCTGGGGCGAACGGGAGGCCGGAAGGATGCCGCCAGGGGCAACAGTTTCCTCCGCCGCGGCCGCCTTGGTGCTCTGGGGCGATTTGATTTGTGGCGCGGTGCTGGCAGAAGCGGGCCCCGCGGTCCCGGCTCCCTCTGTCGGGGCCTTTACTGAGGTTGCCTTTCTAGGCGGGGTCCCGCGGAGCCCCTTAACAGGCACCCGCAACAGGGCTCCCGCGCCCCCCCCGGGCCGGCTCTTGGCCTCCGCCGTAGTCGCGGACTTGCGCGGCCTGGTATCCATGTTTAAGGTTTGGCGTTGCCCAAATACCCTGAGACGAGCCGAGCGAAGGGGGTGAGTCGAAACTTATATGTAAAACGGCAATAGGGCCGGGTCAATAATAAATACTAAAATGGTATATGTCAGATTGTCAGAATTCTTAACCTAAGGCAAAAAGGCCGTGTAAATGTAAAACTTAATCTAGTGCAATAGGGCAGTAAAAGTCAACTTAAAACTAGTAGTAGCCAATAGGGGCCAGGTCACTTGTGATTAATTAATAGATTGAAATTTATGGAATTGAACAAAAATTAAAAAATTAAAAATTATGGAATTACAAATTGAAAATTGAATAATAAAAAATACAAAATTAAGATAATGTCAAATGAAGTAAAAACTTGAGAGAATTAAAATGTAAAAATTAAAAGTTTCAAAATTGGAAAATTAAAAAATTAACAAAAAATAGATAGAATTAGAATAAAATTAAATGAATTTAGAAAATTAAATGAATTAAAATTAAAGAATTTAGCACCGAATTAAAGGACCGTTCGCTCTACGTAGAGTCTCGTTTTCACTATTGTATTATAGAGTCCGGGTATGTCAAAAATTTGCTTCAAAAAACGATTTGTGGTCAAGAGTGATATAAAACTCTACCTGTACTCTGTAGGCTCTATGTAGAGCCGTTCCAAGGCCACCAGCGGACGGCTCTCCCCGAGACCTTTCCAACGACCCCAAACACGGTACCTCTATCCCAACTGGCTCCGGAGAAATCGCCGTGCAAACTTTTCGGTTAAAGTCCAAGATGGCCGCCGGAAAATGGTTACACGGCTATTTCTCCGCGACCGCTGGGCCGAATTATCCCGTGTTTGGGCTTGTCTTGTTGGGCGCGATGAGCCCCGTCCGCTGGTTGGATTTTCAGGCTGAAAATTTTCAGGCTCCTGAAAACGCCTGAAAGCTGGTAAGTCGGACAGGACAGGCTCAGCCGATTGCCGAGGGGAAAACCCCAGCGCTCTACGACGTTCCGTTGCGGAGATATAGGCTTTGAAAGAAAAACAAAATGGCCGCCGAACTGTCAAAGTTGGGTTTTGACTTGCGATATCTCCGCTTCCGGAAGCCGCAGAACGCCCGGATTTCGACTGTCCCCCCCCCGCCCGACCCAAGCCTTCCGCTAAGACCACTTTCAGGACCCTGAAAAACTCCGACTCCAATCCGCCTGAAAATTGGGGATATGGTACTTAAGATGCCCCTGAGCACAACGGTGAAAGCGGCGTACCTCTACGCCTACCGGTTCTAGAGTTATGGCGGATTGAATTCGGAGTTTGACAGCTAAGATGGCCGCCGAGCTGTCAGATTAGAATTTTAAATAGCCGTAGCTCCTGAACCCGACGTCGGGGAGCGTCGGGGTTTTCGGTGGGCAGCTCGGCCTGGCTTCCCCTATGTCCTGAAAGTGGTTTCAGGCCCAAAAATTTTCAGGCCTGGAAATCGCCTGAAAACGGCCCGAAGCGACAGTCCGCAATTAGCGCCCAATTCTTGTCCAAATCCCGACTTCCTAGTGTCCACCGGTCCGGAGATATTTACTGCCGAAGAAGTTAACCAATTTAAACAAAATGGCCGAAATTGGCTAACTTTCTCAATCGGGACGATATGGGGCCCGAGTTTGGGTTTAGTAGATGTGGGATAGACGTTCCAAACACTATCCCGTCGTCAGAATAATTTTAAAAGTATTATTTTTTAATTAAAATGGAAAAATCACTTAAAGTTAGGTTAGGTTAGGTTAGGTTAGGTTAGGTTAGGTTAGGTTAGGTTAGGTTAGGTTAGGTTAGGTTAGGTTAGGTTAGGTTAGGTTAGGTTAGGTTAGGTTAGGTTAGGTTAGGTTAGGTTAGGTTAGGTTAGGTTAGGTTAGGTTAGGTTAGGTTAGGTTAGGTTAGGTTAGGTTAGGTTAGGTTAGGTTAGGTTAGGTTAGGTTAGGTTAGGTTAGGTTAGGTTAGGTTAGGTTAGGTTAGGTTAGGTTAGGTTAGGTTAGGTTTCCGTGTGGAGTTTCTGGATCTTCCATCGGACGCGTCCCCCGGGTGGCGGATAGGGGAACGCCCTCCAGATATGGGGGGTACCGGCTTCGGCCGGCGCGGACCAAAACCAGAGGGAGGGGGACGTCCAGTGGCTTGCGCTGCTGGATGTCCCGCGGGGTCCACCATGGGCCCCGCACCCGTAACCCCACATTGAGCGGGGCCGGGGGCCTTCGGGCCGCGAGGAGACAACCTCTATAAAAAACACACGGTGGGGGCCCTCTCTATGTCCCTCTGTCCAGCAGAGGGCATGGAAGAGGGCCGGACGGGGAGGGGAGGGGCACGAGTTCTGCAAGCCGGGCCGGGAGGGACATTGGGAGGGGGGCCGGGGACCAGGGATTGAGGACCCCATGGTCCTTGGCCAAGGGAGGACTAAGGAGGGGAGGACCAGACGGGGCCGAAGACCTGGCAGAGGGCCAGAAAACGGGTCTTCGGTAGCTGGAGGCTTGGGGAGCTCGCGCCTCTCCGCCGGGAGAGCCGGTGGCGCGGGGGACGCTGCGCGGACCTTGCGCCGCCGGTTGAGTGAGGGTCACAGACGGCAGGTTGGGGGACCTGCCGTCCGACATCGTGACGGGAGAAGGGGGTGGGGGGCTCATGCCCCTTCTCCAGTGAGGGTGGGCCCGACTCCTTGCGAGTCGGGTCGACGTCGCCGGGGCGCCGCTGTCGCATTCGCGTTGTGGTTTACCACTTGCGAGATCCGGCGGCGCCTCATTGCACGAGCGACAGGACGGCCCCCGGGGTGTTTTAGGAGGTATGCCTCTCCTATTATTAGGAGAGGAGAGTCCGACACACGGCCGTCGCCCTCCCCCAAGGGTGGCGGTTATGGTGCACAAAGCATTTCACCCCGTTAACAAAAAAAAAAAAAAAAGGTTAGGTTAGGTTAGGTTAGGTTAGGTTAGGTTAGGTTAGGTTAGGTTAGGTTAGGTTAGGTTAGGTTAGGTTAGGTTAGGTTAGGTTAGGTTAGGTTAGGTTAGGTTAGGTTAGGTTTTTTTTTTTTTTTTTTTTTTTTTTTTTTCAAAGAAGTTGAGGCTCCATTGTGTGCTCGCGGTGCTAATGGTATACTCCGCGAGCACACAGAGTGATTTTGTTGGAGGGCTTATGAATGAGGTTTGAGATTAGAGTTTAAATTAGTTATTGGGAGATGAAGTTTATGTAAAAGCTAAAGAAATTGACATTTAATATGTGGGTGGGAGCCTATATTTATTTATTTGTTTATTGGTGTTATTATAAAGTTTTGATGGGTTAAGAGTTTGAGATGTTATATGTGTGTAGGTGTATATATATTTATTTATTTCTTTATATTGATGTGATTATAAAGTTTTAACAGATTAAGAGCTTAAGTGTAATATGTGTGTGGGTGTATATATATATTTATTTATTTGTTTATATTTGTGTAATTATAAAGTTTTGGCAGATTAAAAGAGATTTGTAGCGGTTATGCTCAGAATTATAGAGATCTGGTGAGAGCCGAGGGCACACAAGCGCGAGGTCGCAACGCAGCTTTGCCTGTCAGTCGCAGGCATCCTACACCGATTTTTGTTGTCGGGTGATATCCGCGACCGGGAGCACTCGCAGTATGCGGAAATTGCGCCCTGCAGCTCCACACAGATCCTGAAGTTTCGGGTGTGAGGTGGGTAAGTGAAGTGAGGTGGAATCACTCGCCATAGTCCGTACGCGAAGAGACGGAATGGGTCATGGCGATAAAGCGGGGGCATGTAGAGGACGTGGCACTGTGTGCGATGTTTTGGTCCGTGATATTGCGAGTTTTACAATAAATGATGCAATTGTGGCAATTAAGTTTAGATGTGTCATCTTTGACCGGGCATTCTTTAAAAGCATGTTGGCTGGAAGAGCAGTGAGAGCATGTGGAGACTGTTTCCTTGCACCATTTTTTCGTGTGGCCGTATTGGAGGCACCTGTAACATTGCAAGACGGGAACGTAGCTTTCAACGTGAACCCTTTGGTGGTCCACATTGAGCTTACCGGCATCGATGATGGACCGCCAAAGGGCAGGGCTGGTGGTGTAAGCGGCGTTGTAAAGCTTGGGGTTCCGGTTCCCGCGCTTGAA
The DNA here is from genome assembly GCA_947310845.1 of Yponomeuta plumbellus. Lineage (NCBI taxonomy): Eukaryota > Metazoa > Arthropoda > Insecta > Lepidoptera > Yponomeutidae > Yponomeuta > Yponomeuta plumbellus. The sequence continues at coordinate 14,148 of OX371214.1, read as the reverse complement.
TTTCAGCTCCAGGGTCTCGGGCTCGTTGTTTTTAACACAGTCGTTTTGGGTACGGAGGATGCTGGTTAGTGTTTCAGGGCTTATGTCGTCGGGTACTCCTTTAATGATTACCATAGGTAATAGCTTTTTGGAAGGCTCTGCTTGGATTATTAATGAGGGGCCGATTTTCTCGAGAGTTGCCTGCATTTGCTCGGATTTTTCAAATTCGACCCGGAGTTTAGACTTAGAGACCGGCTTTACGCTGAGAGGGGCGAAGTTTGTGTCACGAAAGCTAATATTTTTCTGCCATGCAGACAGAGTTTCGGAGTTGGTGGTGGAATCTTTAACGGAAACTATAATGGCCGGCTTGTATGGAGGTGGACGGAGCGGGATGGAGGGAGTCGAGGCAACCTTGGCATACGAGGGCTGACCCGGAGGAGGCGGAGTAGGAGTCGACAGAGGCGCCTGAGCGGTCGGCGCAGGCACCTTGATCGCCCTCATCTCCTCACGGATGCACTCTCGTATGGTTGCCTTCAGTTCCTCGGTGTCAGCCGGGGGGGCAGGCGGGGCAGGCGGGGCAGATGGCAACGGCGAAAGAGTAAGGAGGTGCTCAATCCTGTCCACGCTTGTGAGGATATCGGCTTTGATCCCTCTCTTGAGGTTACCCGAGCGGCCCACGGCTTCTCGGATAACCTCAAAGAGGGAGAAGATCTCACTCTCCGGGTCCTCAAAATAGCCCAACTGTTGCGGGACGGGTTTAGCGGGCTTAGCGGCGGGAGTGGCGACCGTAGCAGTGGGAGTGGCGGCTTGGCTGCCGTAACGGAGCGGGGGCATCGCACCAGACGAGTCCGGGTCGTCGCTGGTGTGGGAGTGGGGCGTTAGCCCAAGCGGCGTCCTCAACATACTTAAAACACGCCCAGAAACGAGAAAATTTAAAAATTAATTTGCCAGAAAAGTCGATGACCCAAGGGTATCGACAAAGGGTCGGTGGGGCGGGGCGGCGGGGTGGGTGGCGGCAAAAAACGGGGGAGGCCCACGAAGAGAAGTGTAGTAGATGCGGAAGAGGTCCGACGGATTTAGAAAAAGAAATTAAAGAAAAAGGCCGAAAAAAGTTAATTTAGAAAATTTGTAAGTGTTTTTGCAAAATTGAAGGAAAACTATTGAATTTACTTTTATTTTTGTTTCAGGTACAAGGAGCTGAAGGCGAGACGCTTGTAGGAAGGTGCGACACAAGTGGGTGAGAGGTAAACTGAACAAAAGTTGTTTTATGTTGTACTGAAAATACACGCCGCTTAGGTGGATTTTTTACGAGACGTATGTATGGAGAAAAACCAAAATTTCGTCGTATCGGCACAAAAGAGGTGTCAATCGACGCGGGGGAGGCCCACGAAGAGAAGTGTAGTAGATGCGGAAGAGGTCCGACGGATTTAGAAAAAGAAATTAAAGAAAAAGGCCGAAAAAAGTTAATTTAGAAAATTTGTAAGTGTTTTTGCAAAATTGAAGGAAAACTATTGAATTTACTTTTATTTTTGTTTCAGGTACAAGGAGCTGAAGGCGAGACGCTTGTAGGAAGGTGCGACACAAGTGGGTGAGAGGTAAACTGAACAAAAGTTGTTTTATCGGTTAGGTTAGGTTAGGTTAGGTTAGGTTAGGTTAGGTTAGGTTAGGTTAGGTTAGGTTAGGTTAGGTTAGGTTAGGTTAGGTTAGGTTAGGTTAGGTTAGGTTAGGTTAGGTTAGGTTAGGTTAGGTTAGGTTAGGTTAGGTTAGGTTTCCGTGTGGAGTTTCTGGATCTTCCATCGGACGCGTCCCCCGGGTGGCGGATAGGGGAACGCCCTCCAGATATGGAGGGTACCGGCTTCGGCCGGCGCGGACCAAAACCAGAGGGAGGGGGACGTCCAGTGGCTTGCGCTGCTGGATGTCCCGCGGGGTCCACCATGGGCTCCGCACCCGTAACCCCACATTGAGCGGGGCCGGGGGCCTTCGGGCCGCGAGGAGACAACCTCTATAAAAAACACACGGTGGGGGCCCTCTCTATGTCCCTCTGTCCAGCAGAGGGCATGGAAGAGGGCTTGAGGGGCGGGGAGAGGCGCGAGATCCACAAGCCGGGCCTGGGAGGGACATTGCGGGTGGTAAGCTAGGGACCAGGCACTGGGCACCCCATATGGTCTCTGGCCGAGGGGTGTTTTCTTGGGAGGGCATTCGATGGGCCGAGGATCCGGGCAGAGGGCCACAACGGGTCCTCGGTAGTTGGAGGCTTGTGGAGCTCGCGCCTCTCCGCCGGGAGAGCCGGTGGCGCGGGGGACGCTGCGCGGACCTTGCGCCGCCGGTTGAGGGAGGGTCACAGACGGCAGGTTGGGGGACCTGCCGTCCGATATGGTGACGGTAGAGGGGCGTGGGGGGCCCATGCCCCTTCTCCAGTGAGGGTGGGCCCGACTCCTTGCGAGTCGGGTCGACGTCGCCGGGGCGCCGCTGTAGCATTCGCACTGTGGTCTACCACTAGCGAGATCCGGCGGCGCCCCATTGCACGAGCGACAGGACGGCCCCCGGGGTGTTTTAGGAGGTATGCCTCTCCTATTATTAGGAGAGGAGAGTCCGACACACGGCCGTCGCCCTCCCCCAAGGGTGGCGGTTATGGTGCACAAAGCATTTCACCCCGTTAACAAAAAACAAAACAAAAAAAAAAAGGTTAGGTTAGGTTAGGTTAGGTTAGGTTAGGTTAGGTTAGGTTAGGTTAGGTTAGGTTAGGTTAGGTTAGGTTAGGTTAGGTTAGGTTAGGTTAGGTTAGGTTAGGTTAGGTTAGGTTAGGTTAGGTTAGGTTAGGTTAGGTTAGGTTAGGTTAGGTTAGGTTAGGTTAGGTTAGGTTAGGTTAGGTTAGGTTAGGTTAGGTTAGGTTAGGTTAGGTTAGGTTAGGTTAGGTTAGGTTAGGTTAGGTTAGGTTAGGTTAGGTTAGGTTAGGTTAGGTTTCCGTGCGGAGTTTCTGGTCTTCCATCGGACGCGTCCCCCGGGTGGCGGATAGGGGAACGCCCTCCAGATATGGGGGGGTACCGGCTTCGGCCGGCGCGGACCAAAACCAGAGGGAGGGGGACGTCCAGGGGCTTGCGCTGCTGGATGTCCCGCGGGGTCCACCATGGGCCCCGCACCCGTAACCCCACATTGAGTGGGGCCGGGGGCCTTCGGGCCGCGAGGAGACAACCTCTATAAAAAACACACGGTGGGGGCCCTCTCTATGTCCCTCTGTCCAGCAGAGGGCATGGAAGAGGGCTGGAGGGGCTGGGAGGGGCGCGAGATCCACAAGCCGGGCCTGGGAGGGACATTGCGGGAAGTAAGCCAGGGACCAGGGACTGGGCACCCCATATGGTCTCTGGCCGAGGGGTGTTTTGTTGGGAGGGCATTTGATGGGCCGAGGATCCGGGCAGAGGGCCATAACGGGTCCTCGGTAGTTGGAGGCTTGTGGAGCTCGCGCCTCTCCGCCGGGAGAGCCGGTGGCGCGGGGGACGCTGCGCGGACCTTGCGCCGCCGGTTGAGGGAGGGTCACAGACGGCAGGTTGGGGGACCTGCCGTCCGATATCGTGACGGGAGAAGGGGGTGGGGGGCCCATGCCCCTTCTCCAGTGAGGGTGGGCCCGACTCCTTGCGAGTCGGGTCGACGTCGCCGGGGCGCCGCTGTCGCATTCGCGTTGTGGTTCACACCACTTGCGAGATCCGGCGGCGCCCCATTGCACGAGCGACAGGACGGCCCCCGGGGTGTTTTAGGAGGTATGCCTCTCCTATTATTAGGAGAGGAGAGTCCGACACACGGCCGTCGCCCTCCCCCAAGGGTGGCGGTTATGGTGCACAAAGCATTTCACCCCGTTAACAAAAAAAAAAAAAAAAAGGTTAGGTTAGGTTAGGTTAGGTTAGGTTAGGTTAGGTTAGGTTAGGTTAGGTTAGGTTAGGTTAGGTTAGGTTAGGTTAGGTTAGGTTAGGTTAGGTTAGGTTAGGTTAGGTTAGGTTAGGTTAGGTTAGGTTAGGTTAGGTTAGGTTAGGTTAGGTTAGGTTAGGTTAGGTTAGGTTAGGTTAGGTTAGGTTAGGTTAGGTTAGGTTAGGTTAGGTTAGGTTAGGTTAGGTTAGGTTAGGTTAGGTTAGGTTAGGTTAGGTTAGGTTAGGTTAGGTTAGGTTAGGTTAGGTTAGGTTAGGTTAGGTTAGGTTAGGTTAGGTTAGGTTAGGTTAGGTTAGGTTAGGTTAGGTTAGGTTAGGTTAGGTTAGGTTAGGTTAGGTTAGGTTAGGTTAGGTTAGGTTAGGTTAGGTTAGGTTAGGTTAGGTTAGGTTAGGTTAGGTTAGGTTAGGTTAGGTTAGGTTAGGTTAGGTTAGGTTAGGTTAGGTTAGGTTAGGTTAGGTTAGGTTAGGTTAGGTTAGGTTAGGTTAGGTTAGGTTAGGTTAGGTTAGGTTAGGTTAGGTTAGGTTAGGTTAGGTTAGGTTAGGTTAGGTTAGGTTAGGTTAGGTTAGGTTAGGTTAGGTTAGGTTAGGTTAGGTTAGGTTAGGTTAGGTTAGGTTAGGTTAGGTTAGGTTAGGTTAGGTTAGGTTAGGTTAGGTTAGGTTAGGTTAGGTTAGGTTAGGTTAGGTTAGGTTAGGTTAGGTTAGGTTAGGTTAGGTTAGGTTAGGTTAGGTTAGGTTAGGTTAGGTTAGGTTAGGTTAGGTTAGGTTAGGTTAGGTTAGGTTAGGTTAGGTTAGGTTAGGTTAGGTTAGGTTAGGTTAGGTTAGGTTAGGTTAGGTTAGGTTAGGTTAGGTTAGGTTAGGTTAGGTTAGGTTAGGTTAGGTTAGGTTAGGTTAGGTTAGGTTAGGTTAGGTTAGGTTAGGTTAGGTTAGGTTAGGTTAGGTTAGGTTAGGTTAGGTTAGGTTAGGTTAGGTTAGGTTAGGTTAGGTTAGGTTAGGTTAGGTTAGGTTAGGTTAGGTTAGGTTAGGTTAGGTTAGGTTAGGTTAGGTTAGGTTAGGTTAGGTTAGGTTAGGTTAGGTTAGGTTAGGTTAGGTTAGGTTAGGTTAGGTTAGGTTAGGTTAGGTTAGGTTAGGTTAGGTTAGGTTAGGTTAGGTTAGGTTAGGTTAGGTTAGGTTAGGTTAGGTTAGGTTAGGTTAGGTTAGGTTAGGTTAACTGTCTGAATAGACTAGTGGTTAAAACGTGAACTGTGCAATCAATAGACACCGAGATCGATCCCACTCGGTGGTATCACTTTTGAAGGTGTGGTTTTTTGTTATTTTCGATACTGAAGGTGTGGTGTAGTAGTGTGTGCTTAGTGTTTGGTTGGTTTAAGTTTTTCTTTATTCTTATTCTTTCTCAGGTGGGGGTTTACTGGGTTTTGTAGGTTAAGCTGTATATATTTCGTGTACATTCTTAGGCTAGGTTGTGCGATTAGGTTAAGGTTTAAGTAGGTCTAACATAGCAAGCCGCAAGGCTTGCCTGTGGGTCCAAAAATGGACGTTGATGCTTCGGCATCTTCCAGCATAGATCGGGGAAGGAAGAGAGGCGGAGAGGACATGGCGTTCCTGTCGGCGTCGGGGTCCGAAACGGAAACCGAGAGGTCCGCCGCTGCCAAGGTGCCCGTGGCGAAGCGGGGGAAGGCGCGCCTCACGTTCTCGGCTTCTGGGCTGTTGAGGGCCAATAGGGTGAAACGCGGGAAGGCGCGCCTCGCGGGGCATTCGTCTGGGTTGGCGAGGGCCAATAGGGCCCTCAAAGAGAGGGAGGAGGAGGCCCGAGACGAGGCCTCCATGAGAGCCCTCGAGAGAAAGGCATTTATGAAGCCGTCACAGGCCACCCAGTTGATCTGTGACGACGAGGGGGAGGTCCGGGACTCCACGGACCAGGAGGTGGAGGCGTCCCTGGACGTCGAAACAATGAGGGCGCGGGTGGGGGAGAACCTCTCCACCATTATGGAATATGTTGGCAAGTCCTCCAATCTAAAGGGAGGGTTTGCCAACAAGATAAAGGGTTGCACGACGAGCATCGCCGACATGGTGGAGGGGTTGGCTAACGCCAAGACCTCCGAATCGATGCGCAGGCTGCGGGCGGACAATGTCCGCCTCAGTCAGGAGCTCACCAACTTGAGGGGTGAGCTCCGGGCGTATAAGAGGGACTTCGAGGCCCTCAAGGCCTCGACGGCGGCTGCGGGCACAGCCGTCGGTCCGAGCGCAGCCTGCGCAGCTCCCCCACCGGCGGTAGAGATTGGGGACGAGCTCGTGGAGCGCCTGTTGGCGGCCCTCCTCCCTCCTCTCGCGAGGATGGTGGAGGGGAAGGTGGCGGGGCTCGTCCCCACTCACGAGAGGGCTCGCCCGCCGCTTGCGGCGGACAAGCGGAAAGCGGTGCCCGCGGGGGCGCCAGTGACGACGCCCTTGGCGGCACCCGCAACGGCGCCAGTGGTGACGCCCTTGGCGGCACCCGCGGCGGCGGGAAAAACGGGGAGACCCACGGCCGGGAAGGCGGCCCCGGTGGCGACCCGGAGGTCAGCGACCCAGGGGACGCAGCCGGCGCCCCCGACCGCCCAGGCGGCCCCCGTCCCCTCCGCCTCGGCCGAGACGTGGGACGAGGTGGTACGCCGCGGTAAGAAGGCGGCCGCACCAGCGGCCAAGGGGCCTTCCCAAGGGTTGGCCACATCGAAGGCGGGGCCCCCCGCTCAGGAGGCCAACAAGAAGAAGGAGGTCAGGCTGACGGCTCCCCGGTCGGCGGCCGTGGTGCTTACCCTAGCACCAGAGGCCGTGAGCCGGGGCATCTCGTACAGAGATGTCCTGGCCAAGGCCGAGGAGGCCGTCAGCTTAGACGAACTTGAGATTGTTGGCCTCAAAAGCCGACAAACGGCCACGGGAGCCCGGATGCTGGAGATAACGGGCTCCCAGAAGTCGGAGAAGGCGGATCGGCTGGCGGCAAAGTTGAAGGTGGCGCTGGCCGACATGGTGCGTGTCGACCGCCCCACGAAGACGGTCGACATGCGCATCGTCGGCCTTGACGACGCCGCCACGCCCGAGAAGCTGACGGCGGCAGTGGCCAGAGCGGGGGGCTGCACGGCTGAGGCCGTGAAGGTCTGCGGGGCGATCCGCCCCAACGCCAGGGGGGAGGGCACGGCTCTTGTGTCGTGCCCGGTTGACGCTGCGAAGCGTATCACAGAGGCCGGCCGCCTGCTGGTGGGTTGGAGCTCGGCGCGTGCCCAGCTCCTCGAAGCGCGCCCCATGCGCTGCTACAAGTGCATGGGGCTGGGGCACACGCGCCAGTTGTGCCCATCAGCGGCGGACCGTAGCGGCCTCTGCTACCGCTGCGGCGTGTCCGGGCACACTGCTGAGACGTGCCAGGTCGTGCCCCCCCGCTGCGCAATTTGCGCAGACAGGGGCCTAAAGGCGGACCATGTCATGGGGGGGCGTAGCTGCAACCCCCCCCATGTCAGAGGTAGACTGACCCCGGCACCCCAGGGCCAGGGAGTGGAGAGCCGCCAGACGGCAGCCGCGAGGGATGCTGAGATGTCACACTAATGGACAGCGGACATCTCAGCGTCCTCCAGGCGAACGTCAACCACTCCGCCGGAGCGCAAGACTTGCTCTTGCAGTCCATGGCGGAGTGGGACATAGCCGTGGCGGCGGTGGCGGAGCCCTACTTCGTCCCTAGCCAACCTCACTGGCTGGGGGACGAGAACGGCTCTGCCGCCATCGTTGTGAGGGCTGGTCCTGGGGTCCCCTTCTCTCTCGTAGAAAGGGGGCCGGGGTACGTGGTGGCGTCATGGGGGGAGTACGCGCTGGTAAGCGCGTACTTCTCCCCAAACCGACCGTTGGCAGACTTCGAGCGGTTCCTCACCCGACTCGGAGCCGCCATCGGAAGGGTGGCGCCCCGCGAGGTCCTGGTGCTCGGGGACCTCAACGCGAAGTCCGTCGCGTGGGGGAACCCGAGCACCACACCAAGAGGCCGGGAGCTGGAGGCCTTTGCCCTGGCTTCGGGGCTGACCCTGCTCAACAGGGGCACAGCCCACACCTGCGTGCGGCAGCGGGGGGGATCCGTGGTGGATGTCTCATTCGCCACGCCCGCTGTCGCCAGCAAGGTGTGGGACTGGTGTGTGGTTGAAGAGGTGGAGACCCTATCAGACCACAGGTACGTTAGGTTCGAGGTCTCCACCTCAGGCAGGGCGGCCCCGACCCAACGGTGGCCGAGCCAGTTCCCTCGTTGGGCCCTGTCGAGGTTCGACGCGGGGCTGGCCGCGGAGGCGGCGATCGTCCGCCGGTGGAGTTTTCCCCGCCGAGAGCTGGGGGTGGACGACATGGCCGCGCACATGCGGGAGGCGCTCACTGCCGTTTGTGACGCGGCCATGCCCAGGGTGAGCGGACGTCCACCCCGGAGGCGGGGACAAGTGTACTGGTGGTCGCAGGAGATCGCCGACCTCCGCGCGTCGTGCTCCGCGGCCCGCAGGGCCTACACGAGAGGCAGGCGTCGGCCAAGCCAGGAGGACGCTGATGGCCAGCTGTACGCGGCGTACCGGCAGGCGAGGAAGGCGGTGCAGCTGGCCATCAGCAAAGCGAAGGAGAGGGCCAGGGAGGCCATGCTGGAGGGACTGGACAGGGATCCGTGGGGCCGTCCGTACCGATGGGCGCGTAATAAAATGCGCCCTCAGACGGCCCCGACGACGGAGACCCTGGACCCCCAGTTCCTCCAGCGGGTGGTCGGGGAGTTGTTCCCCCGGCAGGGGCGCTTCAGCCCCCCAGCGATGGCCGCCAGTCGACCGCAGGAGGACGAGGGAGAGGAGCAGACGCCCCCCCCCATCACGGACGGCGAGATGGGAGCCGCCATACGGTGCCTTCGGTCTAAGAAGAGGGCACCGGGTCCGGATGGGGTCCCCGGGAAGGTGCTATTTGTGGCGCTGGAGTACCTCGGGGAACAGCTTCGGGAACTCTTCAATATGTGCATTCGCACTGGACAGTTCCCGGAGCTGTGGAGGGTGGGGCGGTTGGTCCTGTTGCCGAAGGCGGGTCGTTCTGCCGACTCTCCTTCGGCATATAGGCCAATCGTCCTGCTGGATGAGGTCGGGAAGCTGCTGGAACGCATTCTGGCGGCCCGACTCAACCGGCATCTGCTCGGACCGGGGCCCGGCCTCTCAGAGGCCCAGTACGGGTTCCGGGCACTGCGGTCGACGGTCGACGCCGTCCTTGCCCTGAGGCGCCTCACGACGGAGGCGACCGAGCGCGGGTCCAGGGTCCTGGCTGTGTCCCTGGACATCAGGAATGCCTTCAACAGCATCCCCCATGCCACCATTATCGAGGCGCTCCGGTTCCAAGGGGTGCCTCGGTACATGGGGACGCTGTTGAAGGCTTACCTGGAGGGCAGGACGGTGGTGGCCATCGGAAGGGGCGGCCGCCTGGTGGAGCACTCGGTGGAGGCCGGCGTCCCGCAGGGTTCGGTGTTGGGGCCGATCCTGTGGAACGTCGGCTATGACTGGGTGCTCCGCGGGAGACTCCTCCCCGGGATGAGTGTCATATGCTATGCAGACGACACTCTTGTCACCGCCCGGGGAGGAGACTTCAGGGAGGCCTCCCGACTCGCCACGGTAGGGGTAGACCTGGTGGTCGGGAGGATCAGGCGGCTGGGCCTCGAGGTGGCCCTGGAGAAGACTGAGGCCCTTCTGTTTCATGGGCCCCGAGCCGGGCCGCCGCCGGGCGCGAACATCGTCCTCGGCGGCGGAACGGTGGTGGGGATCGGGGCCCAGATGAAATATTTGGGCCTCATTCTGGATGGGCGATGGGGCTTTGGCCCCCACTTCAAGGAGTTGGGGCCAAGGCTCGTCAGAGCGGCCGCGGCGCTCGGGCAGCTCCTCCCGAACAAGGGAGGGCCCAACGCCAGGAGCCGAAGGCTAATGTCGGGAATTGTCCGCAGCATGGCACTGTACGGTGCCCCGGTGTGGGTGGACGCCCTCTGTGCCGCCAACAAGGCCCTCCTGCGGAGACCGCAGAGGGTAATCGCACAGAGGGCCATCAGAGGATACCGTACGGTGTCATGGGCGGCAGCCACGCTCCTGGCTGCGGACCCTCCCTGGGAGCGCGAGGCCGAGGTTCTCGCCCGGGTGTATGGGTTCGTTGCGGGGAAGAGGGCCCAGGGCGAGAACCCGGCCCCAAGGGAGGTGCGCCGCGAGCGCCGCGAGGCGAAGGATGACTTGGTGGAGAGGTGGGCCGAAGACCTCGAGGTGGCCCAATATGGCGGGTGGACCATACGGGCCGTGAAGCCGGTCCTCGAGCGCTGGATGCGTCGCAAACGCAGGCCCCTCACCTTCCGGATGGTGCAGGTGCTGACCGGGCATGGGTGCTTCGGTAAGTACCTGCACCGCATCGGGAGGGAGGAGACGCCGGAGTGCCGCGAATGCGACGCTCCAGCGGACACGGCGGAGCACACCCTCGAGGAGTGTGCGGCCTGGGGTCCACAGCGCCATATTCTGGCGCAACACTTTGAGGACGGTCTCTCCCTGCCGAGTATGATTCCTATCATGCTCCGCAGGGAGAGAGCGTGGAAGGCGATGGCCCACTTCTGCCACCAAGTCATGGGGCTGAAGGAGGCCGAGGAGCGGTTGCGGGAGGACGACCCTCGGTCCGCGCCGCTCCGTCGGCGAAGAACCGGCGCGCGTAGGAGGAGGTACGCGCACCTCATGCCGCCGGTGTAGCGAGGGCCACAGACGGCAGGTTGAGGGACCTGCCGTCCGACTCCGTGGCGGGAGGGGGGGGTGTGGGGCCCACACCCCTCCTCCAGGGAAGGGGCCTGGCTTCGGCCAGGCCGACGTCGCCGGGGCGCCGCTGTAGCATTCGCGTTGTGGTCACACCACCTGCGAGATCCAGCGGCGCCCCATTGCACAAGCGACAGGACGGCTCCCGGGGTGTTTTAGTCAGTATGCCTCCCTTAGCACCTAGGGGAGGTGAGCCTGACACACGGCCGCCACCCTCCCTCAGGGTCGCGGTGTCACGGTGCGTAAGTGCATTTCACCCCGTTAAAAAAAAAAAAAAAAAAAAAAAAAAAAAGGTTAGGTTAGGTTAGGTTAGGTTAGGTTAGGTTAGGTTAGGTTAGGTTAGGTTAGGTTAGGTTAGGTTAGGTTAGGTTAGGTTAGGTTAGGTTAGGTTAGGTTAGGTTAGGTTAGGTTAGGTTAGGTTAGGTTAGGTTAGGTTAGGTTAGGTTAGGTTAGGTTAGGTTAGGTTAGGTTAGGTTAGGTTAGGTTAGGTTAGGTTAGGTTAGGTTAGGTTAGGTTAGGTTAGGTTAGGTTAGGTTAGGTTAGGTTAGGTTAGGTTAGGTTAGGTTAGGTTAGGTTAGGTTAGGTTAGGTTAGGTTAGGTTAGGTTAGGTTAGGTTAGGTTAGGTTAGGTTAGGTTAGGTTAGGTTAGGTTAGGTTAGGTTAGGTTAGGTTAGGTTAGGTTAGGTTAGGTTAGGTTAGGTTAGGTTAGGTTAGGTTAGGTTAGGTTAGGTTAGGTTAGGTTAGGTTAGGTTAGGTTAGGTTAGGTTAGGTTAGGTTAGGTTAGGTTAGGTTAGGTTAGGTTAGGTTAGGTTAGGTTAGGTTAGGTTAGGTTAGGTTAGGTTAGGTTAGGTTAGGTTAGGTTAGGTTAGGTTAGGTTAGGTTAGGTTAGGTTAGGTTAGGTTAGGTTAGGTTAGGTTAGGTTAGGTTAGGTTAGGTTAGGTTAGGTTAGGTTAGGTTAGGTT